>OX104116.1:24462281-25154495 GCA_944474755.1 Limnoperna fortunei
TAAATACTGATAAACCAAGGTTATGATTTTCTCGAAGCATAAATCTAAAAATAACTTTGAATTTTTGTTATTTAACGAAACACTAGAAAATGTTTACTCTTATTCTTATCTAGGATTGCTTTTTAATTATAATGGAAAATACACTTGTGCAAAGAAAAAACTCGCCGATCAAGCAGAAAAGGCTCTTTATGCGTTATATAAAAAAATAAGAAATTTGAAATGACATCCAATTGAATTTATTTGACTCTTTGATCGTGCCGATACTTTTGTATTCTTCAGAGATTTGGGGTTTTGAGAACACTGCTATTATTGAGAAGGTTCATCTAAAATTCCTAAAAAGAGTCTTAACTGTCCGATCATCAACACCCAATTTCATGGTGTATGGCGAGACTGGGCGCCATCCATTACATATTAATATCAAACTGAGAATTTTATCCTTCTGGACTAAGCTATTAAGAAATAATACGAAATTATCAGGTTTGTTGTACCAGCTGTTATATTTTCTGCATAGTACTAATGTTATGAAGTCTAAATGGATTGAATTTGTAAAATCAGTTCTAGATAGTATTGGTTTGAGCTATGTATGGAACAGTCAAATGAGTTTAGAAAGTATGGATATTAAAACGTTTGTAAAACAAATTATGGTCGATCATTTTATCCAAAAATGGCATAGTGAAATCAAAAACTCCTCTAGAGGTGAATTTTACGGAATATTTTAAAATAATTTTGGTATTGAGAAATATCTTTTCAGAATAAAAAAGAGTCAACGTGTTTACATAACGAGATTTCGATGTTGCAATGTAAAATTTGCCATAGAAATAGGTTGATGGAACATTATTCCCAAACAGGAGAGATTTTGTAATTTATGTAATGACAGGTGTATAGGTGATCATTTTCACTATTTGTTTGTTTGCTCAAACCCAAATGTAGCTGAATTAAGAAATAGATACTTACATAATTACTATTATGTTTACCCTAGTATTGATAAAATGTGTCGATTATTGTCATTATGTAAAAGTCCTAAACAACTTAGCTCTTCACATTAAAAAAATCACGAAGTATCTGTAAATCTTCATATGCACATACGTCAGATGTACCTTATACAAACATGTGAAAAGTACTTAATATTGTATACACACACACTCTGTCTTGCTCACCATTATTTATTTATATAAATATGAATAGTATCTGCCTCTTGTTACAGTGTACACTGTATTGAGTGAATAAAGAATTGAATATAATTTTAAAAAAAAAATTCACAGTAGTATATAAATGTTTGAGAATACAATGACAAGTATCATAATTGTATTATTAAACCTAAGTATATGTCACAAAAGGGAATAGGCTTTCGAGCTTTCATGGGCTATCCCAATAAATATCAGCTTATGGTTTTCTATTACTCGTTGTGATCTGTATTCACAAATTTTTAAAATATGTTGTGATCTGTATTCATAAATTTTTAAAAATATGTAAGCGTATGTATATTAACCATTGTAATGTGACAGGGCTGCAGTTTTCATATTTTTATATTTGTTTGTAGTGTTATTAGTTTCATAAAATATTATATATTTTATGATTTATCTTAACAGATCTGACTAATTTGCATATTATTTCAATTGCAGTACTTTATACTTTGTGTTCGTTCAGGTGTGACTGTATTTTCTTATTTTATTGGTCAACTTATTCTTGGCGGGAATCTATTGTTTTAGTCTCATTCTTTCTTTGTTCATATTTTTGGCTAGTTGTCATTTTTGGTTGCCATTATATTTTTGTATATCTTTGGATTTTGGATCTTGTTGGACAGTCTATTCTATAATTTAAGGTCAGTCTTTACTAATATTCCTAGTATCATAATAGTCAAATCCTGTAACATTTCAGTGTAAAAGATATTTGTAAAAATGTATGTGTTTTGTTTGAGTGAGTGATTTGTGGTGGAGTGAGTGAGCATTTAAAGTTTAATATCGTATTAAATATTATAATCCAATTTCTTATAAACTTGCTTTTAAATTATAGTATGATTACTAAGCAGAACTTGCAATTTATAACTAGGAATTGCATAAAATTGATAATTTAACTTTAAAACTATTAAATTAATAGTCACTACATAACCTATAATATCAGTAATTTCAGCTAGTTGTCACAATGACAGATAATACTCAACTTGTGTACATAATGACAATAATCTAATTTTCGATTCAAGAAAGGGAGATAATACAGTTTTTTAGACTTAGCAGATTTGTATATAGTTATTATTTCATATCAATAATGTAACAAACCATTCCATTGGATAATTTGCAGTCTGTATTTTAAGCTACAGTTAATGTGTTTAAGAATAAAAGACTCAGCAGGGCTGTATCAGCAAACGGGCTGTATCCAATCTACTGTTACAGCCCTAAGTTTGATACAGCCCTGGCTGTAACGGTGATACAGCCTGATCAAAAAAAGATTATTTGAATTTTCAATTTTCATGTGCCACAAACAAATGTAAATAGATTGCTAATTACTAAACAAAATGTAAAACATGTAAAACATCAACAGAACATATTATTTAGCACAAATGCTAACAATTACAGGTAAACAAAGTTCATTTTGTCTTGTATACTATTGAACTTGTTTGTTTTCTAATGTTTTCAATGAAATAAAAGTAATAGTAACTTGTGTGTATGGCTGTATTAGAATTACGGACTTCTGAAGGACCCGATACGGACCGTTTATTTGTTACAGCCCTCGCCTTTGGCTCGGGCTGTAACAAGATAAACGGTCCGTATCGGGTCCTTCATCAGTCCGTAATTCTGGATACAGCCCTACACACAAGTTACTATTACATAAATACAATATTTAAGATCGCAAATATTTATACTTCAGGTCAAAGAGAATATTGTATATATAATTGACACAATGTTACTGAAGTTCTTGTAAGAGCCTTCACACCAACACGTGAGGTATGTTTCTATGTGTTTTATGCAGTATTTAACCACTTGAGATAGTTTGCTAGTTAGCATGCAAACTTTAATATCTTGTTCGATTTTTAACACTTGATTGCTCGTTTTCGTGTATTTATATTTCGGGTTTTGTCATTTACAGATTTAAACCTATTTTGGTTCTTGCTCGTATATAATTACGAGCATATGAACTTAGTAGAACTTGCACATTTTAAAATAACATTTAAGATGTTGTATCTATAATGAGACAAAAGTAATATTTTTAAAACTGCTAGAAAATGTAAATCATTTGCTAGTTCATGATACTTAATATTATTATATTTAGTCTTATTTGTATATTATTGTTATTACAGGGCTTTTTGATTGTTTACCTGTAATTTATGGAATCTAAAATTCGAAATAAAATGTAGAACCCATGGAAGTGAGTTTACCTTATTTAAAGGCCTAAAGTAACTCTACTACAGTAATGTTGATATTTATTGAAATAACAATATAATATAATATAGGGTGAGTTGGTTTTCTTGTATACTGATAAATCCATTGAAACCAGTGTTTAATTCTATAATAAATAATTGTAACCAAACTTCAGTAAATTAATAACATTTTTTGTGCAATCCGCAAGGGCGTCGTATCCGTAGGCCAGATATGGAAAATAGGATCAATACCAACTAGTGCAGAGGTAATTTCTTCGGATTTGCTGGATGATATGTGGCTTATGTCTGTATCCAAATCAATCTTATCGAGACTTACAACGATTTAGCCCTGAACCCTCTTACCCTTTCCAGTGGATGTGTGTTTATTTCCTAACTAATCGCACTTGACGAATTATTTTATATGACTAATATTTTGACCTAGGGTACACTGCCCTCTGAAGTACTAGACGATACTATCATCGGATGCTGGCATATTCTGCGAGTTAATACTGCAAAAAATGCTTAGCTTTCTTAACTTGACAAAGATCGCTTGCATACATATGTTCATATATGACATTATTTTATTTGTACTAGAAAAAGCAACAGAAAAGTAGATATACGATAATTTAGAGTGGGAACTAGAGAAATTTTCTTATTCTGTTAATGCAGTTTTTCGCTGATATAATGACTGTTTTAGGTTTAGAAATTGTTAACGATATGGTTGGCGCAGAAATTGCTGTAGATGTAGTTGTGTATTGTGGAAGATATATTGGTTCTAGATTTAGCGTTGAATGAAGTTATATTCGATATAAATAAATTAAGCGGTGTAAGTATGTTGAAGGATTAGCCGTAGTTTGTACATCGTTTATGGTATTGTAGTTATATTAGGTGTTGGTGTCGTGCATGTATTTTTTGAGGTATGTATGTTGTAATTAATCCAATTAATATCAATATATCATTAAGTCCTACATAACCACCTAATTGCGAGACACTCAGTAACAAACTTTATAAACTGGAATGTTGTGTAAGTAAGTATTCATCAGGCGAACAAACAAACTAGAGTCACACATCTTTGATTAAAATGACCGTTGACGTAAATAGATATATTGGATGAGTATTCCGGGACATGAGATTTGATTGCGATAATCATTAGACAGAGTCCATGTAAGTTGGTGATCTCGGGGGCGAGTGGTTAAGGTTTTTCTACCAATCATGTAGTCTGTCAACGAGTCCCAATGCGGACAGGGAGCGCTCGACTCCAGTTGTCAAGGATTTCCAGTTTTCCTACCTAAGGTCTGGGGTTTTCTTGAACGCTCGACTCCAATTGTCAATGATTGCCAGTTTTCCTACCTAAGGTTTTTCTTCTTTAACATGTTTAATTGATTGTGATTTGTATCGAGAAGTTTGGCCAAATCAACAAATTTCCCGTTAGTGATTTTACTTTTAATCAATTTTGAAACATTTTTACCTAACTGTGCATGAATGCTTGGCACCTGTTCAGTTTGTGGGACATGTAAATTACTAGTAATTTTACTGTTACTTTAAGCATTTTAAATGTGAACAGGTTGAGTAAATGTGCATGTAGGTTGCGTTTGGGGCACACATTCCAATTGTTATACCTGTAGGGTTATCGGGCTGAAAATCGGTTCATTTCATCTGCACTTCTGCGTGTTCAGGTAACCGACACTGGTACCGTTGTTTCAGCTGATGTATAATTTATATATTTGTACTTGGCCAAGCTACTGCAGGGGTTTTTAGTTTCCTGACAAATGTTTGATGTGCAGGGGTAGCGTAGCGTTGACTGCTTGCTTCGTCTCCTGGACATGGTAGTGCTCAATCGGGCAGGTTACAGCGCGCAAAAAGCACATTAGAATGCAATGAATATAGTTAGTTATAGAAATATTTGGTGAATAAAATCAGACGGAATATTGCTAAATGTAAGAGCACTACTTACCTTGTACCAATGAATATATTTTCAGTGTCAAGTACATATATTCATGAATGTTTCTCAATCAGGCATCACTCGCACACTTAATCCAACTTGTATTTTCCAAGTACTGTAGATTGTTAATTGCTTATCTATATACAGTTGAGCTTTAAATGGTAACGTTGTCAACATACTTACCAGTTTGTTCAGCACCCCCCCCCCCCCAAAAAAAAAACCAAGAAAAAACACATACAAATTTTGTTGAAAAACAAAAGATCACCCCAAAGGCGTCTATAAAGGTCATTTGTATCATCTACGGCGCAAAACAAAATAGCGTCTAAGTCCCATTGCTTTTTTAATCTCTTCTTACACCTTACCGTCGTCACATCAAATAAGCTAGAACATTTTTGTATGCACTCATCAACTGGGAGTTCTGCAAAGACCTAAGACGTCAAGCACTGATGTTATGCTTTTGAAGGCCAAATTACGCCGATCAGCACATATGGTTCGAATCGGAGACAACCAAATCCCGAAATAACTAATGTACATCAAGCTGAACCATGGATCTCTTAAGCAAGGCAGGCCTAATTAGTTTAAACATATTTTATTTGCTCAAATATGCAAAAAGGATAAGACACAAGTCAAACAAACTTATGAAGTCTTCTCCAAATATACAATATATTACAATAAGAACGTTCGTGGAGCATGCATACAATTAAATATAATTTATAGTATATCATACGTGTAGAGTAAAATATGTACAAGGAGAAAGAGAGAATGTATAAGGAAAGAAAAAAATATTACAGATATTAGAAAAAAGCGATCGGAACAGTGTTATTGTCCCCGATGGATGATTACGAAATGTTGTTGAGAGTCCTGATTATGCACATGTTGCAGTGTGAGATAATTGAACATACCAAATCAATAAAACAATGTAAAATGGCGCTATGGTATTCGACAAGCAATACAAGTTGGAAAGAGAAGTGTGACTGTTTTCTACGAGAAACATGATTTAGGTATGTGGATCCAAATTTGTTTCTAGTTAAATTTTCATGTAGAGGAGTTACAATTCACCAAGCTGAAGTTATGATTGTTTTTATTCAAAATTTTGAACTGTTACATACATGACCAAGTATATATCATAAGGAGAACGGCATAAAAGATATATATTGTTTGCTTGTTTGAATATTGTTTAACGCCATTTAAATTTTTCAGCTATATCATGGCGTCCAGTTTTTATTGGGGAGGAAGCCGGAGAAAACCCCCGGCTTTCGGTGGGAAAACTGTCAATCCTTTTCAATGAAAATTATGTGATATCATTTAATCATTTCTTAGTCTCGTTAGACACACGGATATTATAAGTTATAAACGTTCATATCCGTAGATATGGAGATTTTAACATCTGAAGTGCCCCAAGTACGCCCTGAGCGCATACAAATGATCATCATGCATATTTTTTCTTGGTTATAAATATGGGGTAAAACGGTGAAGACAGTTTTCACAATGGTGTGAATATAATGATTGTTACAAAATAAAGTAAAAAAAAACTTAAAAAAGAATAAGTTGCATAAAGGTTGTTTTATTGCAATAGTTGGAATGAAATAATTACTTGATTATACTTAAAATAGAACAAATTGAATTAAAAAAAGGTTAATGGAAATCAACAACTGAACATTACATCTCTTGTTTTTTACATCTCTTGTATTAAAATAATAAACAAAATATTGAACATCACTAATTTAACATAATAGATTCATTATTTTCGATCGGTGTGAACAACTTTTTGTTTAAA
The DNA here is from genome assembly GCA_944474755.1 of Limnoperna fortunei. NCBI lineage: Eukaryota > Metazoa > Mollusca > Bivalvia > Mytilida > Modiolidae > Limnoperna > Limnoperna fortunei. The sequence goes on from OX104116.1 coordinate 24,469,356, forward strand.
AAAATGTTTTACACATTCGCAAGGTAAGTTGCATTTATACGTGTAAATTGTCATATGAAAAGTGCCATTTTGTACATATCAAAATACTGTAATACTATTTACTAAATTATAATGATCTTTTTGAAAGTAGTGGAAAATTTCTAAACACATTTCACTTATTTTGGTAACGTATGTTCCAATGCTTTTAAAACAGTTCTTCAATTTTGTTTGAATCATCTTAAAGATGGCTCCATACAGAAAAAAAACTAAACTAAACTAAACTAATCGACTTCATTATTCGAGCAATGTTTTGCACATGTGTGTCATATATGTTATGTACTACAGCATATGAACAACAACAATTATTATCTAAATATTTGATATATCATGTTATGTATTATTGTTTTGTATGAGCAACGGCAGTTTTGTTTATTTGACGCGCACCCTTTTTGCACGTGACTTTATCAAACCCTTTATCGCACACCCATTACACTTTTGATTATACTATAGTTGGAGGTTATTCGCAATAATTATCGTTTAAACGCAAAGTATTTCTAAAGCTTTCACAATTTCTAAATCAAAATGCATACCTAACTTTACACTTGTCACATCATTTATGTTACTTCACGAAAATAAAAGTTTGTCTTGGTAGCTATTTTTGTGTACTCAAGACTCATCAATGGCGTTTAACTCTAAATGCTTCAAGTATTTTTTTTCATTTGGCGATGGAATAATATAAGTCCACTGGGATCGTGTAAATACACAATACAGGTACTTCAAAAAATTATATAAACAGTCTATAGAATGTCACTGATGAGTCTTGAGTAGACGAAACGCGCGTAATTATTTATTTATTTATTTATTTATTTATTTATTTATTTATTTATTTATTTATTTATTTATTTATTTATTTATTTATTTATTTATTTATTTATTTATTTATTTATTTATTTATTATTTATTTATTTATTTATTTATTTATATACCCCCACCCCGCCGCTTTTTGAGGTATCTATTAATTTATTTATACTTTTTAGTTTATTTATTTATTTATTTATTTATTTATTTATTTATTTATTTATTTATTTATTTATTTATTTATTTATTTATTTATTTATTTATTTATTTATTTATTTATTTACTTTTCCATTCGTATTATTTCGATTGTGATTCCCGCCAATCTATGTTCAAATTATGACGTTGGCTATTGTAACGTTGCAAATAACATAACTTCATCACTATGCAATAAAATTCCGCTGAGGAAGGCCGTGAGGCCGAAACGTTCGGAAAATTTAACAGAGTTTTTATATTTATTCTTAAAGAGACTATGATTATATTAGTATCGGACATACATTGCCGTTTACAAATTTTGTTTTAAATAGTGTAAACGAATGATTTGCATAACAATTATAATCCAAAGAATAAACATGTTCACTGGATTTCTGATAAAAGAGATCTGTTCGTGGATATGTGGAGAGTAAAATAACGGTTGATGAATTGATATACCAATTACACAACTTAGACTCGAATAGTGAATCGTTTATAACTGATTTCAACGCGATTGTTGAAAAGGTCAATAATATATACGTCGAGACCGCAATCGAAACTTTTGGGAGCAAATTAATATATGCCAATAAACCTTCAAGGCATAATCAACCGTGGTTTAATGCTGCTTGTAGGGTGTAGCGTGACAAATTCCATATTGCAAAACGAATGTATAATGTGAAAAAATCTGATACAAATAGAAATGCGTTAAGAGTCGCCAGTAAGGCGTATAAAACCTAGATGAATAAGAGTTATCAGTAATACGAACTAAAAAAGGAACAAGAACTACGAGATATGAACAAAACCGATCCCATGCAATTATTGCAATTATTAAACAGCATAGATAGGAAACTAAACAGCGAGATTCCTATTCTATTAATGACCTTTATAACTATTTCAAAGAATTAAACCAAGATGACGAACGCGACGACTTATATTTTGATATACCGAATTGTGATGATCCAGAGATTAATGATTTACTTAACAGTCCGATCACTGAACAGGAGATTGATCGGGTCGTTAGTGAACTTAAAAATGGGAAAGCACCTGGTTTGGACATGGTGATAAACGAGCATATCAAGTCTACCATAAATTTTATGGTGCCTTTTTATATTACATTATTCAATAAAGTTCTAGACTGGGGTGTTGTTCCAGATCCCTGGACACTTGGGGTAATTTTACCCATTTACAAAAATAAAGGATTCCTACCGAGGAATAACGTTAGTTTCCTCTATTGGTAACCTATTTACGGCCATTTTGAATAATAGACTCACAAAATATGCTGATCTCGTCCAATTTATACCTAAAGCCCAAGCTGGGTTTTAGAAAAAACTATTCAACATTAGACAATATATTTTGCCTTCATGTTCTTATAGAATATTATTTATCAATGGGTAAAAAACTGTTTTGCACTAATGTAGACTTTAGAAAGGCGTTTGACACCGTTTGGAGACTAGGCCTTTGGCAAAAGCTTGTACATAATAATATTACCGGAAAGATACTTAATGTCATATATAACATGTACAAGAATGTAAAGTCCTGTGTTATAAGGAGGGATGAAATATCTGGGGTTTTTTCCTGTGACTCAGGAGTGCGCCAGGGAGAAAATTTGTCTCCTTTTTTATTCTCTATTTCTCTGGCAGATTTAGACTAATTCCTATCTATTAATAACATTAAAGGTCTTGACACGGTTTCATCGCAGTTTGAACAACAAATGAGAACTTTTTTAATCATCTTCACATTACTATACGCTGATGATACAATTATCCTTTCTGAGTCAGCAGATGATATGCAAAACAGTTTAAGAGTATTTGAATTATACTGTAACCAAAGGAGATTAACAGTAAATACTGATAAACCAAGGTTATGATTTTCTCGAAGCATAAATCTAAAAATAACTTTGAATTTTTGTTATTTAACGAAACACTAGAAAATGTTTACTCTTATTCTTATCTAGGATTGCTTTTTAATTATAATGGAAAATACACTTGTGCAAAGAAAAAACTCGCCGATCAAGCAGAAAAGGCTCTTTATGCGTTATATAAAAAAATAAGAAATTTGAAATGACATCCAATTGAATTTATTTGACTCTTTGATCGTGCCGATACTTTTGTATTCTTCAGAGATTTGGGGTTTTGAGAACACTGCTATTATTGAGAAGGTTCATCTAAAATTCCTAAAAAGAGTCTTAACTGTCCGATCATCAACACCCAATTTCATGGTGTATGGCGAGACTGGGCGCCATCCATTACATATTAATATCAAACTGAGAATTTTATCCTTCTGGACTAAGCTATTAAGAAATAATACGAAATTATCAGGTTTGTTGTACCAGCTGTTATATTTTCTGCATAGTACTAATGTTATGAAGTCTAAATGGATTGAATTTGTAAAATCAGTTCTAGATAGTATTGGTTTGAGCTATGTATGGAACAGTCAAATGAGTTTAGAAAGTATGGATATTAAAACGTTTGTAAAACAAATTATGGTCGATCATTTTATCCAAAAATGGCATAGTGAAATCAAAAACTCCTCTAGAGGTGAATTTTACGGAATATTTTAAAATAATTTTGGTATTGAGAAATATCTTTTCAGAATAAAAAAGAGTCAACGTGTTTACATAACGAGATTTCGATGTTGCAATGTAAAATTTGCCATAGAAATAGGTTGATGGAACATTATTCCCAAACAGGAGAGATTTTGTAATTTATGTAATGACAGGTGTATAGGTGATCATTTTCACTATTTGTTTGTTTGCTCAAACCCAAATGTAGCTGAATTAAGAAATAGATACTTACATAATTACTATTATGTTTACCCTAGTATTGATAAAATGTGTCGATTATTGTCATTATGTAAAAGTCCTAAACAACTTAGCTCTTCACATTAAAAAAATCACGAAGTATCTGTAAATCTTCATATGCACATACGTCAGATGTACCTTATACAAACATGTGAAAAGTACTTAATATTGTATACACACACACTCTGTCTTGCTCACCATTATTTATTTATATAAATATGAATAGTATCTGCCTCTTGTTACAGTGTACACTGTATTGAGTGAATAAAGAATTGAATATAATTTTAAAAAAAAAATTCACAGTAGTATATAAATGTTTGAGAATACAATGACAAGTATCATAATTGTATTATTAAACCTAAGTATATGTCACAAAAGGGAATAGGCTTTCGAGCTTTCATGGGCTATCCCAATAAATATCAGCTTGTGGTTTTCTATTACTCGTTGTGATCTGTATTCACAAATTTTTAAAATATGTTGTGATCTGTATTCATAAATTTTTAAAAATATGTAAGCGTATGTATATTAACCATTGTAATGTGACAGGGCTGCAGTTTTCATATTTTTATATTTGTTTGTAGTGTTATTAGTTTCATAAAATATTATATATTTTATGATTTATCTTAACAGATCTGACTAATTTGCATATTATTTCAATTGCAGTACTTTATACTTTGTGTTCGTTCAGGTGTGACTGTATTTTCTTATTTTATTGGTCAACTTATTCTTGGCGGGAATCTATTGTTTTAGTCTCATTCTTTCTTTGTTCATATTTTTGGCTAGTTGTCATTTTTGGTTGCCATTATATTTTTGTATATCTTTGGATTTTGGATCTTGTTGGACAGTCTATTCTATAATTTAAGGTCAGTCTTTACTAATATTCCTAGTATCATAATAGTCAAATCCTGTAACATTTCAGTGTAAAAGATATTTGTAAAAATGTATGTGTTTTGTTTGAGTGAGTGATTTGTGGTGGAGTGAGTGAGCATTTAAAGTTTAATATCGTATTAAATATTATAATCCAATTTCTTATAAACTTGCTTTTAAATTATAGTATGATTACTAAGCAGAACTTGCAATTTATAACTAGGAATTGCATAAAATTGATAATTTAACTTTAAAACTATTAAATTAATAGTCACTACATAACCTATAATATCAGTAATTTCAGCTAGTTGTCACAATGACAGATAATACTCAACTTGTGTACATAATGACAATAATCTAATTTTCGATTCAAGAAAGGGAGATAATACAGTTTTTTAGACTTAGCAGATTTGTATATAGTTAATTTATTTCATATCAATAATGTAACAAACCATTCCATTGGATAATTTGCAGTCTGTATTTTAAGCTACAGTTAATGTGTTTAAGAATAAAAGACTCAGCAGGGCTGTATCAGCAAACGGGCTGTATCCAATCTACTGTTACAGCCCTAAGTTTGATACAGCCCTGGCTGTAACGGTGATACAGCCTGATCAAAAAAAGATTATTTGAATTTTCAATTTTCATGTGCCACAAACAAATGTAAATAGATTGCTAATTACTAAACAAAATGTAAAACATGTAAAACATCAACAGAACATATTATTTAGCACAAATGCTAACAATTACAGGTAAACAAAGTTCATTTTGTCTTGTATACTATTGAACTTGTTTGTTTTCTAATGTTTTCAATGAAATAAAAGTAATAGTAACTTGTGTGTATGGCTGTATTAGAATTACGGACTTCTGAAGGACCCGATACGGACCGTTTATTTGTTACAGCCCTCGCCTTTGGCTCGGGCTGTAACAAGATAAACGGTCCGTATCGGGTCCTTCATCAGTCCGTAATTCTGGATACAGCCCTACACACAAGTTACTATTACATAAATACAATATTTAAGATCGCAAATATTTATACTTCAGGTCAAAGAGAATATTGTATATATAATTGACACAATGTTACTGAAGTTCTTGTAAGAGCCTTCACACCAACACGTGAGGTATGTTTCTATGTGTTTTATGCAGTATTTAACCACTTGAGATAGTTTGCTAGTTAGCATGCAAACTTTAATATCTTGTTCGATTTTTAACACTTGATTGCTCGTTTTCGTGTATTTATATTTCGGGTTTTGTCATTTACAGATTTAAACCTATTTTGGTTCTTGCTCGTATATAATTACGAGCATATGAACTTAGTAGAACTTGCACATTTTAAAATAACATTTAAGATGTTGTATCTATAATGAGACAAAAGTAATATTTTTAAAACTGCTAGAAAATGTAAATCATTTGCTAGTTCATGATACTTAATATTATTATATTTAGTCTTATTTGTATATTATTGTTATTACAGGGCTTTTTGATTGTTTACCTGTAATTTATGGAATCTAAAATTCGAAATAAAATGTAGAACCCATGGAAGTGAGTTTACCTTATTTAAAGGCCTAAAGTAACTCTACTACAGTAATGTTGATATTTATTGAAATAACAATATAATATAATATAGGGTGAGTTGGTTTTCTTGTATACTGATAAATCCATTGAAACCAGTGTTTAATTCTATAATAAATAATTGTAACCAAACTTCAGTAAATTAATAACATTTTTTGTGCAATCCGCAAGGGCGTCGTATCCGTAGGCCAGATATGGAAAATAGGATCAATACCAACTAGTGCAGAGGTAATTTCTTCGGATTTGCTGGATGATATGTGGCTTATGTCTGTATCCAAATCAATCTTATCGAGACTTACAACGATTTAGCCCCGAACCCTCTTACCCTTTCCAGTGGATGTGTGTTTATTTCCTAACTAATCGCACTTGACGAATTATTTTATATGACTAATATTTTGACCTAGGGTACACTGCCCTCTGAAGTACTAGACGATACTATCATCGGATGCTGGCATATTCTGCGAGTTAATACTGCAAAAAATGCTTAGCTTTCTTAACTTGACAAAGATCGCTTGCATACATATGTTCATATATGACATTATTTTATTTGTACTAGAAAAAGCAACAGAAAAGTAGATATACGATAATTTAGAGTGGGAACTAGAGAAATTTTCTTATTCTGTTAATGCAGTTTTTCGCTGATATAATGACTGTTTTAGGTTTAGAAATTGTTAACGATATGGTTGGCGCAGAAATTGCTGTAGATGTAGTTGTGTATTGTGGAAGATATATTGGTTCTAGATTTAGCGTTGAATGAAGTTATATTCGATATAAATAAATTAAGCGGTGTAAGTATGTTGAAGGATTAGCCGTAGTTTGTACATCGTTTATGGTATTGTAGTTATATTAGGTGTTGGTGTCGTGCATGTATTTTTTGAGGTATGTATGTTGTAATTAATCCAATTAATATCAATATATCATTAAGTCCTACATAACCACCTAATTGCGAGACACTCAGTAACAAACTTTATAAACTGGAATGTTGTGTAAGTAAGTATTCATCAGGCGAACAAACAAACTAGAGTCACACATCTTTGATTAAAATGACCGTTGACGTAAATAGATATATTGGATGAGTATTCCGGGACATGAGATTTGATTGCGATAATCATTAGACAGAGTCCATGTAAGTTGGTGATCTCGGGGGCGAGTGGTTAAGGTTTTTCTACCAATCATGTAGTCTGTCAACGAGTCCCAATGCGGACAGGGAGCGCTCGACTCCAGTTGTCAAGGATTTCCAGTTTTCCTACCTAAGGTCTGGGGTTTTCTTGAACGCTCGACTCCAATTGTCAATGATTGCCAGTTTTCCTACCTAAGGTTTTTCTTCTTTAACATGTTTAATTGATTGTGATTTGTATCGAGAAGTTTGGCCAAATCAACAAATTTCCCGTTAGTGATTTTACTTTTAATCAATTTTGAAACATTTTTACCTAACTGTGCATGAATGCTTGGCACCTGTTCAGTTTGTGGGACATGTAAATTACTAGTAATTTTACTGTTACTTTAAGCATTTTAAATGTGAACAGGTTGAGTAAATGTGCATGTAGGTTGCGTTTGGGGCACACATTCCAATTGTTATACCTGTAGGGTTATCGGGCTGAAAATCGGTTCATTTCATCTGCACTTCTGCGTGTTCAGGTAACCGACACTGGTACCGTTGTTTCAGCTGATGTATAATTTATATATTTGTACTTGGCCAAGCTACTGCAGGGGTTTTTAGTTTCCTGACAAATGTTTGATGTGCAGGGGTAGCGTAGCGTTGACTGCTTGCTTCGTCTCCTGGACATGGTAGTGCTCAATCGGGCAGGTTACAGCGCGCAAAAAGCACATTAGAATGCAATGAATATAGTTAGTTATAGAAATATTTGGTGAATAAAATCAGACGGAATATTGCTAAATGTAAGAGCACTACTTACCTTGTACCAATGAATATATTTTCAGTGTCAAGTACATATATTCATGAATGTTTCTCAATCAGGCATCACTCGCACACTTAATCCAACTTGTATTTTCCAAGTACTGTAGATTGTTAATTGCTTATCTATATACAGTTGAGCTTTAAATGGTAACGTTGTCAACATACTTACCAGTTTGTTCAGCACCCCCCCCCCCCCAAAAAAAAAAACCAAGAAAAAACACATACAAATTTTGTTGAAAAACAAAAGATCACCCCAAAGGCGTCTATAAAGGTCATTTGTATCATCTACGGCGCAAAACAAAATAGCGTCTAAGTCCCATTGCTTTTTTAATCTCTTCTTACACCTTACCGTCGTCACATCAAATAAGCTAGAACATTTTTGTATGCACTCATCAACTGGGAGTTCTGCAAAGACCTAAGACGTCAAGCACTGATGTTATGCTTTTGAAGGCCAAATTACGCCGATCAGCACATATGGTTCGAATCGGAGACAACCAAATCCCGAAATAACTAATGTACATCAAGCTGAACCATGGATCTCTTAAGCAAGGCAGGCCTAATTAGTTTAAACATATTTTATTTGCTCAAATATGCAAAAAGGATAAGACACAAGTCAAACAAACTTATGAAGTCTTCTCCAAATATACAATATATTACAATAAGAACGTTCGTGGAGCATGCATACAATTAAATATAATTTATAGTATATCATACGTGTAGAGTAAAATATGTACAAGGAGAAAGAGAGAATGTATAAGGAAAGAAAAAAATATTACAGATATTAGAAAAAAGCGATCGGAACAGTGTTATTGTCCCCGATGGATGATTACGAAATGTTGTTGAGAGTCCTGATTATGCACATGTTGCAGTGTGAGATAATTGAACATCCAAAATCAATAAAACAATGTAAAATGGCGCTATGGTATTCGACAAGCAATACAAGTTGGAAAGAGAAGTGTGACTGTTTTCTACGAGAAACATGATTTAGGTATGTGGATCCAAATTTGTTTCTAGTTAAAAATTCACCAAGCTGAAGTTATGATTGTTTTTATTCAAAATTTTGAACTGTTACATACATGACCAAGTATATATCATAAGGAGAACGGCATAAAAGATATATATTGTTTGCTTGTTTGAATATTGTTTAACGCCATTTAAATTTTTCAGCTATATCATGGCGTCCAGTTTTTATTGGGGAGGAAGCCGGAGAAAACCCCCGGCTTTCGGTGGGAAAACTGTCAATCCTTTTCAATGAAAATTATGTGATATCATTTAATCATTTCTTAGTCTCGTTAGACACACGGATATTATAAGTTATAAACGTTCATATCCGTAGATATGGAGATTTTAACATCTGAAGTGCCCCAAGTACGCCCTGAGCGCATACAAATGATCATCATGCATATTTTTTCTTGGTTATAAATATGGGGTAAAACGGTGAAGACAGTTTTCACAATGGTGTGAATATAATGATTGTTACAAAATAAAGTAAAAAAAAACTTAAAAAAGAATAAGTTGCATAAAGGTTGTTTTATTGCAATAGTTGGAATGAAATAATTACTTGATTATACTTAAAATAGAACAAATTGAATTAAAAAAAGGTTAATGGAAATCAACAACTGAACATTACATCTCTTGTTTTTTACATCTCTTGTATTAAAATAATAAACAAAATATTGAACATCACTAATTTAACATAATAGATTCATTATTTTCGATCGGTGTGAACAACTTTTTGTTTAAAAAAATGTTTTACACATTCGCAAGGTAAGTTGCATTTATACGTGTAAATTGTCATATGAAAAGTGCCATTTTGTACATATCAAAATACTGTAATACTATTTACTAAATTATAATGATCTTTTTGAAAGTAGTGGAAAATTTCTAAACACATTTCACTTATTTTGGTAACGTATGTTCCAATGCTTTTAAAACAGTTCTTCAATTTTGTTTGAATCATCTTAAAGATGGCTCCATACAGAAAAAAAACTAAACTAAACTAAACTAATCGACTTCATTATTCGAGCAATGTTTTGCACATGTGTGTCATATATGTTATGTACTACAGCATATGAACAACAACAATTATTATCTAAATATTTGATATATCATGTTATGTATTATTGTTTTGTATGAGCAACGGCAGTTTTGTTTATTTGACGCGCACCCTTTTTGCACGTGACTTTATCAAACCCTTTATCGCACACCCATTACACTTTTGATTATACTATAGTTGGAGGTTATTCGCAATAATTATCGTTTAAACGCAAAGTATTTCTAAAGCTTTCACAATTTCTAAATCAAAATGCATACCTAACTTTACACTTGTCACATCATTTATGTTACTTCACGAAAATAAAAGTTTGTCTTGGTAGCTATTTTTGTGTACTCAAGACTCATCAATGGCGTTTAACTCTAAATGCTTCAAGTATTTTTTTTCATTTGGCGATGGAATAATATAAGTCCACTGGGATCGTGTAAATACACAATACAGGTACTTCAAAAAATTATATAAACAGTCTATAGAATGTCACTGATGAGTCTTGAGTAGACGAAACGCGCGTCTGGCGTAATGAATTTGTCACCTTGATAATTTTGATTACATCTTCACTCGACTTCAGCATTACCATGTGCCAGACAGATTGCAGATCTGATAAGCTTTGCTAGTAATTTAAATTGAAAGTGTCCAGCGCCTGTTTTTACTTGAAGGACCTTGTTCCAAAAATAGTCGATTCTGTGATAAAGTATTTGGCATTTACCATAATTTTTTTTTCAATCCAGTCTTTTGGTATGTCCATTGCCATATACATTCATCTGTCACTGTTGCAACTTCACATAATGATATCACTTGTGGCATTTTTTTTAGCAATCCTTCTGATGCAACTGACTCTCTTTTCCTCCTTCCTCCTTCTGTAGTAATGGATGCAATAATTTTAAGTCTTGTAATAGCTCAGGGTTGATTGAGAGCTTTCTTTGCAAATATTCCTTTACTTTTTGTAAAATTTCATCATTCCTAATAATGTCATCTTCTGCTTGTCAGATGTCAAACTGCTAAGTGCCTTTCTGTATCATCGCCAAATTCTACTTTCTTTTAAGACAGCTGGTTTTCTATTTTGTTATTTCCAGTTTTACTAGGCTGCTGCTGAATTTGTTTTCAAAACTATCCACTTTCAAAAACCGTCTCATGAAGGACTTGATCAGTTATACCATTTCTTCGTGTAAGAGGTGGATGAGCGGTTCTTCCTTCTGGAACAATTTTAAGAAGCGGTTGAACAAAGGTTTTAATTCAATTAAGAAAACCAGTTCCACTTTCATGCTTGTATCATTTAACTTTCTGGCAATTCTAATGTACTTTTCATTGTTTTCAATTTGTTTCCACGATTTAAGACTTAGGGAGTTCAGTGATGAAGTACTGCTTCAATGCATCCCAATTGTTCACAACTCTTAAAGCAGCGGGGATAAGAGTTAGCCATCTGCATTGTATGATTCGGATGAACATTTGTTCTGTGAAACCAACTTCATCTTGAATCATAGCAAAATCATCTCTTTTGCATGGAAAATGCCTAGGGTAGTAAAATACATCTATAGCTAGTTTTTCAGCCTGTGATCCATAAGCAGATAGACCCTCCTTAAATGCATTATGTGCAACATGTAGATTACAAGGAATACACTGCATCAAAACTGGAAGCCCATTCTTACCTTCTCATCATTAAGATAGTTCCAGATAGTTTTGTTCACATTTCGTCCATCAGATCCAATATTTAGAAACTTGTAAATGGGAATTTGGAACTCTTCCTCTTACAGTGTATTCAAGATTTCCTTTGCAACATCATGTCCTAAAGCATTGTCAAAGAACAAAGATTTCAGGAATTGAACTACAACTTCCCCTCTTTCCACAGCCTAGTATCTTAAAAGGATATCACACATGTACCAGTCTCATCAAACTGAATAACAAAAGAAGTTGATTTACATACATTTTCACAAAGTTGTTTCTAAAGAACAGTCCTAACCCATCCGACACCAAGTATGAGACTTTTGTTTGACTTAATGTAAATTGTAGACTGGCATTGCAAAGAAACATTCCCTGCAAAAGCTGAGGTACATCATCACAAGACGAATATGAAAAGTTTGAAGAGGCAACTTTCATGGTCCAGAGAAGTTCAGCTTGAGTGGCTGCCTACTTGGCACTTTTGTCTACACTTATTTCTCTTCTGGTTTCCTGTTGAGATGATGAAGCGGCTGGCGCAGTTTTAGCGGATCTTATAACACTGAAGTGTGTTTGAGTTGTCCAAAACCGTGCTTTAGATAGATCTTGATGGGTTTTCCCTTTATTGTGAGAAATAACATGCTTAAATCCGAAATTGCTTATCTGAAAAAGCCTTACAGCATTATGTCCATTACGCACTATAACATGACTCGTCAGCCTTACACCATTCTCCAATTGTAATTTCAATGTCCTCTTTTTGGCAAGCCAGTTTGAATAAATTTAGTCTGTCCGTGAGGCATTGTATATTATTCCTGAAAGAATGCTATAAACTGATTTGGCATATAAAGACGTTGCTAAGCCATCACGACTTTTATCTATATTTATTATCCTAAATAGCTATTAAGGTCTTCTTTACCTCACACATGTAAGCTATCAAACCTTTAAGTTTCATGAAATCCACTGAGTGTTTTTAGTTTTATCATATATTTTGTCAGAAACCGTTTTGACAAACGGACAGAATTCAGAAGACAAAAATGCATATATGAGAAAGATATATAAAGAATGCATAAAACATTTTTAATTTAAAGCCTGATCAAAGCTTTTTAGGACTTCTTACTCCTGAAAGAAATCTGAAACAAATAAAATCATTATTAGATTGATCTGGAGAAAAGTGCTCCCTTAATACTGAAAACAAAAACTACATTATTAAAAATACTTTACGATAAAAAAATAATATGCTTTCATTTGTATTGGCAGACAAAGAACATATTGCAATCCCTCAGTTTATCTTCATTGAGAAACAATAAACTGTGCTGTATAATACTCACCCTCTGATAGACTTTACTAATAGTCTGGATTAGGAACAATGCTGAATACTGTTGATAATAATCAAATAGTCTCCTGGGTGGCAAATGCATATTTCTGAAAGTATACTAAAGCTAGCTTCATTTAACTTTAATCTATGTTATGTTTAATTTTTTTTTTATTTTTGAAATTTTGAAAATTAAAAAAATTAGAATTTTAACCAAAAGTAGGGCTTTTTAGGATTTTATAGCTTTAATTAGGAATTTTAGGGCTGTTTGTAGGCCCGCTTGAAAGCCTGTATTACCAAAGCTACCATGGTTGCTCAGGCAGCTTTTTCTTGTATGCTAGTATTAATCGAAAAGACTATTCATTGGTATAATCAAGCATTATAAGTAATGGTATAACTTTAGAAAATATACAGGTTTATAGCATTTTTATCACATTTATTAAATGTTATCATGGTTACCGATTAAAAGATTGATTGATTGATTGATTGATTGATTGATTGATTCCTCTAAGGGTTATGTCCCTTAAACAATTGATAATCTTGTTTTTGACGTATTATAGAATAAAAACTATTCCAGATAGAGAAAAGCTGTTGGTTGCTTAAATTGTTAGCTCATTAAGCTAAAAAAATCTCCTTTAGACCGATGTTGACAGATGACCCCTTTTAGGAGTTATGCCCCTTCAAACGTCAGAAATTGTATTTTTGACGGAAGGTGTCTGACTGATAATAGAGACCCTTATGGATCAGGTGAGCGATTCAGGCTCTTGGCAGCCTCTTTTTTTTAGTTAATATTGCTCTAGAGAGCTTATTGATATTTCCACAATCAGCCAAACAGAAGTCACATACAAATTAGAAAAGTAATTATATAATTACCTCATCTTTTCATTATATTGAATCTTATTGAATAAGTATTATTATCTTGTTGACATCATGGTAGTTATTTACTATTAATCAAACTATTAGGACGCAACTATAAAGAACTATGAAGTAATCTGGCCACAACAAAAAACGACTATTCAGTTAATTTAAATTTTTCACAAAGTTTTACAAGACAAGTACTTAAAAGGAAAAGAGTATAATTCTCGAGGGCTTATGATACTCTTTTTCATTGTTGGTAATTCGTTTTATCAACACAAATTAAATTCAATGACCTATAAATCGTTGTAAGGCTTAATTCTTATCGCCATATATAAATCGATGGCTTCCTCCGCATTAGCAGGAATTTCCTTGTTGAGTTCTTGTAAGTAGATCATGTAGAGTTTGAAGCATTCTTTGTCACATAACTGTTCTTCCCGGAACGTACACTCACCTCTGCACGTGGCAATTTGATTAGGTAAAGCCCTGTTCAAATAACCTCGTGTATTATACACATGTGGGAGTTCATACATAACCATTGGACGACCATTTGGACTAGTCTGGCCTAATGAAGTGTGTATTCTATTCAACGGTCGATATCATCTACAAGAGATGAAAGTTAGTGGTAATGAGCTATGCCATTGTGCTTCAATTCCTTACTGAATTTGGATTTTTTAAAAAAAGGAAGAATTTAAAGAAAAAACGAGCAAAAACATGACCACAACAACTATATTGCTTAGACCCAGATCTGGACTTGATAGCAGGTCAAGGAGGTCATTGTACGATTAGTCCTTGCAACTTATAAATTTGATTTTGCAAGTTGCAAAAATGCTATGATCAAGTTTTAGAATTCCGGTTAGCGGAATTGGTCGAGTTGTTATTATTTGTTTGGATTTTCGGCAATTTCCGTTATTTTAGAGTGAAAAGAATCACACTTAATATATGTTTACTTTTAAACCAACATTCATTCCTGTTATTGTTTTATCTTTATTGTTTAGGTCTAACCAGTTGAATTTAATTGATAACTTTTAAGTCAAATATTTACTTCGATGCCGTGAAATAGAACTATAAACAAAGTTGTTATAACTTTACTTAAATTAATAAATAAATTTGGTCTTACTTACATCAATAAGTTAAATACCGGGGAGGAGCAAGCTTTTTATAACAGCTTATAAATACTTCATGTATTTGTTAGACCATAGAGATAAAACCTTATAAAATATGCCATTTTATAACTCAAAACAAAAGATGGAAATCAAAGCCATATAGAGCTGAAGATGCAATGCTTGAAGCATTAAAGTGCAGATCGGTTCATATATTTAAATTTCAGGTATATTGCAATATGTCATGAATGTAATCACCTGTTGACAGATCTAGTGTAAATCGTATTACGTTGCATTCGTTTTTAATATTTTTGTGTCATCATGTGCCAAAAATGAAATATAATCCAGACCTATTTTTATCGGAAAGGATAAGCCTACTGAGTTTGCCAAAAATGAGTAGTGACACGTGATAAATAGTACACATTTATATTGCAGAATAAGCTGTTTATATAAATATAATTTAAAGAATTATTTATTTAATTTGTATAATTATTGATGACGTGGATGTAGACATTTTAAAACACACATAAATGACCAGTTTTGTTTCCATTACTATCAGACAATTTTGTATTCCCAGTCTAATAAAGTAGAGTGTTTGGTACGTTCGTCCGTTTGTCCGATCGTCCCAAATCAGTATTTTACTATGAAGGAAGTGTGGTATCATCATGAAACTTTATTCACATATAAATCAGGTTATGAACAAACAAAAATCACCTGTCTCATCAACTTCATGGTTGATTGATCACAAAAAGCGGGGATGTTGTACTTAGGTTAACCTTCAGGTTGATATTACTTTACCCTGTAGTACGGAAGCCGTAAAGGGACATGAAAAATAAGAAGAATTTTTTTTAATTCGTTATCTCGATAAAACAAAATTGTTATATCGTTATCTCGAGAAAACGATACTGTTATATCGTGATCTCAATATAAGATTTAGTTATCTCGAGAAAACGACATTGTTATATCGTGATCTTAAGAACACACAAAAAAAATTTTTTATCGCTATTTTGCAGTATTTTCCTTTGATCTTTATGTGCGATATTATTCCATCTCACTCTACTAGCGTGAGATGGGCTCATCTCACCTCGCTGTCAAGACGTCGTTATATAAACACTGTGACGTCACAATGTAACAAAACAGCGATAAACAGATTATTTACGTTTTTTGAAACTCGATGCATTTTCTTGCCATCTCATCTCAGTGCTGTCGCCCTTCGATGAGATACGGACGAGAAAATGCATCTCGTTTCGAAAAACGTAAATAATCTATAATATCGTTATTTCTATATAAGATATCGTTATCTCGATATATTATATCGTTATTTCAATATTAGTATATCGTTATCTCGATTTATTATATCGTTATTTCGATATATTATATCGTTATTTCGATAAAAAAATATATTGCGTTATCTCGATTTATTATATCGTTATTTCGATATAATATATCGTTATTTTGATATAATATATCGTTATCTCGATATATTTTATCGTTATCTCGATATATTATATCGTTATTTCGATATTAGTATATCGTTATCTCGATTTATTATATCGTTATCTCGATTCTCGATTTATTATATCGAGTTTACGACATATTTTATCGTGATATCTATATATTATTTTGTTATTTCGAAAGAAATTTGTAACATTGTCATAAACAAATGGATAAATTGCCAGAAAATATTCGATATTGATTTGGAGAAAATATGTTCTGTTAAATACACAGTATTAGTATTAAAAATTATTGTGTATTTAACTTTACTGTGTATTTAACAGATGTGATTTTCAAAAGAAGACATTTTGGTGTATTTTCGTATTTTTATTTTTATTTCATTATATACTACAACTTGTGAAGGACTTGTCTATATATATATATATACGTCTACAAATTAAGCCCAACACTAGATTTTTAACACTGTCAAATTTTTGCTTTCCCTCAGCGGGATTCGAACTCACACCGTTGTGACACTGTGGCACCAATTCGCCTGCGCTATGTCCAGCGGTTTAGACCCCTCGGCCAAATCCGCTATATCGAATCTTGCTGAGGGAAAGCAAAAATTTGACAGTGTTAAAAATCTAATTCAAACAGTGTTGGGCTTAATTTGTAGACGTATATAAAAATATTTGATATTAACCCTGTATTTCTGATGTTTCAGAAATCCGCTGGATAGATATATTATATGTTTGTCACAATACTTAGACGTTTGTATATATATTGTAGCAATTTTTATAATATGCTACATTCTCAAACCTTTGATTACTGCAGTCTTTGATTTGTTACATAGTCTGGTCAAGCTTACACTATGGGAAAAGGGTTTTAGTATACTCTTTTGCATGTGTGTTTTAAGCATAAAGTTTTTCTTGTCATAATAATTATATTCAACATAACTATTTCAAATAACTTGTATTGAATAATTGTTCATTAGTATTACTAATGGTTTGCAACATTTATACTGTTTTTATTATCCACAAATATACATAATAATGGAAAAACGTCAAATCTCAAATGAAATTTAAAAAGTGTGTCGTAACGTTTCTTACCTTTTAGACATGTTGCAGTTAATTGCTCTCCTTGAAAATTAATCTGATTATTCATTTCAAGTGGAAATTTAACTATTCTAAGTTTCATAACATTATGTCATTCCATTCGAATAATGTATTCATTTTTCCGTTTAGTTAGAAACACAAATCCAATTGACGTTCATTTTTGTTGCACTGCCGTAAATGAGTTTAGATGTCGTTAAATGAGTCTGACGTCACAATCACATTCGGGTAGTATAAATTGAGCTGAATTTCCAATTGTCTTCAGTCGTGTTTTGACTCCCTGAGTACTCGATACTCCAATAAAAACTACAAACCAACTAACGGTTACGAAGTTACGAACTAAAAACGGTCAAGCGGATTATCTCTGTGACAGGAAGATCAAATTCAAGGTTATTATTTATTAATAAATACAAATAAGACAATTACGGATGGAAAAATACTAAGCTACTGGTATGGCAATGATGCAATAAATATTTCAGTTACGTCAGTCAACACATTGATAGATGGAAATATCTATTTTCTAATTTGCCGATAGAAATACATGGTTTTTTATGCATGGTATATATATATATATTATACTTAACATATATTTGTGAATAGTGCTTGACCAGAGCTACGCATTTTTAATTTCGTTATAAATATATTGTCACACATGCAGAATACTATTGATATGTGTTACTAATAAACCGTTAATTTTATCAACGTCTTCGTCATAAACCACCATAGTACAAGTTCACCAGCCATTACTTGTGTCTGTTGTACAAGGTTTAAATATTAAGTATTGAAATACATTTTCACTTCAATCGTAGCGCCCAGGGTCGCTACATTTGGTGGCCAGTGTGGGGATCCCTGAATATAAAAAGGGATCCGATCTTAAGTTGAGGTGGAAAAAAAAACACAAACACTAAAAAACACATTAATGATGTACAGTGCAGGCACATCAAGGCAACCTAGTTTTGTGAAGCTAGACCAAGCTAGCACACATAGCGATGAAATTGAAGAATCGGGAGTTGAACCACGACTCCCTGCATCGGACAGAGACGCAAACAACAGAAATAAAACTCACATTGATTTAACACCAACAGGGGAAGTCCAGATGCGGGTAACACGGTCGTCGGGCGATCATACGACCACACCAAACACGACAAATCCACAACACACCTCTAATCAGTTAAACATAAGACAGTTGCAAAAAGAACTAAACGAACATATGGAGGCTGAAAGGCGAATACGGAGTTTATTGACTAGTCATTATGACGGTGCACATTGCGATGGGCATCGTGGTTTTGATACTTTTAATTTTTTATCCTGTGGAGGGGGAGATATGAGACAGGGGGACGCTCATTGTCAAGACAATCTCCGCGGTCCAGGGTTTGACCAGTGCGATATCTTAGGCGCCAGCACTAACTCTTCACGGAAGGCTCCCTCTAACATGCGTGTTGAGGGTAGCAGAGCTGCCTTAGTTGGCAGAAACTGGTGTGTAGACACCATGACTAGATCAGATGAAAGGATCACTAATGTGGGGAATGTGACAGGGGTACGCTCCCGTGTTCAAAGTTTAGATACTCAATTAAATAACAGCAATTGTCAAATCAATAATCAAATTAAAATAAAGAAACCTCCTATTTTCGACGGTACTACTGGTTGGCAAGACTTTCTGGTTCAATTTGAAATGATATCAGATATCAATCAATGGAACGATAAAACGAAGGCCTTTGAACTCGCTACTAGTTTAAGGGGAACCGCGCAAGAAATTGTCACAGAAATTGAACCATCTAAAAGACTTAACTATGACTACCTAGTTTCGGCGTTGACATCAAGATTTGAACCCCCAAATCAAGAAAATATGTATAAAGTTCAGATGAATACTTTTCAAAGAAAAATTGGCCAATCTCTTCCGGAGATGGCTCAAGAAATTAGGCGAGTCACACGCATGGCCTATCCTACCGCGCCAACTGAAATTAGAAACCAATTAGCTAAAGACTGCTTTATCAAAGCACTTAATGACCCTAAAATTCAGCTCTCTATTTTCCAAAGAGAGCCAAAAACAATCGATGATTGCATACGTTATGGTGTAGAATATGAAGCATTAATGCTCGAACAGAAGAGGGTTCATTTTCCTAAACACGGTGTTCGTATGATTATGGAAACCAATAACGCTGAACCACAGCACATGGAGGCTCGACTATTAAAAATAAGTGACCAAATACAACACATTGATAGCAAAATTGACCGTAAATCAAAGTCGCTCATCTGTTACTTTTGTAACACAGCAGGGCACATCAGACGAAATTGCCCTAAATTAAAAACTGACAATGTAAAATTTCCGAAATCGGGAAAAACACAAAGTTTTAGTCAAAGTACTAAAAGTACTCAGGCTACACAGACGGACGTACAATTCAAAACAACTTTTCAGAAAAACTTGTAAATGCTGGGGATAAGGGCCGGTCACCAGCGCATGACATTTTTAACGAAGGGTCCGTTAATTTGATGAAGGCGCAAAGACAAGACAGTTTATTTCTGAAATGTTTATTTAATGATATTGAAGTTAATAGTTTAGTTGATACAGGTTCCACAATCTGTATTTTACATGTTAATAAATATAAAATGATTTCTGCAGCTGTCCGCCCTGCAATAAAAACTGCACAAAACTCTGTCTAGCTGATGGAAGCAGTATAAATACTTTGGGATATGTTGATTTAGCTTTTCAAATAGGCAATTCTCAATTTACCCACACATTTACTGTAGCTGATATAGATGTTCCAGCTGTTATAGGTTACGACTTTTTAAACAAATATCAATGTACATTAGATATGGGCAACGGGATTTTGACCACAGGTAGTGACAAAATTCAATTTATCAATGAGAGTAAGATTGACTCACTTTTCAGAATAGCTCTGACTGAAAATATTATAATTCCACCAAATACAGAAGTCATAACATTAGGCATTGTTGTAGGAGACTCAGGATGCATTATGAATGCTATAATTGAGCCACTGAATAACAAAAACGTTGAAAATATTTTGGTAGCAAAAACACTTGTAGACCCAAGTAGTGGATTAGTGCCTTTGCGTTTAGCAAATGTGAATGACTTCGAGGTTGTATTAACACATTCGACATGCATAGCTACATGTGAACAAATTGTTCCCATAAAATACCATAACAATACTTCAGCTATGAAATGTATGAAAATAGACACATCTGATAATCACGATTCAGATGATCTCCCAGATCATTTAAGGGAACTGAAACAAAGAAGTAGTGAAACACTCAATGACACTCAAATACAGAAACTACATGACTTATTAAAACAAAATGAGCAAACATTTTCTAGAAGCAAAGATTACTTGGGTACCGCTAGTACCATTAAGCACAAAATAAATACCGGCAAAGCTAAACCATTCAAACAACAACTTAGGCGTATTCCCATTACAAAACGTGATGCAGTCGATAAAGAAATACAAAGACTCATTGATTGTAATATTATTGAACCTTCAACAAGTCCTTGTGCTTCAAACATAGTCCCTGTAACAAAGAAAGATGGTTCAATAAGAATTTGTGTAGACATGAGATCCCTAAATAATCTAACAATCAAAGATTCATATCCTTTACCAAGAATAGATGACTCACTCGATGCTTTAAGGGGGTCTACTTGGTTCAGTGTACTCGATTTGTCAAGCGGGTACTTCCAAGTCTTAATGGACGAAAATGACAAAGAAAAAACAGCGTTCACCAGTACAAAAGGATTATTTCAATTTAGGGTGATGGCTATGGGATTATGTAATGGGGTAGCAACATTTCAACGGCTAATGGAATATGTACTGGCAGGCCTTAATTGGAGGACCTGTCTCATTTACATAGATGACATTATTGTTTTCTCAGACTCGTTTGAGTCACATTTAGTTCGGTTAAATGAGGTTTTAGAAAGAATTTCAAAGGAAGGTTTAAAAATTTCCCCTGATAAGTGTACATTGTTCCAAAGACGAGTGTCGTTCTTGGGTCACATAGTCTCAGCTGAAGGGATTGCAGCTGATCCAAAGAAGATAGAAGCAGTAAAATCGTGGCCTAGACCAACATCTGTTAGGGATATTCGCAGTTTTTTAGGGACATGTTCCTATTATAGAAAATTTATTAAAGACTTTGCCTCTATAGCAAAAGAGTTGCATAAATTAACAGAGAAAAACTGTCCATTTTATTGGACAAACAAGTGTGAGAAATCTTTTACCGAGTTAAAAAGTGCTTTGGTTTCGGCACCAATATTGGGTTTTCCTGACATGTCGAAACCTTTTATTGTAGATACTGATGCCAGTGGGTATGGCATAGGTGCTGTTTTATCACAACTTGTAGATGGCAAAGAACAAGTAATTGCATATTTTAGTAAATCACTTAGTAGAGCCCAACGGCAATACTGTGTAACAAGGCGAGAGCTTTTAGCAATCATAATGAGTGTAAAGCAATTTCATCATTACCTCTATGGGTCTAAATTTACTGTTCGAACTGATCATGGAGCTCTTACTTGGCTCCTAAGGTTTAAAAATCCAGAAGGGCAGATGGCCAGGTGGCTTGAGCTATTAAACACGTACAATTTTGAAGTGCATCACCGGCCTGGCAAACAACATGGGAACGCTGACGGTTTGTCACGAAGACCATGCTCTGAATGCAAATTTTGCAAGAAACAGGAAGAAAAAGAATTAGACCAACCAGACCACGAGTCTTGTAGAAGGGCGAAGAAGGCACCTTTAGAAGATTTGGTTGATGATGATGATGTTTGTAGATGGATCAAGTGTAAAACCAGCCAGGAAATCTCACAAGCTCAAAACAGCGACGAAGTCCTCAAGCATTTTCGAGAGTTAAAGAAAAACTTTAATGAGAAACCAAGTTGGGCTGATATCTCAACCGAGAGTGTCTTGCTTAAAAAGTACTGGTCCCAATGGGATAGAATGATACTAGAGAATGATGTCTTATATCGCAAGTGGATTCATTCCACAACTGAAGAAACTATTAAACAACTAATAGTTCCAAACACATTAATCCAAGAAATACTTCGGATGGTTCATGATGACAAACAATGTGGTCATCTTGGAATAAACAAAACTATTGGGAGGGTTCAGAATAGGTTCTATTGGCTTGGTTACAAGTATGATGTCATGAAGCATATACAATGTTGCAATGCATGTAATGCACGCAAACCGCCCCCTCGAAAAGCAAAAAGCAAAATGAAACAATATAATGTAGGTGCCCCATTAGAAAGAGTCGCTTTAGACCTAATTGGTCCATTACCCTTATCATACAAAGGCAATAGATATGCACTAATAGTTTCTGACTATTTCACTAAATGGGCTGAAGGTTATCCTTTAACCAATATTGAAGCAGAAACTGTGGCTGACAGTTTTCTTAAAAAATTTGTATGTAGATATGGTGTTCCTCTACAAGTACACACTGACCAGGGGAGACAATTTGAATCAAAACTTTTTAAGGAGGTTTGCGAAAAACTTAAGATTGACAAGACGAGGACAACTGCTTTTAGACCACAGAGTGATGGTCTGGTGGGGAGGTTAAATAGAACCCTAGAAGATATTATTAGTAAATATGTCAGAAGGGATCAGAGAGATTGGGACGATCAGCTCCCCTGGGCTCTGATGGCATACAGATCATCCCAACACGAGTCTACAAAGCTATCACCTTGCATGATGATGCTAGGACGTGAGATAAAACTACCTATAGACCTGATGTATGGTCCACACCCTCAAAGAAATGATTTTCAAAATGAAATTGAGGCTGCTAACTCCTATGTAAAAACAACACAAAAACTTTTATGGAAAGTACACACAAAAGCTAGGGAAAATATTTCTTTTGCCAGTGATAAACAGAAACTGTCATATGACATACGAATAAACAAAAATCAGTATGAAACAGGGGATGCAGTGTGGTTGCATGTTCCAATAAGACAAAAGAATGTCAGTCCTAAATTACAAAAACAATGGGATGGCCCTTTCATAATTGTAGAAGTAATCTCCGATGTACTATATAAGATTCAAAAGACTCCACTATCCCGATTTTCTATTGTACATCATGACAGACTTAAGCCATTCTTTGGTGAAGTTGATAACTGGTTCAGGAAGGAAAATGACACTGCATGATGGAGTGCTAGTCCTGAAAATAAACATAAAACACAAGATAATTAAATAAATTATAAACAAAACATGATGCATGTATAAATAAATGCATAAATAACTTAAACACACACACAATAGGTATAGCTAAAGTAAGCAAAACTCTGGTCAGGTGCTCGAAACAACGAATTAGATTATTTTACTTATAAAGTTTTTTTAACCACTTCCAGATGTATGACTGTAAAAAGTGTGGAGCCACATATAGAAGTAGGGAAACACTGATGAGGCATGTGCGGACTAAACACCCGAAGAAAGTGATCCGATGCAACAAATGCACTTTTATGTGTACTGAAGCTTCTAGGCAACGGATGATCGATCACCAGAGGGCAAAGCATGGCATAAAAGAGGGCATGAATGTGTCCATAGTGACCATACCACCATCACCGAGTAAGCCAGTCCCAACACCTGTTCCTAGGGTTCAAACCGTTATTACCATGAAAGAAACGCCAGAAAAAAGGGTTCCAACTCCGGAGATGCCATTGACACCCCTGAAGTCGCCAGTCAGCATCACTTTAGGGTATGAGGACCATCCCGTGGAGGTTTCGCCGGTTAAAAGGGTACTATTCCCCTCTCCCAGGAGAATAGTCTCCCCTTTACCTCCTACTCCCAGTCCTAAGAAAATAAAATTAAACACTGAATCTGGAAAGGATATCTCACATGATGCATTGGACATACCACTCATAAAGAAAGACAGTAGCCACTTAAGTCTTCCCCAGGCTATAGATACCACGGAGGAAAGGAAATGGAAACGTTTTTTGGCACCTCCTAGTGCCTTCAGTACAAGCGAAGGGGTGAAACTAGTCAAAGATATTCACAAGAGGGCTCAGGGAGGTCGGGAAGGGCAGTACACAGGCTCTGTATTGCCATATGGCTATGGTAGTGTAAAAAAAGAGGAAAAAGTTGTGTTTCCTGATGGGACTGTGTATTGCTTATCAGCAACATGGGTAGCTGACCCTAACTTTCAACAAAGAATGCCAAGGGGCACTCAAACTGAGACTAATGTCATGGATTTTCAAATGAATGTGGACATTGGAGAACTATATTTAGCGTGGCCGTGTAGTGACAAATCTACTGATACACGAGATATAAAAGAGGAATGTGACACAGAAAAACTCTACAGTAGCTGTCAGCAAGAGGACATTTTTATAGAAATCAGTGATGAGGAGGAAATTGATGATTATAATGACAGTATCGTGAACACAGGAATAAGTCGTGTTGATAATATTAATGTGAACACTGAAATTAGTTGTAAAGTTAACAATATGGAAAGTGAAATAAGTAGTGATGAAAATAATAACATGATCAATGGAATTAATTGCGTTGAAAACATTGTGAACGTGGGAATAAGTGCTAATGTGGACAATGAAAAAAGTTGTGATGAACATATTGATTCTGAAGATGATGATGATGCTACAGAAGCAGTATTCGTTGAAGTACAGTTTGATTGGACTGATTGTTCATATATAAGTTAATTTGTATTGCAATGTAATTGTTTTTTTATTATTGCCTGTCCGGGACGTCCAGTTTTTTTAAGGTGGGGGCAATGTAGCAATTTTTATAATATGCTACATTCTCAAACCTTTGATTACTGCAGTCTTTGATTTGTTACATAGTCTGGTCAAGCTTACACTATGGGAAAAGGGTTTTAGTATACACTTTTGCATGTGTGTTTTAAGCATAAAGGTTTTCTTGTCATAATAATTATATTCAACATAACTATTTCAAATAACTTGTATTGAATAATTGTTCATTAGTATTACTAATGGTTTGCAACATTTATACTGTTTTTATTATCCACAAATATACATAATAATGGAAAAACGTCAAATCTCAAATGAAATTTAAAAAGTGTGTCGTAACGTTTCTTACCTTTTAGACATGTTGCAGTTAATTGCTCTCCTTGAAAATTAATCTGATTATTCATTTCAAGTGGAAATTTAACTATTCTAAGTTTCATAACATTATGTCATTCCATTCGAATAATGTATTCATTTTTCCGTTTAGTTAGAAACACAAATCCAATTGACGTTCATTTTTGTTGCACTGCCGTAAACGAGTTTAGATGTCGTTAAATGAGTGTGACGTCACAATCACATTCGGGTAGTATAAATTGAGCTGAATTTCCAATTGTCTTCAGTCGTGTTTTGACTCCCTGAGTACTCGATACTCCAATAAAAACTACAAACCAACTAACGGTTACGAAGTTACGAACTAAAAACGGTCAAGCGGATTATCTCTGTGACAGGAAGATCAAATTCAAGGTTATTATTTATTAATAAATACAGATAAGACAATTACGGATGGAAAAATACTAAGCTACTGGTATGGCAATGATGCAATAAATATTTCAGTTACGTCAGTCAACACATTGATAGATGGAAATATCTATTTTCTAATTTGCCGATAGAAATACATGGTTTTTTATGCATAGTATATATATATATATATATATATATATTTGTGAATAGTGCTTGACCAGAGCTACGCATTTTTAATTTCGTTATAAATATATTGTCACACATGCAGAATACTATTGATATGTGTTATTAATAAACCGTTAATTTTATCAACGTCTTCGTCATAAACCGCCATAGTACAAGTTCACCAGCCATACTTGTGTCTGTTGTACAAGGTTTAAATATTAAGTATTGAAATACATTTTCACTTCAATCGTATCGCCCAGGGTCGCTACAATATATAAATCGACAAATGCCCAAGTCAATTATAATAAGTATTGTGTGTGTGAGAGAGAGGGTGTGTGTGTGTGCACAGAAGGTAAAGAAAGTGTTTCCGTCCAAGAACAAGTTTCGTGGTTGCAAAAATATGGATCTATTATAGGAATCGATGTCATAATCTTGTAGCTACAATTAATGTAGCTCCTTTTGTAACGGTTTTTTTTTTAATTTTTAAAAGGAAAAAAAGGAGCTACATTATTGTAGCTTATAATCTTGAAGAATGAATGCCCGCGAGCACGTAGAACACCCACCTCACTTTGTTCGGCGACAATTTTTTTTCTGACCACATTTTGCCCGAAATAATATGGGTTCGAATTCCTGTGTGTGACAAAAATAATTTTTCAAAAGATAGGTAACGCGTTGAAAGACTAATTCTTCCATTATTCTATAATTGTTTTGTTAAAATAACGGGCATAAACTGCAAATAGCAAATCCGATAATAAAAAAAAAACAATTGAATCTTTTAATTTTATTGATGAGATATTTTTAGAAATGTTGTACATGAAGGGTAACGTGGACGATTCCGAGAATAGTACTTTCAGTTTCACTTGACCCCGGGATATGACTACATAGTACAAGGATGATAAAATGAACATTTCACTCTGTACATATTCGTCAAATAAATGACAAATTTCAGAAAATACCAGGCTTGCATCTGGAAATAATTCAATTCTTCAAAAGGGGCTTTCCACTTACTGACGTACTGATTATTGACCTGTGGAATTAAAAGTATCGTAAGCTTTTTAAAATTTATTACACAGTAATAAATCCATATTCAAATAATCTTTTTCCCAAAGTTTTGACAACCCATTGTCAAGTTTTTCATGAAGATACCGTCGTCTGCAAAAACAACTCGCAACTGAACAACGCTAAAATCATATCGTTCATTCCAAGGCCGTTTTCTCGATAACAACGTCACGACGTTTTTGTACCTTTTCTCATGAGACGGCTCATATATATATATATATAACAACGTACTGGCATTTATCACCGAATTTATCGGGTCAGTAGACTGCGGAGGAATCTAACTATGATTACGTCACAATAACTAACAGAATGTTCAAAAATAAACAAACGTGAAAACAAGATAAAATAAACAAACAATCTACCCCCCCCCAAAAGAAAACGAACACAACGCGACCACCAGAGCTCCGTTTTCGCAGCTACCTTCCGTTAACAATAATACAGTTTAAATAATCTGAACAAAACTCTTCAAATTGCACAAACATTAACAATCCCGAATTCCTGTTCATTCACCACAAGAACTTGCGAATGACCTCGCCATTTTTGGGGGTTAATCCGACAAATTACAAAACTGTAATAGGATTATTACGGCAGGAAAATTCGGCATACACAAGAACCTACAACTCATCGCATTTATGCATTGAAATTACAATTGGAATTTATTTAAGGATTAACTACAAAAAATACTTTCTCCATCGAGGGATAAAAAAATTTCCGTTTTGCACATTGTATAATCCGCGTAGCGGATTATATTAAATGTGCACAACGGAAATTTTGTTATCCCTCGATGGAGAAAATATTTTTTGTAGTTAATACTTATAAATAAATTCAAATAATAGAATAAACTCAACAATTTTATTTTTGTAACTGGACATTTTTGAAAAAAGAGATCAACACAAAAACTGTTAGTTTCCCGTGGAGTAATATATGACGTCAAATGGCGCGTGTCTCCATGACGATCAAATTTGTTTTCCATCCTCTGATAGAAAATATTTTCCAGCCAATCAAAAGTCAGTATTCTCGCAAAATTTATTTATAAATAAATGATGACGATGTGTAAATCGTATCTCCCCTGGCCACTGCAAAGTACTGAAAAATAAAAATAACACAGCACCAAACAGTTACCAGAAATGATAACGATATAAAATACAAAATATAGAAAACATTAAAAGGGGAAACTGGCACTCAATTGGAAAATCGGTCAGAAACGTTGGGTATTGGCAACATAAATTTGAAATACGGTTCGTCAAAGAGCAAAATATTAAAAACACAAAATGTGACACCCCATTTAAAAGATTCTCATTCACAAACCATTACATAAATGATGAAAAAAAGACTTGCCTTACAGGAGGATCAATAAAAAAACACGTCCATTCATCTATTCATTTATCACGGCTTAACGTATCAGGTTCGCCCTACGGGCTCACCTGATACTGGCCGTGATAAAGTCTGTATCACAAACAAAATGTCCTATATTCCATATATAACGCAATATATTTTTTATCGAAATAACGATATAATAAATCGAGAGAACGCAATATATTTCTTATCGAAATAACGATATATTATATCGAAATACCAATATAATAAATCGAGATAACGATATACTTATATGGAAATAACGATATAATATATCGAGATAACGATATCTCATATAGAAATAACGATATAAATTTTTTTTGTCCCTTGCGGGGCTCCGTACCTTACGGCTTCCGTACTGAAGGAAGTATGGTATCATCATGAAACTGTATAAAGATATACATCAGGATACGAACAAACAAAAATCATCATAAAATTTGACTTGTCTCATCAACTTCAAGGTTTATTGATCACAGAAAAAGGGGGATGTTGTACTTGGGTTTACTTTCAGGTTTAAGTTACTTTATCATGAAGGATGTATAGTATTATCATGAAACTTCATACACATATTCATCAGGATAAGAGCATACAAAAATCATCTTCTGTATGGTTCAGTGATTACGGAAAAAAGAACATGTTGCGAGAAGGGGCATTATGTTTTTTTGGACATATTCTTGTTTCAGTCAAGGACGGTTTACTCTGGATTAAGAAATAACACCGCCAACCGCTGCCAAAGATGCAGAGATCTGCCTCAGAAATTTGATGGATTTAAAAGTTGAAGCTTTACAAAGGTCTGCGTTTGATCTAAGTTTCCAGATGACCACATTGGAATCTTTTGCACTTTAACGGCCAAAAAATTGTATTTTTATACTTTTGCCCTATAAAAGGAAAGTCATACCAGATAGAGAAAACGTTTGCTTGCTTACATATTTATTTAATAAAGCTCTCCACTTGGCCGAAGGTGTCAGATGACCCTTTGTAAAGATTTTTGTTTTAAATGATTGTCGTATTAAATAAAAACCTTAATTTTGTATAATTTGTTGACACATATAACTTGTACAATGTTGTTTTGTCACTAAATAGATATAAAATAGCAAATGAAAACCATATTTGAACTATATTTAATTTATTTAACCTGGATTCAGCCTAAGAAGCTAAATTGCATCAAATTGATATCGTTGAAGTTTCCAGTCAAGTATCCGTTATTCCTTATATCTGAGAGAATGTCGATTCAATATTGGCTGCACTGTCTTCGGAAGAAAGACCAGAACATTTCAATGCGCTGGTTGCCTGTGATTCTTCCATATATAAATCTTCCTTCACGACCAGTTAAAAACTCTTGCTTATGTGCTAAGTGTCCATTTTCAGTTCCCATATCACCTCTCATAAATTTAGGACAGCCTTGTTTTATGTTTTCTGTCTCGATGTAATAGCTATAACAATAGGATTGCTGCTTGTTCTATAAGCATTCAACCAAATCTAATTTCTAGAAAACCATCAATGCACCCATTGATACATATACCATATTGTTTAAGTTTATCGTATGAATCGAGATGCCAGAGAAAATTTGGACCACGGGCAAAATACCGTCTTCCCGAAGTCGACGTTAGAGTTTATATTGTATTCCTCTTGTCTATCTGCATTAACACGCTAATCGTATTTCTAGATACACGCATTCCATTTTGGATGCACCTCAAATGCATGGACCGATAACGCAATTGACTACCATGATGAAGTTGTTGCTCGACGAATTCCGCAATTTAAAGAACATCTGTATATTCTTTTCGACGGAACAACCTTTCTTTGTTGACAATTCTTTTTAATGTCCTCTTAATCATTAAAATATTGTGAGTCTGTGAAAGACACTCCAAAATTTCAGCGTAGCTTAATCCTAAATTCAAGTAAAACAGGCAAATAACTTCTCGTTGTGCCATCTGTAGACTTAATTGGAATCTGGAATAAAGCAAGTCTAACGTTTTAAAATATTGTTAAAACATTTGTATCTTTTAAATCCATTATTGACCTTGGTATAAGTAACATCTTTTCGTGTTAATTATTAGTATATGATCTTGTACACCTTCTTCTTTAGGTATATACCTTTCCAGGCTCATCAGCTGCATTTTAAAGTGATAGTGCTGTATTCATTTCAAAGTTAACAAAAGAAGTTCTCAAGGTCCACAGCCTCACAAAAATAGCTCTGACCTTCATCTTTACTGACCTACTGGCACTAGAAACAAAAAATATGTGCTCTTAACCTCATCAGCTTCAATGTGTCCAGGTTTTATGAAGTTTTAAGAAGGAGTACGAAAGTTATGCCCCATAAAAAAATCTTGGACTGACGGACGGGAAGCTGAATTATATACTTGTTCCCCGCTTTGACGAAAAAGAGAGGTGTAAAAACAAGTTTTATTTATAAGCAGTTAAAACCTACGTTATTATCTATAAATTACATCAAATATATATGTTGTATTTTGATACAAGACTCATCATAATTAAAACAATGCTAATAACATGTGATTTAAATACTATCTAGTAATCCTTATACAATACTTATCGTTCATTGCTTTAATTCTTTTCTTTAATTTTAACGGATATTGTCAATAATGTATCCGTCGATCCAACGTGGTATAGCCTCGTTCCAGTAAGTCGTTATAACAAGTTATGTAAGTTGTTATTACGAGTAAGGTAAGTCGTTATAACGAGTAATCTAAGTCGTTATAACAAGTAATTAAGTCGTTATAACGAGATGCTAAGTCGTTATAGCAAGTAACTAAAGCGTTATAACGAGTAAGCTTAGTCGTTAAAACCAGTAAGCTTAGTCATTATAACGAGTAAGCTAAGTCGTTATAACCAGTAAGTAAGTCGTTATAAACAAATAAATAAATAAAAATAAATAAATAAATAAATAAATAAATAAATAAATAAATAAATAAATAAATAAATAAATAAATAAATAAATAAATAAATAAATAAATAAATAAATAAATAAATAAATAAATAAATATTTTGATGCTTCAGAAATCCGCTGGATAGATATATTATATGGTTGTCACAATACTTAGACGTTTGTATATAATTTATTATTTTATTATTTTTTTTATTGTGATGTTCACCCCACCCAACACACACACACACTCACACACACACTAATGACCTGACAGGCACAAGTTGTCTGATCATCAAGAAAAGTCCCAATACAATGGAATTAATGTAAAACAAGATTTTTGTAACTCAGGATTTAAAAATTTTGTGAGTGTATTGTGAAGAACTGATTTCATGAGTCATGAGTCAAACAGTAGAAAACATTGTCAGTGATGTGATGAAGGGAAGTGGGGATATCTAATTATTTGGTGACATATCCATATGTAGTTCTCCAATAATTACATTTACTAGTGTCGTACGCTTATGCTTATAAATGTCAGGTCTTTCCTGCATATTTAGAGTTGTTCTGATGCAACTGTATTGGTACATGGTACAGTATATGTGAGAATATCAAAAAACTTTCTGACAAGTTCACAAATTTAATTCTTACATGGATTACATGTAGAATTTTACCCTTAAAGATACATGTACAACTGTTAAGGAAATATTTTCATATTTTATATAAAAATGTCGTTTTTAAAAAATTAAAAAAAAAAAAACTTCCCTGTTCAATGGGCTGTGTGCCGGAAGGCCAACATTTTGAAAGATCAAAGAACATTGTAGGCTCTCATTAGTGAGGATTAAGGGGTCCCCATACAGGGTAATTAATTAACTGTAAAGGTAAAATTGTGTCATATTTTTATTGTGTACTATGGTCATGAATTATATTGAGTGATAGAAAATATTAGGTATAAAAATACTATAAATAATAAATAGAGATTTGTATATTTTCAAAAAGAAAAGAAAGAGAGAGTTCTATTTTTGTTGAATATTATTTTGATTATTTTATTTTATCATTATAAATACATTCATATATAGCAAAATATAACAAACAGGTATAAAGAAGGAACAATACATTTCACATTAAAATTATAAACACAAGTACAAATAATTCAGCACAAGTAAAGTCTATTAAGTTTATCCAAGATGGAGTAGTTGTGACACGGCATCTACATAGTCCATGAGTTAGATGGTGTTGCTGGTGAGTCTGTCTTTTAGTGCGCTGATGAAGCTGTCGTTCGGTAATTCTTGGGTCTGGGTCTTTCGGTTCTGCCGGCCTGAAATTGAATACGGGTAATCTTTTTGACTGCGTCGTTTTCTTTGAAAATCGGTATGACGGTGTAGATCTGGTTGAAAAGTGATGAGCATTTGTAGAAGGTCCCGGCACAGACGATGCGTCTGCAGCAGAAAGATGAGTCAGGTTTTCTGTCGATGCGAAGTCGATGATACGTTGTTTTTGTGTGCTGTAGACGAATCGGTCTCCGGTTGTAGTCTGGGTCCACTTGCCATCAGCTGGATGTCTGTAATAGTGATGGGTAACTTGGGTGTCATCTTGCGTTGGGCTCTGTACAATATTGACTTTGCAGATATGTTGGTATCCAGTAGTAGTGTCGTTCTGAGTGTTGATAGTGGGTGGGCATGCTGGTATAGTTCACTTCTTATAAGTTCTTTTTTCCACGGGTAGTTTTTACCCGAAAAAGATAAACAATGGAGACTTAGTTGTTGCCTCCTTCATATCTACTATAATAAAAGTAACACAATTTAGTTTAGTTAGCTTCAAAATATATGTTACAGATCTTCTTAAATAAAATAGCATAGTAAAAATAAGTTTTAAAAACATGAAATATTTAACCATTTCATTTTTTTTCTGTTGCAATAACTGCACATTTGTATGATTATACCAACTTCAATTAGAAGAATAATCCACACCCTTTGTTGTACCCCTTTACCACTACTAAACCAACAATACTTAATTTAATTATGTCATTTTTAAAATGTTGGCACCGTTCAATGAGATTTGTCAATTTTTCAGCTGTAACCAAAGGAAACTTTCAGTTCTGAAATAAACAGGTTTTTGTTAAAGTGTGTAGGCTTATAGTGATTTGTCTATTCAGAAGTGACAACAAGGTAAAAATAGTTTTAAAGCTATTTGGAGTATTTTGGTATAATTGGTAATATAAATATTGTTTAAAAACTGTTTAAAATTATATATTTGAGTTGAAAACTATTCAGTGTTAAAGAACTGTTATGGAACTTAGAGAATGTTATATAAAGTTCTACAGTATTGAGTATAAATTCTTTTTACTGACTGAGTTAAAAAAATTTATTAGAACTATATTGATTGTTGTGTGTTGAAGGTTTTTGTGTTGAAAAGTCTGGTTGGTATTTTTTTTTGTGCCAGCATTTTAAGAGGCAAAGAGCGACAGAGAAGAAAATTCGTATATCTTTTGAAATGAAAAGGTCATAAATAAGGACATTCAAGGACTAAATTGACTATTACCTTTGACCTTTTCATTTTTGTATATATTATTTATCCAAAGTAAACATTAATCATAAATAACAAATTCACATACATAGAAAATGCAAAATTTAAAAACAAAAATCACATGACCTTGACCTTGCTGAAGTTCAACAATCAACAACACAGAAGATCCGAGGTCAAAATATGTTATTATAAGTTATTGCCTATCTTGAACCGTTTCAAAGGAAAAGCGATGGCCAGACAATGTAAAAATTTAGATCGTGACCTTAACCTTTGACCTTGTGTTCATTTTCAATGATGATTAATGATATAATTTGGATTCTTTATAAGATCTTTTTGTGGTAAAGGTTTTAGCTTTGTATCTATTATGGTTAAGGAGATCAGCACACAACAAAAGGTCAAAAACTGGAATGTGACGACCTACGACCTGTGACATTTTTGAAGGTCAAGGTCAATGATGACAAACAGTGAAATCTCAAGTTTCTATCACCTCTGGTCTTGAGTTATAATGGTACAAAATGTACTTGCAATAAATAAGAGGAAATAACTCCTATAAGGAGTCGTCAAAATCCTATGTGCTTTATGTAAAAAATTGTCGCAATCAATAGCTGACCATTTTGCAACAACTTTTATTGTGACATCTTTTACAGTTTCATAGTTTATCTGCACACAAGTTTTTTGTGACAAGGGAAATAACTCCGTAAATAAATAGTGTTCTGTGTGACAGGGTTAACTGCAAAAGCATAATGTCTACTACATACATGGTACTAAATATCTCTGCGACATGTCATGAAGCACAATTTAAAATGGGAAAATAAAACTTGGCTGAAAAAATAGAACAATGAACAGACAAATAACAGGAAGGCTTTCCACTCCGGAACTAGCCTAGCCTTGACTCAAGTTGTAAGCCTTGAAAAGGTAAAATATTTGACCTAGACTTGACTCAAGTTGTAAGCCTTGAAAAGGTAAAAACATTATGACCTGGACTAAACCTTATTATTTACATTATGTTTGACATGAGAAGTTAATCATCTAAAATCAATTTTGCAGATGTATGATGGCATTTAGTTTTATTTTTTAGATTTGTAACTATGGACATACTATACAATGGATGGCTGATCCAAATAAAAACAATTTTCACCAAAGTATACACAATACTGAGGTAAACAACAAAAAGGGCCAAGAAACTATCCTTTCCACAATTGGGATATACTAATATGTTAAATAGTTATCGTCATGTCTTAATCGTATATTTTATCAACACAAACATCTCTACTTCAGGTAAAACATAATTTAAATGAGAAACTACAGTTACGTGGAGGCCCCCGACTAGTCCTAAATCTTGAACAAATCATACAACTTACGACTGATCATAGGCATTGCGACTTTTTGTGAAACGAGGGCCATGTTTAATGTGTTTTTTCTTTTTCAAGGCTTACAATGACATGCAAAAAATACTACTGTGCTTATAATATAGTTGGAATGGTCGAGTGACAGTTAAGGTTTCCCCATTGACTTTAATTAAAATTTTTCACTTTTTGCTGTTTATCACCCAATTTAGGAAATGATGGTATGATGTCATCAGGCAGTGCACAAGAAGATTTGTTTAATAGCTTAAGAATCTTAAAAAAAAATGACAAAGATGCTGCTCTTTTGGCAATGGGAGGACTAGAATTACTTCAACAATACTATTGTAGAGGACCGAATTCAGGAGGTAGAGGAAGAGAGAATGATTTATCATATATGTTTGGTGGACCAGCTACAGGAGGAGGAGGAGGTTTTCCAGGAATGGAAAGAGGTGGTGGCTTTGGTGGAGGTGGAGGAGGTTTGGGAGAAGGTGGAGGTGGCATACCTGGTTTTGGAGGAAATGATGGAAACAATGAAATGACTCAAAAAAATGTAATGCAGTCAATGCAGCAGTATCAGGTACTGGAGTCAATGCTAACCAAAGACAAAGAAGAGGCTCTACTTGCAATGGGAGGCCCAGAGTATTTACAGATGTACAATGATAAGATTGCCCCTGTTATAAGACAGATTGAACAAGGTGGCATGCAGAATCTTTTAACTGGGGTAGGAGGTGGTAGAGGAATTCCTGGATTAGGTG
Organism: Limnoperna fortunei; assembly: GCA_944474755.1. Classification (NCBI taxonomy): domain Eukaryota; kingdom Metazoa; phylum Mollusca; class Bivalvia; order Mytilida; family Modiolidae; genus Limnoperna; species Limnoperna fortunei. The sequence continues at coordinate 24,505,577 of OX104116.1, forward strand.
GCATGTTCGGTGGGGGAGGTGGAGGGATTCCTGGATTAGGTGGTGGCGGTGGTGGTGTAATGCCTGGATTAGGTGGCATGTTTGGTGGAGGTGGCGGAGGAATTCCTGGATTAGGCAGTGGAGGTGGTGGTGGAATGCCTGGATTAGGTGGCATGTTTGGTGGGTGTGATGCAGGAATTCCGGGATTAGGTGGTGAAGGTGGTGGTGAAATGCTTAGATTAGGTGGCATGTTCGGTGGGGGTGTTGGAGGAATTCCTGGATTATGTAGTGGAAGAATTCCTGGATTAGGTGGCATGTTTGGTGGGGGTGGCGGAGGTATGCCAGGATTAGGTGGCATGTTGGGTGGCGGGGGTAGAGGAATGTCTGGATTAGGCAGTGGAGGTGATGGTTCAATGCTTGGATTAGGTGGTATGTTTGGTGGGGGTGGCGGAGGAATTCCTGGATTAGACGGTGGAGGTGGTGGTGGAATGCCTGGATTAGGTGGCATGTTTGGTGGGGGTGGCGGAGGAATTCCTGGATTAGGTGGTGGAGGTGGTGGTGGAATGCCTGGATTAGGTGGCATGTTTGGTGGGGGTGGCGGAGGAATTCCTGGATTAGGTGGTGGAGGTGGTGGAAGTGGTGGAGGAATGCCTGGATTAGGTGGCATGTTTGGTGGGGGTGGCGGAGGAATTCCTGGATTAGGTGGTGGAGGTGGTGGTGGAATGCCTGGATTAGGTGGTATGTTTGGGGGTCAGAGGCAAAATGGTGGAAGAGGTGTACAAATTGATCCTCAGACAATGAATGGCTTAGAAAGTCTTAGTGAAGAAGACAAAAGAGCTGCTTTAAATGCATTAAATCCTGAAAGGGAGGGGGAAATGCCAAGGCCACCACCTCAACGACGCAAATATGAACCTCCCCCTGAGCCCTATAAACCCATAGGTCATGGGATGTATCAGTTCCACAGAAAGCAGCCATTGCAATTTCCAATACACAGTGGTGGGATAGAGAGTCGTCGAAAAATAGATTGTACGATGCCCAGGAGTCGTAGACGGAGAGGATTTGGTGAAAGGATTCTAGTGAGAAGTAACTATATATTTTTTAAATGGCTAAGAAGGTCAACGGTTTGATATTGATATATTGTTTTTTCTGCTATAAATTACAGATAATTTGAAATATGATTTGATGTCATACATATTTCATCACTGCTGATTAAAACTAATTACACTAACTCCGGAATAAAAACTACATGTCAAGAAACAGCTATAAAATTACTGGATGTCATAAACGGTGAACAACCAAGTTTTTCCGAAAGCTCTGATTCCATTTATTTTCTGATTTTGTGTGTGTCTGATTCTTAACAATAGGTTCCAATCACGAGTTTGTTGGATCAGAATCGTGGTATTGTAACATGTGATGTTGATGAATAAACAGTAGCCATGTTATTCATTATTTGCAGCACATGGTTCAAGTATTGACTTGGAAGGTTATTACAAACATTTAGCAGAAAAATGGAAAAAAGACGGTGAGTTATTTGTTTTTGTAATGACAATTTTTACATTAACACATTTTTTTGTGGAACATATATTTTCTCAGTATAACAACTTGTAATGATGTTAATTAAGACACTGGAATTCTCCCTCTTTTTGCCCTCATATGGAAATTTTGTTGATAGGGATGGAATCTGCCATAAAATGAACTAACTATCCTCAGGTTAATTACACTTTGTTACCAGGAAAATAAGACCATGGAGTGAAACTAAACACTTCAGATTGTTAAACAACAAAACTGAAAATCAGCTAATTTTTTAATTAGAATTCAATATTTAAACAATTATGAACACATTTACATATTTCTGTACATTCTAGAATACAGGAAAATTTTACTTCTATAGTTAAGTTACATAATGTATTAAGTTTCAATTCAATAAAATACTGTTGTTTTTATTTTAAGCTTCTGCATGTAAGGATCCTATGTGTAGAGGTCCATGTACGATCATACTACTGGATGTGTCTGAGAGCATGAGAGAGGTGCCAATCAGGCAAGCTGTTGATGGGATACAACAATACATTGAAGGTAATGTGTCTGAGAGCATGAGAGGTGTACCAATCAGACAGGCTGTTGATGGGATACAACAGTACATTGAAGATAAGGTGTCTGAGAGCATGAGAGGGGTGCCAATCAGTCAAGCTGTTGATGGGATACAACAATACATTGAAGGTAAGGTGTCTGAGAGCATGAGACGGGTGCCAATCAGTCAAGCTGTTGATGGGATACAACAATACATTGAAGGTAAGGTGTCTGAGAGCATGAGAGGGGTGCCAATCAGACAGGCTGTTGATGGGATACAACAATACATTGAAGGTAAGGTGTCTAAGAGCATGAGAGGGGTGCCAATCAGTCAAGCTGTTGATGGGATACAACACTACATTGAAGGTAAGGTGTCTGAGAGCATGAGAGGGGTGCCAATCAGTCAAGCTGTTGATGGGATACAACACTACATTGAAGGTAAGGTGTCTGAGAGCATGAGAGGGGTGCCAATTAGACAGGCTGTTAATGGCATACAACAGTACATTGAAGGTAAGGTGTCTGAGAGCATGAGAGGGGTGCCAATCAGTCAAGCTGTTGATGGGATACAACACTACATTGAAGGTAAGGTGTCTGAGAGCATGAGAGGGGTGCCAATTAGACAGGCTGTTAATGGCATACAACAGTACATTGAAGGTAAGGTGTCTGAGAGCATGAGAGGGGTGCCAATCAGTCAAGCTGTTGATGGGATACAACAATACATTGAAGGTAAGATGTCTGAGAGCATGAGACGGGTGCCAATCAGTCAAGCTGTTGATGGGATACAACAATACATTGAAGGTAAGGTGTCTGAGAGCATGAGAGGGGTGCCAATCAGACAGGCTGTTGATGGGATACAACAATACATTGAAGGTAAGGTGTCTGAGAGCATGAGAGGGGTGCCAATCAGTCAAGCTGTTGATGGGATACAAGACTACATTGAAGGTAAGGTGTCTGAGAGCATGAGAGGGGTGCCAATTAGACAGGCTGTTAATGGCATACAACAATACATTGAAGGTAAGGTGTCTGAGAGCATGTGATGGGTGCCAATCAGACAGGCTGTTGATGGGATACAACAGTACATTGAAGGTAAGGTGTCTGAGAGCATGAGAGGGGTGCCAATCAGACAGGCTGTTGATGGGATACAACAATACATTGAAGGTAAGGTGTCTGAGAGCATGAGAGGGGTGCCAATCAGACAGGCTGTTGATGGGATACAACAGTACATTGAAGGTAAGGTGTCTGAGAGCATGAGAGGGGTGCCAATCAGACAGGCTGTTGATGGGATACAACAATACATTGAAGGTAAGGTGTCTGAGAGCATGAGAGGGGTGCCAATCAGACAGGCTGTTGATGGGATACAACGATACATTGAAGGTAAGGTGTCTGAGAGCATGAGAGGGGTGCCAATCAGTCAAGCTGTTGATGCGATACAACCAACAATACATTGAAGGTAAGGTGTCTGAGAGCATGTGATGGGTGCCAATCAGACAGGCTGTTGATGGGATACATGTACAACAGTACATTGAAGGTAAGGTGTCTGAGAGCATGAGAGGGGTGCCAATCAGACAGGCTGTTGATGGGATACAACAGTACATTGAAGGTAAGGTGTCTAAGAGCATGAGAGGGGTGCCAATCAGTCAAGCTGTTGATGAGATACAACAAATCATTGAAGGTAAGGTGTCTAAGAGCATAAGAGGGGTGCCAATCAGACAAGCTGTTGATGGTATACAACAGTACATGGAAGGTAAGGTGTCTGAGAGCATGAGAGGGGTGCCAATCAGGCAAGCTGTTGATGGGATACAACAATACATTGAAGGTAAGGTGTCTGAGAGCATGAGAGGGGTGCCAATCAGTCAAGCTGTTGATGGGATACAACAATACATTGAAGGTAAGGTGTCTGAGAGCATGAGAGGGGTGCCAATCAGTCAAGCTGTTGATGGGATACAACAATACATTGAAGGTAAGGTGACTGAGAGCATGTGATGGGTGCCAATCAGACAGGCTGTTGATTGGATAAAACAATACATTGAAGGTAAGGTGTCTGAGAGCATGCGAAGGGTGCCAATCAGACAAGCTGTTGGTGGGATACAACAATACATTGAAGGTAAGTGTCTGAGAGCACGCCATGGGTGCCAATCTGACAGGCTGTTGATGGGATACAACAATACATTGAAGGTAAGGTGTCTGAGAGCATGCGAAGGGTGCCAATCTGTCAAGCTGTTGATGGGATACAACAATACATTGAAGGTAAGGTGTCTGAGAGCATGTAATGGGTGCCAATCAGACAGGCTGTTGATGCGATACAACAATAAATTGAAGGTAAGGTGTCTGAGAGCATGTGATGGGTGCCAATCAGACAAGCTGTTGATGGGATACAACAGTACATTGAAGGTAAAGTGTCTGAGAGCATGAGAGGGGTGCCAATCAGACAGGCTGTTGATGGGATACAACAATACATTGAAGGTAAGTGTCTGAGAGCATGCCATGGGTGCCAATCTGACAGGCTGTTGATGGGATACAACAATACATTGAAGGTAAGTGTCTGAGAGCATGCCATGGGTGCCAATCAGACAGGCTGTTGATGGGATACAACAATACATTGAAGGTAAGGTGTCTGAGAGCATGTGAGGGGTGTCAATCAGACAGGCTGTTGATGGGATACAACAATACATTGAAGGTTAAGTGTCTGAGAGCATGACAGGGGTGCCAATCAGTCAAGCTGTTGATGGGATACAACAATACATTGAAGGTAAGTGTCTGAGATCATGATAGGGGTGCCAATCAGGCAAGCTGTTGATGGGATACAACAGTACATTGAAGGTAAGGTGTCTGAGAGCATGAGAGGGGTGCCAATCAGACAAGCTGTCGATGGGATACAACAGTACATTGAAGGTAATGTGTCTGAGAGCATGAGAGGGGTGCCAATCAGTCAAGCTGTTGATGGGATACAACACTACATTGAAGGTAAGGTGTCTGAGAGCATGAGAGGGGTGCCAATCAGTCAAGCTGTTGATGGGATACAACAGTACATTGAAGGTAAGGTGTCTGAGAGCATGAGAGGGGTGCCAATCAGACAAGCTGTTGATGGGATACAACAGTACATTGAAGGTAAGGTGTCTGAGAGCATGAGAGGGGTGCCAATCAGACAAGCTGTTGATGGGATTCAACAGTACATTGAAGGTAAGGTGTCTGAGAGCATGAGAGGGGTGCCAATCAGTCAAGCTGTTGATGGGATACAACAGTACATTGAAGGTAAGGTGTCTGAGAGCATGAGAGAGGTGCCAATCAGACAAGCTGTTGATGGGATACAACAGTACATTGAAGGTAAGGTGTCTGAGAGCATGAGAAGGGTGCCAATCAGACAAGCTGTTGATGGGATACAACAGTGGATTGAAGGTAAGGTGTCTGAGAGCATGAGAGGGGTGCCAATCAGTCAAGCTGTTGATGAGATACAACAAATCATTGAAGGTAAGGTGTCTAAGAGCATAAGAGGGGTGCCAATCAGACAAGCTGTTGATGGTATACAACAGTACATGGAAGGTAAGGTGTCTGAGAGCATGAGAGGGGTGCCAATCAGGCAAGCTGTTGATGGGATACAACAATACATTGAAGGTAAGGTGTCTGAGAGCATGAGAGGGGTGCCAATCAGTCAAGCTGTTGATGGGATACAACAATACATTGAAGGTAAGGTGTCTGAGAGCATGAGAGGGGTGCCAATCAGTCAAGCTGTTGATGGGATACAACAATACATTGAAGGTAAGGTGACTGAAAGCATGTGATGGGTGCCAATCAGACAGGCTGTTGATTGGATAAAACAATACATTGAAGGTAAGGTGTCTGAGAGCATGCGAAGGGTGCCAATCAGACAAGCTGTTGGTGGGATACAACAATACATTGAAGGTAAGTGTCTGAGAGCACGCCATGGGTGCCAATCTGACAGGCTGTTGATGGGATACAACAATACATTGAAGGTAAGGTGTCTGAGAGCATGCGAAGGGTGCCAATCAGTCAAGCTGTTGATGGGATACAACAAAACATTGAAGGTAAGGTGTCTGAGAGCATGTAATGGGTGCCAATCAGACAGGCTGTTGATGCGATACAACAATAAATTGAAGGTAAGGTGTCTGAGAGCATGTGATGGGTGCCAATCAGACAGGCTGTTGATGGGATACAACAGTACATTGAAGGTAAAGTGTCTGAGAGCATGAGAGGGGTGCCAATCAGACAGGCTGTTGATGGGATACAACAATACATTGAAGGTAAGTGTCTGAGAGCATGCCATGGGTGCCAATCTGACAGGCTGTTGATGGGATACAACAATACATTGAAGGTAAGTGTCTGAGAGCATGCCATGGGTGCCAATCAGACAGGCTGTTGATGGGATACAACAATACATTGAAGGTAAGGTGTCTGAGAGCATGTGAGGGGTGTCAATCAGACAGGCTGTTGATGGGATACAACAATACATTGAAGGTTAAGTGTCTGAGAGCATGACAGGGGTGCCAATCAGTCAAGCTGTTGATGGGATACAACAATACATTGAAGGTAAGTGTCTGAGATCATGATAGGGGTGCCAATCAGGCAAGCTGTTGATGGGATACAACAGTACATTGAAGGTAAGGTGTCTGAGAGCATGAGAGGGGTGCCAATCAGACAAGCTGTCGATGGGATACAACAGTACATTGAAGGTAATGTGTCTGAGAGCATGAGAGGGGTGCCAATCAGTCAAGCTGTTGATGGGATACAACACTACATTGAAGGTAAGGTGTCTGAGAGCATGAGAGGGGTGCCAATCAGTCAAGCTGTTGATGGGATACAACAGTACATTGAAGGTAAGGTGTCTGAGAGCATGAGAGGGGTGCCAATCAGACAAGCTGTTGATGGGATACAACAGTACATTGAAGGTAAGGTGTCTGAGAGCATGAGAGGGGTGCCAATCAGACAAGCTGTTGATGGGATTCAACAGTACATTGAAGGTAAGGTGTCTGAGAGCATGAGAGGGGTGCCAATCAGTCAAGCTGTTGATGGGATACAACAGTACATTGAAGGTAAGGTGTCTGAGAGCATGAGAGGGGTGCCAATCAGACAAGCTGTTGATGGGATACAACAGTACATTGAAGGTAAGGTGTCTGAGAGCATGAGAAGGGTGCCAATCAGACAAGCTGTTGATGGGATACAACAGTGGATTGAAGGTAAGGTGTCTGAGAGCATGAGAGGGGTGCCAATCAGTCAAGCTGTTGATGGGATACAACACTACATTGAAGGTAAGGTGTCTGAGAGCATGAGAGGGGTGCCAATCAGTCAAGCTGTTGATGGGATACAACAGTACATTGAAGGTAAGGTGTCTGAGAGCATGAGGGGGTGCCAATCAGTCAAGCTGTTGATGGGATACAACAGTACATTGAAGGTAAGGTGTCTGAGAGCATGAGAGGGGTGCCAATCAGACAAGCTGTTGATGGGATACAACAGTACATTGAAGGTAAGGTGTCTGAGAGCATGAGAGGGGTGCCAATCAGTCAAGCTGTTGATGGGATACAACAGTACATTGAAGGTAAGGTGTCTGAGAGCATGAGAGGGGTGCCAATCAGACAAGCTGTTGATGGGATACAACAGTACATTGAAGGTAATGTGTCTGAGAGCATGAGAGGGGTGCCAATCAGACAAGCTGTTGATGGGATACAACAGTCATTGAAGGTAAGGTGTCTGAGAGCATGAGAAGGGTGCCAATCAGACAAGCTGTTGATGGGATACAACAGTACATTGAAGGTAAGGTGTCTGAGAGCATGAGAGGGGTGCCAATCAGTCAAGCTGTTGATGGGATACAACACTACATTGAAGGTAAGGTGTCTGAGAGCATGAGAGGGGTGCCAATCAGTCAAGCTGTTGATGCGATACAACAATACATTGAAGGTAAGGTGTCTGAGAGCATGTGATGGGTGCCAATCAGACAAGCTGTTGATGGGATACAACAATACATTGAAGGTAAGGTGTCTGAGAGCATGAGAGGGGTGCCAATCAGACAGGCTGTTGATGGGATACAACAGTACATTGAAGGTAAGGTGTCTGAGAGCATGAGAGGGGTGCCAATCAGTCAAGCTGTTGATGGGATACAACAGTACATTGAAGGTAAGGTGTCTGAGAGCATGAGAGGGGTGCCAATCAGACAAGCTGTTGATGGGATACAACAGTACATTGAAGGTAAGGTGTCTGAGAGCATGAGAGGGGTGCCAATCAGACAAGCTGTTGATGGGATACAACAGTACATTGAAGGTAAGGTGTCTGAGAGCATGAGAGGGGTGCCAATCAGTCAAGCTGTTGATGGGATACAACAGTACATTGAAGGTAAGGTGTCTGAGAGCATGAGAGGGGTGCCAATCAGACAAGCTGTTGATGGGATACAACAGTACATTGAAGGTAATGTGTCTGAGAGCATGAGAGGGGTGCCAATCAGACAAGCTGTTGATGGGATACAACAGTACATTGAAGGTAAGGTGTCTGAGAGCATGAGAAGGGTGCCAATCAGACAAGCTGTTGATGGGATACAGCAGTACATTGAAGGTAAGGTGTCTGAGAGCATGAGAGGGGTGCCAATCAGTCAAGCTGTTGATGGGATACAACACTACATTGAAGGTAAGGTGTCTGAGAGCATGAGAGGGGTGCCAATCAGTCAAGCTGTTGATGCGATACAACCATACATTGAAGGTAAGGTGTCTGAGAGCATGTGATGGGTGCCAATCAGACAAGCTGTTGATGGGATACAACAATACATTGAAGGTAAGGTGTCTGAGAGCATGAGAGGGGTGCCAATCAGACAGGCTGTTGATGGGATACAACAGTACATTGAAGGTAAGGTGTCTGAGAGCATGAGAGGGGTGCCAATCAGGCAAGCTGTTAATGGGATACAACAATACATTGAAGGTAAGGTGTCTGAGAGCATGAGACGGGTGCCAATCAGTCAAGCTGTTGATGGGATACAACAATACATTGAAGGTAAGGTGTCTAAGAGCATGAGAGGGGTGCCAATCAGACAGGCTGTTGATGGGATACAACAGTACGTTGAAGGTACGTGTCTGAGAGCATGTGATGGGTGCCAATCAGACAGGTTGTTAATGGGATACAAAAATACATTGAAGGTAAGTGTCTGAGAGCATGCCATGGGTGCCAATCTGACAGGCTGTTGGTGAGATATAACAATACATTGAAGGTAAGTGTCTGAAAGCATGTTATGGGTGCCAATCAGACAGGTTGTTAGTGGTGTGGAATAAGTGGGGTTCGAACTATATAAAAAGACGTGTGTACAGCTCTATCGTATATTCAACTCAAGAAACTTAATGTACAAAAACTTAGTTATAATTGTTTTGACGTCACAATACGTCTTAATTATGTAACGTTACCGTAACGAACGTATAGTTTTCGACATACCCCGGGCCAACAAATGAATAGATATAAAAAGTGAAATGATTAATGTCCAGGATAAAACGAATATGAAAATTTACCTTTAACACTTAAAAGTTCTATTTTGAACTCTGTCACGTCGTCTCAATTTTTACTCTCTATTGCTGACTTCAAGTGGGTAAAGTTTTGTCACTAGTCTGCTGATGATTCCAGTTGGTGTACGAATCGTCGCAACTTGCACTAGTCCATCCTTTCACATCACTTACTTTTCCGATTCTCCATGTTACTCGTTTTCCTTCATTATGAATTTGCACTTCTCCTATGTTGATTTTTCTAATGTCAAGACCTTTTCGTTGATGGTAGTCTCTTAATGACACAATATATTTCTACGTTGCAAATTTTGAAGCAATTCTTGTTGTCTTGATACATGCTTGTTAAACGTTGAATGTGAATGTTCATTAAATGTATCTTGATCACATATGATGAATAACGCATATAGGGTAAACTCGTAAATCTCCGCCCGAAAATTAAATGCGAAGGCGTGAGCGGATCAGGGTCTCGAATGTCCGTTGATACGTAAGTGATTGGTTTGTCGTTTAGTGTAGCCTCGATTTCCGTTAGAATGGTCTTGAACGTTTCCTCGTCTACTAATGAGCGTTGTAGTACCTTCTTCAATGACGTTATAGGTGGTCCAATTAACCCATCTCACCGTCCTCCAAACCATGGTGCACGGCTAGGAATAAATCTCCATTGAATTCCGTATTGTTGAATTTCTTTCTTCACTTGGTTTGAATTGCAAATTCTTGAAAGTTCGTTTGATGCATGTTTGAATGTCAAAGTATTATCCGATAACATTATTTAAGGAAGTGATCGTCGACTGACAAAGCGTCGAAAGCACTGAATGAAGCTTTTCTCTGTGAGATTCGGAACTAACTCCAAATGAACGACTCCAGTCACTGCGCAAGTGAAGAGGCAAACGTATGTTTTAGAATCTTGGTTGTGTTTGTTGCGCATGATAAGCGCTCCTGTAAAGTCCACTCCAGTTATGCAGAATGGTGTTACTTCGCTGACTCGTTCCTTCGGTAACGGTGGTGTGTCTGGTGCGGAATACGGCTTTCCGATTACTTTGCGGCATAATACGCACCTGTTTAATATCAACTTTACGGTATGTCCCAATTTCGGTATCCAGAAAGTTTACTGAATGTAAGTGACCGTACTATTTATTCCCGAATGTTGGGTACGTTCATGAGCGTCCAAAGTGATCAAATCAGTAAGATGATCTTTTGCTGGAAGTAAAAACGAATGTTTGACGGTTTCTGACACATTCGTATACTCAAGGAGTCCGCTACATAGTAAAAGTTCATTGTCGTCTAAAGAGGGTTTAAGTTGTCGCACTAGCGCTGTAGGTTTAGTGTTTTAAACAGTCTTGAAAACTCACAAATTGCGTATCGCGGAACCATACTTGCGTTGCGTTGTGTAGTTCATAGGTGTTTAGGACTTCGATTTCGCGTTGTGATTTATGTGTTCGACAATTCTGAATGAAGCGTAGATCATAGGCTGTGAGCCTATTCAAGTTGTGGTAGCTGCTAAAACGTTCGATGTCTACGACGTCTCTCACATTGTTCTTTGGATCAAGATTTATTTCAACATTACACTACATGATAGTTGTTGCCTCATTTTCGAATCCGTCTTCTATGATTGCTGAATAAGCTTATGTTGTCACATTTTTATCCCATTTCGGCCAGTGTGTTTCGCTACCTAACCACGTATACTTCGTGTGAACCCTTCGCATGAAATCCCTCTCGTGAGAAGGTCGCTTGGATTATCCACTGTAGGACAATAATTTCATTCGCTATTTCCGATCAACTCTTTGATTTCTATAATCCTGTTTTGAATAAAAACTTTCTTCTGTTTTTTTCGAAAGCAGCAAACTAAGAACGATTTGAGTATCACACCAAAATACGGTTTTGTCGATTCCTGCAAGATTTTCGTGTATGTGTTTATCGAGTCTTGCACTAATTACGACTCCCATCAATTCTAGTTTTGGTAGAGTAATCTCCTTTGTAGGGGTAACTCGATTCCTAGCCATCACTAATTTCGGTTTTCTTCCGATTCGATACATGTATAAGGACAGGCTCCGTAAGCGTGTATAGAAGCATCGGTAAATACGTGTAAAGTTGCATGACATCTTCCTTGAATATCTAAGCTTCTACTAAATTTCGTGTTTAGTGCCTTTAAAAGATTCTGACTAATTTCTCTCCATTTAGTATCAATATCAACCGGTAGTTGCTGATCCCAAGCTAAATTCTTTTTCCATATCGACTGCATGAATATTTTGGCTTTCACTGTAACTGGACTCAGTAAGCCTAACGGATCATAAATCTTTGACGTAGACTTTAGAATTTGTCGTTTCGTTGATTTCTCCTGTGAAATATCATCTCTAGTTTGTTGGAACATCAATTCATCGGATGTAGTCTTCCACTTCAGTTTGAGTGTTTTCGTTTGTTCATCGGTCTCGAGTGTTTTCTCATTTTCTGCAAGCTGTCTCAATTTTGTACTGTTCGAATTCCATGCACGCAAGTTTAATCCTCCGTTTCTCAACAGATTTCGTTCCTCTCGGTGAACGGGTCGATCGGTCGGAATTTCCCCCACTCTTTCAATAAAGCCTCTTTTTTCCTGGTCGCTTATGCTTTTGCCATACATTTTGAGTAACTCGGGTTTGCGTTCTAGTCGTCTGGTTACGTTTTCAGTTCTATGTTTTACCAATTCCAAGTTATTTGGCAAAGTGTTGAACTCCTGTTTCCATGGTAACTCGGCGGTATATTGTCCATTATCGAACTTCATACCTTTGTTACCATAATCCTGTGCATTCTCCATTTGACTTTTTACGTTGTCGTTTTCTGTAACTCCTAATGATTCCAGTGTCCAAAATTTCTCTAAGTCGCATCTGATGTGATGTTGATCTACTAGAATATTCATCATTGTAGAGCTCGAAAAGGTCGCCTTTCGTGTCTTGTCTGTTAGCATCAGTCCAGAAATCAAGTACCCAAGTTTTGATTTTACTGCGGAAGGTCCATTTCCACGGATGACCCTATCTTCTACGATCGACCAATAGTAGTCGGCTTCAACTGAAAGTGACACGTTGAGTCGTTCCCCTGCAGATATAGGGTGAGCTAGGTGGAGTCCTTTAAAAAAGTAGCGATGAGATTTCCTTTCTTGATTTCATCCGAATAGGTGCGTCAATTTTCGGTACAATGACGACTTCCATAATAATTCTCTTATCTTCTGTGGTTTCAACATCTAAATTTGCATTGTTAACATATCGAACTTCGACGACCTGTCCTCCAAATCCTGTGATTTTCATTGCTATTTCCTCCTTTATTTCTAATTTACGTGCCAATTCTTCCGTAATAAAAGAGTTTTGTGCTCCTTCGTACATCAATATGTTTGTCATGAAACATGCATGTCTGTACCATACCGGGGCTACGGCGGTTTTGAGCATCAGTTCCGATCGTGCATTCCTTGTAGAGTGTAATAATGCCGTAGGTTCGTGTGGTTTTTCTTCTATTTCTACGTTTGTGTGAGTAACAGTTTTACTTTGGTGTTGTTCGGTTTTTGATTTTGCGTTACAGATGCTGGTATGATGTTTCTTTCCACATTGTTTGCGTTTGAAGTTCGATTTAAACTCATATACCCTGTGACTTCCAAGGCATTTAAAGCATACCTTTTTCTGTTTTCCGATATGGATTCGTTTTTCCGTCTCAGTTACATTCTGCATGTATTTGGGTGGTGGTTTTCATTACAAAATAAACATTGTTTTCCTTTCTCTCTATCTACAGTACTGAATTGTCGTGACTTCCCTTTTTCGTTAAAAGTACCCGTGACGAAAACTAAATCTCCTCCATCCTGGGTCGATGCTTGTCCCGCTCCCTCTATACAGAGTTCCTTTTTAATTGCATCTCTAAGTGACTGCAGATTCCAGTCGTCGTCGTGGGATAACGTGCAGGTTAAGCTAACGATCGCTTTATGAAACGACACCGAGTAGTGTACCGTACGTGCTGTCGCTTGTGTGTAGTGACTGAAGACGGCGAATATTTCATTCGATTCGATCGGAATAATTTCCCAGTCTGTCTAAATTGGATTTGGGGGTTGGCATGTCTATTCACTGTCTTGTGCGTTTTACCAAATCTCTCTCTTAGTATAGCTACGGCTTGATAGTAATTAGTGCTGGTCAGTGGAATCCGGCGTTGCATTGAGCGGCGAAGTTGATTTTGTAGGTACGTGAGCTTTAAGTAAGTACGGGTTTGTGTCTACTGTAGACTGAAAAGCGTCCCAGAAAGGTTGCCAATTCAATAGGTTTCGGACGGTTGAGTTTCGGCAATTTGTGGAAAGAGCTTGCATGTGTTATACTGTTTTGCGTGAGGTGCGATAATTAGTAATTAGACATGTTACGTGATGAACTCGAGTACGAAAACTCCGCTTTATTTGGATTTAAATCAGTTTTGTTCTGAGCTGACTTGCTCGTTCCTGGAATGTTGCCTTGTGTTCTATTTTTAGTGAACTTGTTGCGGCTTTTTGTGAGTGTGCGCTCTATTTCTACAGCAGTAAGCTCAGATGCATACCTTTTTGCAGACGATACCAAAATATTGAGAATTAAAGAAACAGTAAGAGACACAATAGTGCTGCAGAATGACCTGAAAAAGTTAGAAAAATGGAGCGAGACCTTGCTACTCAGGTTTCACCTAGAAAAATGCAAGCATATGCATATCTCTAAAGTAAACTTTACTGTGTCTTTCCGATGGGTGTTTGCCTGACAAAATGGAAAACTGCTGCCGCGTTTGGTCGAGTTTATGATTCGTTCGGATTACACTTTTTGAAATCAACAATTATTTTAAACAGTTAATTGCCCGAATTTTCATTTTGATACATCGATTTTCCATACTAAATTTTTACCTTGTTTTGAACGGAAGTGTACGTTAGGAAAATTCCATTGTTGTCTATTCGAAATCCTTCGGGTAATGTCGTCTGCAGACGAACGTTTGTAAACAACATTAGACCCCTTAGGAACAAAAATGGCTGACTTCCTATGGAAATTCGATCTATCAAAATGAAAATCACCCGCATTTCACAACGCCGTTTAGCTGTAGAAAATAATTGTTGATTTCAAAAAGTGTAATATGAGGTTTACAAAAGAACCATAAACTCGACCAAACGCGGTAGCAGTTTTCAATGTTGTCAGGCAAAATCCCGTTGGACAGACACGGTAAAGTTTACTTTAGATCACTTGAAGAAGACAACACAAGATATTATCTCTTTGGTTCAAACATTAATAAAGTAGACCACGAAAAATATATTGGGGTTATAATAGACGAGGACGTATCATTTGAGAAACATATATGCGAAAGAGTCAACAAAGCAAACTCAATATTTGGGGCATTGAGAAGGACCTTCGCACATATGATACCAAAGCTCTTTCTCCCGTTGTATAAAACATTAGTAAGAACTCACCTAGATTATGCTAACTCAGTCTGGGCTCCATACAAAAAATGCCATATCGACAAACTTGAGAGTGTGCAAAAAACAGTAACCAAACAAATATCAGGTTTTAACAACTTAGCTACCCTGAAGACTAAGAAGATTTAAACTACCCTACCTTGGCTTAAAGACGAATGGGGGAGATATGATTGAGACCTACAAGATTATTAGAGTAAACTATTACCCAGAAGTATGCTCCTTCTTAAAACTATTAAGTGACACAAATGCCAGGCATAGTACAAGAACAAACTCCGCTAAGTTGTTCAACAGCGCTTCAGCACAAACAATAGGAAGAATTCTTACACTGTTAGGATAACAAAAGTATGGAACAAACTTCCTAAACATGTAACTTATGCTCCGACCCTGAATACGTTCAAAAACCGTCTATACTAAATGCCAACCCCCTTGGAAAAAATTGTTTGCTAGCATTTTTTCATTATTTTATATTTTACCTTGTTATTACGAAAATTCAGTAGAAAAAATGTAGATAAAATAATTTGTCCATGTTTTATAGTATGCCTCTGTTTTTAAGCTGTTACAAATCGTCCTTGACTTTTGCTACGGAAATTTCACATAATAAGTCAGCCATTTTTGTTTCTAAAGGGACCTTACGATGTGTACAAATGTTCGTCTGCTTTCGTGACGTTCAATGGTATTCGGACGAACCGCGAGACTTTTCCCGCCTAAACTGCAGACGACATCACCCGAAGGATTTCGAGTAGCCAACAATCGATTGTTCCTAAAGTACAGTTCCGTTCTAATTAAGGTCAAATTTTAGTATGGAAAATCGCCCGTTCAAAACTAAAAAACCGCTTTATTTCAAAACGCTGAATATATCGGGGAAATAATTATTGATTTCAAAAAGTTCCCTTCTTGATCTACAAAAGGAGCATAAGCTGAACCATACGCGGTAAGCAGTTTTCATTTGTAACGCAAAAAACACTATACACCCTACGTCAACACTTACTATAGACAAGTTATGGGGAAGTGAGGACCTCTACTACTCGGAGTCGCGATATCCGGAAGATACGGAAACTAGTGAGTCCGGCGAAGAAGTGACAGATGACACTTGTGCTGGAAGGAGCCATTAAGTATACCTATCGGCTTCTTCAATCTCCGCCTGTATATATTATCCTTATCAATCTCCTCAAGAATTTCATCGTCCAATTTAAGCAAAATGTCTCTTTTCTTCTTCAAAGTTTCACACAAACTTTCGATTCCTCCTCTCTGCTCAATGTTCTTCTCCAATTCGTCGTTTACTTTATCTTCATAATAAGCTTCGTAACTTGTCCTCTGTCTCCTACTCGTATCTTCTTCTTTGTCATTTTCTACCCTGGTCATGGCAGTGGGGTTAGAACTATATAAAAAGACGTGTGTACAGCTCAATCGTATATTCAACTCAAGAAACGTAATGTACAAAAACTTAGTTACAATTGTCTTGACGTCAAAATACGTCTTAACTATGGCGCGACATGTAACGTTACCGTAACGAACGTAAAGTCTCTTACAGATGGGATAGAACAATACATTGAAGGTAACTTCTAGGATTACCTATCAGAGGGGCGTTAAGTGTTAAGGAGAAACCACAAAACATTGAAGGTAAGATATGCCAGTATTGATCAGAGAGTTGTTAAGTGTTAAGGAGATACAAATCTAAATTGAAGGTAAAACCTAAGCTTACACACCAGAGAGGGTGTAAAGGAGATACAACAAAACATTCATGGTACGTTCTAGTGCTACCTATAGAAGAGGGTGTTAAGTGTTAAGAAGATACAACACTACATTGATGGTAAGTTATAATGGTATCCAGCAGAGAGGGTGTTAAGGAGATACAGTTGTACATTAAAGGTAAGCTGCTGAGGGTATACATTAAAGATAGAGGTAGGACTGCTGATTAAATGGTACAAAATACTGGTAGGTAGTGCAGGGAGAACCAAGGTCATCCTTAACAAACACTTATTTTTCCGTTTCCTGATTTCTAGAGATAACTATCTGTAAAATTAACACCACTTTATGTAGAAAAAATAATTTATAAACAGCCAGAAATAAATTACAAGGAATTCATGCTGATTTTTCAATGTTTTTATGTCATCATTATCTATTTTTAGGTCTGGAGCAGAACAAAGCATTACATGGTTTGGAAGAGAATTTAGGTTTACTTGTTTTCCATGGTGACACATTTGATGTGACACATCTGACCAATGACTACAGTAAAATAAAACGTGTGATAGGTAATGTCATAATTCGTAACTCAGTCAGTGCAGTAAATGCATTTTAGCATTAATTCAACATTAACACACCTCTTTTGTAAAGTTTTTATTCATTTTACCACACGTCTTATATGGTTATTAAATGGGTGCAAATGAATCACAACTTTGAGAGACATCTTTAGTTTGTACAGGTATTCTGGCTTCTTCAACACAGAAAGGGGTACATGGCAAGAATCTGACGTTGCCTGAATACTTAAAACTTTAAAAAAATTCTTCAGACATATATGGTCTCTTTTATATAAATGTTATAATTTACTAAAATGCAAAATTATTAATACATGCATATTTGTAATTCTTCCATTGCATCTTAAAGTAAACCATGACACAAGCAGTGAAAATTAAATGATGCTTTTTATGTAACACATGTACTTTATAAATGTCTTTTTAAAATATATAACTGCCAAGTAGATAATTGACAGACTATATCATACATGAACTTTTGGAATTTCAGATAGTTTAAAAGACGTTGGAGGATCCTCACCATTGATCATGCCTTTAGCTGTTCTACAGGGAATGGCGTCAAGAGGTATATAATCTTAATTAATACAAAACATTTATACTGGTTTTGGACTTTAATTATTTTAGTACTTTTAGTCAGTTTATAACAAGATTGTGATGTCACAGTGTTACCAAACAGTGATAAACAGATTACTGTTTGTTTTACTTCCTTGATCTCATCATCAATCTTGGAAATAAAACAAACACCAATCTATATATAATGTGAAACATTGATTACACAAAGTCTACTAGTGCATTCATATGATGTGTAGACAATTTATGGAAAAAAAAGTTTCTGCCTTTGTTAACTTGAGGCTCAATAAAAATATACTTGAAAATATTAAACATTTTGTAGATATTGACATTTTTATAAATTTTTTTAGTCAAGCAATTTAAGGTTAAAAATCATGAAATCCTGCCAAGAGTTTTGATGTTTACTGATGCTATAGTAACGCCACCTGGTTTTGATACAACACAGGAGGAATATGTTAGGGACAGAGTCCAAACCAGTGTAAGTATAAAAAATAATGTACTAATATTGTTTTCTTGTTTGTTGGATTGTTTGAATAATGTTTATTGTTTATTTGTTTGTTTGTTTGGTGTTTAATGCCATTTTCAGTAGGTTTTCAGCTATTTCATTGCTTCCTGTTTTTATTTGGAACAGAAGAGGGAGTACCTAGAGAAAACACTCGACCTCCAGTGGTAAAACGAACTGACAATGAATAATGCATTATGTGGCTTTCGGCAAATTTTCACTTATATCATGCATCCAGTTTGGGAGGAAATACTCTCTGAGAAACTTCAACCTTGAATGGAAGACGGGCTATGGGTTTTTCTTAGCCAAATAATTAGATATGATAACAGGAGGCCATCTGTGTTCTAGCAGGTAGTAGATATATAGCCAGTAAAAATCAACTGAGCTAAAGGAGTACTTCTTCAGCTAACTTTGTTAGAGGGCTGACCGGCAATACTGAGATCCCACGTTCGATCCCCGTAGGTGACGATGACATTATTTCATGCTCTACCGTTACAATATATAAAAAATATGATTATTCTTGCACTTCCAGACTTTTACTGAATATTTTTTGTTTGTTTGATGTTTTACGCAACTTTCAGCAATTTTTCAGCTATTTCATGGCGTCCAGTTTTTATTGGGGGACGAAGCCGGAGTATCCGGAGAAAACCCCCCGATCTGCGGCAGGAAAACTGGAAATCGTTGTCAATTAAGATTTGAGATTGCTGGTTCGATTCTCACTGCAGGCAGGGTGTACTCGACTCCAATCTTCATTGACAAGGATTGCCAGTTTTCCTACCGCAGGTCGGGGGTTCTCTCCGGGTACTCCGGCTTCCTCCCCCAATAAAAACTGGACGCCATGAAATACCTGAAAAATTGCTGAAAGTGGCGTTAAAACACCATTCAAACAAACAAACAAACAATAATAGGACTGATTGATAAAACATATACATGAAATATATGATACAAGGGAGATAACGTTTTCAACTTATTTTTAATGCATGAAAATCTAAAATTTATAGTTGATATATTGTGTTTTGCTTTAACATTCAGCCAGTAACATTCCAACTATATTAAGGATGCAAAAAGTTTCTCAGTTGGTACATACATTTACAGTATACAGATATTTCTAATTTTTGATTTTAGGTTGATGCAAATTTTTTTGAAAATTTAATTGACTTGACACATGATCATCGTGTAAGGATGTTTCCTATACCAACAGGCGAAAAAGCTAGAGAGGTAAAATTACCAATTAAAACTTATCTTGGTCTAAAAGTTTCAGTTTCTTGTTTGTTAAACACAGACTTAACGTATTATGTTCCCAACATAGATATTTATAAGATATCCATAATAAGGAATATCGTTTTGCCCTTTTTGATATCAGTTCTTATTACATGAATCAAATTTGATGTGTTTTTGGTTGGTCTCAAAACTACTTTTGATCCTTATAAATCCCAACAGAACTAAAATTTCATCAAAATATGGTTATTTTATCCGCTGCACAATAGTTCAAGTGGAATCGAAGATTAAATTGTTTTAAAGTTTTATTCATGTCCGCATTTATAACACACAAAAAAAGTCTTGCCAACAACAATAGAATTTTGCGTGTTTTTGATTGGTATTAAAACAACTTTAAGGTCACGATAATTGCAACAGAACTAAAGTAGAATTCGAAATGTTTGTCCGCTGCATTATTCCTTTGTAGTGTGGTCAAGCGGAATCTAATATCGGCATGGTTTTTCTCTAAAAATAGATAGAAAAGTACAATTGAGTGGTAGCATCCTCAGTTTTTCTGATCAGGGAAATGTTGCTTTTTGTCATGTAATAAAACAATTACTAACTTTGATACTAGTATACGATCGCTATCTGGATTTGTCAGCCCTCAAAAATGTATATTAACCTCGCTTAGCAGCTCGGTAAGTATTACATTTTCTCTGTCTAGGAAATTCTGATAGCAACTTATATAAAAGTAAATAATTGTATTTTATTACATGAGACTAATTTTACACACTTAATTGGTCTAACACTACTTTTGGGTCAACCGCAATCGATGGATATGTTGGTTTTGTTCAGGCAATAAAAAGCAATAACTTATTTTGATATGTGGTCCCTATTACGATTTCTCAGCCATTAAAATGTATATTTACATGGCACATGGTCTCAGTTAATAATTACATTTTCACAGATTGAGAAATCCCAAAAGGTTGCAAGTATCTGTAAGTTTTCCAAACATACCCTTAGGATCTGAATATAAAACACTTATCCACAATCCATAATCAGATAGTTTCTTTTTTATCAAAAACTAAATCAAGGACTAATGGGGAAATCTGAATGATCTTGGGTTTTGTTACTACCATTTGCTAAATTCATTTGTCTGTTTTGAAAATAAACAAAATAGTACTGATGAATAAAACTATCATGTAAATTTTTTTCTGTACTATTATCATGTAATAAAACACTTAAATTGACTTTGAACAAGGTAGCTATCAACCATTTATCCTAAAAATGAATAATCATATCTCAGATAGTTACTCTCACTGTCTTGTCATTTTGATAAAAAGAAATGTGGACCAATAACACAAAATTTCATGTTGTCACCCAGACTTGAAACATGAAAGTAATCACACCTTTTAAAGTGTAACAATATGACATTATGTGTCATATTGACATAACTCATACCAGGTATTAAATTGGCTCACATAATATAAGGTGTCATATTTAAACAATACTGTCAGAACATTAAAAATATATGACTTATATCTATTGATAAATTAATTCCTCAACACAATTTCTAACTCTGTGCATACACTGTTCATAAACATATATCTGTTTTGTTTTAAGTGGTTTTGTAACAAAATAGCTAAAGAGGGGTTTGGAGAAAAGGTTATGCCAGCAGACTCTAGATGGTTGAGCAGAAACTATATATGTGAGGTAATTTTTGGCAGTCGTCATTAAGATTTGCAGTTTGAAATTACATTCAGACCATTCCAGAGGACTATTTATATCCAGAAAATGCACACATTCTTGTATGCTGTTTTGAAAAGTGTCTGCATATAGTAGAATTCCACTCAAATATTTCAGAAGAAAAATAAATTACTGCAAACATGGACACAGTCCTAGATAGGTTATACATGTTGACCTTGCGTAAGCATTACAACTTCAGACTTTAATCTATTGTATGTGTTTTTTCATGCATTCAAAACTAAACATTTTTATAATCATTTGAATTTTACATGTAGATTTAAAACTCATTCAACATTTAATGTCAGAATATAGTAGCAGAATGTAAATGTCAGCTACCACCATGTGACCCGGAGGATTCCGAGGATGAGCCAGAAGAGGAAGATGTCAAACGAATAGCACAGTCTCTGTATCCAGATGTAGATGAAGATGATATTGTAAGTTTGAAGTTAAAAATGATAACAGTGTTGTCATGAACTGTATTGCAGCTACATGATAAATACAAGATTCATACAATGTTTGCATGATCTATAATATTACGTATTTAGTTCATAGTACATATTTTTTCCAATTTCTCTTCCCAAATTATTAACAATTTAATATTTATTTATTTTAAGCTTCATGTAGAATGGACTACAAATAGTATTGTATTAGATTTTTACACTGTCAAATTTTTTGGTTTCCCTCAGCGGGATTCGAACTCGCACCGTTGTAACACTGTGGCACCAAATCGCCTGCACTATGTCCAGCAGTCTAGACCCCTCGGCCAAATCCGCTATATAAAAATATATAGCTTCATAAAACGGGGTGAATCGTAGACATAGACATAGTACATGTGTACTAGCGTGTGACGATGGAATTTTCGTAACCAATAAGTATTAATCTGACAGTAATCTAATTCAGCAATTTTGTATATATTATATAGGATGACAAAGTTACTTGTCATACAGTCACAGTAAGTTAATTATATACAAACGTCTAAATATTGTGACAACCATATAATATATCTATCCAGCGGATTTCTCAATCATCAGCGGGATTCGAACTCACACCGTTGTGACACTGTGGCACCAATTCGTCTGCACTATGTCCAGCGGTCTAGACCCCTCGGCCAAATCCGCTATATAAAAAATATAGCTTCATTAACCGGGGTGAATCGTAGACATAGACATAGTACATGTGTACTAGCGTGTGCCGATGGAATTTTCGTAACCAATACGTATTAATTTGACAGTAATCCAATTCTGCATTTTTGTATATATTATATAGGATGACAAAGTTACTTGTCATGCAGTCACAGTAAGTAATTTATATACAAACGTCTAAGTATTGTGACAACCATATATCTATCAAGCGGATTTCTGAAACATCAGAAATACAGGGTTAATATCAAATATTTATATATACGTCTACAAATTAAGCCCAACACTGTTAGAATTTGAATTTTTAACACTGTCAAATAATTTGTAGACAAATAAAGAGACCCGGTGATAAGAAGCCTTTTTTCTGCTCAGTCCAAAACTACAAGAAGAAGCTGCTCTTTTATCCACATAACTAAAAATGATAACTGAATACAAAATTTTCCGGCAGCGGAGATTCACTACGAAATACATACAGGCGGAATTTTTCAAGTTGTTGGATTTGTATTATAGCGGTCAGATCTCCGTCAGCCAACGTCTGCGGCAGTGTTGGCAGCTAATTGGACCATCACAAGACGCCTAACTCAAATACAAACTGTTTATAATATTAAAATATATATAACTGTTTATAGTACCAAACACTGGTGTTACATAAACACTGATTTTAAAATTTATTTCTTTTAAGATATGCATCTTGTTTTAAAATTGTCTTGTATTTAATGGCTTTTTGCTGGCTTTGTTTTTGTTAGTGCATTAGTTCTGTACTATAAATGTGATAATTAACTTTTTTAGACTAACATAATTTCAGAAATTTTCAGATTGTCTCTTTTTCATTCTAACAAATAATATATATATATATATATATATCATTCGTTGTAAAAACACTGACGATGCCTGTTGGTCAGGCGAAATATTTGTGCAATTTTTGAAAATGTAAAACTTTTTTTTCGCTTTAATTATGTATCTAGATGTTGTTGTACATATTTTTAAACGAATATATATATATATATATCATAGTCTCTTAAAGAATAAATATAAAAACTCTGTTAAATTTTACGAACGTTTCGGCCTCACGGCCTTCCTCAGCGATATTGCATAGACGTTCGGAAAATTTACAGGGTTTATATGTATATAATCTCTTTTGGGAACATGTTAAGAGTGACGTGAAGTTTTGCAATCGACTTTTGGAATTTTCAAGATGGCTGCCGCTTCCATGAAAGAGGAGGTCAGGGTCATTATATAGGACATTGCATTATCTTGGTAAAAATTTGAATTTGGGAGGTTTTCAACATGCTGTAGATTATAGTGACAATGGGGGTTCGTTTGGGAGACACTATGTGTTGCCATCCAAACACAATCATTACTTGTTCTAGTTTCGTTGTTTCTACAGACCTAATCTCATCAAGTTGTCTTTGTAAGTTCTTATATTCCTTAAATGTCAAAATAAGTTTAGAATTGTGTATCAACTTTGCTATTCGGTTTTCCAGTATTTCATGTTGGTGTAGAGCTTACTGGAGTAGTAACAGATTCATCAGACGCATAGAGCAATCACATAAAATTGAGTCCCATCGGGATCGAAATCTTTTAGATTGATCACCAGTTGTTTGTGGTGACAATTTAATTTGTAACCCTATCGGTACATGTATCCGGTCTACAGTCGTATAATTTTTCATTTATTCCCTTCGGAAATGATGTTCCCAATGTTTTAATCTAAAAACTTTCTTTCTCCTTTCTCTTTTTGTCTGTCCATCTTGGTTTATGGTCTATATAATATGTTTTGAAATTTCCAGGAATTTATAATCAAAAGATTCAAGGAAAAGTTTCAAAGACCTCCTCTAACTAAAAGACAAAGAAGAGAAAGTAAGCTTTTGTTTGTTAGATATTATTAGCGACTGAGTACTTTGAAAGCTGTTTTAAATTACCCGTAATTCTCAGCAGTGAAGGTGATTTGATGGCTTATTTAAGTCAACATTTGACAATATTTTACAGAGTTGCCTGAATGCCTTCCATAATTGATATGTATTCTACATCTTCTAATAGTATTGTTATTGCGTTCTCTGGCTTTTATAGTTTGAAAGGAAATTTTTAAAAAATACAAAACTTAAATACAAACAACAAATGGGATGGAAAGTACATAAGCATTTAAAATTTTCAAAATAACTTTTTGGTTTTGTTATATTCATATGAAATATGCATACATTTTTCCCAGTCGAATTAGTTCATTGTTGTCTAATACATTTGCTTAAAATAAGCGTACGTGTTGTAGCAGCATTATAAGTTATAATTCATAGATATTTTAAATCTACCCTTGTTAAACACCTGTTTCATTTTTTGCATAGAACGATTGCAAGATCAGATGGACAGAGCAGAGGCTATTGAAAGGGGAGAGAATCCACCACCTCTACCAGATGATCCCGATGACAAAAAACCTAAGAAAATGGGAATAAAATATCTCGAGGAATTACTTGGTATTGATAGTGATGATGACGATGAAGAGGATGATGAAGAAACAGATCTGTTATTTAGGTTGCCAGGGTTACTGGGTAAACAATTCTTTTATTACTATTATAATATGTCAAAATTAATAATTGGATACATGTCATTTTCCATATCAGGCCTTTTATTATCCAGAGACTTTGATATCAGGTGAGGGATGATAACAGGTTCGATAGAAAAAGGATATGTATTTATCTATCATATCTTTAAGAAGCAAAAAAAATAAATATGAACAAATAAATTAAATATAAATTTATACTTTTTGCATATTTCATTCACTTAATGAAAACATTTTTACCATTCTTTAAATGCAGATAAATCTTTGGTAGATGGGTTCTCACCTACGGGGGGGGGGGGGGGGGGGTGCTCGGTGGCCGAGTGGTTAAGGTAGTTCATCTACTATTGATCACGTGGTCTGTCAACACTGAGATTGTGGGTTCGATCATCACTGCAGGCAGGATGCGCTCGACTCCAATCTTATTTGACAAGGATTGCCAGTTTTCCTACCGAAGGTCAGTGGTTTTCTCCGGGTACTCCGGCTTCCTCCCCCAATAAAAACTGGACGCCATGATATAGCTGAAAAATTGCTGAAAGTGGCGCTAAACAATATTCAAACAAACCATCTCACCCACTGTTGTAAATTACATTAAACTAAAAATTGGCAAAAGTAATGTTTCAATGTGACAGAAACTAACAACAGACCCATTAACATGTTATCAAGCCACTTTGAATGTTCTTTGACTTAAACACAAATAGCAGCTGTCCACTGTTCTAGTATGCATAATTCAGCCTGTCAAAAAAATGATTTTGTAAAATGTAACACTGAGATAACGTGATATTATCTACACTTTATTTGATAAAAAACTTCTTTAATTTCTTTTAATTCTCTTTCAATCAGGTGATGAGGAAGACGCAGAGAATGATCCGTTGACAAAACAGAAAATAGAGGAACTCCTTGAATATTATGGTGGAGGACCACCAAAAATAGATAATCTTCCAATTATGCCTGAAATTGGAACACGTGTCAAGAAGGGTCCTGATTGGATGTGGCAGAAAAATGACATTCCAGATAATGTTGATGGCACAATAATTAGTATTGATCATGAAGATAAAGGTCAGTCCCAAGTTAAAATTATTGATGTCTGTAAAGCGTTCCAGTTCTGTGGTTTCTTCGGTTTTTAAAAAGGGATCAAGAGGTTTCTGCTGTTTAAATATGTAGTTTTTTTATGGTTTTAATAACAGTCTAAAGGGACGGCAGGGATGGATAATTTTGCATTTTGTAATACGCCAAATCATTTTTAACATCTATAAAAGGGGTCATCAACATGCAGAGTGTTGAACACTGTAAACTCTGCACCCAAATGGTCTTCAGTCAGGCTCTCCAAACCCACCCTCCATACCCACTAACAAGATAGCAATCCCTGTCCACCACCTGGGCAGGTCTGTGGTCACTGAGCCTTGGAAACCCTCAATGTACCTAGGTCATGTTCATTATTATTTGTTCCGATCAAAGCAGCTTTCTGGGAAGTCCAGTACTAAAACTTGTGTATTGCTAATTTCCATGACATCCAAACAAACTCAAACATTGCTTTGAACATACCCTACCCCTTCTTTTCATGAACCCTTTGAGAATATTTTTTGCAGTATGATTAATTCATCAATGTTTTGGAAAGTTGTATTTCACATTCTTAATTCAGAAATTCTAGACCATGAATTAACTTTTAAAAATAAACCAGCCATGAGTGGATGGTGTGTATAAAAGAGCAATATACAAGGTAATCTATTTATATATTTTATTAGTTGTACTTTATGTTTGTCAGGCTGGGTGAAAGTAAGATGGGACAAGGCCCCAGGGTCAACAGAGCCAGGGAAGGAAGAGGACTACCGGTATGGTGTGGACTATGAATTTGATGTTGAACCTGTTAGAGATGGCATGGATGCTGTAAAATGGCCGCCAGGCAAAGGTAGGTGGCATGAAAGCTGTAAAATGGACCCCAGGCAAAGGTACATAAAATTATTAACACCAATAAAGAAGTGCTTTTGATGTAAAGAAAGTGTAGTTAACATTAACTCAGATTATGAGTTTTGTCTTAATTTTATATTTAATAACTTATATAAAATAATATAAAAAATTGTGATATTAGAAGTATTAGAAGTAACCTTTTTGTAAGTCTTTTGTTACTTTTTATTATTTTTTTACAGTAAATAGTGTAAATTATGTAACAAACGAATCTCTCTTTATTTTAAATAGTAACATTTTATTTGGTGAAAAATTACCCATTTTCTGTTATAAAAATACTACCCAACCACATTATACTTTGATTTTTATTGTTTCTTAGTTTTTATCATTTTTAAAATGTCTTGATGCATTACTTGATAAAAAATACTTTCTTTATGCCATCATTGTGCTAATTCTATTTTTTCTGTTGTAAATGATACAGAAAGAAAAATAGTAGAACCAATATGGCTGCAAGAACTGAACAGAGAAAAGGAAGAACTTGCTGTGAGTATAATTTATGCATGATATTGGTTTACAAACATCAAATATATATTTTATAATAATAATCTTAATTTCAGAGTAAAAAAACTAAGTTTATAAACAATTGAGTAGGATAAATGTGAAATTCTGTTCATACTAAATTCATACAATATAAATTTAGTGAACAGAGGACCAATAGAGAAAAAACAGGACCAATACAGGAAAACAGGACCAAAACAGAAACAACACTGCAAATACAGAAAATCTGGGCCAATAGAGGAATTTCATTTCCCTTCCTTATAGTGAATTATACTGATGATATTACCACAAAATATGGACTGCCCAAAGGTCATGGTATAGAACAGGAATATAGATGGACATGGCCAAAGCAGAGGTCCAGATTAATCCCACAGGCTGCTATAATTGTATGGTAATGCAATTGGGGGTTTTTACTAGTGTGTTTATTGCATTGATAAACAAGTTGAACACTTTTCCTATTTTCCCTTGTTAATTGTTGACTGAGATGTCCTCTAATTACAAACATCACAAAAATTTAGACACTGTTGTCATTCAACCAATATAATCATTGGTTAAAAATTGTTAACCTGTTAATTGTCCTCTTCTTCCCCCCCCCTTCCTAGCATGTGTAGTATACATGTAGTTACATAGTTTCAATAGGAAATAACCAAGTCACATAATTAATCTATCTACTGTGTTATACAAGAATTTTGGTCAGATGCATATGACTGTAGGTCATACAGAACCTAAAACATTTTCGGACTAACCACCCCTCCCTTTTATGTTGAAAAACGCACCTCGTTTTGTTAAGAGTTATCCATATTTGGTCAGTGTTCCTATCCTAATCCCTATTACTCCTATTTGGAATCTCCTTATCAAACGACCAATATAAAAATTAAGACTGAAATTGACATACAGTTTGCATTGGCGGAAAATATCAAAATGTGTTATATTCTGATGTTTTAGAAATTTATCAGTCACGGAGTTCATAATTATGTGTCTGATTCGAATGTGCTTTATGGAGAAATAACATATTAGTAAGGATTTGTTTGTTTTTATGGATCAGTTCCTGTGACAGTGGGATGTTTTATGTTAGCAGGCATATTGTGCCATTTGATTTGTAAGTGTTACAGTTTTAGTTTACTTGTTTTCGTTTGTTTGTTGTATTGTGTTTTTCAGTTACCCATATATTGGTGTTTATTTCATGTTTTTCATTTTATTGAACACGGGACCCGTCACTGTGTAGTGTTACTTCTGTGTAGACGCGGAACCGTAGTGTGTTTGATTTAATTTGATTCGATGTTTGCTTTGCGTCCAGCGAGCAGTATTTCAGCTATATTCAGGACGGGAACAAGTTAAAAAACAAACCATCAATAAACAAATGTTGGGATGGGACACAGAGAACAACATTTTGACTGCCACTGGAAAAGTACGGAGTATTGGGTAGGGTAGGAGAATTTAATCTTTTGTAGCGGCTACAATGAGCCTTCTCTTTTTCTACAAAAGGTATCTTTGTCGTGCAAGGAGCGTGACGCTCTCTAAATGGTCCGCGGTCAGGCTTTCCGTATTATGACCTGACAGCCCCCCTAAACGAGAGGGTCTCCCCTATCCGCCACCCGGGTGCGCGCTGGGCTGCTCTGTGGCCGAGCACTGGGAATCGTGCCAGTATGGTCCCGTTGTATCACTCTACTTTAATTTTAAAATAATTTAGAAAGCAAATAGCTTGCAAGTAAATTTTTGTTAACACAATATTATTTTCATTGCATTGGGACTTTTAATTATTTATTTATAATGCTCACACCACATTTAATACTTGGCGTAACTTCCGAACACCCTTTAACAGTGCATTTAAATTTCCAGTGGTCGCATGACGTCTTTCTACGTAATGGTGACGAAATGAATGTCATATGTTAGTCAGTTTTAAACAGAACAATTCAGAGATTGCAAAAAAATTGTATGAAAGTTTTGTTGTTATTTTTAAATAATTTAATTTGCTTTGTAAGCTTAAATCTGATTGGTTAATTCAAATCGAGCAACCCATATTTATAAGAAATAACTTGCGTGACCTTTGACCTATTATTACAGCGTTAAAATTCAAATAGTTCCATGACGTCTTCGACGTTTTTACTATAAAAATTGTTAAAATTTATAATTAAAATTAAATTATAAGAAATATTTCAAATTTCTGAACATGTTATACTATATAATATGGTTTGGGTCTGTTTACACCATTCATAAACCGCTTCGCGATTTATTAGGCGTAAACAGACTCAAACCATATTATATCGTATAACATGTTCAGAAATTTGAAGTATTCCTTAAATAGAACTTTTTTTCATTGATGTCAAACGTATTTAACTTTCGGACGAAAAAAATCAATATTAGCATTAAGCAGATTTTGATTACGTGACACTTAATTGCCGTAGAGCTCACTACTTTCTGCAGGCAGCTTGCTGCCTTCTGTTCGCTATTAACAATATGCAGTAAATATAAAAAAAATATTTAAAAATAAAGACACTTAATGGCATTATGTAAATAACTAAAGTTGCAAAACTTATCCAAATGTTTTAAAATTGCAAACCTGTACTGAATTTATATGTTTATGTAATATACAACTTTTATGGCCACGTCTGAAGGAAAGATTCATTTCCACCGAAACGGTTCATTCAAGTGTCATTAAATGGATGTTTTCATATTAGACCTGTAAAGTATGTTGTCTGGAAGCTATATTGGCCCATCAGCTTTGGCTATGGCCAATACAATCTTAAACCCGTTTTGCCTTTAATGAAGCCATCCCATACTTGCCAACATATTTTTGGAAGAATTCCTGATTATTTCGACAAGGCGTATTGGGACCGCCGACTCAGGTTTGATCATATCACTTCATTGTAATACTAAGTTTGGTTGTTTTTCACCCATAAATCTAGTTGGTTTCTTCATATGTTGAAATACAAAAAATGTTTATGGTACAGTTTAGAAACTTAGAAGACGGGTGTTCACCTCCATTTGGAAGATTCCAAATTTATACATTCAATACCTATAGTTAAAGTCTCCAAATAATAAATAACGAGAATTTTAATTTAAGCTCTACAATGCAATCTATTGTTGACAAATATTATTGTTATTTTCTGGAGATGATGATGACTTCTATAAAACATCCAAATAAACAGTTTATCAGACAAATTTAGAGCAATGTCACAAAAATATTATGTAATAAGACCATATTGTAAACTTTATACAATGGCTAAGGTACATTTATCATGATATGAAGAATGTTATTAAGTTTTGTATCAATGAGAAGGAAAATAAATGTTTTTTTTAAACAAATATCTGCTCAACAAAAGAACATTTTATGTTGCTGTTCATTAATTAACAAAATTACTAATGAATACTAATAAATAACATTATTTGCTACTTGCACTTTAGTTTTAATTCAATTTAATAAAATTGTTAAAATAGAAAATAATTGCACAATATGAAACTTACAAATATGCCTGTGATTTAAGATACTTTTACATTTATTAAGAACAAGATCTTGTTATACTTTAAATAGGAATTAAGAGCTAGAATTGAAGCAGAGAAAAACAAAGATCCTAAAGAACAGGATGAAACAGAGAAGAAAAAAGAAAAGAAAGAGTAAGTAATAAGCTTGCCTGGATTATAAGAACCCACTGTATAATTAACAGCCATTTGTTATGGAGACAACATTTATCTTACTTTTGATCAACTCCTATCATGGAGAATAGACATAGAAAATACAGAATGAAAGGGAACCAGACCTAACTTATTGTTACAAATACCCGTCTTGTTTGCAGAGGAATGGTAAATAGATTGGTTGATTAATTAATTGTTTGTCTTGCATCTAGTGAGCAGTATTTCAGCTATAATCATGATGAGAACGAGTTAACAAACCATCAATCATCCAGGAAAGATATACCAAAGGTTGTAAAATCTAGAATGCCACTGGAAAAGTATGGAGTTTAAGTAGGGGCAGTGGCTGCAATGAGCCTACTCTTATCAAAATATACAAAAGGGGTCTTTACCGTGCAAGGATTGTGGCACTATTCAAATATGGTCTGCAATCACGCTTTCTTTGTTATGACCCGACAACCCTAAATGGGAGAGCATCCCATATCGGCCACCTAGGGACAGGCTGGGCAGGTATGTGGGTGCAACGTAACACTGTAAACCATTCCAGTTATGTCCCAGTATAGATTATATAGTCACAGTGAAAGATTGAAGAATGTGTACTAATATTGTTGAATCTTATTCTAGATATACAATTAAAAAGTATGTTCATTGTTTCACATTTTATTCAAGGCTGTATATTTCTCTGTTTTTTCCTGCTTTAATGTGTTTGTTTGTATCCTTTTAGTAATATTGATGTTTAGAAGCTTTACCTGTACATGTATTACTGTCAGTGATGAAGCAGATCCTGTGGTTTGTCAGTGGATGTTCTTTAATAAATTTCATTAAAATGTGGTCTGCAAAATTTCTGGAAGGCAAAAAGTTCGTTGTAACTTCAAAATTTGTCCATTTTTGTATAATTAACCTTTAAATTTTATGTTTCCATGGAAATATCAAGAAACTTCCACGCAAGTTATAAAGTAATAATAATTTGTTTAATTTTTAGAATAACAGGAGGAAGAAAAAAGAAGGAAATACATACACCCCATAATATGAAAACATCGACAACCCAGACACAGGACGAAAATGGTTGGTCTGATCTGTCATCTTTTACATCTGAAGTGTCACATGGTATGTGTAAGATTCATATAAAAATTCCATTCATCAACGTTTTACTTGTCAAACCAGTTAAGTTCTATGTCTTGACATATTTACCACAATTAAAATGTCATTATTACTAGTATTTCTCGTGTTAAAATAACAGTTATTCAGATAATTTTTTAATTTTTTTAAATTATTATTTTCTGACGTGTTACATCTATCCTATAAATGAAATTGAGTGATCGGTAGACAATTTGAAGAAAACAAGCAAGGATCATGAACACGTAATACAAACAATCAAAACTGACTATTCTGTAATAAATAGAGAGTTAAAAACCGAAAAGACATCAGTTGCCTACCAGAGTAGTGATTTACAGGGAATAAGTAATGTTTTTGATGAACTGAAAAAAAACATGAGATTAATACCCAGCAAGTAAATCAACTAAAAACATCGTTTGACAAATCAAGGCAAGAGTTAGACGACCACGCTTGCGAATTGCGACTCGAAGTAAAAGCAGCTATACGTGATGCGCAAGAACAAACAGAAGAGTTGAGAAGCAAAGTGCTAGATCTACAATGTAGATCAATGAAATACAACTTAATATTTACCGGTCACACAGAATATGACAACGAAGACATGGAATATGTCATTCATTCTTTTTTAAAGAGAGAACTCCGAATCACATATGATATACAACTAGGAAACGTCCATCGCTTCGGTAGCGGATCCACTCCAGGACGTGGCCATAAAAGAAGACCAAGACCGATCATTGCACGATTTATTTATATGAAAGATCTTGAGGCAGTCCTTTCAAACGCATATAAACTGAAATGCACTCCATTCGGTATAAATCGTCAATTCCCAGATTAAATCGAACAAGCTAAAATAAGTTAGAATCCCATAATGAAAGAGAAAAGGGAGCAAGGGTGTAGAGTAAAATTAGTTAGAGACATCCTTTACGTCGACGGAGTAATCTACGATGACAACCCAGCCAGTACGAAAACTCATGCACAAACTTATAGTGATGCGACCAGGAGAACACCGGTAAACCGCCCTGGAAATAAGCGAAGGCGAATATCATCCACTCCTCAGAAAGATCAACACTGGGAAACCCAAGGAGATGAAAGGAAAGACTCGGACAACATTTTTAAAAATAAACTAATAAAACCTAAGTTATTAAATTTAAATTGTGGTGGTATTTAAAAAAAAAATACCCGGAATTTGTAAATATGATTAATAATTATGATTTATTAATATTACTGAATCTTAAACAAATGACCTAGATGAAATTGTTATCCCCGGTTACAAATTTGTAATAAAAAACAGAAAAAGCTATAGCAGAATTAAATCCGGAGGACCGCATTTGGCTACAAATCCGAATATGAAGAATTTGTCCACTACTTAGAATCTGAAAGCAGATTAGTCTCTTGGTTTAAAATTTCTAAAACCCTTCTTCATTCAAATGAGGACATTATTGTCGAAAATATTTACATTCCCCCAGAAAATTCTGCTTACAAAGCAGAAGATGCTTTTGATGAATTAGAACAAGAATTTCTGAAATTTTCTCAAAATAACAACCTAATTCTCCTAAATGGATATTTTAATAGCAGAACGGGCACTGATAAAGATTTTTTTTGAAATAGCAGATGAAAACAAAAGTCTATTTGACAGTTTAATTAATTATGTAAATATTTTACTAATTATGAAATGAGGCGAATTAGAAATAGTGTGGATAGTGTGAAAACAAATTAAGGTAATAAACTGTTGAATTTTTGCAGAAATAATAACTTATTCATTCTTAATGGTAGAGTAGTTGGTGATGTAACTGGTAAATTTACATGTAGACAGTCAAGTGTTGTTGATTATTTTATTTGTTCAGTGAATTTTTGTCTCGCCTGCGACAAAAGTCGCTGGAGGCGAGACATATGTATGGGAATCCGGCGGCGGCGGCGTCGTAAACACTTGACATCTTGCTTCATATATTTGTAAGCCTAAGCCCTAGGTCCATCAAATTTGGTACAGAGGTAGCTTATGATGAGTACTTGCCAGTCAGTCACCTGTCACCTGACCTTGACCTCAATTTCACGGTCCAGCGACTACGTTAAAGTTTTTGGGTTACGGCAGTTCCTTTTGTAACTACGCATAGTAGGATGACAATATTTGGTGTATAGGTTGCTGATGACTAGTACATGACTGTCTGGTAGGTGTCACCTGACCTTGACCTCAATTTCATGGTCCAGCGACTACGTTAAAGTTTTTGGGTTACGACAGTTCCTCTGTAACAACGCATGGTAGGATGACAATATTTGGTATATAAGTTGCTGAAGACTAGTACATGACTGTCTGGTAGGTGTCACCTGACCTTGACCTCAATTTCATAATTAATGCTATTTACGTAATTCTTATGACGAAATTTATTTTCGTTACTGATGCGGAATTCAGGCGAGACGTTTTTCTGTGTCCACACTTGTTTATCTTATGTTGAAAATTTATTTGTCCATTATAAATTCTCATCATTGTACTCAGACGTTCACTGTCCAATTTCCTTATCTCTTAATATTGCAGCTGAAGATAATGACTCCTCAAAAAAGGGGGGTAATTGTAATAATTGAAATAGAAGGAAAATAAGAAAATGGGACAACGAAAAAGCTGAAGAATATAAAGAAAAAATAAATTCCCAAAAAATCAATAGTATAATACAAAATATAAATAAAATAGACTCTGAAAGTATTTCACATAACATTATTAGTAGATGAAATAAGTAAAGTCCTAACCGAGCCTGCGGAAGAGATTTTTGGCACTTTTACCCCCAGAAACTATCCAAATTCAAATTTACACAATATCGATAACAAACCTTGGTTTACTAAAACTTGCTGGCAAACGAGAAAAGCATTCCGCATGGCAAAAAGGCATCACAAAAATAAAAATCCGACGAAAGTCGAAACGACCTTCGGATCAGAGAAAAAGATTATAAACAAGAAATGAATAAAGCTATTCTAGAACATCAGAGGCAAACGAGAAAGAAGCTAAATCACTAAGAAGTAGTAATAATAAAGACTATTGGGATATTATAAATACAAAACGCTCAACTAGAAATAAACACGATTTATCTATTGAAACTTTTTTGATTTTTTCAAAGAATTAAATAAGGGGGATGATGACGAAGATTCTAGTCCCAACTATCATAATGTTAACCAGCCGTCCAATATCATGATAAATGATGAGATTTCAGAAGACGAAATTATGAAATGTATTTAAAATTTTAAAACGGGAAATGTTGTGGTGATGATCAAATCATTAATGAATATATAAAAAATACTTGCCATACACTTATGCCGATTTATTATAAGCTCTTTAATTTAATTTTTAATTCGGGAATCGTCCCTGAGATTTGGCTCGTCGGAACTATACTTCCCTTTTATAAAAACAAGGGCGAAAAGGCGGATCTAAAACATTATAGACCTATAACGATTCTAAGTTGTATGGGCAAATTTTTTACTTCTATTTTGAATTCAAGGTTAAATGATTTTTTAGAAAACTTCTTCTTGCTGAATGAAATCAGTTTGGTTTTAAACAAGGGTATTCAGCAATAGACAGTATTTTTACACTTCATTTACTACAAGAACTCTTACAGAGAAAGGAAGAAAAAACTATACTGTGCATTTATTGACTTTGCAAATGCGTTTGACTGTTTGCCG
Organism: Limnoperna fortunei; assembly: GCA_944474755.1. Lineage (NCBI taxonomy): Eukaryota > Metazoa > Mollusca > Bivalvia > Mytilida > Modiolidae > Limnoperna > Limnoperna fortunei. The sequence continues at coordinate 24,541,355 of OX104116.1, forward strand.
ACCTGGTCTATGGTCAAAATTATTAAATTCATCTATAGATGGCAAGATGTATAATATTATTGTTAACATTTATAGTAATATCAAATCCTGTGTCTCTAATGGTAAAGATTAATCTGATTTTTTTCCATGTAATATTGGTGTTAGGCAAGGAGAGAATCTGTCTCCTGCACTATTTTCTCTGTATGTCAATGACCTTGAAAGTTTTATGATCAGTAATAATATATATGGTCTATCAAGTATTTCAAACAAAACTAATTCAGAACTTAGTCTGTATGTAAACCTTTTTCTTATTTTGTACGCTGATAACACTGTACTTTTATCAGAATCCGAAGAAGATTTACAAAAACAACTTTATACACTTCATGAATATTGTACATTGTGGAAGCTTAAAGTTAATGTCGACCAAAGTAAAATAGTCGTATTTTCAAAGGGACGTCTGCGAAATATATTTAGGGGGTCACTTTTCCAGATCTGGTAGTTTTTCTAATGCAGAAACATATAATGCCGAAAATGCTACTCGAGCTATGTACGACGTCTTAAAAAAGGGGAGACTACATAATTTATCTTTGGAATGTATGCTTGACTTATTAGATAAAATTATACAACCTATTTTACTCTACGGCTGTGAGGTATGGGGTGTCGGTAATAACTTTACTATAGAACGAGTACATCTGACATTTTGTAAACTTTTATTGAATGCAAAGAAATCGACTCCCGATTTCATGATTGGGGTGAACTCGGCAGACATTCGCTTGACATCTGTATTAAACTTAGAATGATTAAGTTTTGGGGAAAATTGGTTAGTGGTAAAGAGAGTAAGCTGCCTTTCGTTTTATACAAGTAAGCCTATTCAAACTACGATGACTTCTCGTGGCTCTCTTATATTAAATCTATACTAGATGACTGTGGTAAATGAAATCTGTGGCTTTCTCAAAACTTCCCAAGTATTTCATGGTTACATAGCTCAATTAAACAAACACTGTCAGATCATTTTAAACAGCAGTGGCTTTCCAACCTACACGAGAATCCTAAAGCTATTCATTACAGAATTTTCAAAGAAGATTTATAGTTCGAAAATTATTTTAATATACTCAATGATAAAAACTATATTACCTTTTTTCGTTTGAGAACCACGAATCATAAATTACCTGTAGAATCCGGTAGATGGCACAATATACAAAGACAAAATCGAATATGTATTTTGTGTCAATCGCAGGATATAGGAGATGAATTTCATTATATCTTGGTATGCAAATCACTTTGTAAAGAGAGAAAACAGTTTGTCAAATCGAAATTCTATACGAGCCCAAACTAAAATTTAAGGAATTGATGAATTGCCAACATTTACCAGATCTTATCAAACTTTGTAAATTTATTCGAACTATAAACAAACAACTAGAATCTCCTGGGTAGAGTGAAATTGAAATTTCTTACTAATCTTTAATTATGTATTTTATCTGTATCTCTGTACCTTTTTTCATTATATTATTCATCTTATACATATATTTTGCATATGATATTATATGTCGTACTTTTGTATTTATTTCTCTGTACCTGACTTTGGTTTTGGAGAATAAAGATATATATATCCTATTATATTAATGAAATTATACAATAAAACAATAAAAACAATAACCATAAAAAAAAATCCTGTTCTAAATGTATATGTATTATGATGAAAGCGATTCAGGAATTTAAAAGTTCCGATTTTTACAGAGTTCTAATTAATAATTTAGAGAGACTTCACCAAAACACACAGTAAGTAAGTATTTTTGCAATCAAAATAGGGTTAAAATTAAACCCTGATTTAATCACTGGTAAAGTAAGCAAGGGAACCCCTTTAACAAAAATAGGCAATGCATTATCTACAAAAAAGTTTGTTATTTCTAGAAGGACATATATGTTACGTATGGCAGTATCAATATAACAATGGACAATGGAAGACTTACGACACAGATATACAAGCTAAACTGGAGCAGACGTACATAAAAAGGGCTGGAAAGGGAACAGTTGTCCTAGATTTTGAAGATCACAAGTAATCTTTTTACTCCGTATTTAAAACATGCATGCATTAGGTAAATTAGAATTTTCTTACGTTTAATATAAATTAACTTGTAAACAAGCAAGCAGAATACCTTTATTTAATGTTAAAACACATGACTGTACATGAAATTGTTTGCTTGAATTCTTAGGTAAAAATCTTTATTGTGTTCTATTTATTTTTTTTATGAAGTTACACTTAAATTTCTTCACATGGTTCATCAGAAATTATCAAAATTGAAAAGGTAATGATAACTCTGTGTACAAATTATATAAAATGTTGTCTTATTTTTTAAAGTGAGAGAGTAGTATTTGAAAAGATGGAACAGAGAAGAACGGACAGACCTCACATTCGACAAGTCAGGAGAATAGGTACTACAATTAGCTGTAAAGTTTTCATGTTTTTTTCTTGACAAGATTGAAAATATCTGAGATCACCTCTCAAGATTGCAAGACCTAGAGTAAAAATTTTTGCAAAAGATGGTCCTTAAAGAGATAGAACTATTGTATGGTAAATTTTTGAATCAGTAAAACCCAGTCAGTAAAACTGAAGTCATTTCATAAGTTTCTGTGTAACATAATAATAATAATAATAATAATAATAATAATACATAATAATAATTTTTAAATTATCCAACTTAGTAGATCGATAATGTTTATATTTTGAGTAAAATAGTCGAATTTAGCCATAAGGAATTGCTTTGTTTTACAAATAATTTGTTTGTGTTATTTTTACAGAGGCTGATGCTGAGAAATTACAACAACTGCAGGATATGTTTTCAAGCTAAAATCTGGTAGGATGGAATTTCACAAGAACTGCAGGATATGTTTTCAAGCTAAACTCTCATAGGATGGAATTTCATACTGTGATACATGTTTAATGATTTCCGGTGTTACTGAGATTAAATAACTGGCAGACAAGATGATAATCTTAACAATGACTAATTTTATTTTTGTATACACGATCTCTACTTTGTTTGAAATCCACACAGTCATAGCATAACTCTGTTTCCATACGGATTTACTGGCACATCAACTATCATGCATACAAGTCATACACTCAACCTTTAGACAAATGTTAATTAACGTAAAAGGTTTTGTAAAATCTGTATTTATAAATAGGCCCTACCCCTTTCTTGGACGCAACAAATTGAATTAATTACATGCATGTAAAAGATGTTAAAGAAAGTCCAGCTCTGTCATGTTTAAAAAAAATTAACTGGAATGTGTAATTTATATTCTGTTGAAATACCAATTATGCTTATTTTATGTATTTCTTGTGCAGATAATAAATAATAGTGTTTTTGCATGTTATTTACTCTGATCATTGTTAAAATGATAAATAAATATATTTTAAAACCAAACCTATTTGTCAACCAACATAAATAAAAAAGACAACGAAACGAAACGTTTACTCTCCCAATTGATTAATTACATATTATGAAAACATTATTTATAAAAATTAACATCTTAACAAAGTATCAAATGGAAGTTTATAAAGAAATTGTATTATAATGTTACAAAAATAATTAAACATCAAAATGGCTGTTGCCAGTGACAATGCAATGAGGTAAAAACTATAATGGTCCATAGTTACCTATTACCCACATCCCTCTTTTTTTAGACCCAAGTATCAAGAAAATGTCAGACAGAAACCATGTTAAGAAAAATATATCAAACAATTTATATTCCTTGAAGTCGAAACACAAGATATTAACACCAAAAGTAAATAAGTACATATTAAAGTGCATTAATTATATGCTGTGTCAAATACTAACAACCCAGATGGCATTGAGAGAGGTCTTGAAGCTATTTCCAGGCACCCATTTGGAGACCATTCATTCTGTGATGTATCATGGTGCTTTCATATTGGTGATCCAAATAAAAAGTACAATGCTTAACCATTCGGCAGGCCATTCGCCACCTCGTAATAGTCTGACAGACCTTATGAACACTTATAAGAAACAAAAAACAAAATTGGAACACCTTGGAAGTACTCAAGGAAACGAGAGTTTCAATAAATGTGTTGCTGCTAAAGCCCCTAAGTCGCATTTCAACAGTGGATCTAAAAGGTTGAACTGAAGAGTAGCAGCAACCGTGGCACAGAAAAATGATGAACAAGGATATGTGACAAAGGTAACGTTTTAAGTGGTTAATTTTGCACCACAAGTAATCAATAAACATTTGTGTGAATAAATTGATTTATTTAAAATAAAAAAAGCAGAAGAAATGCTTACAAAATTATACAAACAAACAAAATAATATACCATTTGTAAATTAAATAAAATGGACCTCCGTTATTAAATATTGTACATGTGTGAGAGAAGGTACTAAGATAAAAAAATGTGTTGTCTGTCCTTCGTACATGTACAATATTCAATTCCTCAATACTCACACAATTATTACAGCTGCAGCTTACGAACTTGATAAAGTCATTATACATTGAATAATTTAGATTTATACATTACTAGATTTTTTAGGAAATACATAATTACTATAAAATTTAATATGTTGATCCATTTTTGACAAAAAAAAGTTACTAAAAAACTCTATTTGCTTTTATCTCTTTCTCCACAAACATCCAAAATAAAAGTAGAAAGTTATTGTTTGTTTCATGTAAACCAGAAAATACGACTTTCTCCAGGCGTCCACACAAAGAGACTTGCAAAACTAAGAGACATCCAAGCAAAGAAAAGACGATTCATCAGTGCCACCTTGAAGGCAAAATCAGAATAATTCAGCTTAGGAACAGACGGTATTTTGTTATTAAAAATATTGGAGCGGGTGGGAAATTTTTTTATCTATTTGTGGCTGGATTTCATGGAGTGAAAAGTCTGGGTTATAAAATGGTTAATGGTGGCCGGCGGATGGAGAAAAAAATTTCGTTAAAGTTTCCTCAGCAACTACCTATCACAACCCCTTGATATTTGTTATACAGCATCAGCATGGGGTGCCATAAAAAAGGATCAGATTTCTTGATAGACACTCAACTACTCCCTGTTTAACGGAATCGGGCTATTCCAGAATTAATTGTAGTGGGGTCAGATGGCACTATAGTTAAAATTAAAATTTCATGTGTAGTGGCATTTTTAGATATGTTTCCAGTGCAACATAAATGAAAATCATATTAAAACATTTTTCATTCTAAAAGTAAATAAAAGGTGCCCCCATCCTCTGGAATAGCCCTTAACTCAAGAATGGAGCTTTTTTCAAAAAATATAATTTTGTTTTTAATTGTCAGTCCACCATACAGGTGTCCTATACAACCCATGACTACCCATATTGGACCTTCAAGTACACAGTTCAGCATTCTTTTTAGGGATTATTTTATAATCGTTTTAAGTATAAAGACAAATGCTGCTAAAGAAGTTTTGGAAGGAGTTTGCTACAGCTCTGCAGTTGATTTACAAGATACACAAGACATTTCAGAGATTCCACCCCTCCAGTCCCACCAGATGTCTCTATGAAACCTGCTGCAAAGCTTGTTTTTATCTGGAAACAACTAGTTTAGGTAACAAGAACAGTAACTTAGTACAATGACATATAATTGGGATTCACAGTCGCAGAAGCACTATGTATACATCTAAAAATGAAGGGATGTCCATATTTTTGGCAATAAACCTACCTGACTTTAGAACTTTTATATGATTTTTATTACACCCATTACAACTGAGCTTGTGCACACGTGCAATTCAATTTTTCAAATCAACAAGTACCCCCACTCATCATGCTCGTAAGAGAAGGGGCTTTATTTTATAAATCAATTTGTTAGTCTTTCTATCCAGTTCAAACTTTCGTAACCGATTTCTCTGCTAATGCTACTCATACTGAAGGGATTGGTTTCAAATTTGGTACACTGCTTAAGCATGATGACTTGTAACATGGCTCTCTTTCCCATGTCAGTTTGTCATCTACCTCCTGATTTCGAAGCTGACTTTAAACATTTTGTTGGAATAACCGTGTCAATTTATGGTAAGAAAATATGATTTAAAAAAAATTGATGTGCAAAATGTTTTTGTTATTGCTAGCACTATATATGCTTAATTTACATACTTTTAGCAACATGTTTTTCATGTTTTTTTATAGAACGTGATGCCCATATTACCCAGATTGCTGCTGTTTGTGGAGATATATTGTAACGCCAATTAAGAACATATCAGCAAAGGCAACAGATGTAACAGGCTTCACAAAACAGAATGGAAAACTTTTCCTTTATGAAAGACCTTGATGGCTTTCTGAATTTCATCAGGGAGACTGAGGTGTACTTGTATGGCCACACATCAAGTCCTACGATTGCCATTTTTTGCTAAATGCCCTCAGATCAACTGGGAAGATGAAATGTTTTCAAACTAAAGTTGAAGGTTTTGTGGATACAAAGCTACTCGTCAGAAAGCAATCACCAGGTCTGAAATCATATTCACAGATGGATTTGCTGTTAGACTGTGAATAGACCGCACACAATGCATTGCAAGATGTTTTACATGTTCAAAAGCTTTTAACTGACTTAAAGGTTGATGTGAATGATCATGAGTTTGCAAGTGCAAGGTTTAGTGTGTCTATGGCTATTTTTTCATTGGAATGGTTAAATTTAAGGGATCGGCATCGTCCTTCTTTAAAGGAACTAGTAGAAAGCAACACCTAAAGTAATGGAATGGCTGAAACCATTGCTGCATCCAATCTTAATAAGTCAGCATTAGTTCTTGCTTACTCAAGAGAGGTCAGAAAGATGGAATACGTGACCTTTTTTCACAGAATGTTGATGGACGTCCTAGAGTGACACGAATGTCTAAAATAGTACACTGTTTCCATGTGCATTGCAGAACATTTAATTGGAAGTTGAATAATTGTCTGCTATGCAGTATTAATGAATGAATTAGTGATTGAGGGGTGTGTGTTAGGGTCTTACGTCTTACGTCTTTTTAACACACATGTACATAGTATTTATATTGGGCAACTTTACTTTAATTTTTTTACTATAATTCAGTTTAATTAATAATTCAACACTAATCTTGTTTGTTTAGACCATACTTTCTTTTCCATTGTATTTTGTGCATAATTATTGTCGTACATGTGTATTGCTATATCTGAAGGGTCTAGTGATTATGTTATGTTATTCCACATTTGTCTTCTTTAGTCTGTCATTCATAGGCTTTTGATGTTTGATATTAAACAGTTAATGAGCCCATTATAATATTGCCTTAAAAAAATTAGGTCTGTTCTGTTTTCCAACTTGTGTATTTTTGTAACATACCATATGGGAATTTTCTTAACTTTTCAACACAGGCTAGCTGGGCTCTTTGCAGTGGCTGCCATCACATTTTTTCTACTTCAAATTATTTTTTAAAAAGTATGAGATCATAATATTTGTATTTTTACTACATAATTGAAGTCTTACATGTTCACACTATAATTGATTATATAAGTTAAAAATGTATTACTTTCAGTAAAATTTGTGTTTCTTTATTTATCAACTTATTTCAAGAAATATTTGCTGGGCTTTTGGGTCTGTCCTAAATTTCATATTCTGCCTTTTGTATCACAATATTGTATAGAGAAGATGATTGTTTTCCATAACTTAAATGTTTGATTGATTTTCATGAAACTTCATGCGTTTTGTCAATTCTAAAAAGATCAACATACAGGTACAAAGAATGATAATTAAAAATTATTGTAATAATTGAATCATTCCACCGAGAAAAAAAGCCTGTAGAAAAAAAGATTGATCGGTGATGAAAGGGCCTGAAGATGGTTTTAAATTGCATTCTTTGAAACTAACTATAACCATATTTACCCCCACCCCCGCCACACACACACACAAAAACCCCAAAAGACCAATTTAAATTATTGCGGTTCCTTTTTTATTAAAACAACATCGTATTTACAGATTTGGCATAATCATATAAGAATTCTTATGTCCATTTCTGAGAAAAGTGACATTTAATGACTATCACCCGTGTTTTATGGTAAAAATTTGACATGGGGGAGGGGAAGGTTATTGGTTCAAAATTTTCATATATGCACTCCTACCCCAACTTTTTTTGGTTAAAAAACATTCGTATAATAGAGCTTTATTTGCATACCAAGAATGAAAAAAATAAATACTCTAAGATTGTGTTTTGGGGGTAGAACCTGATTTTTTAGCCCTATCTTGTGATTAATAAAAGGCCATTTTTGACCAGAAAAATTCACAAAAATATAATAATCACAAATTGGTTTTCACAAAAACTCGTATTTCATTGCAATATTATCGTACAGACCAACTTTGGATCATCAAATCAGAATATTGAGGTCCGTTTCTGAGAAAAGTGACATTTAGTGAATATCAAGTTTTTCTATTGTAAAAAAATTGACATGGGGTAGAGGTTAATGGTTCAAAACTTTCTTACATGCACACGTACCCCAACTTTTTTTTGTCAAAAACATTCGTATAATAGAGCTTTATTTGCATACCAAGAATGAAAAAATTTTTAATACTCTAAGTATGCATTTTGGGGGGTAGAACCCGATATTTTAGCCCTATCTTGTAATAAATTAAAGGTCATTTTTTGACCGAAAAATGTCCTTAAAATATATAAATTTACTCTAGTAATGACTTTTTTCACCAAGATATTCCAAGATCAATGCAATCAATAGAAATATACATTCGAGATTTCTGTTCCTAAATATAAAAAAAACTGCATTTTTTATTTTGGCTTTTCATCCATGTCAGTAAAACTACTATCTTCAAAAGGCCATATCTTTCCTAAATGCACAGCACCATATGGTTTTTCTTCATTTATTGTTTCTTTAGTGTCATTACAATCAGAAAATAATGGTTAGAAAAAAGTTTAATACATTTAAATTTTGAGCTCTGACCAGAGTACATCCTTAAATAACAAAAAGACCACAGACAATACACAGCCTTTCATGGAATGTAAATCCATGTCTTTCATTACAATTATAGTAGTTAACAAGTATTTTTTAATTAGGCATTATGCTAGTTTTAAGTGCAAGAAAACTTTAACTTGTTTCGTCTTATGTTTATGTTTTTGTTGTTGAATTTATATGTCAGATTTGTGAAAATCGTGTTGATATATTTATGATCACTTCATGTAAGAGGCAAATGGAGCTATGTTTGCTCTAAAAACACCACAAGTTTGTTGAAATTGCATTTATTTAAAATGATAAAAATTATATACAGAACACAATAATGGTATAAAGGTTATAACAATGCATAAACAGTAGAGAGGGGTATCGCCGAGCAAAGCGTATCGCGATATATCGGAAATTTCTTATACATGCATTTGAAGTAAATCAGGTTCCTCAACAGAGAGTCGGCATTCCTTCTTTTTACTAGTATTTGTAACAGACAACAATAATGGATGATGTCTACGAGACTACGAAAATGTGTTGTCAAGTTTGTTGTTCCGCCCGAACATTTGATGGTCATTTTGCACGTGAAACAACCAGCGACATTTTTTAGTATAGTCTGGAGTGTCTTTTGACCTAATAAGTCCAAAATGCTTCCACACTGGAGCTTTTCCTTTTAAATTTTTTACAATTTCTTCCCGAGTTGTCAAGACAGTCCTCCATTTTGCATTGCTATTGTAATTGGTGGTATTACCGATATTACCGTACTATTCCGGGACTGAGTACATCGCAGTGCAATTTTGCATGCATTAAAGTTATATTAATTGGCATTTAAACATATTAAAAAGCAAGAATACACAGGTAATTTTACGTAAATAAAGTAAAATTCAACTTTATGTAGGATGTACGGAGTCTTACGAATTTCACCGAGCATACCGGTATTCCGGTATTCAGATCCCGTACCGATACGGCGTATCGCCAATGACCCGAATCGCAATATACCGGTATACCGGTAATACCGCCCACCACTAATTAAACAGCAGATTATAAATCTCATAAAAACTGTGACAAAAAGATTATATAAAATACTGTAAATACTGGACAGTCAATTTGTGATTAGAGCAAAGTTGGGGCCTAAAACACGCCACAAAGCGGTTGAATTCGCACCAAATGTTAATCTTCCTGTCAAACCATTTTGAAGGCAAAGCAATCCCCTGCCCAACCAACATTTGCCTCCCAAAAATTGACCATAATATTAGACTTGAAAGGAGACAAATCGATAATTATACAATACCAAAATTTAAAATATCTTCGGCTATTCTACGTGATAATATAATTAATACACATTTTCAGCAGTCAGAGTTGTTTCAAGAATGTATGTGAGACTACAGTCCAAACTGTTACCCTTCCATGGTTTGATGTAAGACCATGGAAATCAGTCTCCATTGAGGCATTAATGTTCCACTGAATTGAGAAACAAGAAATATTTTTAAATCCATCAATACTGTGATGCTTAAATAATAATTACCTTTACCGGCTTAGCATCAGTCTCATCCAAAAGTTACAAAAACCTGTAATCCGACAGTTTATTGTACACGTAGAATCCAGCAGAACCAAATAGTTATTTAGTCTATGAGAATGTAATATGTCCTGTTTATCCAAATCAAGTTTGTTTTGTTTCAGTTATTAAATTATAATGATCTCAAGAATTATTATACGTATGTTAAACGGCACCAAACTGGATGAACTGCAAAGCAGTGTTACAACCCTCTCTGTAATAAAAAAGCACTTTGTAATAAAATTTGAAAAAGTCCAACTTTTATTTGAAAAGTTACAGACGTTTTCAAAGTAATGACCTTGAACTTAACACTGTGGATCCCAGGTTAAGTAGCTCTTCTGTCAGCAGACACTCTACTAAGGAAATCCGGATAGGAAATACGGGCTCTTCAGTTCCCGATCAATGTAGGTGTGCTGGAATGTTGCCACATAAAAAACGGAACAATCACAATAGAAAAAAAAATTAAAATCTTCGCCTTTGTCGTAAATTCGAGTTTTCAATCAACCATCATTGTCAATTTCTAGATGTAGGTCAAGGTATGGTGCAGACCTAACCGTCTCTGTGGTGTCCTTGTAGATGCCGTCAAAATAGTTACCGATGTTTAATACAAGTACGCCATCTATAAAGCGGAACGTAAAAAATTGAAAGAGAAGGCTAATATAATTGTCCTTCTTTTTAAGAGCCTATTATACAAATTCGCCTCTTACGTGTAGAGGAAAAAGTAAGCAAAAAATGGAGTACAAGTAAAGTGTGCTGATGATTTTTGTAAGACTTTTTATATATACATCGTGATGTTTAGTAAAAATTAAAACCACTTAACAAATAAACACTATAATCCTCATAGACGTTTGGATAAAAATAATTTGCTATCTAGGTTAGGTATATATTTATAATTTAATAGACGAAAAATATTTTGTTTCAAAATGATACTAAAGATTTATCCAAGATGTAGACTGGGGCGTTAAGTTATTAAGAATGAGCTAAGAAAGACTGCCAACAAAGTCGTTCTTGTTAAACAAAGCTTTTATTTATATATGGGTCGAAAACAAATTATAGGACAATTTTTTCGTAAGATTTTATTACTTCGAAACCAACAGAAATACAAATACATAAATATTAAAAGCCCGAATCGAAATGCCACAGATGTTTTTATGATGTGCTAAAGATTTTCAGCATTATATCGATTGTATTAATCTTATTTTAGATTGGGAACTAACCAATCATTGAACAGCTACATATGTAATTTGATGAGATAATTTAGAAGCAAGCAATATTGTTAATGAATTGCTTTGGTCACCCAGAGATGAGATCATTTAACGATTTCTGTAAATTTCATATTTTTTCGCATTTTAAATTATGAGCAATGGTGTCATTTGTTAAATTTAGAATTAAGCCAGAGGAACATACAAATCGTTTAAAATATTTTTTTAATTGTGGTAAAAAATTTTTATCCTGATACAATATATTTTACTCAAATTGTGTACTGTAGATTAACAGTATGAGAAAATTTACAATAAATAAATGTTAAAATCCATTTAAATGTGGCTTTAAGTTATCTTTTACCCACGTTGAAGATATACCATATTGCTATACAACAATATAAATTTCAAACCGCAAGAAAAACACTTTATCACATAAAGAAAGCTTTAAAGTACACTGAACCTTCTTCAACTCGTTAGCTACCTCTGGTTAAATGCGACAATGTGTTAATCTCATTTGAATGGATTTGGGTTTGTTTAGTTTCTGTTAGACAAATGTTTCCTGTTTGGGTTTGATTCTTTATTCTGCAATACAACTTTCCAAAAATGTTACTGGCATTGTAATACATGTTTTGTGGAATAAAATCTAGTGTCATATAGTTACAAACCTATGTTTTCATTTGGACTTTTTAAAATTTATTTTTATATACTGGTTGCCAAAAGTTAGTTTTTACTTGGGATCTGAAAAAGAAATCGGAAAAATTTAACCTCATGGTAAGTTATCAAAACATTACCAGTAGTAGTATAAATGTTAATCATATTACTAATAATGCTGATTGTTAGTAAATAGTTATGAAATAAATAATAATCAAATATTTATTCTTAAGGTGAAAAAGTTCCTAAAAGATGCCACATTTTTAATTAACAGAAAAAAACTTATTAATAAACCGTCGAGTTTTATAATTTTCTTACATTTTACTTTCATATGTGTATATTTTTTTCCTTGATTAGTTTTTGCAATTGAATGAAATTGTTAATAATTAATGGGAATTCAATGAGTTAAATCGTAAGTTTCATTTCATTTCTAAATTCTTCATTACATAGTTAGATATGATTCATAGTGAAATATCTAAAAAAGAATGTATTACATATCAAAGACTTCATGTGAAGTGTAGGTACAGTTTTCAATCGTGATTGTAGACCATTTCAAAATGCAACAGTATTAGATAAAAGTAATTTTGTACTATTTATAAAAAGACCTTGTAGAAGTGGATATCAGAAAATGACAGACATCGACACAGTCTCGTATTTTGATATAAAATCAAAGGAAAGTGTTGTTTACAAACCTTACCTTTAAATTAATATAATGTAATTAATATTTCAGTTATTATTGATATAAAATCAAAGGAAAGTGTTGTTTACAAACCTTACATTTAAATTAATATAATGTAATTAATATTTCAGTTATTATATTCTATAAATAAGCTAGCTTTAAATATGGCTCATATGTTATTTGATTTGTTATTGATAAAATGATTTAAGTTATATGTTGCTAAATTCTTTAGCACATATTTACTTACTCAAAAGCACAACAAAACATAAGATAATAACTATGATAACTACATACATTTAACAAAATATCTATTTTTAAATAATTAAAATCCGTAAAGATTGCTTTTGTTTTAATTTTTCATATGTGATGTGTTGTGAGGTTTCGTCTTATTTACTGAGAAAAATCGCTAAATACTAGTAAAATTTAAATATATCATGGTAATTAATATACCCGAAAAGTATGATCGTTGTGTATTGAGAGTTGCTTTTTGTTCCAGTTATTTCCTGCCATATGCAACTATTACTGTCATAATTAGGTTCGATAACTCTGTTTATCAATGAACGACTGTTGTGTATCATTAACACCAAAATTTTAGAATATATCAAATTGCTGTTCTTATTAAAAAATTATTTTATGTGTTTTAAACATATTATTAATATTTGACAATTTTTTCTATTTTTTATATATACTTTAATTTTTTATCATTTATGGAGTTCCTCGTTTATTGTTGTTATCCCCGTGGCATCATAATTTTTTTATACTCAAAAACTACTACTATATTTCATAATTTAATAAAATTATTAATGAACTATGGTTACCTAATAAACCTTTGTGACAGATGTGTTATTTAGAACACCTTTAATGTATTGAAATTCAACCCATGCTGTGTCTTCCTGATAAAGTTTGTACTGCCGCAGCAATAAACTTGTATTCTCTGTACAGGATGTTTATTGAACAGCTTATTCCTTAAAACTTGAATTTGACTACCTTTATGACTGAGAAAAAATGCACCCAAAATGGGGATATTTTTGTAATTATCTTTTACATAAATACTTTATAAATGTTTATCACAAAGTTCCTTGCCACATTTTCAATTCAAGACAATGCAATTGCAGTTTGTTTTTTTCTAAAGACGGTATTTTGTTTGTCAAATTCTCTTAAAGTTTTTTTTATTTAATTATTAAAATATTTACATCTAAATTAAACATGTAACAAATTTCTGAGATATAATTTAACCATAAAAATACCACACATCCCTGTCCCTTGTCTGAACCACGTGGTCTGAACTCCGCCATGTTAAAAATTGTAAAATGAGCTAATTTCAAATGAAATGGAATGGGAAGTATGAAGATCAAAAATTAAACTGTTAAAAATGTAAAAATTAAATACATCAATATGTCTACTATTTATATATATGTGCAAAACTATGTTTATACGAACTGTATTTATGCAATTTACGTCAGAAGTGGAGCATATTTGACAATTTCCCATTGAAACAATGTAACCAGAAGGCAGAAAATAAGGCTTTTTTTCAAACAAAATGGGAAGTATTTTGCAAGTAATTTAAACTAATAAAATTCATATCATTCGAAAGATAAGAGACTGTAGAACTGGGAACAATGTGCAAAACATATATATTTTATTTATTTAACAAGATATCAGCGTTTTTTTAAATCGTCCCATTGATTTTCTATTGAGTGAAATATCCAATATGGCTGACAAAAATACGTCACAGAAGTCACGTGATGTCGCTAATAGTTGTATATGAGACCCGTTGAAGCTCCATATTGGATCCGTATGGTTAGATTGATTTGTTGCAACGTGCAAGTTTGAATATGATGTCGGCATATTGTACCAAAATTCTAGACAGATATCTGTGTGAGTAATCAGTGGCGATACCAGAGCGATGCCTGGCGTAGAGTTTTAGCACTCTCGACATAAGTCGTGACAAAATGACCTGAAAGCGAGCGAAATGTATTCAATATTTGTTATAAACATTTCTTACAACAAATCTAAAGATGAACTATAAAAATTTAAAAACTTACATTCATTCAGGTGATATGACAGTATCATTAAACATTACCTGTCCCACAATGTGCTGACTGTATTCGAAGACTTCCTATTCCGATTTGGTTTTTTAATATTTCAAGAAAACGCTGGATTATAAGAAGTGTAACTACGAAGTCTGTTTTCAAAGTTACCTGCGACTGGTGGAGTTGACAGTTTATGAAAACCATTAGTAGATGTCGTTGCAGTTGAGCCTAAAATATGAAAATTCTATTTGATTGCAGAGCAAAAACATAAATAGTAGAACATCTCCAAAAATAAAAGACAGCTAAACAGCAAAACTCATATTTGCGATATTAAAACCGGTATTTCTAAATGCATGTAAAAAGCTTAGCTGGAAAAAATGTTCTGTTGATTAACGAATACTGAATATGCAAATCACCAATTACCACTAAACGACATACAAATATTAGATATTTAATGTCTGCATATTTTTTTAATTTTTCCAAAAAAATTGGACGCCATTATATAGCTGAAAAATTGATAAATGTGGCGTTGTACCCCAGACAAACAGCTGAACAACAAATGAGCAGAACATATAACACATGCTAAATATATATATATAATAATTTCGCATACGCGAAAACAAAAATAAAACTATGAAACACAAATAAAAAATCTTGAGTGCTGTTACTTTTAATGAGCAATGTCTGCCTGTAATTAAGAAAAAAAGCAAGAAAGGCGACCAAACTAGAGCCGAAAGTCAAGAAAGGAATAAAAATCCATGTTTTAACACGAAACAAAAAAACCAGTTTTTATTGAAGATGAAACCAAAGTTCTCAGATAAAACCCTCGAATTTCGGTAGGAAAACTAGCAATCCTTGTAAATTAAGATAGGAGTCGAGCAGTGAAACTTGAACCCACAACCTCAATGTGGCAGACCACGTGATCAAAGGTAAAAGACTATCTAAACCACTCGGTTACATTAGTCTCGAAACTAGTGTAATTTAGATATAATAAAAGAATGGTTGAATAAGGCGCCTAATGGTGGACCATATACAGTCACATAATTTTTACCATCTTAACGGATCATCCGTCAAATGATTAGACAGTATTTGATTGCTTAACGGTTAATTATTAGATGTCATTTACACAATAATGATTACCAAAATTTTCTTTCCGGCAAACATTCAAGTAAATTATATCATAAAATGCGACTAGATAAGATAAGATTACCAACTAAAGAATAAAATCCATAATATCATGAAGTATCCTCACCTTTTAATATGATACAGGCTAAAAAAACCACCTGAATCTCATTTTTTTTCAAAAACCAAAAGAACAGCAAAAATATTTTTCATGACACCAGGATTGACTTCGAAACAAGTTGTTGCTTCAAATAACAACATTGACAAAATATTTTTGACCAATTATAGTTGACAAAAAATATGTTGTGGACACTACAATGTATGTTTTAAATACAAATGTGTTTTACTGAAGAATGGGATGCAGATAATAAGTACACAAGTATTTGAAAAATTTAGTACAACATCCAGCTCTAGTGTTATGCAATGAAGGCATCGAATAAACAGACGGATATACACTTGAACATTTGACTGGTCATTAATACATTTATAATGAATTTTAATTTTTTTATATATATTTTATAAGAGGTTTTGTTTATAAACAAAAATAATTTAATAGTTGATGCGTTGTGTACACTAAATAAGTCTGAAAATAACACATTCTAAAGTTATCCAATAATGAATTTCAAAGTTGTCAATATTTTTGTTTCTCCTTAACAACAATTTTTACTATAATACAATTCAAAGATATGAACTTGTAAATGGTAATAGGGGCCTCGGTAGCCGAGTTGTAGTTCGTCTACTTTTGAACACGTAGTCTGTCAACACGATTGCGAACTAGAGTCTCAATGCAGGCTGGGTGCGCTTGACTCCAATCTTGATTGACAAGGATTGCCAGTTTTCCTACCGAAGGTCAAGTTTTTCTCTGCGCACTATGTCTTCCTACCGCATAAAACTGATATAACTGAAAATTACTCCAAGTGGCGTTAAAACTGCATTTAAAAAAATTCATATAATGGATAGTATCAATAATAAAAAAAAGAAGACTGAGATCATGATCATTTGGTTAAGCCTCATAAAGTATTTCCTGAATTCAAAATTTTAGTTCTTAAATATCAAAACTGTTTGTTGGTGAGATGCATATAAACACCATTTTTACAGTAATGTCGACAAATCATTCTTTTATGTTATAAGTTTGCTATGGACTTTTACATCATCAAGATGAAATTATTTTATTAGATTTAAAAAACGATACCATGAGTAAATGCTACAGGGAATAAAAAGAATAAAATCAGAATATTCTAGTATGAAAAAAAACATTATGTTTATCGTTATAGTTTTTCATTTCGTCAGACGTTTAAAAATTACCAAAATGTACATATTCACAAAATAAAAAATTTAATTTTGATGTGCATAAGATCAAAATAAAACATAGTCTTGAATGTATAACATAGATGGGTCGAATGTTCATCTGAAATGTTATAAATGAAAAAATGAGTTTGAAAGTTGGAACAAAAACTATAATGTTTCCAAGACCCTTCATTAGCTATTGTTAAAATTTTGAAAAAAAAAATTTATAAATATATTTTATAGTGCATTCTAAGTTGTTGCAGGCATTACAGTTTTGACGATTTTTTCTTCTTTTAACACTTTACTCTTTTTCAGGTAGATACGTGTATGAGATGCAAAATTTTACTTTAAACTTATAAGGTTTTGCTTTTTAATTGTCGTTTAAAGTGTAAAAATCAAAATAATGTAGCTTAACTACAATCAAATCAAATTTGTAAATTATAATCAAGATCAAGACATCAGTCATTTATTACTATTGAGGTATTCATCACTTTCACTTCTTTCAATGTTTATCTTGATTTTTATAATAGTAAATATTCTTTTTAATAGAATACATTACTAGATAACTTTAAAATTAGTCTTTTTAGATATGTGTTGTGTCGCAACAATTCATTTGATTTAAATGTATTTTTCATTACTTATCATAAGTTCTTTTAGCTGGCTTAGAAGCTTTCCAGAAAAAGTATTTTTTGATAATCTGTCACTACAGCATTCCTTGGAAAATGTAAAACCTGAACTAATGGAGATTGCAAAAATTTAGTCGAACATGTATTAAGTTTTATGATTTTTGTACCTGGTTAACAGAGAAAGGTATGAATTTTCATAATATTCTATGTTTGTTGTGTGAAGGTACTCAATTCATTATTAATGACCAAGCTAAGCTTGTAAAATATAACAAGTGTGGACACAGAAAAACGTCTCGCCTGCATTCCGCATCAGTAACGAAAATAAATTTCGTCATAAGCATTACGTAAATAGCATTAAATATCAGCAGCGGCCTGTATACAAAATATTGTCACCATACCCTGCATAGTTACAGGGGAACAGCCGTAACCCAAAAATTTTAACGTAGTCGCTGGACCGTGAAATTGAGGTCAAGGTCAGGTGGAACCTACCAGACAGTCATGTACTATTCATCAGCAACCTATATACCAAATATTGTCATCCTACCATGCGTAGTTACAGAGGAACTGTCGTAACCCAAAAACTTTAACGTAG
Source organism: Limnoperna fortunei (assembly GCA_944474755.1). NCBI lineage: Eukaryota > Metazoa > Mollusca > Bivalvia > Mytilida > Modiolidae > Limnoperna > Limnoperna fortunei. The sequence continues at coordinate 24,559,994 of OX104116.1, forward strand.
TCGCTGGACCATGAAATTGAGGTCAAGGTCAGGTGACACCTACCAGACAGTCATGTACTAGTCATCAGCAACCTATACACCAAATATTGTCATCCTACCATGCGTAGTTACAGAGGAACTGTCGTAACCCAAAAACTTTAACGTAGTCGCTGGACCGTGAAATTGAGGTCAAGGTCAGGTGACACCTACCAGACAGTCATGTACTAGTCATCAGCAACCTATACACCAAATATTGTCATCCTACCATGCATAGTTACAGAGGAACTGTCGTAACCCAAAAACTTTAACGTAGTCGCTGGACCGTGAAATTGAGGTCAAGGTCAGGTGACACCTACCAGACAGTCATGTACTAGTCATCAGCAATCTATACACCAAATATTGTCATCCTACCATGCGTAGTTACAGAGAACTGTCATAACCCCAAAACTTTAACGAAGTCGCTGGACCGTGAAATTGAGGTCAAGGTCAGGTGACACCTACCAGACAGTCATGTACTAGTCATCAGCAACCTATACACCAAATATTGTCATCCTACCATGCGTAGTTACAGAGGAACTGTCGTAACCCAAAAACTTTAACGTAGTCACTGGACCGTGAAATTGAGGTCAAGGTCAGGTGACAGGTGACTGACTGGCAAGTACTCATCAGCTACCTCTGGACCAAATTTGATGGACCTAGGGCTTGGGCTTACAAAGATATGAAGCAAGATGTCAAGTGTTTACGCCGCCGCCGCCGCCGCCGCCGCCGCCGCCGCCGGATTCCCATACATATGTCTCGCCTCCAGCGACTTTCGTCGCAGGCGAGACAAAAAAGCACAACACAGTTCTATTTTAACATAATTTTGTACTTTTTCTTTAAAACTTAATTTTCATTCTGCAAACTGCAAAAGAAATAAGAAATTATCCATTTAAGTATCAGTCCACGTAAGAATCAGGCAAAATGCATACATGTGATGGCACATGAAGGAAAAAAACGCAAACTTTTGATCATGGAATTTGATAAAACTATCCAATATAACAACATTCTTATTTATTAAAGTTCTCAATTATTTTGCCTTTTTAAGACATGTTCTAATGTTCAATTGTGTAAATCGTGGCGTTTCATCTTTGCTTTAATAATGTACCATATAGGATGATATGATAATTCTTTTATTAAAAACAAACTTGAAAACAATAACACGAGTCGAATTTTATTTAGTTGTCTATGATTCTTCTAAGCAGTACCTTATTTTTCTGTTAAGTTCTGAATAATTCGTTTAATTGCTTATCCCTTTCCGGTACAAGTTTCCTACATGGATAAAATGAAATAGCCTAAATTATTGTTTTTAATGAATTTATATGCAAACACATTGCCTAGAAGTTATTCACAAGGAATACGTACGTAATTAGCAAAAAATGTAGTTGAAAATACTGTACTAGTTAAAAGTTGTGGCCTCCCACTATCCACGGTATAGTGTCAGTAGTTTATTCCTTGAAGAAAATAGGAAATTCTTATGAACTTGTAGTACTTTAGAAATACATTCTTATAGATAAATCGCACATTTTATATTGATACATATACGTTGTTTGTCTTATATTTGTACATATTCTGTATATATTTGTGTGTTTGTGTATGTACATGTATGTATTTGTATTTGTTTTATGTTGCTCTTGTACACAATATGTGTCTGAGTTAAGTAATAAACATTTCTGTTTCTGTGAAGTGTAGGTAAAGTTTTCAATCGTGATTGTAGACCTGTTCAAAATGCAACAGTATTAGATAAAAGTAATTTTGTACTATTTATAAAAAGACATTGTAGAAGTGGATATCAGAAAATGACAGACATCGACACAGTCTCGTATTTTGATATAAAATCAAAGGAAAGTGTTGTTTACAAACCTTACCTTTTAATTAATATAATGTAATTAATATTTCAGTTATTATATTCTATAAATAAGCTAGCTTTAAATATGGCTCATATGTTATTTGATTTGTTATGGATAAAATGATTTAAGTTATATGTTGCTAAATTCTTTAGCACATATTTACTTACTCAAAAGCACAACAAAACATAAGATAATAACTATGATAACTACATACATTGAACAAAATATCTATTTTTAAACAATAAAATCCGTAAAGATTGCTTTTGTTTTAATTTTTCATATGTGATGTGTTATGAGGTTTCGTCTTATTTACTGAGAAAAATCGCTAAATACTAGTAAAATTTAAATATATCATGGTAATTAATATACCCGAAAAGTATGATCGCTGTGTATAGAGAGTTGCTTTTTGTTCCAGTTATTTCCTGCAGACCCGTTGAAACTCCATATTGGATCCATATGGTTAGATTGATTTGTTGCAACGTGCAAGTTTGAATATGATGTCGGCATATTGTACCAAAATTCTAGACAGATATCTGTGTGAGTAATCAGTGGTGATAACAGAGCGATGCCTGGCGTAGAGTTTTAGCACTCTCGACATAAGTCGTGACAAAATGACCTGAAAACGAGTGATATGTTTTCAACATTTGTTCTAAACATTTCTTACAACAAATCGAAGGATGAACTATAAAAATTAAAAAACTTACATTCATTCAGGTGATATGACAGCATCATTAAACATTACCTGTCCCACAATGTGCTGACTGTATTCGAAGACTTCCTATTCCGATTTGGTTTTTTAATATTTCAAGAAAACGCTGGATTATAAGAAGTGTAACTACAAAGTCTGTTTTCAAAGTTACCTGCTACTGGTGGAGTTGACAGTTTATGAAAACCATTAGTAGATGTCGTTGCAGTTGAGCCTAAAATATGAAAATTCTATTTGATTGCAGAGCAAAAACATAAATAGTAGAACATTTTCAAAAACAAAAGACAGCTAAACAGCAAAACTCATATTTGCGACATTAAAACCGGTATTTCTAAATGCATGTTAAAAGCTTAGCTGGAAAAAATGTTCTGTTGATTAACGAATACTGAATATGCAAATCACCAATTACCACTAAACGACATACAAATATGAGATATTTAATGTCTGCATATTTTTTTAATTTTTCCAAAAATATTGGACGCCATTATATAGCTGAAAAATTGATAAATGTGGCGTTGTACCCCAGACAAACAGCTTAACAACAAATGAGCAGAACATATAACACATGCTAAATATATATATAATAATTTCGCATACGCGAAAACAAAAATAAAACTATGAAACACAAATATAAAATCTTGAGTGCTGTTACTTTTAATGAGCAATGTCTGCCTGTAAAAAGCAAGAAAGGCGACCAAACAAGAGCCGAAAGTCAAGAAAGGAATAAAAATCCATGTTTTAACACGAAATAAAAAAAAAACAAAAAAACAGAAACCGGGAATAGCCAGGGAAATTCCTAGCTAAGTTTGTCAGGGCTTCGATGAATCCTATATAACCATGAACCACACTGAAATTAATTTAAAATAATCGGAAATGTCTGTGTTTCTTTGTTTGTTTGAATGGTATTGTTTAGCTATTTCATGGCGTCCAGTTTTTTTTAAGATGAAACCAAAGTACTCAGATAACACCCTTGAATTTCGGTAGGAAAACTAGCAATCCTTGTAAATTAAGATAGGAGTCGAGCAGTGACACTCGAACCCGCAACCTCAATGTGGCAGACCACGTGATCAAAGGTAAAAGACTATCTAAACCACTCGGTTACATTAGTCTCGAAACTAGTGTAATTTAGATATAATAAAAGAATGGTTGAATAAGGCGCCTAATGGTGGACCATATACAGTCACATAATTTTTACCATCGTCAAATCATTAGACAGTATTCGATTGCTTACCGGTTAAATATTAGTTTTTCCTTTTACACAATAATGAATACCAAAATGTTCTTTCATGCAAACATTCAAGTAAATTATATCATAAAAATGCGACTAGATAAGATAAGATTTCCAACTAAGGAAATAAAATCCTTAAAATCATGAAGTATCCTCACCTTTTAATATCATACAGGCTAAAAAGACCACCTGAATCTCATTTTTTCAAAAACCAAAAGAACAGCAAACATATTTTTATGACACCAGGATTGACTTTTGCTTCAAATAACAACAGTGACAAATTATTTTTGACCAATTATAGTTGACAAAAAATATGTTGTGGACACTACAATGTATGTTTTAAATTCAAATGTGTTTTTACTGAAGAATGGGATGCAGATAATAAGTACACAAATATTTGAAAAATTTATTACACCATCCCAAACTAAAAAATAGTTCCAGCTCTAGTGTTATACAATGAAAGCATCGAATAAACAGACGGATATACACTTAAACATTTGACAAATCATTAATACATTTATAATGAATTTTAAATTTTTTAAAATGTTATTAGAGGTTTTGTTTATAAAAAAAATAATTGAATAGTTGATGTGTTGTGTACAGTCAATAGGTCTAAAAATAACAAATTCTAAAGTTATCCAGTAATGAATTCACAGTTATGTCAATATTTTCCTTTTTCCTTTAAGACAATGTTTACTATTATACAATTCAAAGATATGAAATTGTAAATGTTAATAGTGTCCTCGGTAGCCGAGTTGTTAAGGAAGTTCGTCTACTTTTGACCACGTAGACTGTCAACACGATTGCTGACTCGAGTCTCAATGCGGGCAAGGGTGCGCTCGACTCCAATCTAAATTGAGAAGGATTGACAGTTTTCCTACCGAATGTCAAGGTTTTCTCTGGGTACTTTGTCTTTCTCCCGCATAAAACTGATACAGCTAAAAAATTACTCCAAGTGGCGTTAAAACTGCATTTTGTAAAAAAGTTCATATAATGGATAGTATCAACAATAAAAAAAAGACTGAGATCATGATTAATATTTACACATTTGGTTTTGTTAAGCCACATAAAGTATTTCCTGAATTTTAGTTCTTAAATATCAAAACTGTTTGTTGGTGAGATGCATATAAACACCATTTTTACAGTAATTTGGACAAATCATTCTTTTATGTTATAAGGTTGCTATGCACTTTTACAACATCAAGATGAAATTATTTTATTAGATTTAAAAAATGATACCATGTGTAAATGCTACAGGGAAAAAGAATAAAATCAGAATATTCTAGTGTGAAAAAAAACAATATGTTTATCGTTATAGTTTTTCATTTCGTCAGAGGTTTAAAAATTACCAAATGTACATATTCACAAAATAAAAAATGAAATTTTGATGTACATAAGACCAAAAAAAAACCATAGTCTTGAATGTATAACATAGATGTGTCGAATGTTCTAAATGGAAAAATGATTTGAAAGTTGGAACAAAACTATAATGTTTTCAAGACCCTTCATTAGGTATTGTTAAAATTTTGAAAAAAGAATATTTATAAATAATGTTTTATAGTGCATTTTATGGATTCTAAGTTGTTGCAGACATTACAGCTTTAACGATTTTTTCTTCTTTCAACACTTTACTCTTTATCAGGTAGATACATATATTAGATGCAAAATTTTGCTTTAAACGTATAAGGTTTTGCTTTTTACTTGTCGTTTAAAGTGTAAATATCAAAATAATGTAGCTTAGCTAAATAAAATGTGTTAATTATAATCAAGATCAAGACATCAGTCATTTATTAGTATTGAAGTACTATTCGTTTTATTTTTTATTAACATTTAAAAGTATTCATCACTTTCACTTCTTTCAATGTTTATCTTTTATTTTTATAATAGTAAATATTCTTTTTTAGATTAGAAAACAAAAACATATTAACGATATGATACATTACTAGATAACTTAAAAATTAGTCTTTTTTAGATATATGTTGTATCGCAACAATTCATTTGATTTATTTGCATTTTTTCATTACTTATCTATAAGTTGTTTTAGCAGGCTTAGAAGCTTGCCAGAAAAAGTATCTTTTGATAATCTGTTGTTCACGTTTGACACTACAGCATTCCTTGGAAATGTAAAACCTGAACAAATGGAGATTGCAAAAGTTTACTCAAACATGTATTATGTTGTATGATTTTTTTCAGTATCTGGTTAACAGAGAAAAGTATGAATTTTCATAAAATTCTATGTTTATTTTGTATAGGTACACAATTTTCCTTCATTATTAATGACCAAGCTAAGCTTGTAAAACATTAAAAAGCACAACACAGTTCTATTTTAACATAATTTTCTACTTTTTCTTTCAAACTCAATTTTCATTCTGCAAGCTGCAAAAGAAATAAGAAATTATCCATTTAAACTTTATTCATACATCATATATTTTATTAACGCAGTTATTTGTATAGGCGAAACTTAATCTAAAACACTGTATTTTACAAATGACAAATGATAACGTTAAAAACATGATATTCATATATATATGATCTCATACTCTTGTCCTTTTAGAATGTAAACAATTAATATATCATTTTACCTACATAACTAAAGGTGTTGCCGTTTCAAATCGAATAAAATACATTTATTATGATGTTATGAAGTTTCAATGCAAAATAACAACATAAAAAAGAAACACATTTTCCCCATTACTGTGAAAATGTTTTTTTCAGAGATTTTAATTTAAATGATGGATGATCGACGGAAAAATTAATCAATCGAAATATACACATCCTCCCAAGTCAGTGTAATGGTGTCTTCTGGCTATTCCAACATTTTAAAATTACCTATTCTGGCTATTCCAACATGCTCAGAACAATAGATGTTGTTATTGTGTAATGTGATGTTTTAGTAATTAGTCAATAATTAATTTTCCAGGTAAATTTTTTAAAATGTAATTTTATCTGGTAATTTTAGAATAAAAATATTTAGAAAAATATTTTTTGTTAATTTATTTAACATGAAAATGTTGGATAACTTAATTTTAACTAAATTTAGGTCCCAGACCTACAAACCATCTTGAAGGGTGCCATGGCAAACAGAAAAAAATTGGTCAAGTCTCCACACCAAAATATATTCATCGCGCAGTATGATTAATCTGCTAAAGCAAGAAGAAGCTGTCCATGCGTGTACTTTACTGCAAAGCGTGTTCTCAAGAAAAGAAAATACAAGACACGTTTTTCAAGTAATGAGATACACTAGTAGAGTATGCTGATGCTGCATCACATTTACTACATATTGATTGACATGTTATGACTTTACAATTCTGTATACATGTTGTGTGCTATTTATTTTATTTTGTTTAGTACTAATGCAAACAAATATATTTTCCTTCTTTAAATGTATCTTTTCTTTCACTTCCAACACATGCAAATAAATATATTTTCCTTCTTTAAATGTATTATAATAAGAAACCATCTTGAGAAAACCAAAAACTTTTAGTACTCAAATTAAATGATGCTTATGTTAATTTTTTTGTTTATTAATTTACCTGGAAAAAAAATATTTGTAAAATGCGGATGAAGGATGCCTTTCGGCAGAGCTTGAGGTGTATAATAATATTATCAATAATATTTTGGAAATAATATTGCAAAAAACAGATTAAAATATGTTTCAACACTTCCAGAACACAGTAAGCCTTTATTATGATAATACTGCATTTTTCAAAACTGATCGCAAAAGTAGATCAAGCTTTCATGCACATGCAGCAGGAACATATAACGCCAATGTCCATTTACCTTGTTCCTATCATTGTTTGAGTGCTTTTGCCACTATACAATCGTGACGTTTATTTTGTAAATCATGTATGAAGCTGGAAAAGTCGAAAAGAACCCATGTTTAGATACACTATTGATGTAAACCTCAAAACGGTTCCGATTGTTGTTTGTGTTTATTTCCGATTAACATCGTCAGTAGCGTTGCTATAAGACATTCAAAAATATCGTCTTGTCATCTCATGATAACCGCGAAGACTAGATAAATGTAAAGATGCACAGAAAGCTATAAAGACAGAGTAATATGGAAGAAATATATACACCGTTATTAGATTTACCTTTTAAGCAATTTAAGGAATCCTTACCTCAATTAAGCTGGTGTCCCAGATGTCTATGAGTGTTAATGGAGCAGACCCGGAAATGAGCGAGAAACATCGGAAACACCAATATTAATAACCTTTTACGTTTTACTTTTGTTATAAACATAGATTCAATGTATTTTTTTAACAATATTTTTTGTGATGTCATCTTCTGCTTCTTCGTAGATGTTCAAATTTGAAATATTATTACAATATACTGGTAAGCTTGCCACCTTTAAAACATTACTCTTGTGCTCGTCGTGTTGACCTATCTAAACATATTACACAGAGAGAGTTCGAACAATCGAAACTAGAACAGTACTGACACGTGTTCATACTACTCAGTCGAATACGTTACCGTAAATCGGGTTATTTTGGTAGTAGTTTTTGATTTTAACATTAAATTCCAAATTGCTGTTAAATAATAATTAACAAGAAAACGAATAAGCAAACTTATATGTGTCTCAAAGCCTAGTAGACTCGCTGTTTGGTCCTTGAAAAAATGTTATGACCTCAGCTGGGATCACAACATGTGCTTTACAGCCCTTCGTGTGACATTTAAGTCTTGTAGTTTTGTTGTAGTTATTGTGGCTGTAGTAGTATTTTCAGATGTTGTATGTGTAATAGTTATTGTCAGTCTCAGTCATAATTAAGTATATGAGTTGTTGTTTTGTAGCTGTCGTGCTCCTTATAGCTATCATGGTCGTGTTAGGTATAGCTGTAGTTTTATTTGGGGTAGATAGTGTTGTAACAGGTGTTGTGGCTGTAAGTAATGACATGTGTTTCATGAAATTACAAAAACGCCATAGTCTCATATATTTTCAGTACTGAAAGAATTTACAGACAAGCAGTACTTTAAAACAACATAATAATGATATAGAACCGCAAAAATCAATTCTATATGACAATTATTAAGACTAAAATAATATTTATTTGTTAGGAAAATGTAGTGATTAGCATATTTATTGGAAAAACTTTATAATACAACTGAATAAATAATAATACAACTGAATAAATAAAAACTTAATAGTACAACTGAATAGTTAATAAATACGTTTTCATATAATTTGCAAATTCAGAGGAAATAAAAATAGAGGTATTCAGGTAATCTAATTAGCCAATTGAACAGTGGCACATGACATTTACAACTTTGTTAATTGAATTATGGAGACTTTGAAGACAAATAGTAACGTCCAATTCTAGAGAATTTTGGGAAAAGATCAAAAGACTCGAACCAAGAAAAACAGACAAAATACTAATGAATACGACGAAAATGGTGAGGTTCTTGCCGACGAACACTTAGTTTTAAATAGATGAGTACAGACTTTGAAAACTTATATAATGCGGATAGTAATTCATCAGACTTTGACGAAATATTTCACAGGCAAATTTTAACTCAGAAATCCTTATATGAAGACCGCATGTTTGATCCGCTTTATATTGAAAACGAGGACATCAACTCTACCGTTACATTAGAGGAGATCAAGAAACGTATTCAAAGCGAAAAACGGAAAGTCTTATGGATTTGACAAAATACCATACGAAGTTTAAAGTACGAACCTGTTATTAAAGTGCTACATTCTCTATTTCAATTCATATTTGAAAAGAGCATCATTCCTGCGGTCTGGAACCATGTTATTATATGTCCGATACTCAAAGACAAAACCTCTGACAAACGTTTACCACTGAACTACCGTGAAAAAAGCCTTCTCTCTTGTGTGTCAGAACTGTAAAATGCTTTATAAACAACAGAATCTCATAGTTCTTGAATCAAATGACATTCTCGCAGACGAACAAAATGGGTTTCGATCAAACCGCTCATGTGTTGAATGCCGTCATAAGAAACAACAAAACAACATTCGCTACATTTATAGATCGTAAGAAGGCCTTCGATTTCGTTGATAGAGACGTGTTATTGTACAAACTTTTGTCGTGTCATATTGATGGGAAAATATATAACTCTATCATAAACATTTATTTGCGTACAACTGCCAGTGTTCGTATTAACTAGATGTTTTGTATTTGTCATTATGTATTTATTATTGTTTGCTATAGCATGTATGTGCGTTTTTCAATAAATCATTCATTCATTCATTAAAATATAAAACTTTAATATTTTAAAAAGACTGCAAAATCCTCAAATATATTTAATAATGTTTGTCATGACTTTTGTTTATTAAATTAATAAATTTCAAAAAAAAATATTTGTTTTGTATTGTGAGTTTCTTGCTAAACAAAACCAAAAATTGGTGTAAATATACTTCTAAAAAGTGTTGGGACCAATTGTCCAAAAGTGGGAGCAATTGGCAAAGATTTGGGACGAAATGGTTGGGGCCAATTTGCATTAGGGACCAAATGAGCAGTCACCTTTCCTGGCGTACCGGTTTAAGTGCATGAATAAGTTGCTGTTATTCTGTATGCCTTGTAGAAATAATAAAGAGAAATTTATTTTTATTTTAGGGCAATATTTCACAATGAGACCTGTCAGATAATTACCAAACGAGTGAAGACACACAGATACTCATATTCCATAAAAAAAATATCCCGACCCCAACTGCCTGTCGTTATTCCGTCTTCCCTCCAAATAAAACCAGTTGCTGTGGTAAAGTTGAAAAAATTCACTCGATGAAATATAATTTTTTTCTACTTGATGCATTTTTTTCTAGAGCTAATACACAGAAACACGATTGCACTCGACTGGTCCTATATGTAATAAACCCCGCAGAGTCATACTAGTCTGTCAAAAGCTCATAAGACCTTGTGTTGCTTTGTTGTCTTACCATGCCGACGTAAAATAAAGCTTATTATTATTATTATTATTATTATTATTATTATTATTATTATTATTATTATTATTATTATTATTATACTAATGCATAAACGGAGGAGTAAGTGAAATCTTCTTTGAACAGGTGTGTATAGTAGTTTTATATCAGATGGCGAATATATTTTAGCTATATGAAATTTGCAACGGGAGAAATGAAACGAATAACAGATTATACAGGGACAGTCTATACTTATACTCTATACAAATTGTGGATCTGGAATATAGAAATGTTCAAAGTGTACTTTATCTAGAATATTTCATATTTGATGAATTGAGTGTCATAATACAAATGTTAACAAAGCAGGATGTTCTTGGTCTCGGTGGGAGAAAATTGAGACGACGTGAAGTTTGATATGACTGATCAAACAAATTTCTAATTTTATATTTAAAAAAATATTGATTTAATACAAGAACCAGAATGTCCAAAAAGCTTAATAAAAATGCACATTAGTCCAGGGACTATCTATACTAGTATAGACTTCCCGTTAGTCCCAGAATCCTCGTTGGACGGCAGACTGAGGAGGATTCTTGGACTAAATGCTCAAGACTTTTAATACTTGTGACATTAATATCACGAAAATCAACAGTTTGTTATGAATTGATTGTGGGAGTTTTTAACGTCCTATACCGGACAACTTAATCCCCTTGGTCGGACGGTAACTTTTAAAATATTTGTGTGTTAACTTTTATATAAAAAAGTGACGGAATTATCCAATAATTAAACAAGGATGTATATAGTCTTGTCACGTGATTTAATATTTTAGCGATATTTATGTTGGGAATCCCAGTGTGAAAAGTTGCCGAAGTTAATAATAAAAGATTCATACAAGTTTGTCTTCTTGAGTAAAAAAGAAATCTATGAAGAATGGTAACATTTCAGCATATTAATAATAAGAACTAAAAAGTAGGTATTTGTTCACACTATAATTTATGGGGGTCATTTATATTTTCAAAATCTACTTTCGTTTTTTGGCAATGATGCCCTTTGTGGTCCAGATTGTTTAAAGTATTTATGATCAGTCAGTTTTGTTTTAAAACACGCTCTTATAGTAAATAAATGACGGCCTTTCATATTTTTTAAATATGTTTTATGATGTTAACCACCCCCCCCCCCTTTTTTTCCCACACACATCAATGCAAGATGTTTTATCCTGTTTTCATGGCCCTCTGCAGTTATTAGAAAAGGGATGATGGAAGGTCTGGGATAGTGCCTTCTCCCAGATGTTAGAATATTATTATTTACAAATTGAACAATTTTGGACACTTCTGCTGATTTCTAATCTAATTATATAGTTTTATGTCTGTATCTTAGAACTCATCTTAGGGTATCTTGGATAAAATATTTTGATTTTCTGTAACATTACAAATTTGTGTTTATTTTTTTATATATATATGATTATGTCCAATTTTATAACATCTGAAAATATATAAATAGGGTGGGTTTCAAATCTCTAAAAATATCCTTAGTTACCACCCACTCCCTGTGTATATTGGAAGTGATAACCTCTGAAAATATCCATGATGTTTTTTTAGGTATGACTGACACAAGTTGTCTGACCAATCATCTAGGACAAAAATGTGAAAATTCTCAATAAAATGGCATTAATGTAAAATTAGATTAAATTGTTATTTTTTTAAACAAGGTCTATAAAATTGTCTGAGTGAGAGTCAAAATTAGAAAAAAATGTGATGTGATGAAGAGAAGTGGGGGATATGTAATTAATTGGTGACATATCCATAGGTAGGAGGGATAAATTCTCCAATAATTACATGAACTAGCTTCCTATGCTAATGCTTATAAATGTCAGTTCTTTCCTGCATATTCAGAGTTGTTCTAATGCAACTGTTATGGTACAATGGTACAGTATATATGAGAATATCAAAAACTTCCTGACAAGTTCACAAATTTAATTTTTGCATGGATTACATGTAGAATTTCACACTAAAAGATACATCTATAACTGTTAAGGAAATATTTTTATATTTAATATAAAAATGTCCTTGTTTAAATATTATTAAAAAAACTTCCCCATTCAATGAGATTTGTCAATTTTTCAGCTGTAACCAAAGGAAACTTTCAGTTCTGAAATAAACAGGTTTTTGTTAAAGTGTGTAGGCTTATAGTGATTTGTCTATTTAAGAGTGACAACAAGGTAAAAATAGTTTTAAAGCTATTTGGAATATTTGGATGTAATTGGTGAAATAAATTTTGTCTAAAGACTGTTAAAATTATATTATTAAGTTATACAATGTTATAGAACTGTTATGAAACTTAGGGAATTTTATATAAAGTTCTACAGTATTGAGTATAAAATATTATTACTGACTGAGTTAAAATAATTAGAACTATTGATTGTTGTGTGTTGTAGGTTTTGTGTTGAAAATTCTAGCTGGTAATTTTTTGTGCTTACATTTTAAAAGGCAGAAGAGCAACAGGGAACAAACATGTCAAAGAAGCAGAGAAGAAATAAAGGATCAGGTAAACAAATTTTCATTTATTTGTTCAATATTGTTGGAATGTTAAGGAATGTATAATTCACAAACACCTTACATGCTAAAGCAGATAACTTCATTTTGGAATAATTTTTTGTGAAACATTGTGAATGAGAGTCTGATGGACACTGAGAAAAGATTTGTAATGATCTCCACAGTCTTTATTCTAACATCACATTGTTTTATGATTATAAATTAAGAACATATCTAGAGTTTGATTTTACTATTTAAATGGATAATTTAATGCATTAAGTGATATCCTTGAATACAAGTTACACACAGAAGGATAACATACTTTATATTGGTGGTCAATACAGAAGAATAACATACTTTATATTGGTGGTCAATACAGAAGAATAACATACTTTATATTGGTGGTCAATACAGAAGGATAACATACTTTATATTGGTGGTCAATACAGAAGGATAATATACTTTATATTGGTGGTCAATACAGAATGATAACATACTTTATATTGGTGGTCAATACAAAAGGATAACATACTTTATATTGGTGGCCAATACAGAAGAATAATATACTTTATATTGGTGGTCAATACAGAATGTTAACATACTTTATATTGGTGGTCAATACAGAAGGATAACATACTTTATATCGGTGGTCAATACAAAAGGATAACATACTTTATATTGGTGGCCAATACAGAAGGATAATACACTTTATGTTGGTGGTCAATACAGAATGATAACATACTTTATATTGGTGGTCAATACAGAATGATAACATACTTTATATTGGTGGTCAATACAAAAGGATAACATACTTTATATTGGTGGCCAATACAGAAGGATAATATACTTTATATTGGTGGTCAATACAGAATGTTAACATACTTTATATTGGTGGTCAATACAGAAGGATAACATACTTTATATTGGTGGTCAATACAAAAGGATAACATCCTTTATATTGGTGGTCAATACAGAAGGATAATACACTTTATGTTGGTGGTCAATACAGAATGATAACATACTTTATATTGGTGGTCAATACAGAAGGATAACATACTTTATATTGGTGGTCAATACAGAAGGATAACATACTTTATATTGGTGGTCAATACAGAAGGATAACATACTTTATATTGTTGGTCAATACAGCATTAATATGTTGCAGTTAGCATACAACGGTGATACTTGTATAAGTTGGTCTGCCTTCATAGTTATATACCACAGATATAGTTCATTCACAACAGCCTGGATATGTTTTGAATTTAACACTTTTTGTGAACCATAAAGGTTGCTTTAAAAAATATTTCCTGTCTATAAAATACAAAGTACTGAAGATGTGTTGCAAGGAAAAATAACCTATAATTGACAGCATGGTTTTCCTTTAACGGAGTGTTGAACACTTTATTGATTTAACTCATTTATTAAGAATAAATCACACTGAATACCTGATTTTTATTCTTATTGGGTCAAAATATTAGCAACATGTACATATATTCTGTATTTTTTTAAGCATGGATTATTAATTTTTATTGTTGCCCAACAAGGAAACAAATTTAACTTTATCTATAGCTAAGATGAATTTTTGAAGATTTGTTTTCTATACAAGTTAAGATTTTGTATATAATGTGGTTCTAAATAATGTAAGTTAAAAGAAGTAATCAAAAACAGAATTTGTTTGCATATATAAAAATCACAGAGAATCATAAAATAGTTTGCTGTTCTTTTTCTTTATTTTTGTATGACCATCATAACTTTTTGCTATGAATTGGACATATATGCATAAAATTAAATCATAAAACATACTATCAAATGAAATGTTGTAAGTATTCTTGCCAAAGGTAAATGCTGTTCAGTGTTAGACAGGTATTCAAATACCAGAAATGTTGTATTGTTGCCTCAGAGGATCCAGATTTCTCTTAAATAAACTAGATGGCATCATATTGCTGAAAGTCACATTTAACAAATTAAAATATATGGGGAAACCTTTACTGTCACTCTACCACACACCCTTTGTAGCGATAAGTAAAACACGGTTAGATCAGTAATATCAGTATAACACAGTAAAACTTTCCATGGCTTGAGGTAGGTCTTCGAATATTATGTCTGTATTGTATAGATGATAAGATTTTAACAAATGAATAGTACCATTCTGTTGAGAATGCTTTGGGCTTTCTGACCATACAATTCATGTATTGAAAATCCTGTTAGAAAAGTTAAAAAAAGGTTTAATTTAAAGGTAAAAACATGTTTTTTTCAAGGAAAATTTTGTGAACATACACAAAACACGAAAACAACTTATCATTCAGATAAATTGTAAAGACAATATGAATCTATAACATATTGGTGATTTTTGAATAAGACGACAAAGGTTATAACTGACCCAAAATGAAAATATCAACCAATATTTTTGCATGGTGAAGAAATTTTATAAATAATATTACACGGTGAAAAGATTAGAAAAACTCGAAAACTTTTCTTCCGTGTAATACTAGTCATAAAATTAATAATACCGCAAGCCTGGTACGTTTTACTTTGACCGTGTTATACTGATCTTATCGTGTTTTACTTATTACTATGAAGGGTGTGTACCATTCCAACTGTATTATAAGCACAGTAGTAGTTGTTGCATGACAGTGTAAGCTTCGAAAAGGTAAAAACATTAGACCTGGCCCTCATTCGCAAAAGTCGTATGACTTATGATCAGTCATAAGTTGTATTGTTTGTACAAGATTTACGACTGGTCGTAAGTTGCACAAGTTTTTGTGAAACGGGGTCCTCCACTTGACCTGAGCTTATCATTTATATTATTTTTGACCTGAAGTACAGAAGTTAATCAACTTTTTTGCTGTTTACCTAAGAATGTTGTAAACTTTGGCGAAAAAAGATGGTTGGTGCATGGAGAGAGGAGGGTCTTTAAAACCCAGGAAAATTGCTCTTATTTGGAACTGCAATCTGCTGTATAGTATGGGCATAGTGACACATCTACTAACATGGTATGAAACTTTTGGAAATTAAGAATTAACTCCAAAGTTTGCCTCACCTTTAATGTTTAGTGATTTCTGTATACAGGACTTAATAATATTATTTTATTTTTTAGATGCTCTTGCTCCTCCAAAGCCAAATGAAGATGAATTATTGGCTGAAACATTGCACACTCAAGGCATTGATATGGAGAGCCTTTTGGGTCCCTCAGGCAGGTTTGAAATGCCTGAATCATTACAAAATGTGATTGGAAATCAAGCAGATGGGCAGCAAGCTATTGGTTCAAATACGGGTCATCCTGAGCGACAAGGTACTGACAACATGGCTGACTTGATGAGACAGTTGGGGGTTGGAGAAGGAGCTTATAATAATTTTGGTAATCCTCCAAATGGTCAAGAGAATGGAGAAATGTCAGGATTTAATAATTTGCAAGGATTATCATCCAATTTAGGAAATGGTGGTATGATGTCATCAGGCAGTGGACAGGAAGAAGTAGCTGGAATATCTCCAGAAATGTTGAACTTGTTTAAAAGCTTAGAAAATTTAGAAGAAAATGACAAAGAGGCTGCTCTTTTGGCAATGGGAGGACCAGAACTACTTCAACAATACTATTCCTTTACTGGTTCTTCTATGCAACAAATGAGACCAGGACCTGGACCTGGTGGGATGACTGGATATGGAAGTCAGCCAGGTGGTGGAGGAATGCTGAACAGTGGACAAGGAGGAGTTCCTGGAGCTGGTGGAATGCTTGGAAGCAGGAGAAACCCTGGTAGAGGACCCAATTCAGGAGGTAGAGGAAGAGGGAATGATTTATCAGATATGTTTAGTGGACCAGCTAGAGGGGGAGGAGGAGGAGGAGGTTTTCCAGGAATGGGAAGAGGAGGTGGCTTTGGTGGAGGTGGAGGAGGTTTAGGAGGAGGTGGAGGTGGCATACCTGGTTTTGGAGGAAATGATGGAAACAATGAAATGACTCAAGAAAATGTAATGCAGTTAATGCAGCAGTATCAGGTACTGGAGTCGATGCCAACCAAAGACAAAGAAGAGGCTCTACTTGCAATGGGAGGCCCAGAGTATTTACAGATGTACAATGAAAAGATTGCCCCTGTTATACGACAGATTGGACAAGGTGGCATGCAGAATCTTTTAACTGGGGGAGGAGGAGGTGGAGGAATTCCTGGATTAGGAGGGGGAGGAATGCCTGGATTAGGTGGCATGTTTGGTGGGGGTGGCGGAGGAATTCCTGGATTAGGCGGTGGAGGTGGTGGTGGAATGCCTGGATTAGGTGGCATGTTTGGTGGGGGTGGCGGAGGAATTCCTGGATTAGGCGGTGGAGGTGGTGGTGGAATGCCTGGATTAGGTGGCATGTTTGGTGGGGGTGGCGGAGGAATTCCAGGATTAGGCGGTGGAGGTGGTGGTGGAATGCCTGGATTAGGTGGCATGTTTGGTGGGGGTGGCGGAGGAATTCCTGGATTAGGTGGTGGAGGTGGTGCTGGAATGCCTGGATTAGGTGGTATGTTTGGGGGTCAGAGGCAAAATGGTGGAAGAGGTGTACAAATTGATCCTCAGACAATGAAAGGCTTAGAGAGTCTTAGTGAAGAAGACAAAAGGGCTGCTTTAAATGCATTAAACCCTGAAGGTGAGGGGGAAATGCCAGGACCACCACCTCAACGACGCAGGTATGAACCTCCACCTGCACCCTATGAGCCCATAGGTCCAGGGATGTATCAGTTCCACAGAAAGCAGCCATTACAATTACCAATACACAGTGGTGGGGCAGAAAGTCGTAAAAAAATGGATTGTACGATGCCCAGGAGTCGTAGACGGAGAAGATTTGGTGAAAGGATTCTAGTACGAAGTAAGTACATGTATATATTTTTGTAAATGGCAAAGGATTTTGTTTTTGATGTTATATATGTTGGTTTTTTGTGCTATAAATTACAGATAATAAACATTTGCAACAACTTAAATATATTTCTTGATTTCCTTTACTTTGAAGTATTTGTTCTACAAATGAAGAAACATTTGAGTATTGTAGTTATTTTCCATTTTATAAACATTCCCTGTCATTGATTCTGACAAACTCAATAATTGATGTCATATAGATTAGTTCACTGCTTATTAAAACTAATCACACAAGTCCACAATAAAAACTAGATGTCAAGAAATACCTCAAAAATTACTGTCATAAAGCACTTGAACAACCAAGCTCTTCCATAAGCTCAGTTTCCATATATTTTCTGATTTTTTTTGTGATTTTCAATAATATGTTCATATCAAATTGAATGTTGATGTATAAACAGTAGCCATGTTATTCATTATTTGCAGCTCATGGTTCAAGTATTGACTTGGAAGGTTATTACAAACATTTAGCAGAAGAATGGAAAAAAGACGGTGAGTTATGTGTTTTTTGTTCATTAATGGCAATATGTCTTAACAAAATTTTTTTGGGGGCACATATATTATCTCAGTGTAATAACTTATAAACTTGTAAAGGAGTTTTAAAAACTTAAATTTTCCCTCTTTTTTTGCACTCATATGGAAATTTTATTTATAGAAATTGGATCTGCAAAAAAATGGACAAATTATCCTCATTTTAATTTTGATTACACTTTGTTTACAGGAAATTAAGGCTATGGAATGCAAATAAAAACTGTGAATTGTTAAACAACAAAGCTGCAAATCAGTTATTTTTATAATTAGATGATAACTTGTATAAAAAAAACTATATGGTGATTTTAAAGAAAATTCAATGACAAACAAGAAAAGGTTTATGCAGAGCATCAATTAATGCTAAATTATTCTACATGTATGTCTATATGATAATAATTTGACACATTTAAAACATTTAAATCTGTGTTACAGAAGTTATTTTTTGATATCTGTGTACAGAGGTTATTTTTTTATATCTGTGTTACAGAAGTTAATTTTTATATCTGTGTTACAGAGGTTTTTTTTTATATCTGTGTTATAGAGGTTATTGTTTTATATCTGTGTTACAGAGGTTATTTTATGTTTGTTTGTTTTTAAAAATGGTTCTTAATGCCACTTTCATCAATTTTGATGGCATCCAGTTTTTATTGGGGGAGGGAACCAGAGTACCCATAGGAATCCCCTGACCTTCAGTAGGAAAACTAGCAATCCTTGTCAATAAAGTTGTTTCATGTTCTTGTTATGTTCTGTGCAGTTATAATATATCATGTTGTAATGCGTCAAAGCAGCTTCAAGTAAAATATTTTGTTTAAATCATACATGGACACCACATATTTTAGACTTAAAAGGGTAGTTTGCTGAACTTAACACACTTGGCTTAGAGGCCGTATTATATAATAAAACGTTTGGAACATTGAATATGTGGTTTTTTGTTGTTTTTTTTGCGTAGGCTTTTTTCTACAGAAGGTTAGGGATTATATCTCGGTAATCTGGCTTCTTCCCTAAATAAAAATTGGATGCCATGATATAGCTGAAAAATTTATCTTGATTTTTCACTCAATGGTTGACATTCTATTTGCAAAATTCGTTCATTGAAGGTACCTAAATATACTTTAAATTATTTTCTTCTTGATCTATCCTTAGCAAAAAAGTGAATACAAATATATCATCCCTCTAGCCATAATTATTTTCAGTGTATGTGTCCTCAACCCCTTTAAGTTAAGTAAACAATGTATTATGTGTCAATGCAATAAAATAATATAGTTTTTATTTTTAGCTTCTGCTTGTTTGGATCCAATGTGTAGAGGTCCAAGTACAATAATACTACTGGATGTGTCTGAGAGCATGAGAGGGGTGCCAATCAGACAAGCTGTTGATGGGATACAACAGTACATTGAAGGTAAGTTGTCTGAGAGCATGAGAGGGGTGCCATTCAGACAGGCTGTTGATACGATACAACAGTACATTGAAGGTACGGTGTCTGATAGCATGAGAGGGATGCCAATCAGGCAAGCTGTTGATGGGATACCAGAGTACATTAAAGGTAAGGTGTCTGAGAGTATGAGAGGGTTGCCCATCAGACAGGCTGTTGATGGGATACAACAGTACATTGAAGGTAAGGTGTCTGAGAGTATGAGAGGGATGCCAATCAGACAGGCTGTTGATGGTATACAGCAGTACATTGAAGGTAAAGATCTAGGTAGTACCTATCAGAGAGGGTGTAAAGGAGATGAAACAACCTATTGAAGGTAAGTTCTAGGAATACCTGTCAGGGTGTAAAGGAGATGAAACAACACATTGGAGGTAAGTTCTAGGAATACCTGTCAAGGTGTAAAGGAGATGAAACAACACATTGGAGGTAAGTTTTAGGAATACCTGTCAGGGTGTAAAGGAGATGAAACAACACATTGAAGGTAAGTTCTAGGAATACCTGTCAGGGTGTAAAGGAGATGAAACAACACATTGGAGGTAAGTTTTAGGAATACCTGTCAGGGTGTAAAGGAGATGAAACAACACATTGAAGGTAAGTTCTAGGAATACCTGTCAGGGTGTAAAGGAGATGAAACAACACATTGGAGGTAAGTTCTAGGAATACCTGTCAGAGAGTAAAGGAGATCCAACAACACATTGGACGTAAGTTCTAGGAATACCTGTCAAGGTGTAAAGGAGATGAAACAACACATTGGAGGTAAGTTTTAGGAATACCTGTCAGGGTGTAAAGGAGATGAAACAACACATTGAAGGTAAGTTCTAGGAATACCTGTCAGGGTGTAAAGGAGATGAAACAACACATTGGAGGTAAGTTCTAGGAATACCTGTCAGAGTGTAAAGGAGATCCAACAACACATTGGAGGTAAGTTCTAGGAATACCTGTCAGGGTGTAAAGGAGATCCAACAACACATTGGAGGTAAGTTCTAGGAATACCTGTCAGGGTGTAAAGGAGATCCAACAACACATTGGAGGTAAGTTCTAGGAATACCTGTCAGGGTGTAAAGGAGATCCAACAACACATTGGAGGTAAGTTCTAGGAATACCTATCAGGGTGTAATGGAGATCCAACAACACATTGGAGGTAAGTTCTAGGAGTACCTATCAGGGTGTAAAGGAGATCCAACAACACATTGGAGGTAAGTTCTAGGAGTACCTATCAGAGTGGGTGTTAAGGGTTTTTCACAGCATTAAGTGTTAGGTAGATACAACAATAAATTGAATTCAAGATCTGGGAGTACTGATCAAAGAGGGTGTTAAGAAATTGCAAAGATTGTAAGTTTAAAGGTGTGTAAACACTAATCCAATTCTTTAAGATTTTCTACTTAATTTGTTATTTTTTTAATTAGAGCAGCTCTTTTACCTTAAGTACAACTTGACAGACATCATAAATATCCAGAATTGTACGTGACTGGCCTATGTTCTCTCAAAATTTCATTACCTCTTTAAAACCTTCCAAGAGAAAACCAGCTTCCGGAGTAAACCCCACTCTAAAAATAGCTCTTTCTTTTCAGAAAATCTTGGTTTATAGGTCATGTAGTGCATGTGACATAAAACATACTAAACACCATTAGAACAGAGCAAGTTATGACTCAAAATTTTTCTAATATATTCACCTTTCAGAAAAACTTTCATTCATTAAAATCCAGTTAGTAGTTTTTAATATCCACTAAGATAAACAGGACTATTTTGTTTTTAAGTACTATTTTCTTATATGTTCCAAATTTGATTGGTCCCCTTTAGTGTCTTGACACCTAAAGAGTACCTATCAGGGAGGGCATTAAGGTTAAAGGAGAAACCATTGCACATTGAGTTCCTAGTTCTAGCATTACTTATCCGAGTGGGTGTTCAGTGTTTAAAAGATACAACTTATTGAAAGTAAGTTCTAGGAGTTTATCAGGGTGTTAAGTGTTAAGGAGCAACTACAACACAAGGAAGGTAAGTTATGTTCTAGCATTACCAGAGTGAGTATTAAGTGTTAAGAAGATTCAACTCATTGCAGGTAAGTTCTAGAATTCTAGAAGTACCCACCAGAGAGTGTGTTAAATTTTAAGGAAATACAACAAAACATTAAAAGTAAGTTCTGGGAGTACCTATTTGAGAGGCTGCTGAGGTAATACAGTAAGGTTAGAGGTAGGATTGCTAATTAAATGATACAATACTTAGGTAGGTAGTGCAGGGAGAACCCAGGTCATCCTTAACAAATACTTAGGTAGGTAGTGCAGGTAGAACCAAGTTCATCCTTAACAAATACTTAGGTAGGTAGTGCAGGTAGAACCAAGTTCATCCTTAACAAATACTTAGGTAGGTAGTGCAGGTAGAACCAAGTTCATCCTTAACAAATACTTAGGTAGGTAGTGCAGGTAGAACCAAGTTCATCCTTAACAAATATGTATACTTAGGTAGGTAGTGCAGGTAGAACCAAGTTCATCCTTAACAAATACTTATTTATCTTGTTTCCTGATCAGTAGTGTTGGATAAGTATATGTAAAAAAAAAACTACTTAATGTATGAAAATAATTTATAAACAGACAGCTAAATCATGTGACGCTTAAGAAATATAAGGAAATAAATTACAAGTTAATCTAGTGCTGATTTTTCAGTGTTTTTATGTGATCATTTTATTTTAGGTCTGGAGCAGAACAAAGCATTACATGGTTTGGAAGAGAATTTAGGTTTACTTGTTTTCCATGGTGACACATTTGATGTGACACATCTGACCAATGACTACAGTAAAATAAAACGTGTGATTGGTAATGTCATAATTCGTAACTCAGTCAGTGCAGTAAATGAATTTTAGCATTAATTCAACAATAACACATCTCTTTTGTTTAAGTTTGTATTCATTTTAGCACAGGTTTTATACAGTTATTAAAAGAGTTCAACTGAATTACAACTTTGAGAGACACCTTTAGTTTGTATAGGTATTCTGGCTTGTTCAAGTTAGAAATGGGTACATGGCAAGAATCTGACCTTGCCTGAACACTTTAACAAATTTTTCAGACATATTTGGTCTCTTTTATATAAAAGTTATAATCTACAAACATGCAAAATTATTAATACATGCATATTTGTAATTCTTCCATTGCATGATAAAGTAAACCTTGACACAAGCAGTGAAAATCAGATAATGCTTTTTATGTAATACATGTAATTTATAAATGTCTTTTTAAAATATATAACTGCCAAGTAGATAATTGACAGACTATAAACCCTCTTTTTAAACCAACTTCTTAAAAAATAAGGAAAAAATGTAATGCATAGTGATTGTATAGTTGTATGTTGTCATACATGAAGTTTTGAAATTTCAGATAGTTTAAAAGATGTTGGAGGATCCTCCCCATTGATCATGCCTTTAGCCGTTTTGGAGGGAATGGTGGCAAGAGGTATATACTCTTTATTTACAATACAAAACATTTGTATTGTTGTTTAAGGTTTTGTACTTATAATTAGTTTAGTGCTTAACAACTTTTATGTTTAAATTTATAAAGAGCAGTATGGTGTGATTTGGATTGTCAGTTTATAACTAGGTAGTGATGTCACAATATTACAAAACAGTTAACAGAATGCTGTTTGTTTTACTTCCTTGATCTCATCATTAATCTCGGAAATAAAACAAACAATAATCTTTATTTAATGTGAAACGTAATGCATTGATTACACAAAGGACTACCAGTACATACATATGATGTGTGGACAATTTATGGACAAAAAAGTTTCTGCCTTTGTTAACTCAGGCTCAATAAGAATATACTTGAAAATAATATACATTTTATAAATATTCACATTTTTATACTGTTTTATTTAATTTTATTCAGTCAAGCAATTTAAGGTTAAAAATCATGAAATCCTGCCAAGAGTTTTGATGTTTACTGATGCTATAGTAACACCACCTGGTTTTGATACAACACAGGAGGAATATGTTAGGGACAGAGTACAAACCAGTGTAAGTATAATAATGCGTTCTTGTTTGTTGGTGTTTAATGCCATTTTCAGCTGTTTTTCAGTTATTTCATAGATTCCAGTTTTTATTTGGGGCAGACAACAGAGTACATAGAGAAACTGGAACTGACAATGAATAATGTTTAACAAGGCATTATGTGACTTCCAGCAAATTTTCACTTATATCATTCATCCTGTATAATAGGAAGTACTCATTGTGAACCACCAACCTTTGAATGGAAGACTGGCTATGGGTTTTTCTTAAGAAAATAATTGGATATGTGTTTCTTTTTCTATTGTAACAGGAGGCCTATCTGCGTTCTAGCAGAAAGTAGATATATAGCCAGTCAAAATCAACTGAGCTAAAGGAGTACTTCTTAAGCTCACTTAGAGGGCTGGCTGGCAATACTGAGATCCCTTGTTGATCCCCGGGGGTGACATGGTGTTATTTCATGCTCTACCATTACAATATATAAAAAACATATTTGATTACAGGTTATACTTGCAACTTCCAGAATTGTGCTGAATATGTGTTTTAAATTTAAAAAAAACTTATTTTAATGCATGAAAATGTAAAATTTATTGTTGGTTTGATTGATTGTGTTTTGCTTTAACATTCAGCCAGTAACATTCCAGATATATTAAGGATGTGAACAGTTTCTCAGTTGGTACATACATTTTTCCATATACAGATATTTCTAATTTGTGATTGTAGGTTGATGCAAATTTCTTTGAAAATTTAATTGACTTGACACATGATCATCGTGTGAGGATGTTTACTATACCAACAGGAGAAAAAGCTAGAGAGGTAAAATTACCAAATAAGACTAATTTTGTTCTTTAAGTTTTGAATTCTTGTTTGTTAAATACAGACTTAACGTATTATTTTCCCCACAACATAGATATTTGTAGGGTCCATAATAAGGAATATCATTTTGCCATTTGTGATATCAGGTCTTATTACATGAATAAAAGTTTATGTTTGTTTAATGGTCTAAAAACTACTTTTGATCATGTTAAATCCCAACAGTACTAAAATTTCATAAAAAATGGTTTTTTATACCCCAGCTTTGAAGAAGAGTGGATATACTGGTTTACCTCTGTTTGTTCTACTGTCCGTAACATAACTTTCGTAACAGTTTTCTCAGCAATTACATATCATAACCACTTGAAATCTTATATGAAAACTTACCTTGTGGTCCTATATTGCAATCACCGATTTCAGGCCTGATGCATATCTACTTCCTGTATACTGACTTAGTCAATTTTCAACATTTCAACAATTTTCGTAACAGTTTTCTTAGCAACTACTTAGCACAACCGTTTGAAATTTTATGTGACCTTACCATGTGGTCCTATATTGCGAGTACCCATTTCAGGTCTGTCGCATAACTACTTCCTGTTTACCATCAATTCAATGATGTGAATAGTGGGGGTATTCTGAGTGAGCAGTAGCTCACAGGTTACTTGTTTAGTCCACTTCTCAATTGACCAAGCTGAATCCAACTGAATATAAACTTATTTTAAGATTTGATTGACGTCCGCATTTGTAACACAAAATATTTACCAACAACAATGGATGTGTCTGCTTACTCTGCTACTAATAGGTTTACTGTGATATATGAGAATATTTGGGTTTCATTTCAATAATAAAACAGTTACTGACTTTGATAAGTGGTTGCTATAAGTATTTCTCAACCTTCAAAAATATATGTTCACTATACCTAGCTGCTCTGTAAATATTACATTTTTTCCCTGGTTGAGAAATCCTGAAAGCCATCTAGATCAAAGTCTGAGTGAATATCACTGTTTTGTCTTGTTGATAATAAAGAATGTGGACCACATCACAAAAGGTTTCATGTTGTCAACCAGATTTAAATCATCACAGTTACCACATCTTTTCAAGTGTCACAATGTTCTCATCACAATATATGTCATATTGCCCTCACTCATATCAGGTACTAGTATCATTTTGGCTCACATAATATAAGGTGTCATATTGCCCTAACTTATATCAGGTATCATATTGGCTCACATAATATAAGGTGTCATATTGCCCTAACTCATATCAGGTATCATATTGGCTCACATAATATAAGGTGTCATATTGCCCTAACTTATATCAGGTATCATATTGGCTAACATAATATAAGGTGTCATATTGCCCTAACTTATATTAGGTATCACATTGGCTCACATAATATAAGGTGTCATATTGCCCTATCTTATATCCGTGAGTGAGGTATCACATTGGCTCACATAATATAAGGTGTCACATTTAAACATTATTGTCACAACATAATACAAATATATAACTTGTATTCATGTATAAAGTAATTATAATTCCTCACCACAATTCATAACTTTGTGCTCACAATGTTCATAACCATGTATCTGTTTTGTTTTTAAGTGGTTTTGTAACAAAATAGCTAAAGAGGGGTTTGGAGAAAAAGTTATGCCAGAAGACTCTAGATGGTTGTGCAGAAACTATATATGTGAGGTAATTTTTGGTAGTCATCATTATGATTTGCAGTTGAAATTACCTTAAGACCATTCCAGGGGACTATTTATATCCAGATGGACGGAAGAAAATACACACATTCTTGTATGCTGTTTTGAATAGTGGCTGCAAATAGTAGAATTCTGTTAAAATATTTCAGAAGAAAAATTAATTATTGATTGCAAACTAAGACACAGTCCTAGATATTTGTTGCCCTTGAATATGCATTGCAATTTCAGACTTTAATCTACTGTGTGTGGTTTTTTCCGTCAGGTGTTTAAAACTAAAATTTTGTATAATAATTTGTTGTAACATGTAGATTTAAAACTATCAAGAAATAGATTATTGCGAGCAGGTGCTATGCAAATAAGAACATGGTCAGACCTTATATATGTCAATATTTTATACCAATGAGGTATAAATTGAAGACAAATATAAGGTCTGACCATGTTCTAATTCGCACAGAGCCCAATTGCAATAATTTTTTCTAATATGTCTAACTAAAGTTTTAAAATTTTGAATCGCCTTCAGGGGTCACCACACTCTAAAAAAGTAGGGAGAAATGACTTCTCCCTGGCAGCAAAACAGGGAGAAGTCAGGCCCTCATAGGGAGACTTCAGGAGACACTAGGGAGAAGTCAGGGGGACAGTACAAATAATTAATTTCGCAGTAGTTACATACATTTTTCATTATTTATATCAATTTCCAGGATTATTTCTCTTGTGTTTTAAAACCATAACACACTTAGATTCAGTTTTTTTTTCTTTTTCATTATTATTCATGGTATGCAATATCAAACAGCACATAACTTTTATCATTAATCAAAGTTGTACTGATCCAAATTGCTTCATGGGACACCCATCTACAGAACTTATCATGATGTCAATAATTACTATACATCTTTATTCTTTCAAGTGAAGCTCAAATACTTATCAAAGATAATTGTTAAAGTACAATACTCTTTGAAAGAACTGAAGTTTGAAACCAATTAAAAGTGTTTGTTTATCAAAAATATTATGATTTTTCATTATGGGCCGTTGTACATTACTTTTCTTTGTTGTTCACTTCCGGTAATTAGTCACATCCGGTAAATAAACAAATGGCGCGTAATACATTTGAAAGACGTAAATCGTTTGAAAATATGTTAAATACGCATATTGTTTGCCATTTTTTATTGGAATTACACATTTACTGATAAATTGGTAGTCAGGGTGAAGTATTTGGACCAGATTTACAAGTATCTTATGTGAACCATCGGGCGACTTTAGGGAAATGACAGGGCGACTTCGACTTCGCTTTTGAGGCGCCTTAGGGCGACTTCAGGTCCTAGTAGGGCGACTTTGTCGCCCACTTCGCCCAGTGTGGTAAGCCCTGGCCTTTAAGAGGACACTTTCAATTGTAATACTGTTTTTTGAAACTAATAAAGTATATCCCAAAACAGTATGTTAGAGCAAATAAAATTGACATATATGCTTATCATTTTATACGTATCTTTTAAGCCAAAAAAATATTGAGAAATCTTAACAAAATTGTATTGTCTGAAATTGTCAGTTGAGCGTATATGATGTCTGAATTTTAATTGTGACATCAAAGTGAGCTCTATGCTTATTAGAACCCTAATGTGTTCCCAACATTAAATTTCAGAATATAGTAGCAGAGTGTAAATGTCAGCTACCACTATGTGACCCTGAGGATTCCGAGGATGAGCCTGAAGAGGAGGATGTCAAACATATAGCACAGTCAATGTATCCAGATGTAGATGAAGATGATATTGTAAGTTTGATTGATTGATTGTTGTTTAACATCCAGCAAGCAATATTTCAGCTATATTGAGGATGTTTGTAAGTTTGAAGTTAAAATAATAACAGTGTTGTCATGAACTGTATTGCAGTTACAGGATAAATACAAGATTCATATAATGTTTACATGATCTATAATATTATTCAGTTCATAGTACATATTTATTTCCAATTTGACTTCCCAAAACTATTTACAATTTAATATAAGATTTTGGTACAAGTATATGCTTATAATCTTTAGGTAAAATGGAAAAATTTAAGGTCAACATATAGTATTGTATACAACAAAAGTATATAAATATTTATTTAAACATCTCATTTTCAGGAATTTATAATCAAAAGATTCAAGGAAAAGTTTCAAAGACCTCCTTTAACTAAAAGACAAAGAAGAGAAAGTAAGCTTTTGTTCAAACTGAATATTGTATTATAAAACCCATCTTGTTTTAGGACCAGTCTTTTCTTAAAAGCAGGTGGTGAAGAGATTATTATTTTTAAAGGAGTTCATTTATTATGTTACAATTATTATTAGTTACTGAGTACTTTGGAAGCTGTTTAACATTAATTCTCAGAAGTGAAGGTGATTTGATGGCTTGTGTCAATATTTTACAGAGTTTCCTGAGTGCCTGCCATAATTAATATGTATTGTATTAGTATTGCCAGTGTGTTCCCTGGCTGTTACTGTTTGAAAGGAAATCTAAAAAAATAGATCATTATACATTAAACACAAAGAACAAATGGGATTGAAAGCACAACAGCAGTTAAGTTGACAAAATAACTTGTTTGTTATGTCATATACATATATTGTCCCAATTTGATCACTTCAGTACATTTGCTTCAAGTAAGCATAGGTGTTGGAGCAGCATTATAAGTTATAATTTATAGATATTTAAAATCTTCCCCTTTTAAACACCTGTCATTGTTTTACATAGAACGATTGCAAGATCAGATGGACAGAGCTGAAGCTATTGAAAGGGGAGAGAATCCACCACCTCTACCAGATGATCCCGATGACAAAAAACCCAAGAAGACGGGCAGAAAAAGTCTGGAGGAATTACTTGGTATTGATAGTGATGATGACGATGAAGAGGATGATGAAGAAACAGATCTGTTATTTAGGTTGCCAGGGTTACTGGGTAAACAATTCTTTTATTACTGTTATAATATGTTAAAAGTAATAGATAAATACATGTCATTTTTTTCAGGCCTTTTATTATCCAGACACCTTGATATCAGTTGAGGGATGATAACAGATTTGATAGTAAAAGGGATATGTATTTATCTATCATATCTGTAAGAAGCAAAACGATATAAATAGACAAATAAATTAAATAGTAACATTTAGTATTTGCATATTTCATTCACTCAATGAAAACATTTGTATCATTCTTTAAATGCATATAAATCTTTGGTAGATGGGTTCTTTCCCACTGTTGTAAATTACACTGGACTGGAAATTGTAGTTTTTCAATATGACAGAGACTAACAACAGACCCAGTAACATGTTATCAAGGCACTTTGAATGTTATTTGACTGAACACAAACAGCAGCTGTCCACTGTTGCTTTTATCTCATATGCAAAATTCAGACTACCAAAAAAATGTGATAAAATGCAACACTGATCCGAGACAATGTGATATTATCCACACACATATTTGATTAAACTTCTTCAATTTCTTTTATTTTCCTTCCAATCAGGTGATGAGGAAGACGCAGAGAATGATCCGCTGACAAAACAGAAAATAGAGGAACTCCTTGAATATTATGGCGGAGGACCACCAAAAATAGATAATCTTCCCATCATGCCTGAAATTGGAACTCGTGTTAAGAAGGGTCCTGATTGGATGTGGCAGAAAAATGACATTCCAGATAATGTTGATGGCACAATAATTAGTATTGATCATGAAGATAAAGGTCAGTCCCAAGTTAAAATTATTGGTGTCTGCAAAGCATTACAGTTCTGTGGTGTCTTCAGTTTTTTTAAAAAAAGGATCTAGAGGGAACAATAAATCAGTTGGGGGAAAGGTAATTGACCAACAGACGTGAACATTTGACTGCTACGGTATAGAGGGAGGTCAGGGATGGATAATTATGCATTTTGTAATGATCCAACTCATTTTTAATATTTATAAAAGCGGTCATTAACATGCAGAGTGTTGAACTCTGTAAACTGCCCTCAAATGGTTTGCAGTCAGGCTTTCCAAACCCACCCACCTCACCCACCAACATGATAGCAATCCCTGTCCACCACCTGGGCAGCTCTGTTGACTGAGCCCTGAGAACCCTCAAGTTACCTAGTTCATTGCTTGATCACCTATTGAAGCAGCTGTCTGCGAAGTTCAGTACTGAAACTTGTGTATTGCCAGTTTCCATGACATCAAAACAAACATTTGCCTCCATATTAATGTTGTATGGTTGTAAATTAGTAACTTGCAAAGAAAGCAATGGCCTAAAAGACCTTTCTTAAGCTGGTGCCACTGTTTAGAAGGCAGGATTTTCACAGGAAATCAGTAATTAGAGTCTAATATATTCATTTTCATACCAGTAGTGAATACAAAGTTCTGCTGATTGCACCCTTCCCTGTATCCTCCAGCGAAATCTAAATAATTAGATAAACAGTACAATTTATTTGATTTATTGTCTTCTGTTTGGAAGAATTGTTGTTGATGTGTAAAAAGAATTTTAATATAAAACAAAATATATGTACAAGAAAACATATAAATATATCTTATTAGTTGTACTTTATGTTTGTCAGGCTGGGTGAAAGTAAGATGGGACAAGGCCCCAGGGTCAACAGAGCCAGGGAAGGAAGAGGACTACCGGTATGGTGTGGACTATGAATTTGATGTTGAACCTGTTAAAGGTGGTATGGATGCTGTAAAATGGCCACCAGGCAAAGGTACATACAACTATTAACACCTGTAAAGAAGTGTCTTTGATATAAAGAACATGTAGTTAAAATTTACTCAGATTAAGAGTTTTGTCTTAATTTTATATTTTATAACTTATACTTTTAGTTGTGATACTAGTAGAATGCTTCCAAGATTTTTGTGACTTTTTATATTTTTTACAGAAAATTGTGTAAATTATGTGACAAATGAATTCCTTTTGTAACATTTGATTGGGTGAAAAAGAACCCATTTTCTAATATAAAAATATTACCCAACCAAATTAAACTTTGATTTGTATTGTTTGTGTTTATGCATATTTTTTCTGTTGTAAATAATTCAGAAAGAAAAATAGTAGAACCAATATGGCTGCAAGAACTGAACAGAGAAAAGGAAGAACTTGCAGTGAGTATAATTTATGCATGAGATTGGTTTACAGTGTATATATTTTAATAGAATCTTAATTTCAGAGACAA
The DNA here is from genome assembly GCA_944474755.1 of Limnoperna fortunei. Lineage (NCBI taxonomy): Eukaryota > Metazoa > Mollusca > Bivalvia > Mytilida > Modiolidae > Limnoperna > Limnoperna fortunei. The sequence goes on from OX104116.1 coordinate 24,591,704, forward strand.
AAACTAAGTTTATTAACCATTGAGTAGGATACATGTGAAGTTCTGTCTATAACAAATTCATACATTGTAGATTTAGTGAACTGAGCTAATAGAGAAAAATAGGACCCTGGAACAATCTGGAAAATACAGAAAAGCTGGGTACAGGATTTTCACTTCCCTTCATATTTATCCTATAGTAATTTATACTTGGGGCAATACCACAAAATTAGACTGCCCAAGGGTTATGGTATATAACATATATATTGATATGGACCTAGCCATAGCAAAGGTCCTTATTAGTTTTCCTGGTCCATTACATGTCTCACAGCCTGCTGGAATTGTATTGTATTGCCATTGGGATTTTTACTATGTTTAAAAACACACTAGTAAAAACCCAATGGCAATACATGAACAGGTTTCACACTTTTTCCAATTTTCTCTTGTACATTGTTGACTGAGATGTCCTTTAATTACAAACATCATAATAATTGAGGGCTGATTTCAGTCAGCTTATGTCATGATCATGTGTGCATTTTTACTTGAGCAGTCTGAATTTCTGGTATTGAGCATCTACATATGTATACAAGAAAATTGGACAGATTCTCCATGCACTACAGTTTAAATATCATGTGTTTGACCAGTAATTTTAGAATATGTAAGCAATAGGCAATAAATCAATGTTCATTTTATATAAATAAATTATAATTCATGTAAAACAAATAAACTTGAAAGCATTATGTAAATTTATGATAACTAAAATTGCAAAACTTTACCAAATGATTAAAACTGCAAACCTGAACTGAAGTTATTATGGTATAATGGTGTTCGTGTTATTGTGTATGTACTATAAAACCTGTAAAGGAATTAAGGTTCATATTTTACTGGAATGGTCAACTAACGTGTCATTAAATGGGTGTTTTCATGTTACACCTGTTTTAGTTTTTTGCCTGGAAGCTATATTGGCCCATCAGCATTGCCTCTGGCAATACAGCTGTCTTGGACCGTTATGGCTTCCATATGACATAATAAAGGTCCTATTATGAAACAATCCTTGTAAGATAACTATAGTAACGATGGCTATAGTACATTTATCAGATATGAAGCATATATGCTATTAAGTTATGTATCACTGAGGTAGAAAATGACTTGGTTCTTTTACAAAAATATGTTTAACAAAAGAATGATATTTAGAGTTTCCCACAGAAAAACATGGACTGGTCATTGACATAAGGGAAGCAGGGGTATCACTTGGTGAGCATTGCTAACAGTTTTCCTAGTTTAGTTTTAATTTAATTTTAATAAAATTGTTTGAATAAAAATTAATTGCACTGTTGTGTATATTTATCATAACTTACAAATAAGTATGTGATCAAGATACTTTACCTTTATTTATAACAAAATCTTGTTATACTTTAAATAGGAATTAAGAGCTAGAATTGAAGCAGAGAAAAACAAAGATCCTAAAGAACAGGAGGAAACAGAGAAGAAAAAAGGAAAGAAAGAGTAAGTAATAAGCTTACGTGGATTATATAAGAACCCACTGTATAATTCACAGCTATTTGTATTGGAAACAACTTTATCTTACTTTTGATCAACTCCTATCATAGAGAAATGGAATAGGAAATACAGAATGAAAGGAACAAGACCTAAATTAGTGTTACAAATAACCTCCTCATTAGCAGATGCATGTGAAATAGATTGGTTGATTAATTAATTGTTTGTCTTGCATCTAGCTAGCAGTATTTCAGCTATAATCATGATGAGAACAAGTTAACAAACCATCAATCATCCAGGAAAGATATACCAAAGGTTGTAAAATCTAGAATGCCACTGGACAAGTATGGAGTATGAGTAGGGGCTAGATATTTAGTCTGTTGTAGTGGCTACAATGAGCCTACTCTGATCAAAATATACAAAAGGGGTCTTTAGCCTGCAAGGATGGTGGCACTCTCCAAACATGGTCTGTGGTCAGGCTTTCTTTATTATGACCCGACAACCATAAATGGTAGGGCATCCCATATCCCCCACCTGGGGACAGGTATGTGGGTGGAATGTAACACTGTAAAACTATTACTGTATAGATTATAAAGTTCGAGTGAAATAGATTGAGGTGTACTAATATTGTTGAATTAATTAAGGCATTCATTGTTGAATTTAGACCAATTCTTATTCTTGCAATGCATTTAAAAAACCTGTTCAGTGTTTCACATTTTATGCAAGGTTGTATATTTCTCTGTATACATAAAAGCTGGTTTTCTTTTTTCCTTCTTTAATGCATTTGTTTGTATACTTTTAGAAGTATTGATGTTTAGAGAACTTTTACCTGTATATGTATTACTGTCAATGATTAAGTAAATCCTGTGGCTTGTCAGTAGATGTTCTTTCATAAATTTCATGAAAAATGCGGTCTCCAAAATGGTAATATCATCCTTATAGAAGGCAAAAAGTTAGTTTCATCTTCAAAATCTGTCAATTTTTTGTATAATTAACCTATAAATTTTATGTTTAAGTGGAAATATCAGGAAACTTCTAAAAAAAAAGCTTTACTACTATTTTTTTTTTTTATTTTCAGAAAATCAGGAGGAAAAACAAAGAAGGAAAAACATACGCTGCATAACATGGAAACATCAACAACACAAACACAGGATGAAAATGGTTGGTCTGATCTGTCGTCTGTTACATCTGAAGTTTCACAAGGTATGTATGTAAAATTTATATAATAATTCCATTCATCAATGTTTTAATTGTCAAACCATGTAATTAATAACAGTTAAGTTCTACGTCTTGTTTGAAAATGGAAAAATCTAACCCAGTAAGTCAGTATCCTGGTATCCTTGGAAACCATAGCATTGTTGACACTTTGATATAACTGTGTTTTTTTCATATTTTACCACAATTAAAAGCTCCTTATTACTAGTATTTCTCATGTTAAAATAACAGTTATTGAGGCAATTTTCTTTGAATTTTTTTCTTACATGTTACATATATTGTATTATATTAATGAAATTATTATAGGATTAAACACTGTTTTCAATGGATTTATCGGTATATCAACAAGACCAACTCACTCACAAACAAATAAAAGTCCGAATGACTTTTATGATATGTTTGTGAGTGAGTTGGTCTTGTTGATATACCGATACATTTATCCTTATAATTCTTTAAAATTGCATTAAGAAATTAATTTATAAAATGTGTTTCTCAACTTCATATTTCTTGTGTATTTGGTAGCGGGATTGACTGAACGTATGAATATTTTGTTTATTTTTAAACGTACAATTATTTCCATAAACCATTTTCTGATTTTAATAAACACAATTTTTAGTTTTACATCAATCTGTAACCTTATTTTCTGTATCGAACACAAGGAAAGTTTTAAATTTAACAAATCATTAATGATAATTCATCAAGCAAATAATTTGTAAGATGATCGCTACTTTCGATATTGAAAGCTGCCATCTTTGTTTACATTGGTTACGCTAAAAATAGTTCGGTCAACGTCGTTTATCCTAAAATAAATGGAGTCAACTTCATTTATCAAAAAATATATTTTGTTAAAAACCTCAACCGGAAGTAATCTAGACCAATCAAATAAACGTATTTCTAAATATGCAAATCATATTAGAATTATATAACTATAAAAAATCATGTTCTCAATGTGTATGTATTATGATGAAAGCGATTCAGGAAATTAAAAGTACCAATTTATACAGAGATCTTATTAATAATTTAGAAAGTATTTTTTCAAGCAAAAAATGGCTAAAATTTACACTGATTTAATCACTGGTAAATTGAGTAGGGGCAGACAACCCTTTAACATAAATAGGATTTGCATTTTCTACAAAAAAGTTCTTCTTATTTCCAGAAGGACAAATATGTTATGTATGGCAGTATCAAGATAACAATGGACAATGGAAGACTTACGACACTGATATACAAGCTAAACTGGAGCAGACGTACATAAAACGAGCTGGAAAGGGAACAGTTGTCATAGATTTTGAAGATCACAAGTAATCTTTTACTTATTTTTTTTAAAACATGGTTGAATTAGTTGAATTTTCTCAAGATTGATACAAATTAACTTGCAAACAATTAAGCAGAATACCTGTGTTTAATGTAAAACACATGACTGTACATGAAATTGTTTGCTTGCAATCTTTGGTAAACATTCTTTATTTTCTTCTGATATAATTTGATTAAGTAACACTTCAGTTTCCTCACATGGTTCTTCAGACAGCGAAATTAATGATTAAAATGAAAAGGTAATGATAGCTATGTATACAAATTATATAAAACTTAGTCTTATTTCTTTAAAGTGAGAGAGTAGTATTTGAAAAGATGGAACAGAGAAGAACGGACAGACATCACATTCGACAAGTCAGGAGAATAGGTACTACAATTAGCTGTAATGTTATCATGGTTACATACACATATTTGGAAGATATCTGTTAGGCTTTAGGAAAAAAAATGTCTTTTTTATTGATGATCATAAAATTTGATGAACGAAAATCCTGATATTTGTACAATATGCTGATCATATCTATTGTACAATATTATGGGGTTTTTTTTGCATCTTAATTATTATTACTTTCGAATTAACAAATTATACAAAACTTATACCTATGTGACAAAGACAGGTTGTCACAAATTAGCAGCAAATAATGGAATTAATTTTACAATCACCTATACAATGTACTTGTGTCGTGTGGTATTTTGATCAGTTTCAACAGTATAATATGTCATATATTATGATTTATAAATCAAAACACCAGAAAGCCTTTACATGTACAATCTATTTATGGCATGGCCTACTTATATTGCTTTGGAGGATTTGCTGTAAAATGTAACACACTATAACATTGACTTAAAAACAAACCACCTTGATCTAGTATATAATGTTCGACATATGTACCCGGTATTAGCTTTTCATCAAAATTATGGTTAGAATAAGACTTTTATTAATGCTAATATACCAGTCTATACTGTTTAGGGTTAATCTATACAAGGAGGATATAAATCAAACATGAACCTCCCAAATGAAAGAACAACTAATCACCAAAACTCATCTTAAGAGAAAGTAAAAATAATAGGATTCAAAATATCTCAGATAATACATCAAGATCACCAGATCGAGAACGATATTTTAAATTGAGGCCAGAAAAAAACACAAATATTACTTTAATGACAAATTTGTAAAACTTTTTCAAAAGATGATCCTCATAATGAAAGAACTATTTTATGGTCCATTTTTGAAGCATTAAAACCCAATTAGTATAAATAAAGTCATGTCAAATGATGTCATAGGTTTCAGTGTAACCTTGGACCATATTAATAATTTATGGATTATTCATGCCTACTGGATCGATAATAAATATGTATTTTGATATCAAAGTAAAATAGCCAGATTTAGCCATAAAGGATTATTTTGTTTTATAAACAATTTGTTTGTTTTATTTTAACAGAGGCTGATGCTGAGAAATTACAAGAACTGCAGGATATGTTTTCAAGCTAAAATCTGGTAGGATGGAATTTCACAAGAACTGCAGGATATGTTTTCAAGCTAAAATCTCATAGGATGGAATTTCATACTGTGATATGTGTTTTATGATTTCCAGTGTAACTGAGATTAAATAATTGGCAGACATGAGGATTATGTAAACAATGGCTAATTTTATTTTTGTATGCATGGATCTCTCTGATTATGTTTGAAATCCACACAGCCATAGCATAACTCTATGTTTTCTAGGATTTACTGGTGCATCAACTATCATGCTTACAAGTCATACACTCAACATTCAGACATGTTTTTTGCATACAAACCTAAACACTTCAGCTTATTTATCATGTGAATGAACATTCGTAAATTACTGTAAAAGGTTGTGTAAAGTCTGAATTTATATATAGTCCTCACCCCTTTCTTGGACCAAAGAAATTGAAATGTTCATGTGCATGTAACAGTTTTCTTAAGAAAGTTCTGAGATGAAGATGGCAAGTCCAACTCTGCCATGTTTTAAAAAATGTTTACTAGAATGTGTAATTTATATATTTTATTGAAATACCAATCATGTTTATTTTATTTATTTCTTGTGCAGATAATAAATAATAGTGCTTTGTCATATTGTTTACTCTAATCATTGTTAAAACAAATGCTCAACTGATAAATAGTTTTAACCAAACCTATTTGTCAACCAACATTCATCAAAAAGATGAAGAAACAAAAAAGATGACCATCCCATATAATTAATACAAGCACATGTAACATATTAAGAAAACATTTATAAAAATTAACATCAATATAGAAGTTTGTAAAGAATTTCTATTATAATGTTATAAAAATAACCGAAAAATAACAAAACACCAAAATGGCTACATCCAGTGACAATACAATGGGGTAAAAAACTATTCTGGTCCATAGTTAATCAACATCCTTCTTTCTAAATAAAGAAAAAGACCGTGGACAATACACAACCTTTTATGGTATGTCAATTTGTGCCAGCCATTGCAATAATAATAGTTAACATGTGTTTATTAGTAGTCATTATGCTAGTTGTAAGTACAAGAAAACAAACTTGTTTTATTTTATGTTTATGTTTTGTGTTGTTGAATTTATGTCAGCTTTGAGAAAATCTTGTTGATTTATTATGCATTCAATGTAATGAGCTGTACTTTGTACATGCAACACATGCAATTTTTTCTGTTTCAAATTAAAAATCATAACATATCTACATGTATTCACAACTGCTATGTCTTTCAATGAACTGTTATTGTTGTACATAGATATCCAGATTTGTTTTTGTTTATTGTTAAATATTTATTGACAGAATTCTCTGATTTGACAGAAATGTTAATTTGTAAATAACTAGTATTCTTTAATTCTGGATTTTATTAAAACATGATTTTTTTAAACATTTGTAAGGTTTGCTCAAATAGATACAATAGTGAACTGCAATCAAAGAACAATACATGTGTTTGTACTGAGTGGAGGGGTGCTAATGTTATAGTGATTAGTAAGGAATATGTTGTAATGTGGAGATTGTCTATTATTATGTTATTTTTGTGATAAAAACATGGGTAAATAAATTTGCTGCTTGTATCCTGGTGAGTTGTTCATATTATTTTTAAATAATTCACTGTTTTGTGATATTTTAGGTCATATTTATTCCAGTAACTTGACATTAAGGATACCATTGACACTTTTAACATCTGACCTTCACCTTAAAATGAATGACAAGGACAGACTGAGATTTACATTGAATATTGACTTCAGCTTTCTAACTGCCTTCTTATTTGTACCAATATTCCAACAGCACTAAATATGAGTTGATTAATATGATATTCAAGACAATAATTAAATTTACAACAGGTCCTTACTTGTTTTTGGTAATGAGTGGTTTGAGTGGTCAGAGTTGTTTGCAGTTGACAAACGTTTTCTAAGTCTATTTTTTACCAACAACCATAAGTTCAGGGCTCTGTACTGGCCATAACATAGTCGGTATTTCATTTCTTCTTTTTCACTCTGTTGTGTAATGAGATTGATGAGTTGGTGCATTATCACCCTAAAATGACCAACAACAGGCCATAACTGTTAATCCAGGATGTTGACATAATTTGTAGAATTATGTTGCCATCTACAGGTACAAATGTCCCAACTACGTCATACGATATACATCCCCAAAAAACGAGATATGCTTTACAATGAGGCTCAAGGTTTAAGTGCACACCAAGACATTGCTATAACCATGTCTCATCGTCAGTTCTCCAAATCTGTATCTTATCAATTCCTTTCACAACTTTAGTTTCATCTGAGAAATTTATCCACTTCCAATTGTTTTCCACAGTCCAGAACTTGTACTTCAGCAAGACTTACCCTTTATACTGTTAGTTTGCAAAATTTCAATTTTCTTTTTGAATGTGCCTCTTTTTTTGTAACCCCAATGCAAGAAACAACCTTTCACGGTACTCTGTGGTGTTTTGTTACTATATTTGTTTTTTACATCTGATGAAGTTATTCTACGGTTTACCTTTACCATATGAACCAGTTTCCCTTCGTTCTGGGCACTAGTAATTTATAGCCTTACATCTTGTTTTGTCTTCTGCTGTCCCCCTTTCACAGAACTGTTTAAAAAATGTTGTGATAGTTGACAGGTCAATTCCTGTTAGTTCTGATTTTTTGTGACCACTTGTACCATCCTTATTTTATGATTTTTTCTAGTAAATAAGTTTTTTACTTTTTCTCCCAACCATTTTAGCAGACGCTATTGTAAACAAAATGGCTTCCGATGATGTAACAAGTGACACAGAAAATTACATTGTCAACATCAACATAATTTGTTTTATTGTTTAAAGACTTTGTTTGTTTGTTGAATGATATTTAACACCAATTTCGGCAAATTTGCAGCTTTATCATGGTGTCCAGCTTTTATTTAGGGAGGAAGCCCGAGTACCCGAAGAAATTCCTTGACATTAATCCTTGTCAATTAAGATTGGAGTTAAGTACACCCTTCACGAAATGAGACGCAAACCCACAACCTCAGTGTTTACAGACCACATATTCAATAGCAGAGAACCTACCTTAATCTCTTGGCCAATGAGGCCCTCTACAGACTATGAACAACCATGCATTGACAAAATTTTTTACAATCAGCCATTTTGGGGAAACATTTTTGGTCCTTGGCTGTAGATCATATAAAATGCTAAGCTATAGAGTATTTAAAAGAAATTAAAATATTGTGTGTTGTCCTAAAGTAAGTAAACTACTGTTAATTGAACATTAAATACTCTTTATTTAAAGTGGGGGGAGGATTGTAATTCAAGACAACAAATTTTTACAAATGGGTAAGGTCATGTAAGGCAAAAAAACTATATATTCCAAGACATTATATTACTCTCAGTAGAAATTGGAAATTTAAAATTATTTGATTACAGATTAGAAACTCCCATCTTAATTATTCATTCAACTTACCTCACAAATGTTTCTAAAGCTTGCCCAACTCATTCACAAACAAGTATATAAAGTTTATTTTGTTTAAATAGGTTAAAGTCTTGTTAATGTCAATAAAAATTACTTACAACTTACCTTCAAGGGAGAAAATTAAGCCCTCAGAAAACTGATTTGTAAGAATGGTGTTGATGCCACTTGCAGCAATTTTTAGTCATAAAAATAAACACTGGCCACCATGATAAAGCTGATATATATAAGTGACATAAAACATCAAACAAACCAACACAAAAAACAAATCCATTTCCTGGATTGGAGGCACATAGAGTTGTATGTGTAAATGTTGATATAGTAGAAAAATTTCTACAATGTTTTAATTTTTGTACAGCAGTCTTCCTTATAGCTAAGTAAAATAGCAAATAATAAGTACAGCATTAGAATAGGACTGTTTATTAGTATATGTGAAATGCAAAAAATGACTAAAAAAATCTAACATACAATGCTAGCACCTTGCAAGACATTCAAAAAGTAAAATAAAATAATTGCATAAATAAAATGCAGGTCAACTGCTTAACCTCAGTATATCAGAAGTAAATTTGTACTTGTAAACAACAAACAATAAAGTCTAAAGTAAATTGAACACAATTCTATCTTTTTGAATATATTTTAAATTAAAAAAAAGAATTTTGTAGTACCTTGTATATCTGGAACACCATTTAAACACACATTTTATTTTGCTGTGTACTCCCAAGTTATAATAAAGATGAAAACCTTTCAGTTAGCTGTTTCTGAAAAACAGGTACAAATGAGCACTGGAGGTCATAGTACTGACATAGAACTCGGGTATAATAATACCTGATCCTGATAACAAGGAAGTAAATTGTACACTGTATTGGACAATTGTCAACAAATATTAGAGTTTTTTTCTAATTGAAATGAATGTTTTTAAATATATTAGCTTTAAGCCAAGCAAAATAAAACTATGTTATTCTAGTCCAATGAACCCAAAACATCTAAACAAATGGAATGAATACAATATACCAATTTAAATAGTAAAATTAATAAAATCTCAAACAATAATGACTCTTGATCCCAATTCTCTGACAATAAGTTTTGGTCCCGAAATCTCTAAAATTTACAACTATTGGTCTAAATTCTCTTGGTCCAGAATCACTGTCAATGATGTGTAATGGTCCCAAATTATATAAAAAAACCAATTACTCTTGGTCCAGAATCTCTGTCAATGACGTCTAATGGTCCCTAATCATATTAAAAGACAATTACTCTTGGTCCAGAATCTATTTCAATGATGTCTAATGGTCGCAAATCATATAAAAAGACAATTACTCTTGGTCCAGAATCTATTTCAATGTCTAATGGTCCTAAATCATATAAAAAGACAATTACTCTTGGTCCAGAATCTATGCTAAGGACACTAATGGTCCCAAATCATATAAAAAGCACTATCACTATGTAACATGGCTTATCAAAGACAAATATTGCTAGATTAAAACATGTGTCCTTATCTCACATTTATAGAGGTGACAGTAGCACTGCATTAAAATACACCTCTTTCAAACATGTTCCAATGAAAACTAAAATTAACTTTTATTTTTATAGATTAACTTATCTGTTATGAAAGGGTGTGTTCAAAAACATATATTTAAGAAAATGCAGTGAAGTAAATTCAATCTAACTTTTCGGTAATTTTCAAATTAAAACAACATTGTTTTTTGCATTAATTTTCTTCAGAAACTGAGCATTTTAGTTACAATAAAAACAGGTTATCGACATATATATATTCAGAACGTACCATATAATAAAAAAAACTTCTGGATGTACAACTTCAATGTAAGAACATAATGTTTAATACCTATATGTATATATCTGTTTTGCTTTGTACACTGTTGCTGCATATAAGAATTTTTGTTTCTGTCAGCTGTATAGGTAATATGTGACAAACATTGCTTAACTTCTATACAACACAAGATCATTAGTTATTAAAGTACATGCAAGTCTACATAGCGACATTATCTGTATTATAGATAAAATACCAACGTGTACAAGTATGCAAGTCTGGCGTTATGGTAAAATGGCAATAAAAACTCGTAACAAGAAAGTTTACACATCAAAGGTCATCACTGTATATAAAATGTCTGATCACCAAAGATAAATGAGCACATTTGTGAGACGAACTTAAGGAGACATTTTATAACAAACGAAACAGGTTCTCTATAATGTCTGTCACTATTAATAGACAGTTGATAGAGGATGCCATCATTCATGTACATGTATATGTATATATAGAAAACCAGTGAACTGGTGCATTACTTTGTAAAAAATAAAATGCTCTACATTAAACTCATGTTAGATATATGTCTCCGAGACTAGATTGCACAGAAAAGTAACATATTATATAACAGGAATATTCTAATGTTATTTTTGCCAAAAAAAAAAAGCATAGAAAAAATAACAAATTGCATTATAAAAAGTGTCCAGTTCCCGACTGTAAATTAACTAACCCACAAAATTAGTATCCAGGATCAATGACAAATTTTCAGTGTCTGCAGGCAGTAGCTGTTAAAATTAAAGGCGCTGTACTGTCAGTGCAACATACTTAATTACCTAAAATTTTTCCTGCACGGATGATAAAAAATATACAGAGGTTAATTACCTAAATATTTTTCCTGCACGGATGATAAAAAATGTACAGAGGTGAATATTAACAGATCTAACAAAAAAAACTGAAGACAACTGCCAATAGCAAAAGGACCATAATAATAATAAGCATAAAAAGATACAATGGTAATTGCATAATCAGACAAGGCACCCAGCATTGAAACAATATTGTACATCTAAATGTGAAATACATCATACAATGATAAAAAAAAAAAATCAACAATAAGCACACAGAACAACTATAACAAACTCGAGCTAATTGTCAACAACTCATGTTTAAATATTGCAGCATACTGTGAATTAAACCCTGTACATTTTAGGATCCTGAGCATTATTATCTTTAATGCCTACAATCTGAAGTGATCTGGACCCTATTCTGCACAAAATTTTAAATAAATCTATACATTAAAATAGCAGCTAAGGAAACACCAAAACCGAATATATTAAGAATATCTAAAAAAATATATAAAATGAAAATGACTGACAGATAAACAAATGCTTTAGGATGAGATTCTATATAAATTATGTCTAAGTAATACAAGGATGTATAACATATTTGGTTAAGAACACAAGCATGGTTACTAGACTAACAACGGCACAAATAGTTATAAAAAAATTGAAAAAAGCTGTAAACATTGCACATTGAATCAGATCTACATGCAAATTATGAAGTTATACATTAAGCAAAGTTAATTTTGATTTTGCTTTGATATTTTTGCAATTATTTTTGAATGTATGAAACTAATGTAATGAAACAAATGTCTGCACAAATAAAACCACAGCAGACGATACACATATAAGAAGCAAAGATCCTGCTAGTTACAATATAGATGGTACACTTCAAATTTAATTACATACAATTAAATTTGTCTATGAAAATATAATGACACCATATCATGACTTTTATTTCTGTCCAGCAATCAAGAGTTACTTCCCATGTCTACCATAAAACTTCCTGTTAATGAGGTAAATAAGCAAATTGACATTAATCTTTGCCTTGTTGAACATCTCTATTACTGCAACACCTTCATACTGCAACTGGAGTAAATCCTACAAAACAATGACAAAAGTTTAGTGTTGACATCAATTTATTCCATAAAAGGAGACAAGAAACTATTTCTAATGTCCAGTTAAAAATTAGATATCCATTAAGAATAATAGAACAACAGAAAGAAAAAGTACAATCTAGAAAACTGTAAGCACTGCTCACCAGTTGATACCTCTGCTTACTCCAAATATCATTTCAATCAAAATAAAATGCATCAGGTGTGCAATGGCACTATGTTACAAAGATTCTTTGTAGGTTAAATTTAATTCCATGCAGTGGTGTAGGAAGTTGTGGATAAGAGATGTGTACAGAAGTCCCCCTCTCGAGCCACCCTCGTTTGAACGACCACCCTTTTGTCCCGACCACTTTCCTTTTACATTAACTCATTTCTGTACAATTTACCTCTTTTAGAGGACCACCCCTTTAATGTGACCAGTGACCGCCCTATAGCCATAAAAACCTGTGCTTCCCCTATTCATGAACGACCACATTATCAATTTGTATATGTTTATGTTTACTAGAAATGACAACGGAAGTTCAAATTCAAATTCGGGACATTGACCGGAAGTTCATCATTGATTTTTCCCTGATTTTGAATTAAATGACTATTGTTTATTATTGGTAGTAATAAAATTATACAAGAATATGTGTTGGTTGTTTATGGTTTTTATATCGAGTATTGAATTGAACAATGTTAATGTCCAAATCTTCACGTGATGTGTACAACATTTGCATATGATAGTAAACAAAATTTGGACGATTCCATTTTGCTTATAATCTTTTCCTCGTGACATAATAATGTTACATGAACTGTCATTACTAATATATTATGTCTTTTCAGTAAAGAAAATGTGTTTGATTCTTCCATAAAATATTTTTATAATTCAAGTGAAAGACCGCGTCAATCTGCCAAATATAGATTAAATATCGGCTTCAGATAATTTACATACCGAGCTAATTTTTTTGAAAATGTGTTTGCTGAGAATTAAAAATTCAACCAGGCAGTAAAAATTTGCAATTAAAAATTTAGTTAGCTTTGTGCAGTGAATTTCCAGATTTCTAAAGCACATGTCTCAAGAATCATTGAATGGTCTAGATCTGAATGAAGCCATTAAAGGTTTCTCTGTGACATGACACAAAGTAGGTTAGAACTACACATTGTATGTACGATATTGGGAAAGAAAACAGTTTTATTAAGACCAATATAAAAAAAACTTTATTGATAATCAGTGCACAGATAAATCTTAAGTATGATAACATGTAATTACAATCTAATCATAACTTATTCCATTTGAGAGACCACCCCTTTTTGTAAGACCACTTTTCAGTTGCAAATAGGGTGTACTTTCAAGAGGGGGACTACTGTACCCCCAAACAAACATACACCCCATCATTATATCCCCCAAAAAAGGAAGTGATAATGGTTTTTTTGTTTTGTTTGTTAAATTGTGTTTACTGCTACTTTAGCAAATTTTCAGTTATATCCTGGCGTCCAGGGCTAATTGGGGGAGGAAGCCAGAGTACCCATAGAAAACCCCTGACCTTCTGTAAGAAAACTGGCAATGCTTGTCAAGATTGAAGTTGAGTGCACACTGCCTGCAGTGAGAATTAAAACTGCAACCTCAGTGTTGACAGACCATGTGATCAATAGAAATGACTAACTTAACCACTTGGCCAATATACTTGCATAAAATCAACGAAAATACATATTGGTTAACAATAAAAGTATTAAAAAAAAACAAAATTTTACAAAAAAACCCTAAAGCATTAACTGTATTCTTACCTGGAAGACTAGATCAACTTTATCCATTTCTACTCCCATGAATTTGGCATTGATTTCAAACACACCAGGGTCTCTTGTGTCACCGATCTCAAACTGAACATTCTTAAATCTGAAGGTATGTACAGAACAATATATACAATGAACTTTTAAAATTAATTCTATATTTTAAATTGAATACATTCTTTGTGTTGGAAATAAAATTGAAAAACCATATTTCTTGATTTCTTAGGTAGACAGAATGTTTAGCAATCATTAAAGGATTTATGACCAATCAGTTTATTTTTCTTGTTAATTCATTTGTTTGAGCAGCACGTTGTAATAGGTGAAGTAAGTGTAGTTATCAACAGGAAAACCATCTAAATTAAAGGTTGGAGACAAGCACACCTTGATTAAAGTCATACTCACAACCCAATGGTGGCTAGTCAATAGTGAAATATGACTTACTTATTGGACCACCACAAGGTTCAGGAGTCAAGCACACCTTGCTTAAAGTCAGATTCACAACCCCAATGATGGCTAGTCAATAGTGAAATATGACTTACTTATTGGACAACCAAGGTTCTGGAGTCAAGTACACCTTGATTAAAGTCAGACTATCAACCCAATGATGGCTAGTCAATAGTGAAATATGACTTACTTATTGGACCACCAAGGTTCAGGAGTCAAGTACACCTTGATTAAAGTCAGACTCACAACCCCAATGATGGCTAGTCAAAAGTGAAATATGAATTACTTATTTGACCACCAAGGTTCAGGAGTCAAGTACACCTTGATTAAAGTCAGACTCACAACCCCAATGATGGCTAGTCAAAAGTGAAATATGAATTACTTATTTGACCACCAAGGTTCAGGAGTCAAGTACACCTTGATTAAAGTCAGACTCACAACCCAATGATGGCTAGTCAATAGTGAAATATGACTTACTTATTTGACCACCAAGGTTCAGGAGTCAAGTACACCTTGATTAAAGTCAGACTCACAACCCCAATGATGGCTAGTCAAAAGTGAAATATGAATTACTTATTTGACCACCAAGGTTCAGGAGTCAAGTACACCTTGATTAAAGTCAGACTCACAACCCCAATGATGGCTAGTCAAAAGTGAAATATGAATTACTTATTTGACCACCAAGGTTCAGGAGTCAAGTACACCTTGATTAAAGTCAGAATCACAACCCAATGATGGCTAGTCAATAGTGAAATATGACTTACTTATAGGACAACCAAGGTTCAGAAGTCAAGTACACCTTGATTAAAGTCAGACTCACAACCCAATGATAGCTAGTCAACAGTGAAATATGACTTACTACTTAGACCAAAAAGGTTCAGTTTGAAATGTGCAGGAAATCCATATCATAAATTATTATAATAGTTCTAAAGGTAAAAATACTCTATTTGACTTAACTAGAAAACCAGATCATAAAATTAAACTGATATTTTGAAAATCATGGGAGTATTTTTTTTTAACCAATTCATGATTATATAATTTTATTGGTGTACTTACTGATTTGTTGGAAGGCCTTCTATCTCCAGAACTATTCCCTTTTCATACAGTTTAGCGGCACTGTATTTCAGCTTCTCATGATGAATCTTATGACCTTTTTCATCAGTTTCCCCTCTTTTAAACAGTCCTCTAGATTTTCTATTACTGGAATAAAATGCCAAACTTTAAATTCTTAATTATACAACTCAATCACACCATTTTGACACCGAGGGGCTGTCAGCTGTTTAAACTCAGAAATCAAAACCTTTACATTTGTAAAGGATTTCTTCACTTTCTGGCTTATGTTAAATGTGCATTGTTTGTACCAATAACAAAGTGTAAAATATTCAGAACTGAGGGGCTGTGTAGTGGGTGCAAGATACGAAATATGTGTCCTTCAACTGTTTACTATGTGGAAAATGTTACTGTTGTCAGAGATTTTCACTTCATCAAAATACTGTGAAGTATGTTCTGCTGTAACAGTAGCCATTAAAAGTAACAATGGGACAGCAAAACTTTGTAGTATAAATGGGTAAGGTAACTATGTAATCTGGATAACTTTTTTAAATATAAAAAATTTCCTGGTTTTTTTTCTGGATTTTCAAGATTTTTATGAAATTCCCTGTCGAGAATAGGAAATATGAATTTCCTAGTCTTTTTCCTCATTTAAGGTCATGTGGGAACCCTGTATCATACATTCATCTGTAAGTTTCAAGGGTTATTGGTACAAATTATATTTTCATTTTTAATATTCTGTATAGATGTACATACAATTATAACAGTTTACCATAATGTTTACATAAACAATTAACAATAAATGATGCATGCAACTTTTATATGACAAGTGGTAAAAACTCATCCCAGAATTCACTAGTTATTTACATATATATGTATACATATATTTAAACAAATTAATTGTTTTCATAGGTCTACACATTTCAATGATTTTTTTTCTAAATTTCAGCAATTACCCCTTACATTCTACACATATGTATTGTACATCATTACAATGACTTTGTCCACATCCTGTTCTCATAAATTTACCCAGACCTTATTGCTTACTTGATACAAATACACGATATTCACGCGCCCTTGCTACTTCCTGTTTTCATAAACTTACTTGCTCTTTTGTTGTAAGTTATCTAAACATGTCTTGACGTATCTGTTGTAATAGTCAATTTGTGACTCACAGAATTTCCGTTTCTCTTGTAAACTTTTTATTGTCTGTTTGATTTTCATCAGCTCCTGTTTCCTTTGATTTCTGTATCTCCTTTGATTTCTTATGTCCTTAAATAAAACTTTTAATTTAGTATAAACAATTTAAAAACATTCCAATGCCCACTGTGTAGACACAGTACTTTCCCACTTTCAAAGTTGTCTACAGGGGAGTATTACCTATAATTACAATGCCCACTATTGATACATCCACTTTCACAAAAAGTATTCATTGACAGGAAGAACAAGGAGCAAAAAATCACTACACACCATATGGTACTATAGGTTAAGGTATCCGGACCATAATTGACCACGTGATCATATTTGGTGTCCCGGATGTCCATTGTTTTTCAATGGAGCAGACCTCGGTAATCTTCGGCAAACATCGGAAATACTATTTGAGTAACTGAATTTTTTGCTCAAAAATGCTAACATTGACTCAAAGTAGCACAATATATATAATTTGCATCATTAATTAGCAATATATTTATTTAATAAAGCCACATTTCTTGGTCGAAAAATAAAATTTAACGGTAATTTCAATTATGGGTCAGATACCTTAAAGCAACATGAAAAATATCAGGCTTCTGCGTCCTATAGATGCGTTGAAAAATGTGACAGAATTTTTTGTTACCGACAAACGAAAGAATGAACAGGGTTAAAACAGTATACACACCCCCCCCCTTTCTTCAAAGCTTGTCTTTTAACTTGCTAGAGCTGCCATTGAACAGATGATTATTTAGAACTGTCACTTTAATCATCAGTACAATGATTACTTGGTCAGGGATGTTGTTTGGAGGGCCTAATTAACACTATTAAGTATAATTGGCTTATAACATACAAGACTCCAGGTAACAGAATTATTTTATATGTGCTGTCAATTGAAAATATCTCCTAAACTCCATGGATCCAAACAGGACCTTTAGCATACAAAAAAAAATGTAGAAAGATTTTCATCAGCTCTAAAGGCCCCAAAGTTGAGTAAATTTGACTGTTTTACAATCTCACAAGACTTACATGTTTTACAATTAGATAAAATACTTACTTGTGCTATCATATTAATTATATCTTGATAATTATTTTTCCTGGTTACAATTTGTTCCAGTTCCAATGTCTGTAAGTTCTTCTTTATTTTTGTTTTCATAAAACTTAAAGGCAATCTGTATAAGAAAAAATTGAAAATGTGAAAATATAATTAGTACAATAAAACAACTGTTGTAAACCTTTACTAATTTCCAATATTTGGGGCAAGTGATACATCTCATGTTTTATACATTGGATAAATTTTCAATAACAGTAGAATTTATTAAAAAAAATAAGAATAGCCATTAACAAAAACAATAATACTTTAATATTACATTGCACCCTCATTATGCTAACACGTTTTGGACCAATTATAATTGTCATAAGGGTGGCTGTATATAAAGGGAGAAAGTAATATAAGAAATTTTGTTTACTTTAAAATTTTTGGGCAGTAAGTGTTTGCTTGATTGTTATTTAACAACACTTTCAGCAATTTTTTAGCTAGATCATGGTCCAGTAGCTGGAGAAAAGCCCGAACCATTTGATAGGAAAACTGGCAATCCTAGGCAATTAAGATTGGAGTCCAACGCACCCGGTCCACAGTGAGACCTGAACCTGCAATATCAGTGTTGACAAACCATGTGATCAATAGAAGATGAACTTTCTTAAACTTGTGCATAACAGATGTCCTCTCTGATAGTTACCAACTTTATATATTAAAATTATTAAAATATTTTTTACTTTTGCTTATACTAGTCCTAAATTTGTTTACAAAGACTTCAAATAAACAATGTCTAAACAGACTAAACTAATAGTCACACCCCAGCACAGTGAATTTTTTCGCTTGCATTTTTTAATTATTTTGATTCTGAAAATCAAGTCCATATTTCACACTATGCCTCCGTTTACCCGTCACAAATCATCCTTGACATTTGCTATGGGAAATTTCAATTGTAAGTCAGTCATTTTTGTTTGTAAAGGGGTCTTATATTATATACATAGGTTCATCTGCTTCATGAAGTTTTATGGTACATGTGTTAGGACGAACAGTGAGACTTTTTACATGTAAAGTGCAAAGAACAGTGCCAGAAAGGTTTCAAACAGACAATTGCCTGCTCCTAGCTGACACCTTCAATCTAATTTAGGTCAAAATTTAATATGGAAAATTGTCCTTTCAGAAGGAACAAATCACAGCATTTCAAAAGGCTGATTAAATGTGGAAAATAATTGTTGAATTTCAATTTGCACCTTTTTGGAACTTAAAAATGCAAGAAAGAGCATCTTGACCATATACGGTAAGCAGTTTTTATTTGTCACTCTAAAACCTCTGTCAAAGTACGCCGACTGTTACTATAATCAAATACTACTCTGTCTTTTGATCAATTTTGAAATAAATTGTTTAAACCATGAGAATGTCCCTTTATGAATAACACATTACAATACAAATGGAATAAACTTGTGACAACCACATCTATCAACCAGTTACCTGGTATCTCCTGACATTGACTGTTGTCGAACAACACCAGTCTCGTTTGATTCCGTCATCTTCTTGTCTCTAATGTCTCGCTTCTTTACAATAGCTTGATGTAAATCTTCCTAAAATCAAATAAAAATGATCGTTCTATTCAATTCTTTTATTTAATTCATTATAATAGGTTGAACAAATTGTTATAAATCATTGACTAAATTTTCCCACTGAATCAGAACAAGTGTGGACACAGAAAAACGTCTTGCCTGAATTCCGCATCAGTAACGAAAATAAATTTCGTCATAAGCATTACGTTAATAGCATTAATTATGAGCAGCGGCCTGTATACCAAATATTGTCACCATACTATGCATAGTTACAGAGGAACTGTCCTGATACAAAAACTTTAACGTAGTCGCTGGACAGTGAAATTGAAGTCAAGGTCAGGTGGAACCTACCAGACAGTCATGTACTATTAATCAGCAACCTATATACCAAATATTGTCATCCTACCATGCGTAGTTACAGAGGAACTATCGTAACCCAAAAACTTTAACGCAGTCGCTGGACCATGAAATTGAGGTCAAGATCAGGTGACACCTACCAGACAGTCATGTACTAGTCATCAGCAACCTATACACCAAATATTGTCATCCTACCATGCGTAGTTACAGAGGAAATGTCGTAACCCCAAAACTTTAACGTAGTCGCTGGACCGTGAAATTGAGGTCAAGGTCAGGTGACACCTACCAGACAGTCATGTACTAGTCATCAGCAACCTATACACCTAATATTGTCATCCTACCATGCATAGTTACAGAGGAACTGTCGTAACCCCAAAACTTTAACGTAGTCGCTGGACCGTGAAATTGAGGTCAAGGTCAGGTGACACCTACCAGACAGTCATGTACTAGTCATCAGCAACCTATACACCAAATATTGTCATCCTACCATGTGTAGTTACAGAGGAACTGTCGTAACCCAAAAACTTTAACGTAGTCGCTGGACCGTGAAATTGAGGTCAAGGTCAGGTGACACCTACCAGACAGTCATGTACTAGTCATCAGCAACCTATACACCAAATATTGTCATCCTACCATGCGTAGTTACAGAGGAACTGTCGTAACCCAAAAACTTTAACGTAGTCGCTGGACCGTGAAATTGAGGTCAAGGTCAGGTGACACCTACCAGACAGTCATGTACTAGTCATCAGCAACCTATACACCAAATATTGTCATCCTACCATGCATAGTTACAGAGGAACTGTCGTAACCCAAAAACTTTAACGTAGTCACTGGACCGTGAAATTGAGGTCAAGGTCAGGTGACAGGTGACTGACTGGCAAGTACTCATCATAAGCTACCTCTGGACCAAATTTGATGGACCTAGGGCTTGGGCTTACAAAGATATGAAGCAAGATGTCAAGTGTTTACGCCGCCGCCGCCGCCGGATTCCCATACATATGTCTCGCCTCCAGCGACTTTCGTCGCAGGCGAGACAAAAACAGATTGTATCAGGTTCCTTCCTTGACTATGATATTTATCCACTCTCAATAGCTAAATATTCAAAGTAAGAAAATGTATAATCTATATTTATCTTTATTTTATGTTGATTTCAAATTATTAACAAGTTTTTAAAAACTTATTTGAAGGAAAACAATTGTTGTCATACAGTTACAGGACAGTGTTCATAGTACTTTCCTAAGCGTGAAACTATACATTCCACTAAGTGATTAAATTATATACAGTGTGTAAGATTACAATTGGATATACATAGACATTAATTACTGGTATAATGTACAAATGTCAGACAGTGTACATGTACAGGTATACTCCGTGTTGTACAATTGGTTACAAACAAACACTGTACCTGTCTATTAGCAAAGGTAGGCTTAATCAAAATAAAATCCAACATATATGTGCAAAACAATTATAGTAAGTCCTACACCTGAACATTGTGATTTCTAAAAAGGACACATGGAACTTTTATGTATACCACATAATATATGAAATGTACTTCAAGCTGAGCACGGACTTTGGCAAGATAAAACCTAATTCAAACCAACAGTTTGCCACAGATAACTACTGTACCGATAAAAATACAAATGAATTATAAAAACATCTGTCAAAGAAATAATTAAATACTGTGTATTGATAAATGCTTCTTTGTTTATATTTATACATGTAAGTCTTTGCAAAATCTGCCAAGATCTTCCAAAGTTGACAGGACCTCTATTAAAATGTTCCATTCAAGTCATCATTTATGGTATAAATAAATGACTTAAAACTACCTTTTGTAACTTAATTGGTAAAAAGAATACGGTAACATACTGACAGAAAAAATTTATCTATTTAGGCCACACAAAATTAATTTTAAGGTTCTCAGGCCAAATTTTTCAAAAATAGATGAGGGAGGGAGGCTTTTTTTTAATCATTTTATTGGTCTAAAATCAGACGTGGGAGGCATTTTTTTATTCGTTATCTTGCACAAAATTTAACTGGTAAAGATCTCAATCGATACAGCAAAGAATTTCTATATTAAACATTCATATTTGTACATGAAATGTATTTAAAGGTTATTACATAAAAGAACCCCTTTTAAATTGTTAAATTGTTTATGCAACCTGGGTTATAGTATAGTGAAATTGAGGGGAGATGGGTAGGGATCGTCGCAATGCATCTAGATGCGTATTGAACACGTCTTTGCAGCAACTAATGCATACTAGTACAGTTATCGGATGTTTACAAATTTCAGTCGTGTCAATTTCGTCTCCAATGCATGATAACATATCATACAAATGGTGATCGAAATTAACCTGTTTCGTCAGATTTTCTACATGTAACAATTATTTGGGCAGCAAATATGTTTTAATTAGGATATTTATTAGACAATAAATACATTCAATATGAACATAAATTAGAGTAAATTAACCTTTAATTTTAATACATTTCAATTTGATTATCTGATTGATATACACTAGATTTAGGATCTGAAAGACTTTACTGTGTCTGTGGTCAGGTTCAACCTTTCTGTTGAAATTGATTGTATAATGTTCTAAATTACAAATAGTTCATTCTAATTTAATTTACGAGATTATGCTTGGGTATAAAATTAGAAAAAAAACTGATTATTTTATAAAGAAAATAATGATAATTTGTTGGGTGGAAAATTCGTTTTGAATGTCAGCATCTGCATTATTTTGACATTCATTTCCAAGATGAGCCAGACAAGACAAGAGTCTCTCTTTAATGGAGAAACATCAGCATGTTTCAAGTAATGATTGCAGTTCAATCATACCCCAGAAGACTGATAAAAATCTTGACCACTAGAACAGCATAAAGCATATGTCGCCATATTGTATATTTTATAAAATGACATGAATGATTATGGGTCTGTCATAAAAGAAATTGGTTGTATGCAACCACTTATCTTAACTGCAATATGTGGCACTCATGATAAATTGTTTGGGATTTGCCATTTTCAAAAATGACGAGTCAAGGACTCCCCATAAAAAATCCTACAAAGTACCACTGAAAGGGTACATATTTTGTGTAATCAACACTTCCTACAGCTTTTAACCTATATCCCTAACACTTTCCAGAAGCAGATTGCACATATTATAGTTGCGACCTGCTATTATGGTATCGTTTTATGAGATGTTTCTATATTTGGGAACATCAAATCCTACAGCTTTAAACCCAGATCCCTGAAACATCACAGAAAGTATGCACCTGCTATTATAGAATGTGTTTTCCCCATTTTTCCAGGATTGGGAACGTCGTAATTTTTCAATGAGGGTACCAATTTTGTGTAATCAACTTCTCCAGCTCGCTACCCAGATCCCTGAAACTGCACCAAACGATTGCACACATATTAAAGTTGTGCACCTGATCTTATTTAAGGAATGTTTTCCCATGACATGTCCACGAGAACTTCTTTCAGCAAATTTTATAGATGGTACCGCTTTTGTGCTATCAACTCTTCCTTTTTTGTCACAAAACTGTAAACGATTCTCCGTTTAATAAAGCACTTGTTTTGCAACGCCGCCATTTAAGACCAACGATTTTTTTTGTTTATTTTTCGGGTATCCGATCTCAATAGTCGTGAACACGAACGATTCCGTAACCCTCCTTTACTTTCAAACGCTTGTATGCACTATGTATTCTTTCGGAATTATCATTAGAGTAAGCAAATATGTCCGATCTTTCCGAATGAAGTGGCGGGAAATTAAGAAGCGGATCGGACCGAATAATTTTTTTAACGGAAACGGCACCGCATTTCCGGATTTTTATTTTATTGAAAACCAGATAAAATCGGCAATTCGGCGGGGTGAAAATGGATGCGTGCGGGCCTGAGAACTGTAAATCTAATTTTATATGGCCTTACTTATAGGTAATTGTATACCTGTTCTTCAGATGTTCCACTTTCTAACAACTGTGTGATGTTTTCAGCAGGTTGACATGCTATTACATCTACTACCATTCTTTTAGTCCTGTGGTATACAGAATAGATGTCACAAAAGTGTTTTACAATCATTTATGTTAAATAAAAGAGTCTCCAATGCTTTTGTTGACTAGTGTCCTTGGCCTTTGATGGAATTCCTCCAGTATCAATAGGCTTTTTACCCACTTGATATGTAATAATATCCTAAAGTTTCATTGAAATTATTTTTTGAGTTAATGTCTGGAAACTTCTTTTTGGTACAAATTGCTATCATTTTTTTGCAAATGTTATCTCGAATAGGAGTTTGTTTAGTAATAAATTACAAAATGATCAATTAAATTACATATTCTGAATAAATCTATACCTAATAAGCAGCTGTTTTACATCAGCTTGGTCGTCAGTTGGAACTTCAAACTTGTTCATCAATGTCAGAGATATTTCAGTTTTACCCAGCTGGGCAATCAACATCTCCTGTATGTTTGCATCATCTGGTACTTCTCCTCCTGCAATGCAACAAAATAGTATTAGGACATAATAAAAAAAATTAAGAGATTCTCAACTTTTCTAAAAATTTGGGGCGGGGAGGGCACATTTTATTGTTAACTGTTTAGTTTTGATCCATTTAAAAGAAAATAATGGCAAAGATCATGTTCTCTTATATGGATTTGATGCTGCAGCCTGAACAAGGTTTAGACATTTCAACATGCCATATATCAATGCTTCGGAAGCATGAAACTTCAGTTTTTAAAGCTGTTACAAAAACAGTACAACAAACATTATATTTGTTGGCAAAACAACCCTGAACACAAATTATTTACATCTTTTTTACTTTTTGAGAAACATGTGAAAAGGGAATTCCCACAGCCTAATCATTCGGTCAACATGACCATATTCATGTACATATCACAAAAAGACACTTGATTTTCACAATAAGCCTCTTCGGCTTTTATATAAGACTACATATAGTTCTCAGCAATTCATTAAAATCAACATTTGCCAATGACCTTAAGATTTTAGCATATGCTCTATTGCTCATATACACATTTCTAAAGTTAAACTGATAGAAAACATTTTTCTTTAAAAAATGTGTGCTCATATGTTCCATTATTATGAGTGGTTTTTTTGCATCCTGAACAATAGGCAAGCAGCCACCAACTGATGACCAAAAGAACTCGATATCAGTGAGATGATATTCATGCATCCATCTCTGTGGGGCCCGCCGACCTTGAGTTCAAGGTCAAAGGTCATCAACCATGGTATGGGACACATCGCCTTGATATAACCTACCCATTTACCAAATATCAAAAGCCTACTACAAAAGATAAAAAAGTTATAACTCTGACACAATTAGCTGGGGATGGACAGATGGATGGAAAGACTGATCACTTTAAGTGGCGGAGCCCTATAAAACAATTTGAACTACAAACTGAATTGTGCTGAAAATCGATCTTGATATTCATCTTATAATATTTAACAGCAGTGCAAAGTTTAAACAAATCTGTGACATGTTTTCAAGTTATCATCTAGAAACTATAAATGAATGGACACTCATATCCATATGGAAAGTATCACACAATACCCCGCCACTTTGTGTGGCAGGGTATAAAAAGACCAAAATGTGCACTTTAGACAGGGAGTCGTTATATTAAGGTAAAATGAATGGGAAAATGCTGGGGAGAAATAAATATGGTAGGATAACAAAGGTAGTCGTTTAGAGGGGGTCTCTAAACAAGTGTGACTGTAGCTTCCCTTCATAAGGAAAGGTAACATGGAAATTCTTTACATTTTGTGTTTCAATATTATTAAAAGCTATTAAAAGCTAACCTAACAACTCAACAACTGTCGGAACTTCACCGAGATCCTCTAACAACTCATGCAGTGGATCCTGGGAGTCTGGCGCTATCTGATCTTGATGTTGTAACAGAAGCTAAAATGAAAAATATTCAATCTGAAATACACAGTACACAATGAACTACAATACATGTGTACATACAATACTTTATGTTTATACATTTGTCAATTATTTATACAATTCTCAAACAAAATTTGTGAACAAATATCTGTTATTATTTTTCTTAAATGAAAAAGGTATCTAAACATTAAGAACAAATTTTAATCTACACTTGAAATGAAATCTTTCCTGTTCATATTCTTTTACTGCACCGTTACTAAAATCTATTAAACACAACCATATAAGAATACAATAGACTGATACCTGATGTGTATCACAAACTTCTTGAGCAGAGATATAGATAACAGGTTTTGTAATGGTAACCAGGTCGGCATACTGGTCCACATTAAACCACACTTCTGGTTCCGGGACATCACAAGCCTCCAAACAAAATTTTCTAAAAAAGGAACAGGTTTCATCACTTATGTGTTAGTATCATTACTCATTCTCACTAAATTTTATCTGTACTCTCCACGACAACCAGCTAGTAATAACAGTATCTTTCTTAAATTGATGCATGCTCAACCCCAGTGATTGAGTGAATCCATTAATCAAAAACAAAAGTTTTAGAACTAAAACAATTTTTTCAGTAAGGTTAAGTAGGCAGCTGTCAATACCAATAAGAACAACAGATCTAGCTTTAGTCAAGTTGTATCCTTTCATATGGCAAAATGTGACATATATTGTCTCCTCCGTGGCTTTTATTGACATTATTTGTATGTTGAAATACCAGATAGAATCCTAAACCAATTATGTCACGATGTAAATTTAATTTACATTTAATGAGCATAATGAAAATCTTACAGCTGAATAGGTAAAAGTCTTGAAGCAATTAAATTCTTGAAAACAATAAATCTCAATGATTACTAAGCCTTATATATAGACAAAATTTCCAAAAATAAAGAAACCTGTCTTGTGCCCATTACCAATGCAAATCAGTCTGTAACTGCAGTTTTCTTATATAAAACCATTCCCAAATCTTGGATTATCAAATCTAATCATTATTTCATATTAATGATACCTACTTGAATTTTTCATGTGCTTCTCTGATATAGTTGTTCATACTGGACAAGTAAGAGCTGTCACCTCCAAACTGAAAAGAAAAATAATTTAAAATTAATTTTTCCAAACTTTAATTCCATATTTAAAATATTCCAAATGTTATTATTTTTATCACTTTTATTATTTTGCAAGTATATATACAAGTTAATGAAAATAGTCATTCGAATATTGTTTTAATACCACCACAATCAGTTTTTATTTGTATTGCAAATAAATAGAAAAGCAATGGCTGATAAGTGCATATATTTTTATTACAGCCATTTATAAAATAAATTGAAGATGGTGGTGGAGGTAAATTAAATACAGTTCACAGGATGGGGTGTAGGATTCAAAAGAAACTTTTTATTTTTACCTAATGCACAAAAACTTTCAAAATCCACCACCACCCAACAAGTGCCTATGACATTTCCTTACAATACAGTCATGTTTGGGATGGTACAAGTCTGGAATAGCCCTTGTCATATATTACAACAAATAATTCCTATATTCAAAGAGCCTTACTTACTCCTTTATTAGAAGCAGCAAACTGTAGAATTTTGGCCACAGAACCAAGATTCCTTCTCTGGTCATTGGTCAGTTTAATTTCTGCACCAACATCAACAATACCAAAACCATCTGGAGCAACAATGGCAGAGTTGATGTATCTGTAGTATAACAGGTTTCCTACAATCTGTTTAAAAAAAAAGTCTTATCTGTGTTTTCAAATCAAAAGCCATTTTGTAATATGTGTACTGGGTAACTATGCTGTCAAGAAAGTTTAAACTTTATACTTCCAACAGTAGCATTATAAAGCTTCTGATATTACAGATATAGAAGTGTAAATAATTGAATTTGAAAATTTTTAACAAAAAATTGAAGAATGTGTCCATGGGACACGGATGCCCCCGCTAAAGTAAGTCCCAAACAGGAAGTAGTTGTCCAACAGGTTTGAAAGTCGCTTAGGATGTACAACTTGTGATACTGAACCACCCTGCCAAATTTCAAATTGTTCTAATGTAAGGTTTCTGAGAAAAGCTTGACAGAAATTTTCATACTGGTGATAACACATTTTCATATCGGCCCAGTTGAAAACAGGAAGTAGTTGTCCGACAGGTCTGAAAGTCGCTTAGGACGTACAACTTGTGATACTGAACCACCCTGCCAAATTTCAAATTGTTCTTGTGTACGGTTTCTGAGAAAAGCTTGACGGAAATTTTCATACTCGTGGTAACACATTTTCATATCGGCCCAGTCGCAACAGGAAGTAGTTGCCCGACAGGTCTGAAAGTCGCTTAGGACGTACAACTTGTGATACTGAACCACAATGCCGAATTTCAAATTGTTCTCATGTACGGTTTCTGAGAAAAGCTTGACGGAAATTTTCATACTCATGTTAACACATTTTCATATCGGCCCAATCGCAAACAGGAAGTAGTTGGACGACAGGTCTGAAAGTCGCTAAGGACGTACAACTTGTGATACTGAACCACCTTGCCAAATTTCAAATTGTTCTAATGTACAGTTTCTGAGAAAAGCTTGACAGAAATTTTCATACTAATGTTAACACATTTTCATATCGGCCCAGTTGCAAACAGGAAGTAGTTGTCCGACAGGTCTGAAAGTCACTTAGGACGTACAACTTGTGATACTGAACCACCCTGCCAAATTTCAAATTGTTCTGATGTATGGTTTCTGAGAAAAGCTTGACGGAAATTTTCATACTCATGTTAAAACATTTTCATATCGGCCCAGTCGCAAACAGGAAGTAGTTGTCCGACAGGTCTGAAAGTCGCTTAGGACATACAACTTGTGATACTGAACCACCCTGCAAAATTTCAAATTGTTCTCACATACGGTTACTGAGAAAAGCTTGACGGAAATTTTCATACTTGTGTTAACACATTTTCATATCCGCCCAGTCCCAAACAGGAAGTAGTTGTCCGACAGGTCTGAAAGTCGCTTAGGACGTACAACTTGTGATACTGAACAACCCTGCCAAATTTCAAATTGTTCTCGTGTACGGTTTCTGAGAAAAGCTTGACGGAAATTTGTACATACAGACGGACATATTTACGTACAAATGAAGTCCCAAACAGGAAGTAGTTGTCCGACAGGTCTGAAATTCGCTTAGGACGTACAACTTGTGATGCTGAACTACTCTGCCAAATTTAAAATTGTTCTCATGTACGGTTTCTGAGAAAAGCTTGACGGAAATTTGTTCGGACGTACGGACATGAGTAAAACTTAATGCCCCCGACATGTCGTCGCGGGGGCATAAAAAATTTAAACTAAAATTTTGATAGTCTGTAACATTCATATTTCAAACATTGATGAACGAAACAATACGAGGCATCAGTGGCAGAGTAGTCTAGGTAGTCAAACATCCCCCTATCAACACCAGGGTTGCAATTTGAAATTTAAAGCCCATTTTACAGTAATGTATACTCGACTCTAACCTCAATTGTCAAGGATTACCAGATTTTCTGCTGGATGACAGGTTTTCAAAGGGCCATCCAGCTAAAAACTGGACATTGTAATGTTGCTAAAAAATTGCTGAAAATGGCAGAAAAAATATTCAAACAAACCAAAGAACAGCATCTGCAATTTTGATGAGCATATACTTTTCCTATACATTGAGTTTTTTCCCTCATAAACATGCAACACTTTAAAACTACAAACCTTCAACACATCTTTCTCTGCAGCTTCAGGAAATCTTTCATTTAACGAAGCTTTCAACACTTTTGCCATATATCTCATACCATACCTGTGTGGAAAAGATAAAAAATTATTCAAATTATAGAAATCATCTGCAAATTGTGATCTCTGCATACCCAGTCTAACAACATAACTGCCATTCAATTTATATTCCTAGATTTAATTCCAATACAATCAAATATCCTTGGTGCTGATATGAAAATTTACATTCCGTTTAATATATTATATTAGAGAAATACAAATGTACATGTAATAACCCTTCAATTTTCTTGGATTACATATCTAATGTATGCACACATTTACTTATCATAAGATCATTCATATTTATTTCTTTTTCCAAATGGCAGAGCTGTCATGGTTTGCACAATCCAAGCATGCAGTACTTACGGAATTTTATCCAGAGACTGAGCTATAGTCGTCAGAAATACGTCTGACACTTCCTCCAGCCTCACTATCGATTGTTGTATTAACTGCTGTACTTCTTCATGCTTCAACGCTTGCTCTGTGGTCACATCATAGGGTAGTTCACTGAAATTATGTAACCTTACTAAAAATAGATTCATATCAGTTACAAATAAGTAGTAACATCTTCCTATTTGATACAAGAACAAATTTGTATTGCAAAATTCAGTTCCATTATTTGCATTAGTTGTTTCAATTATGAAATTGTCCTTTGACCAGGACGTTGCACATTTGCAATGTAACTATTGTTGTTTTTCCCCAAACATTCAACTTTCTGTTTTCTGTTTTCGGTTTATGATTTGTGTCATGTGTGTTTGTCTAAATCCTTATTTGTAATTTTTCCTTGACTTTCAGTTTCCTTGCTGTTGTTATTGCCCAGTGACTCACGGTTTTACTCCGTTTCCAGTTTTAATACCTAGTTTTGCCTGTGGTGGACTCTGTAGTATTAATCCAAACTTTATAGACTTCTACAGGATTGGTGTTGATTCTCAGGTTTTTATCTTCTATCACACTATTGACTAAAGGACTCAGCATATCTCTCAGAGCACTCTGTCCACGCTGGTTTCTGAAATAGATATCATTTTAATGACCAATGTCTAGTAGTTTCAGTGAATATGATTGAAAAGTAAAAGTTTACAAAAATTTACAGACACAAAGAGACCATTATAGGACACATGACTCTTCTGGTCAGAAGAGCTAAATATTGACATGTTTGTGGCATGTTTACTCTTTACCTTTTACATCATCTGTATTGCACTAACCCAAAATTCATTGATTGGCAAATACCAAAACAAAGTTATAAAAAAACACAAAAAAAGTGTTATAAATATTGTACTTAAATATTTGGACTCGTCACACCAAATGTACCAACCTGTTAAAGCCAACGATCATCTTGACTACCAATGGGTTTCCTGTCACAAAGTCGGACATTTTATCTACTTTTGATCTGAAAAAATAAATACATATTTTATTAACTTTGTAGTATTTGTTTATCACAATTATGAGATTTAAAAAACAAAAACAAAATCAAGTTGTTCAAATTTGACTACATAAGTATTTTTGGTTTCTGCTAAGTACAATCAATTGGAGGCCATCAGTATTCTTTTTTCTGTTTACAAGGTCACAATGTAGTACATGCTGGTGAAATGAGATAAACCCAACATTTATTTGGATCCCTCTTTTTTAATAACATTGTTAAATATAAGTTTTTTTTTATGTATGTTAATTTATATCTTATTAATCATGGGAAAACCATAAAAATGCTCAAATGTGCAAATTGGCAAAACAATAAAAATAAAACCAAAAAAATCTTCAAATAATTTGTTATAAATTAATGCCATACACGTTTGTATGCTATATAGACATCACATTTATTTAGTTATGTCCAATATGGGGTGCACTATATTTTGACCTAGATTGTACATGTACCGGTATCAAGAAAACACAAATATAGCCTACTTGACAACTATCTCAATGAAATAGCGTCACTCAACCAATGTTTGTTACGTTGCTGTTTCACAGAGTAAAGCCATCAAACTTTCTGTTTTTGTAATTTGCAACCTTACACAATGCATCACAAAATGGTCAGACCCCAAAACTTATAATAACGGTAAACAAACTGGCATTTATATTAATCATTTGTCATTTTTAATTTCTTCCTCTATTACTAAATATCATTTACTTTGTGTCTTCCATTTCTCATTCAATTTATTTCAATATTTTTGTTATACTAAGGTAGATCCAAAGGACAGTACTGTTTTTCCTCCTTTTAAATAGTTTTGTTTCAAATGAACATTGTTTTAAATTACATGTACAATACTACTCAATATCTGTTATTATCACAATATAAAAACAATATAGAAGCAAAC
This sequence comes from Limnoperna fortunei, assembly GCA_944474755.1. Classification (NCBI taxonomy): domain Eukaryota; kingdom Metazoa; phylum Mollusca; class Bivalvia; order Mytilida; family Modiolidae; genus Limnoperna; species Limnoperna fortunei. The sequence goes on from OX104116.1 coordinate 24,623,799, forward strand.
AGAACAAAAAACTATAGAAAACCCCATATTTTGTTTAGTTGTAACGCTAATAATGTAATTGTTTATGTTTTCTGTCAATTTATAGTCGGAGATCGCAACTGACAGTTAAAAAAGGAAACAACATCTCTAAGTATTTTAGCTCTTTGGCTGATTTTAATAAATAAATCAAATTTAAGAAAAATAACCGTGAAATAGTTTGGAAATGGAATTTGTTATTGAATCATCAATGTTAAGTTCATAGATCAAGCAGCATAGCAGCAACACAAAAAAAGTGTTATGCAATTAACAATATACTCTGATTATGTCTGGTTATATAATGACTTTACATTAAGAAAAAGTCACACTAAGTAAACAGGAAGCACAATATAAAAACTGCCAGTTAAATTAAATCTTATTGTACTATTACTTTATTTTCTATAACTTTCACAAATTTTAGTGATAAAAGCTATACAGCAGCTTCATTAATGGGATTTCAAATATTTTTGAATTTGATTGCAATGGACCAATCCTGATTAGATGAAATTTGCATTGGGATAGTAAAATTTATAACCTTGCTATCTTTGATGTCAATTTTATTTGCAAAAACAGGGTCAATGCCTATGCTTAAGGACTGTTTGTCTATGAGTGTATCACCAGCCCAGTAGTCACACTTAAGGACTGTTTGTCTATGAGTGTATCACCAGCCCAGTAGTCAAACTTAAGGACTGTTTGTCTATGAGTGTATCACCAGCCCAGTAGTCACACTTAAGGACTGTTTGTCTATGAGTGTATCACCAGCCCAGTAGTCACACTTAAGGACTGTTTGTCTATGAGTGTATCACCAGCCCAGTAGTCACACTTAAGGACTGTTTGTCTATGAGTCTATCACCAGCCCAGTAGTCACACTTAAGGACTGTTTGTCTATGAGTGTATCACCAGCCCAGTAGTCACACTTAAGGACTGTTTGTCTATGAGTGTATCACCAGCCAGGTAGTCACACTTAAGGACTGTTTGTCTATGAGTGTATCACCAGCCCAGTAGTCAAACTTAAGGGCTGTTTGTCTATGAGTGTATCACCAGCCCAGTAGTCACACTTAAGGACTGTTTGTCTATGAGTGTATCACCAGCCCAGTAGTCACACTTAAGGACTGTTTGTCTATGAGTGTATCACCAGCCCAGTAGTCACACTTAAGGACTGTTTGTCTATGAGTGTATCACCAGCCCAGTAGTCACACTTAAGGACTGTTTGTCTATGAGTCTATCACCAGCCCAGTAGTCACACTTAAGGACTGTTTGTCCATGAGTCTATCACCAGCCCAGTAGTCACACTTAAGGACTGTTTGTCCATGAGTCTATCACCAGCCCAGTAGTCACACTTAAGGACTGTTTGTCTATGAGTGTATCACCAGCCCAGTAGTCACACTTAAGGGCTGTTTGTCTATGAGTGTATCACCAGCCCAGTAGTCACACTTAAGGACTGTTTGTCTATGAGTGTATCACCAGCCCAGTAGTCACACACTTAAGGGCTGACAAGAATATCATTGTTTCTTTAGTGCTATAGTCATTGTCCAAATTTTTCTGCCTGAAATTTCGAAAATGCTTTAAATTTTAAGCATGTTTCTATTCTCAAGATGAAGATAGCCTTAGTCAGATATGGTATAACTTAAACAAATTTTGATGATAAAAGCTCTACAAAAACTTCATTGGTTGGATTTCAAATATTTTGGGGTTTGAGCACCACTGATGAGTCTTGATTGCCAGTCATTGTTATTTGTCAAAAATCTAAATTTTCGCGAGTAGGGATACAGAGCAAATGACAAAACGTCAACAGAATCACTAAGGTAACATAAAATATGAAAACACAAAAGTTTTAAAAACCATACTGTCTGTTTATACTGAGAGCTTACTTTTAAAGCAATATCATAAAACTGAGGCCAAATATTCAAAAATTATATTTTGTTATTTATCTCAATGGACATTTTCAATGATACGTGGAATGACATTACAGGTACTGCCAAAATTTGATCAAGTTGCAAATATTATTTTACTTTAATTTATATACAGAAGATCAGAAAATATGAGTTTTCTTCTGATAAAAAAATAAAAGGATTACAGAAGATTTTGAAAAATGTCATTAAGCCAAGAAAACAAAATATCAATGATGACAAATGTTACTTTGAGTACTGTACTGAACACCATTTTGGTTCCTGTCCTAATTTAAGTGTGAATGACCTGTAATGCATATCATACATGTACTATATGGTGTTGTAATGTAAATAAACAATACAGTTCACATCTTTATCAAAATCATTTGTATAATGAAAAAACAAAATTGTACCCTCAATGCAGGTCCCATTCCATTTGGTTTGTAAAACGACATCTATTATTAATCTAGTTCCATTAACAGTCATGTAAAAGAAAGATTTGGAGTGGAGACTTCAAATAAACCAATAGAAAATAAATTCTTAAACGTTTTAAACTGCAGGTTTGAATATCACTTTAGGCTTTGCTTTCGAAAAAAGTTAAAGTTGCCATCTTCAGTAGTCAGATATACAGTGCAATCATTATGAATTGGAATTTATAAAAATTATAATTGGATTGAAAAAATGTTAAATTGACTAATGTTATTGGGATGTTTTGTCTTTTATGAAAAAAAACACTTAATCTGTGAATAAATATAGAAATGGACAAATAAAACAATTACAGAAATAACTGAAGAATATAATTAAAAAACATCTGTATGCCATATTTGTGCCTGAAATGCAGACATAGCAGTGTAAAAACTAATGTCGTGTTGCTTCCACATTGTCATGTATATAGTTAGTAGTCATATGATACAGTACAATCTTAATTGTTTTAATTTCTAATATGTTATCATAAATAAACATAGCAAAAATTAAATTAAAAACTAGTGAATTGGACCCAAACTAATTTTAAAAAGTTTTTGGAATTACCTACTTCTAAATATGAAGCATAAACTAGAAAGGTGATATCTATGCTTAAAATCTATGTGGCCAAACACAAAACTAGCACAATAATAGAAAACCTATAATACATGAGGCAAATAAAAGCACTGATACAGAAAACTTATAGCACATCTGTCCAGAATCCAAATTAACATCGAAATATAAAACCTTCACTATATCTGGCCAAAAATAAACTAGCACTGAAATAGAAAACCTACAATACAAGTGTTCAAAAACAAAACTAGCTTCACAACAGAAACCCTACTACACTCATAGTTTTAATTAAAAAATTTGCTTAGTCTATCAAAGAGTAAAACGCACTCAAAAGTGGCACGCATGAAAATTCTTATTGTGAAATTATATCCACAGTGATGAAATAACCAGGTTCTGAACATATGCAAAAACAAAATTGGAAAAAAAAACAACTCTTATATCTTAACAAGTAGTATAATTTAATAAATTACTTCTATCCAAGGATAGGAAAAAAATTGTCACAGGGACACATACCCTTTGATATGTAACTCCGCAGAAAACTTAAAAAAAATTGTCACAGGGACACATACCCTTTGATATGTAACTCCGCAGAAAACTTAAATTGTTGTGTTTATTGCAATGTTTGAATTTATTTAGAAGTATTAACTACAAAAAATATTTTCTCCATCAAGGCATAAAAAAAAATTTCCTTTGTGTACATTTAATACAATCAGCTACACGAATTATACATTGTGCAAAATGGAATTTTGTTATACCTCAATGGAGAATATATTTTTGTAGTTTATCCTTAAATATCAGATTGTAACTTCTTTACAATTAGGTTAAACAAATTGACACATTTACAGTATTTTTGTGAACCTACTTCCATACAATGATCTCTTCCTTAGTTTTTAATTTTTCTTGTACAAGAAATCTTAAGGTTCCTATAAAACACTATACATTTACCCTTCTTTAGAACACTTAAGTCCAACCATAGTTTGTTAAATAAAAAGCCATAACTACCCGGGGTACTTAATCACAAAGCAGCTAACATAAATCAAATTGTTGTCACTTAAGGTTACCACACATTGTGGACATTTTCCTGGATTATTGTAGCTTCTTGGATGCTTCAAGTTAAGAGCTTTAATATATACATAATTTAAAAAAAAAACATGCTGACATCATCATTGCTAGCCATTTCACTAAAAGGGCTATAGGTCCAAGACAAAATATCATTCCTATATGCAATTCAAAATAAATGTAGCATTTCATTATTGATATCTCTGTCTATGATAAGTCTCCAGGATAATAATTGTCATTTCTGTACATTAATCATGCTACAGACAGTGATTAGAGAGAATCAGATAGTACTACACAGCAAGACATACATACTTACAATCTCCTGCAAGCATTGAAAGAACCAAACAAAAAGTTATTGTATATGCAAAGAAGTCAGAGTAACAAATGATAAATAAGTTTACAGGATATTTAATTTCCAACAAAAATCTTAAATACGTAATTTAAATGCAAATTAACTTAGAAACTTAAATATCTTCTACAAAATAATACTTGATAAATATAATTTAATTCAGGCAATGCTAAAATTGATATGTGCAAAGCGATATATATTCAATTTTCACCTTTAAATATATGAAAGGACTGTCCCATTGAAACATATCAGTCACAGAGTGATGTTATTTTCAAACTGTTGTCATAATCATGTGACTTTAAAATGTCTTTTGTCCAACTAAAAAAATTAACTGCACCTATGGGTGGTTACTACATTTTAGAAAGGAAAGTATTTTTTTGAGGTATTACATATATTTTAATGGAACAGACCTTAATATTGTATAACTATATGTTTATTATAAACAAATGTGCAGAATATCATTTTAAACTGAAATAATCATATTCATTGTGATGTAATAGTTTTTTACAGAAATAAATGCATGAGAGTTTTTCATTTAAGCATAAAAAGCATGGGTGTTTAAGCATCATAGAAATCAATGAAGCATGTAAAGTCACATACTTATTTCCATCATTCATCATAAAAATTGAAATGCTGAATACTGAATGTATCAGCATATATTTAAATACTGCGCATCTTAGTAACACACACATATGGTGAGTGGAAATGTCTTTTTTCTCCAAGTAAATCAAGCTCAAAGACATGATAATGTCAAAATATGTTGTCAAACAAACTTAAGAATGTTAAACGGGGAAATCACCTTATAAATTGTAAATAAAAATTTATTAAACAATAACAAAAATCATTATATATACATACATCAGTATATATGTACAATACCCTTCAATAGAACTAATAACTTGGTTACAAATCTGGACTTTGCAATAACATTGGGTAAGCAAGTTATATTTAAGGTTCTAATTAACATATTAAATTACATAATCATATTATACTTGTTCTGAGCCACAACATTGCAAAGATGTCTTGGTCAGTCAACCCCTTGTAAGAGGAGCGTTGATGTGGGCCAATTTATTGTATAAAGAGGAGTGTGGATGTGGGAAAATTTATTGTAAGAGGAGTGTCGATGTGGGCCAATTTATTGTAAGAGGAGCGTTGATGTGGGCCAATTTATTGTAAGAGGAGCGTTGATGTGGGCCAATTTATTGTAAGAGGAGTGTCGATGTGGGCCAATTTATTGTAAGAGGAGTGTCGATGTGGGCCAATTTATTGTAAGAGGAGTGTTGATGTAAGCCAATTTATTGTAAGAGGAGCCTTGATGTGGGCCAATTTATTGTAAGAGGAGTGTCGATGTGGGCCAATTTATTGTAAGAGGAGCGTTGATGTGGGCCAATTTATTGTAAGAGGAGCGTTGATGTGGGTCAATTTATTGTAAGAGGAGCGTTGATGTGGGCCAACTTATTGTAAGAGGAGTGTCAATGTGGGCCAATTTATTGTTAAGAGGAGTGTCGGTGTGGGTCAATTTATTTGATGGGAGTGTTGTTGTGATGACCATATATATTACTGAAAAATTTGATATAATTTATCAATAAACTTACGCTATCTCCTCCTCTAGAGCCTTTTTAAACAGTCGTATTAGCAGATATTCTTCACGTTGGTTTGATCCATAATTAAATAATGAATAAATAACAGATTCCATAAACTTGGTGGTCTTGATCTGTGGCATTTCAAAGATGAGCTTGGCCAGATAAGTGGGGTTTGTTTGAAGCAGGTAGAACAGATGTTGGTAGGCCTCCAGTCTATCATGACAATCTTTGTTGAGGGCTTTAAGACCTTTTGGAACACTTCTGTCTTCTTTGTACTTGGAGAGTTTCTTGTCTTGACTTACTACATCCTATTCATAAAACATGTGTTTCAATTTGTTTAATGCCAGAATAAATGTGAGGCTATTTCAGTCAACAGACTCCCCTAGTTTACAACGTACCAGCAATGGAGTAATGTAATCTTCTTTCATATATATTATCAGTTCCTTAATTAGTTAGCTTATCAAATACATATACAATATTTGTACATTATCAGAAGTATAAAATTTTTTTGTACAAGCCTTAGAAACCTGTTTCGCGGAGAGTACAAATAAACTTTGTATTTTCTGACAATGTACGAATATTGTTTTTATTCTGCAACCAGAAAATACATTTTATATTGATGAAAAAAATGAAACAGTGCACTTCTGGCGGATTTTTAACTCGAAATTTTTGGCAAGTATTCGAGTGATACCTGGGTGCCGTTTCATAAAGCGATCGATGATTAACGTGCTCGTTATCCCTTGCAATTTAAATAGGATAACGTGCACGTTAAGCTTACGAATGCTTTATGAAACGGCACCCTGACGTCACAAACAAGAATTGCATTTAACAACATGCAGTAAACCAGAACATAATACTAAACATCGTTAGAAATAAGGACAAGGGTGCCAGGAGCTGACATCATTTTTTTACAAATAAAGCTTTGCTTTATTCGTAGGGTCATATTTGTATAGCTGAAGCAAAATAAAATTTATTATAAAACATATTATTATTCTTTACTATGGAAACCAAGACAAAAATAAATTGGATATTATGAGTAATAACTGTTTTTGCTCGCTCAAAAACTGCACTTGGGTAAAATAACTGTCTGTGAATTTGCACATAGAGAAAATAATGAGTTATTTGTTTGATGTGCCAAATTTAAAAGGAGAAATAACTAGCTTTTTGTTCCACATACAGAAGCATGCCAAAATTAAAAAGGGACTAGACACAGTCCCCTTCTTTTTATTTGTGTTTGTTCAGTATAATAAGACAGTTATGGCATTTAATTGATTTCAGGTAATATACAAATTATTAATCTCGAAAGAGTTATTTTCCCTCCTTCCTGCGGACCTCAAAAAAATAACCCTTTCTTGATTTAATAATTATGGATAAAATCTTCATATAAGGCCATAATTGTACATAATTTACTGCTGCATGATATTAAACTAAAACAGCTAAAAAATCCAATATGTAATATAATAAATAAAATGTGGTTTTAATGTAAGCAAAAAATAATGCTGACCTGTAAGGAAATTCTATTTTTGATAAGCAAGCCAATCTTAATATCCATCTGGTCCAGATCCGTTTCTAATTGTTTTGTAGATCGGATCTCAGTCACAACTTTCTGTCGTAATTTCTGTAATTCTGCAATTTTAAGTCAAATTTTATTGGTCATTTTCAAAAACCGATGTATTTGTCAATGAGAGTACAGAACAGAAAGTACCTCACAATTCAATCACTGAAATTCTTATTATATTATCCCCCAAAATTAATAAATAACATAAAGAATAAATACACGGGCATAACATACTGGCTTGGAAGGTCTGCAGTAAATATTTAAATGTTACATTACAGTAAAGTATCTGGTAAATACATCTGTCAACTAAGATAACTAGAAAATCTAGTTTCGCAATAGAATTAAACAATAAAATTAATACTATTCTGAAAATTTTTTCTTTCTCACTGAAAAGAAATACAGACCAATAGATTAGCGACCTCTTCTAAATATTCAACAACTTACATATTTCTTCTAAATATTCAACAACTTACCTATTTCTTCTGAATAATCAACAGCTTACCTATTTCTTCTGAATAATCAACAGCTTACCTATTTCTTCTGAATAATCAACAGCTTACCTATTTCTTCTGAATAATCAACAGCTTACCTATTTCTTCTGAATAATCAACAGCTTACCTATTTCTTCTGAATAATCAACAGCTTACCTATTTCTTCTGAATAATCAACAGCTTACCTATTTCTTCTGAATAATCAACATCACTAGCATCTAACAGATGTACAAATCTCTGTACTACATTCAATGGTGGATTTTCTTCCATCACTAAAAAACAAAAAAATCGAAGAATGTGTCCATGGGACACAGATGCCCCCGCTAAATGAAGTCCCAAACAGGAAGTAGTTGTCCGACCAGGTCTGAAAGTTGCTTAGGACGTACAACTTGTGATACTGAACCACCCTGCTAAATTTCAATAGTTCTCATGTATGGTTTCTAAGAAAATCTTGACAGAAATTCGTACATACGGATGGACGTATTTAGGAACAAATGAAGTCCCATACAGGAAGTAGTTGTCCGACAGGTCTGAAAGTCGCTTAGGAATACAACATGTGATACTGAACCACCCTGCCAAATTTCAAATTGTTCGCATGTACGGTTTCTGAGAAAAGCTTGACGGAAATACGTTCGGACGCACGTACGGACAAATGGACATGAGTAAAACTTAATGCCCCCCGACATGTGGTCACGGGGGCATAAAAAGGGAAAAAGGTTCTGATTGATTATAATGTAAATCAATAGATTTCAATGATGGAATTGTTCATCTAAAGTGTTCTTTTTTAAGGTTTTTTATGACACTTTCAGAAACTTTTCAGCTATATTATGTAATATCATTCAGTTTGATGAGGGAAGGAAGCCAAAGTTCCAAGTTAAATCTCCTTATTTATATCAGATAAATTGGCAATGAGTCGATCACATTCTCCCCAACATGAGGCTTAAATTTGCAACCCCAGAATTGACATGCAAGTGAAATGAAAGTAGATCCAAACTAGAGTAAAAACTAGAGTAAAAACACCTGTGAGCTATGCTCACCATTGATACCCCCCGCTTCACAATTACTTTGAAAAATCAGGTGTTCTTAATTATGAAATAGCAACTTTATCTAGTTAAACGTGAAGGCGAAATTGCAGATAATACATGTAACCCTCCCCAATCCCACAAAGAATGGCATCGCTTATGTCAATGACAAAGTCCATGTTTTTCTATGGCAAACCTCCAATAATATTCTGATCAAATGCACAATGGCAATATGTGACCAAGATTCTGTATAAGTTTCAACAATTCCATTCAGTGGTGTAGGAGGAATTGCAAAGAAAAGATGGATATCCCATTATGTCCATTACAAACTCCATGTTTTTCTATGGGAAACCCCAAATATCATTCGGATCAAAATGTGAAATATCTCCTGCACAATGGCACTATGTGACATGGATTCTGTGTAAGTTTCAACAAATTCCATTCAGTGGTGTAGGAATGAGTTGCACATAAGAGATGGGTATACCTTATGTCCATGACAAAGTCCATGTTTTTCTATGGGAAACCCCAAATATCATTCCAATCGAAATGTTATATATCTAGTGCACAATGGCAATATGTGACAACATTCTGTGTAAGTTTCATCAAATTCCATTTAGTGGTGTAGGAGGAGTCGCACATAAGAAATGGGTATCCCCTTATGTCAATGACAGTCCGTGTTGTTCTATGGGAAACCCATAATATCATTCCGATCAAAATAATAAATATCTCCTGCACAATGGCACTATGTGACAAGCATTCTGTGTAAGTTTCAACAAATTCCATTCAGTGGTGTAGGAGGAGTTGCACATAAGACATGAGGACCCCCTTAGGTCAATGACAATGTCCATGTTTTTCTATGGGAAACCCCAAATATCGATTCGATCAAAATGTTTAATATCTCCTGCACAATGGCACTATGTGACAAGGATGCGGTGTAAGTTTCTTTAAATTCCATTCAGTGGTGTAGGAGGAGTTGCACATAAGAGATGAGGACCCCCTTAGGTCAATGACAATGTCCATGTTTTTCTATGGGAAACCCCAAATATCGATCCGATCAAAATGTTTAATATCTCCTGCACAATGGCACTATGTGACAAGCATTCTGTGTAAGTTTCATTAAATTCCTTTCAGTGGTGTAGGAGGAGTTGCACATAAGAGATAGGGACCCCCTTAGGTCAATGACAAAGTCCATGTTTTTCTATGGGAAACCCCAAATATCATTCCGATCAAAATGTTAAATATCTCCTGCACAATGGCACTATGAGACAAAGATTCTGTGTAAGTTTCATCAAATTCCTTTCAGTGATGTAGGAGGAGTTGCAAATAATAGAAAGTGTAACGGACGGACGGACGGAAGGACGGACACCATGAACACTATATACCCCCCCCGCTTTTCAAGCGGGGGTATAATTATTCAAATTCAGATGTACAAAACACATCTTACAAGTTGATATGAAATGGTATATGGATTAAAAGTTACAGTAATTATTGATAACTTTCAAATTCACATTGACACTATACTTACTTAATGCTCTATAATCATGTCTAGCTTTGTTTGACCTGACGAAGGCCTGGATTTTAACTACTGCATTTTCCTATAAAACAAGACAGAAAGATATTAAATTCAGTATCTAAGGCCTAACATATAAAACTGTAAAAAAGGGGGCCAAAAAACCAGGACCAATTTAAACCTAGAAAAACTGTGACCAATGCTCACTAATCTATACCCATGCTTCCCTTATGTGAATGACAAAGTTTGTGTTTTGCTATAGGAAACCCCAAATATCATTGTGATCAAAATGTTAAATATCAGGTGCACAATGGGACTATGTGACAAAGACTCTGTGTAAGTTTCATCAAATTCCATTCAGTAGTGTAAGAGGAGTTGCGGATAAGAGAAAGTGTAACAGACGGACAGACGGATGGACACCCCCATCACTATAACAGGGGGTACAATAAAAGGACATGCTGATATGTGGCTTGGAACATTTATATACATTTAAATCTCACAACAACTTACATTATCTTTGAAGTATTTTAACCTTTTTCTGAAGTCTCTTGCAGCTTTCCACATTCTGACCATGGCTTGAATCTACAATGACAATTATTTACTAATTGATACCGATTGTCAACTGTATGCTAAACCATGCAGAAACAAGGTCCTCCTCAAGTTTCCATAAAGTTATTGAGTATTTATTAAGTGCAGTGCTCATTGTACATTAATGATTCCTGTTGAAGACCAAAAAAGTTAGGTACACTGTAGCCACTACAAAAGATTTCTAAGTCCCTACCCAACTCCCCATACTTGCTTAGTTTTTTTCGGAAGCCAATATTTCCTGCAAAACAGTCCATCCTATTTACCAATCCATTTGATGTTTATGAACTTGTTTTTGCACTGAATATAGCTGAAATACTGGTAGGGATAAAATTCAAACAATCAATTTTAAAAAAATTTAAAAAAAGATGCACAAACTGAGTTGTTGTTCTTTTAAGGTTAGAGAGTTATGTTTGTCTGTTACATGGTAATTGTGACTGCAACAGTGTTCAGTGTCCAGTAATTGACAATGCTTACATTTATAAAAAAAAACAAAAACATAAAGAGAATAGAACTTGGAATTAAATGATTGCAAATCAATAAAACCTCATTGTGTTACAAATTACAAGGCATATATTTGATCAAACCAATAGCCCAGTTCAACTTCTTTGCAACAAGGTTTAAAATTACAAACTGTTAGTTTTTATCTCTACTAGATAAAAACCAGACAAGAGCAACTTTAGTTTTAATCCCAAGTAAAAATGTTCACTCCACTTTCAATTTGTATAAACAGTACAAAAATGACTGTTACCTTGACAACAGCATCTTGATGGTTCTTCAGATACTGTAATCTTTCCTGGTATCGTCGTTTTTGTGTAGCCCCTTTCCATGCAGCCTACAAAATGCACAATTTTATAATGATTAAAATACAGTTTGATTTGCCTGTATGTATTCTATAGATATAATATACAGAAGTAGACATAAACATCTCAAAAGATTCAATAATGAATTGCAGTCAGAATTGTGTAGTACTTAATGAACTATAGTAAGTGTTGAGGTATTCTGAAGAGGGTTTTTTGTTTGACAAATGAAAATTGCTTACCGCGTATGGTTCAGCTTATGCTCCTTTTGTAGATCAAGAAGGGTACTTTTTGAAATCAACCATTATTTCTTAGAGATATTCAGCATTTTGAAATTTTAAAATTTTTAATCTGGCCATTTTCCATACTAAAATTTGACCTAAATTAGAATGAAAGTTTTTTTTAGGAACAATCGATTGTTGTCTATTCGAAATCTTTAGGGTGATGTCGTCTGCAGTTAAGGCAGGAAAAGTCTCGAGGGTTGTCCGAACACCATTGAACGTCACAAAAGTAGACAAACATTTGTAAACAACGTAAGGTCCCTTTAGAAACAAAAATGGCTGACTTATTATGTAAAATTCCAATAGCAAAAGTCAAGGACGATTTGTAACAACTATACACATTTTTTGTACTGGATTTTTGTAATAAATAGGTAAGAAATAAAATAATTAAAAAATGCCAGCAAACAAAATTTTCCAAGCGGGTGTGGCATTTAGTATAGTAACCTGTGAGCTACTACCCCCGCTATTCACGTCATTGAATTGACCAAGTCGGTAAACAGGAAGTAGATATGCGACAGACCTGAAATTGTTACTCTCAATACAGGACCACATGGTAAGTTCACATATAAAATTTCAACTGGTTGTAATAAGAAGCTGCTGAGAAAACTGATAGGAAAGTTATGCTGTGGACGGAAGGACAGAAGGATAGACGGACAGAAGGACAGACAGGGGTAAACCAGTATACCCCTCTTCTTCGAAGTGGGGGTATAATGACAAAGGTCAAAGTATACAAAGACAGGATAACAACATTATATATTTCCCATAACTTGTAAATCTTTGACAAAAATGTTTATTTCCCATATTGATCTAATCTTTGTACACTATTAAACACCAATGACACTGATGACTAAGATAGTCTATACCTGTATTTTAATAACAGCTGGCACTTGTGTCTGCATGAAATGAAGTCTTTGTTTATATTGTTTCCTGGCCAAGTAACCTCTGGTGTGTGACTGGATCTTTACTACAAATGGTTCATTAGCTTTCAGAAACAGTTCTCTATCATGAGCAGATGTAATGTCTGATATCACTTTCTATAAATGTTGAAAAGATTTGAATTATATGTATGTGCCATAAAAATTATAGGATAATTAATTGGGCAGAGTGAATATCCAAAATATGATCACGAGTGCCACATAACGCATCTGATTAAACGAGTGCGCTGAACTTGTTCCGTGCACGAGTATAATCTGATGCTTTATGCGGCACGAGTGATCATATTTTGTATATTCAAGATGCCCAATTGATAATCCTATTTATTATATAGATAAAAATTGTTTTCGTAAAATTTTAATGCTTATGAAGGGTGGATGAATATCTGTATAGTACAAAAACCAACTGACATTTTTGGTGTGAAAATAAACGATAATTTTCATGTGATTTACCGCGATTGCTGTACCTTAGAAAATTCGAAATTTCATCTCTATCTATTTCATAATGTAAGTACATTCACAGCTAACATTTATTACAGTCATATACAATATACAACCATCTAAATTTATAACTCCTAAAACAGTCCTATGATTTCATGTGATATAAAGTTAATATTTACAGAAAAACTTTTTTTATGTAAGGATATATATATGTGCAATTTATTTATTAAAAAAACTAAATTAAGTCTGCAATTCCAACTTAACAGTTAACAGATTTCAAAAATTTAATTTAAATTCAGAAAAGAAATAAAAGGCAAGTACCACATATCTGAAAGTAGCTGTTAAATAACAGCAAGTTTCCTTAAAACTACTACCAACACATTTCTAAGTAATTCCATCAACTTATACATATGTAAAATAATATTTACTTGTATTTCTTCCTTGGTCAACAAAGAATGGTCTTTAACAACATCCTCAGGTCTAGCCCAGGCATATAATTCACTGTTAGCATTGTAGTAAAACTTGGAGCCATCCTTCAGTCTGTTCATCATCCAACCACTACCACCAGTCCCTATACATAACACATCATATAAATACATACCGTAATTAGGGTCATATTTTCCGCAGTTTTTTTATTTTAATTTTAGTTGGAAAGGAATGGTGCGGATTATACATAAATACAGACTCGATCGAGTTTTTTTCATCCCGTTGATTGTTGCCAATGGCGGTCGCCATTTTGTGGTAGTGTCATATGCGGTATTTTTGTACTATTCTAACATTATTCTTTTACAAACTTCCATATGTATACGATGTTATGATATTAATTTTTACTTAAATTATTTTTAATAATATTATGTTCATTATAGAGGACGAATAAAAATTAAAACAGATACGAAAATAGTAGATGTGCAACCTGTATTGCGTAAAATGCAAATGGCGTCGTTATGTAACCTCAAGTGTTTGAAGATCGATGTTTTGATTGCAATCATTCAGGGATTAAAATAAAATGTGTTATCTTTTTGTTTTCTTTGTTTTGGTTGATGAATCAAAGTTTACAAATTGGTTTTGGTGATTTTCCGTTTTAACAACGATCAAAATAGACGATATGAGAATCAATGCTCTATTTTTTATTTAATTTATTACAATCACTAGAAATTAATAAACGTATAAACATAAATGATATTTAAAAAGAGAATCAATTTCATATTAAATTAAAAACTTGTTAAGAAGCGCTGCAAGTCGGACTTGGATGTCTTCATCTTGAGACGTTTTGTGAAAACTGCAAGTCAGACTTGGATGTCTTCATCTTGAGATGTTTTGTGAAAACTTGTACGTGCGGATCGTACATGCATATAAGAATTTTTCCGCAATTTTCTGGTCCAAGAAAGCGGTGTGGACAATACGTAAATGCGGACTATACACACCGTTTTACGGTAGACACAACAAATCAGTGACAGTTAAATGAACCAAATAACACAAACAAACATAAGTGCCAGCATGATATACCGTAAAAAGTGTCGTATTGTCCGCAGTTTTTTTCTTTTAATCTAAGTCGGAAAGGAATGGTGCGGATTATACGTAAATACAAACTCGGTAGAGTTTTTTTCGACCCGTTGATTGTTGTCACTGGCGGTCGCCATTTTGTTGTTGTGTTAGATGCGGTATTTTCGTACTATTCTAACGTGATTCTGTTATAAACTTTCATATGTATACTTTGTAATGATATTAATTTTACTTAAATTATTTTTGTTATATGATTTTAATTATATATGACGAATAAAAATTGAAACGGATACGAAAATAGAGGATGTGTAAAATACAAATGGCGTGGTTATGTAACCTTACAGTACGTTGCAGAAGATCGATGTTTTGATTGCAATCTTTGAGGGATTGAAATAAAACGTGTTATCTTTTTTCTTTTCTTTGTTTACGTTGATAAATGAAAGTTGACAAATCGGTTTGTTTTCGAAATGTGTGAGTATTCGTTTTAACAATGATCAAAATAGACGATATGACAATGCACAATTTTTAATTTTATTTGTTACAATCGTAAGAAATAAATAAAACGATAAGCATTAATGATATTTTAGAAGAGAATAAATTAAATGTTACAGTAAAAACTTTTTAAAACGCGCCCAAGTCGGACTCGGATGTTTTCATCTTGACCCGTTTTGTAAAAACTTGTACGTGCGGATTGTACATGCATTTAAGAATTTTTCCGCAATTTTCTGGTCCAAGAAAGGGGTGCGGACAATACGTAAATGCGGACTATACGCACCGTTTTACGGTACTTGAACATTACAAACATGACTAGCACAGTGACCAGTGATGCATGACCAACAATTATCATAGGCTGGCACTGGTCATAAATATAGTATGAAGGTCTATGAGCAAAGATGTTTAGTTGTTTATATTGTACATGTAAAAATGCATCCATCCAAAAGCCCGCACTGAAGTTCTAAACTTAAATCGTGTTTATTTTAGCTTTCTAGACTTGCAAGACCTTACACTGAAAAGGTTGTCAGTTATATCTGGACTTGAAACAACATGAAAGATCAATACAATAAGCATCTATTTAAGACAATAACCTGATTTCAGTTTGTTTTTCCTGGCTCTTTGAAGACCCTCTTTGTACTGGTCCATACATTCAGGGATAATACTGTGTATAGCAGCCTCACTGCTCTGTAAGGCATTGGCTAATGTTTCCTCAGATCCATCTATACCACTGTTTATTTCACTCAAGGCCTTTGACACTGAAATTAATAAATACTGCAATAATGTGAGTTCTGTACAAAGATTTTATCTGTATACATGTAATTCCAGTTTTAACTATTTTTCACTGATAAAGACAATGACTGCCTGGCTTGTGTGTAACAGACTAAGGTATTGAATGATAATGTTGACAGAAATAGGTACTGTGCCATCTAAACTTACCCTCAAATTGGTTAAGTAACTATTACAATTTATCCTTCAAGAGCACTTCAAGAACATTTTTTAGTCATTTCAGGGATTTTAAATGTTATATTAAGGGAATATGCTACGAGAACAGCATAGCATGATTATCAAAATAGACAACATACATGTAGATTGAATTGTTTATAAAAATCTTTATAAGATAACTATAAACTAATTTGAATTTACCACTCATAAACTTTCCTTGAAGTCAAGATATCTAAAATATTGATTCTTTTTAACAGTAAATTCATTGAATTAGTTCTTTTACAAATCTTACACTTAAATCAGAATGCTAAACAATAAATAAACTTCTTACTTTTGACTCCAGCTTCAGCATCTCTGTTGGCAGATTCTACCGAGGACTGAATTTCCTCCACCCATAATTCTGCTTCCTCGTCACCTGTAGTCTGTTTTATTGTGATATATTATAATTCATGTTATAAACAAATGCACATGACAACAGTTAATTGTTTGTTTGAATGGTGTTTACATCACTTAAGAAATTTTTTCAGCTACATGTATATAATGACTAGAGTTTGTAATAGAAGGATGCTGCATTACCAGGTGAAATCCCCAGATCTTGGGAAGGAAAACCGACAGTCCTTGTCAACTAACCACTGTGCAAAAGCAACCACTTTATTGAAATGATATTACAGAGAAATATTTCCAAATCAATTATAAAATTGCTTGGTCTGAAAATATATTAAATTCCAAATGACCAGTCTGTTTTGCAATAAAATCAACAGAAAAATAGAGGCTTTGTTTGTTTGTTTGAATGGTGTTAAACGCCACTTTCAGCAATTTTTCAGCTATATTACCGTGTCCAGTTTTATTAGGGGAAGAAGCCAATGTAAACCCCTGACCTTTGGTACAAAAAACTGTTTTCAATTAAGATTGAAGTCGCGTGTACACCTTGCCTCGAACTTGCAATCATGGTGTTGACAGACCATGTGATCCATAGCAAACAACCTGCCTTAACCACTCGGCCTCCGACGCCCTCAAAATGGTGACTAATGGCTACTTAAAAGCAAGATGGGAGGACAATTTTAAACATTTTTTTTTTCAATAACATTATTTAACAGATAAAAAGTAATAATCAATATATATCGAATAATAGATCAACTTCATACAAACACAAATACAAACCTTTGGTTTTAAAATAAATAATACATAATAAATGCTATATAATTCTTACAAATACAAAGCATGAATAAATGATATATCTGTATGTACCCTTTCTTTTTCTTGTTTCTGTCTAACCAACAACACATGATAGCGATAAGACTGATCTTCTTCAATGTCATGAAGTTTTGCTGATGGCTGCTGTAAAGCATGTAACGTAATAGTTGGATCACCTGTTTGTAAGGCTTTGTTTATTTCACCTATTGCAATAATTCCTGAAAACAGAGAAACACTGCTGTGAAATACTTTGTTTGTTTTAGGTTTGATGCAATTTTCAATCTAGTCCAGTTTTTATTGGCGACAGATGAAATACTTCGTGAGAACTTCTGATCTTACGCAGGAAATCTGCCAATCCTTGTTGATTTAGCTGAGAGTTTAGCATGCATATAACTGGAATCACCCACAATATCATGCGTCTTCCATGTGCCAATTAATTTTACTGAAAAAAAACCCTGCTATGTAAAGAAAGCCACAAAAAAATTCTGAAAATTCAAAAAGGCTGTAAGTAACTGATTAACTTTAATGGACTTATTTTTAAATATTACGGATGGTAAATTGTTTATCCTGGTTGCCTTAAGTGAGGTGTATTCTGACAGTCCAACTAACCCACCAAAGCCAAGTATCTAAATATGTCTATTAATCAAATTATGTTTTGTTATTAAACAAACTGCTGTCTGCATTGATCTCCCTGGTTCAGGATATCCTGAGAGAACAATGTCAGACAGATTTGCATTGGTGGATGAAGAAGATGTCAACTTCTTAGAGTTAAAGAAGATGACAAAGAATTTGAAACTTTAAATTGTGAACAAATTGTTGACAAAATGTCAGTTCGAAAAGAGACAGAAGAAAAGTAGTCTTATAGCCATTAGACATTAGATAAATAGATTGCTTCAAGTGAACACAACAGGTATAGATATTGTAAATAAGTTAGACTTTAACAAGTTCAAGAGAATGTTTGATGCTGTAAAACACCTAAATCAAGAGGGGAAAGAAGGAAATGAACATTATCTACCAGTAGAATCAGCTGACTTCATAAAGATTTGTTATTTCTAGGTCAATTAAAGTACTAAACACCTGAAGAACATATTTGTAGAACTATTCTGTATTTTGGTTATAGAGGGAAATGCAAGACCATAAAGTAGATTACTTTGCAGCCTCGATAGATGAAGATGGATACGTTAAGATTTATATGTTCACCAATGAAGTTAAAAAGAACCACCAGAACAATAGAACACATCAGAACAGAAAAATGTATGCTGAACCAGGAAAATTAACATGTTTATATTTCGTTCTTTTATAAAACATTAATGGATTTTAACAGAATTGTGATGTTATTTGGTAAAATAAAGTATCACATATATATCAGTCTACAGTAAAACAAATGATGCACTATTTATAGATTTTCTACACAACTAAACATACATGTATTTGATGAGGTAAAATGTGTGAAGTATGATTAACAAGCAGTGCAGCACAATTCACTAGTGAATCAAATGTTGATCAACACAAAAAAATCAAACTCAAATCTGCACATAAGGGTGATTTCTATATTATCTGTTACCACTGTAAATGGCAACTTACTACAAATAATAAACGACTTGCATGTAATATAGCATTTCACATTTAGTTACAGAAACTTTCAATACATACATGTATACATGTAGCTACAACACATGCTTTTTTAATGTCAATTATTACATGTATACATGCTATTTAAAGATGACTTCCTATGTCCAGTAAAGACCTCCATGAGACATAGAAATCCACAATCCTCAGCACTTTGTCTAGCCCAAAGAAGTTTGTTCAGGATAATTTAGGATTCTGGTATGATAATACATGTATTCCCAAAGGACATACATGTAATAGCGTTTTGAAATAAGTGAAAAGTTAGGATTATCAAAAAAATATTCAATTCACTCATTTAGATCTATGACAGTCAATATTTTGGACTCCAGTGGTCATATCTTGGCAGTAACTGCTGACAAGGCAAGTTTGAGGAATTCAGGAATTCAAGTAATTATTATATTAAAGATATATTTATCTTAAAGAAAATGAAATGACATCCTCTATACATAAATGCTATTGCAGAGGTGTTTACCCTTTTGCAGAACTCCCAGTAATCCTAATTATTTTTTTCAGTAATTTTGCACATTTATCCGGAATCTGAAATTTTGCAATAAAATGTCCGAACTTAGAACAATATTTAAAGAGTTTCTGGACAGTCTTTTACTATAAAACATCTTTCAGATGCACATTTTATTGATCAAACAATAAAAAAAACATGTTTATTCAATATTGTAATACCTTTACAATATCACAAAATCACAACCAAAAGCATGTGATAGTTAATTGTAATACCGGCGAAAATGTGCAATTCCTGGTTCATTTCCGTAATGCGTATTTTTCGACCCAAATTCGGAATGATTCCAGAAAATCCGTAATGGTAAACACCTCTGCTATTGAGAAACATTTTATAATATAATGTGAATGTATAAAAAAAAATTTGGATTACATGTGCATAAATGTCATATAGAAAACATGATATTATAATTTTAACACAAACCTGGAAATACATCTACAAACAAATCATCAAAAAACTACAGATGTATGGAAGTGATGTTTAGTCAATTCAAACGCAATGTCTCCCAGTGAGGCTAGTTACTGGTAGGTAACATTTTAATCAATTTTAAATTAAATATTTGTAATTAACAGTCATTGCATATTCAAATACTGTACAAGTTTATTTTTCGTTGCCATCTAATTTTCCTTTTTTTTCTTGGTTATCATTTATCCACCAAAATTTAATCCCACAAAATATTTTGGTAGTTATGCAAGATTACTTCAGAAATACTTACTAAATAAAGATCTTTAATTTCATAAGAAATCAGTCAAATTTAGCTCCAGTGAAAAAAAAATTGATACTGTAAATAATTTCTCCAATTATTCTGCTTTCAAATTAAACAGATCAAAGCACTAAGAAACTGATGTCAGATTTGATAAGCAGCCAAATGATCAACAAGGTGGATAATCATACTGCTCTTGGAAAAGCCCCCTAATCATACTGCTCTAGGGAAAGCCCCCTAATCATACTGCTCTAGGGAAAGCCCCCCTAATCATACTGCTCTAGGGAAAGCCCCCCTAATCATACTGCTCTAGGGAAAGCTCCCTAATCATACTGCTCTAGGGAAAGCCCCTTAATCATACACTGCTCTAGGGAAAGCCCCCTAATCATACTGCTCTAGGGAAAGCCCCCTAATCATACTGCTCTAGGGAAAGCCCCCATAATCATACTGCTCTAGGGAAAGTCCCCCTAATCATACTGATCTAGGGAAAGCCCCCTAATCATACTGCTCTAGGGAAAACCCCCTAATCATACTGCTCTATGGAAAGCCCCCCTAATCATACTGCTCTATGGAAAGCCCCCTAATCATACTGCTCTAGGGAAAGCCCCCCTAATCATACTGCTCTAGGGAAAGCCCCCTAATCATACTGCTCTAGGGAAAGCCCCCTAATCATACTGCTCTAGGGAAAGCCCCCTAATCATACTGCTCTAGGGAAAGCCCCTAATCATACTGCTCTAGGGAAAGCCCCCCTAATCATACTGCTCTAGGAAAAGCCCCCTAATCATACTGCTCAAGGAAAAGCCCCCTAATCATACTGCTCTAGGGAAAGCCACCCTAATCATACTGCTCTAGGGAAAGCCCCCTAATCATACTGCTCTAGGGAAAGCCCCCTAATTATACTGCTCTAGGAAAAGCCCCCTAATCATACTGCTCTAGGGAAAGCCCCCTAATCATACTGCTCTAGGGAAAGCCCCCCTAATCATACTGCTCTAGGGAAAGCCCCCTAATCATACTGCTCTAGGGAAAGCCCCCTAATCATACTGCTCTAGGAAAAGCCCCCTAATCATACTGCTCTAGGGAAAGCCCCCTAATCATACTGCTCTAGGGAAAGCCCCCTAACCATAATGCTCTAGGGAAAGCCCCCTAATCATACTGCTCTAGGGAAAGCCCCCTAATCATACTCTCTAGGAAAAGCCCCCTAATCATACTGCTCTAGGGAAAGCCCCCTAATCATACTGCTCTAGGGAAAGCCCCCTAACCATACTGCTCTAGGAAAAGCCCCCTAATCATACTGCTCTAGGGAAAGCCCCCTAATCATACTGCTCTAGGGAAAGCCCCCTAATCATACTGCTCTAGGGAAAGCCCCCTAATCATACTGCTTTAGGGAAAGCCCCCTAATCATACTGCTCTAGGGAAAGCCCCCTAATCATACTGCTCTAGGGAAAGCCCCCCTAATCATACTGCTCTAGGGAAAGCCCCCTAATCATACTGCTCTAGGGAAAGCCCCCCTAATCATACTGCTCTAGGGAAAGCCCCCTAATCATACTGCTCTAGGAAAAGCCCCCCTAATCATACTGCTCTAGGGAAAGCCACCAACACACAAAAGATATGTTACATTTTGTCCAATATTAACACTGACAATCCCTCAATGCCATTAAACATGAAGAACAAGTTAGTTATGTAAATAACTAGGTACAAAACACCAGTCCAAATATGATGTCAATTACATGTATCCTAAATATAACAAACTCAAATAACCGTAAGCTATAATCTTTCTAAGTAAAAGCATCCATGATATTTTTAGGATCCTTAAATGATTGGTGTTTTTTACTTAATACTTAGGTTTTGTTTTGTTTTCTATGTTACAATGATATAGTTTTAATCTATGATTGTCCTTATTTATCTAAAATTAAGTTTGTATTTTGTCAAAATCTGAAAATTTAGCGATTGATACAACCTGTGTGATACAAAGCCTTGTATCATCTATATATGTGATACAAGATGTACTGTTGTCGGACCTACTTTTTGACATCGTAATGAATGTTCTAACCAATGACAGCGATGAAGACTCATTTTATGAATGAAATGTGACTTCATAA
This sequence comes from Limnoperna fortunei, assembly GCA_944474755.1. Lineage (NCBI taxonomy): Eukaryota > Metazoa > Mollusca > Bivalvia > Mytilida > Modiolidae > Limnoperna > Limnoperna fortunei. Next base: position 24,646,428 of record OX104116.1, read on the forward strand.
TACGTGTGACGTTATGGACTATATTTTATGTAAAAATGCCTCGTTGAATGTTGAGATTCTTAAATTTTAAACATTCAGTTTTGTTCTGCATTTTTTATAATTCTTAATTTTAGATAAACTTATTACATACATTTAAGTGCAGGTACAACTACCTATATCACATTTCGACAGTTGCATACATTCAGCATCACAACTCGATGCTACGCGTCTTGTAGTGATACGAATGTACACAACTGTCTCTGTGTGATACAGGTAGTTGTACCTACACATGATGTATGTAATGTGTATTAATCGAATTTTCTCGTGGCTTGGAAAATGTATACAATGGGCAATGATGTAATACCAACAAATTTGATTGACTTACTTTCATGTTCCTCTGTAACTTGCTGATTTATTTCATCAATACATGAACATATTTCAAAGTGTGTAAGAAGTTCACATGGTGCCTGCAAACATAAATTATATAAATAAATTTTGCGAGAATACTGACTTTTGATTGGCTGGAAAATATTTTCTATCAGAGGATGGAAAACAAATTTGATCGTCATGGAGACACGCGCCATTTGACGTAATATATTACTCCACGGGAAACCAACAGTTTTTGTGTTAATCTCTTTTTTCAAAAATGTCCAGTTACAAAAATAAAATTGTTGAGTTTATTTTATTGTTTGAATTTATTTATAAGTATTAACTACAGAAAATATTTTCTCCATCGAGGGACAACAAAATTTCCGTTGTGCACATTTAATATAATCCGTTACGCAGATTATACAATGTGCAAAACAGAAATTTTGTTATCCCTCGATGGAGAAAATATTTTTTGCAGTTCATCCTTAAATAATTAAATGTTTTAATGATAACAAATAAGGTTTACTAATTTTTCTGTTTATAATTTTTTTCCCCATAAATTTAATGATATTCGTTCAAATAAAAAAATATATGTATGTACACAAAAAATATTGCTGCTCTATACTTATGGAAGATTAGCATCAAAGATGCAAGAATTTTTAATTGTTATAAACTTTCATATATCCAAAGCCTCATTCAAAGATAATGGATAACAGTCAGTCATTAAGCCATACATATACTATTTTAATCCTGAACAAGAAACCTTTATATACATGTACTAGTGTGCTGTAAAAAAATATACACATTTACCTGTCCAGCACCAAATACAAAATACAAAAATTATATTTTACAACAACACTCTAATTTTGTTTCAGTGTTAGTAAAGTTTTTTTTTCAATAATTGGACCCCAAAGGTGCTCAAATCTAAGATCGAAATAAAAAATTTCTAATCGGTCAATTTTTTTTAAGACTATTTATTTGTAGTTGATTTCGATGTCATGTTGCTGCCAATGTTGACCAATCAGAATGCCTATTGTGGGCATCACTAAAGAATACAACAAACAATTCTGATTGGTTGTATTTGACACCCTGTATTGGTCTAAAAACACAGTGATTGCAGCATAAATATAATTATACTGCTTAACCAACCAACCAACCTCTCTTTTAGATGCCTTTGTTTTTGCTAAAAGTTTCTGATATTTGTCTGCATTATTTTCTTCAAGATTTGGAATACAAGCATCTTCATGTGCCAATTTCTTGTATGTTCTCTCAGAATCACCAACATCTAAAGCCTGATTAATGCTAGCTACAGCTGACAATACTACAAAATATGCAATTTATTACAATCAAATAGATTTTATGAATATTATATGTGATATTGGAACTTTAACTTACATGTAGTATGTTGTCATATTGAAAGGATATTATTTTTGTGAATGTGTCAAGTGGTTTATACTTAAGTATTTTTCGATTATGAAAATATGCACTGAAGCAGGCATAGTATAAGTCTTGAAATAATATAATAGCAACATTGCCCTTGTTACTGTAAACAATGTGAATTTACTTGCCTTTGACAGCAGTGTAGATTTCATCATAATCTAAGTCCTCCTGAAATTAAACATAGGTATAATATTCATTAAATAATATACATTTCACCACCACATATTTTGTTAGTATATTATTTTTTTTTAAAAATCGAAGAATGTGTCCATGGGACACAGATGCCCCCGCTAAATGAAGTCCCAAACAGGAAGTAGTTGTCCGACAGGTCTGAAAGTTGTTTAGGACATGCAACTTGTGATACTGAACCACCCTGCCAAATTTCAAATTGTTCTCATGTACGGTTTCTGAGAAAAGCTTGACAGAAATTCGTCCGGACGTATTTATGTACAAATTAAGTCCCAAACAGGAAGTAGTTGTCCGACGGGTCTGAAAGTCGCTTAGGACGTACAACTTGTGATACTGAACCACCCTGCCAAATTTCTAATTGTTCTCATGTACAGTTTCTGAGAAAAGCTTGACAGAAATTCGTCCGGACGGACGGACATGAGTAAACTTAATGCCCCCCGACATGTTATAGGTTATAGGTAGATAGGTTATAATCTGTGACCTGTTCAAAAATTGGAAATATTGCTCTTCAACAGTTAAGGAATATTTCCAATTTCTGAACAGGTCACAGATTATAACCTATTCAGAAATTTGAAATATTCCTCATATATGGTTCAAAATATTATACCCGACAGTTTTAATGGTAAAAAGGTGTTGACTTCATAAACTGTTTTAATTATGTTTTTGTTGACTTCATGTAACTATTTGAATTTAACAGCATAAAAATAGGTCATGAGAGGGATACAAGTTATTTCGTATAACTTGGGTTGCTCAGTTTGAATTGGCCAATCAGATTTCATCTTACAAACAAATTAAATTATTATATTTATTGACATATTATTTTGGCTTCAAAATGGAACAGAATGTGTACACAACCTCAATGAAAGAGGTGTCCATTTCGTAAAGGTTGTATTAACAATTGTTTATAATTAATTCCATACTACACCAATATCATTGTATCTCAAACCTGCTTTTCTTCTTTCATATTTTTGAATTCCTCCATATACAGATTTCCCGCTGTATCATACACTTGAGGAAGTTGTGACGACGGACTCTGTAAAACTTTGATCAGGTGATCTACATCATTGTTAGCTATAGCTAAATTAATGTTGGTTACTGCCAGGGCCCCTGTAATGTATAATACAATATGTAGTTGGTAACTGCCAGGGCCCCTGTAATGTATAATACAATATGTAGTTGGTAACTGCCAGGGCCCCTGTAATGTATAATACAATATGTAGTTGGTAACTGCCAGGGCCCCTGTAATGTATAATACAATATGTAGTTGGTAACTATCAGGGCCCCTGTAATGTACAATACAATATGTTGTTGGTTACTGCCAGGGTCCCTGTAATGTATAATACAACATGTCGTTGGTAACTGCCAGGGCCCCTGTAATGTATAATACAAAATATCGTTGGTAACTGCCAGGCCCCTGTAATGTACAATACAATATGTAGTTGGTAACTGCCAGGCTTCTGTAATGTACAATTTGTAGTTGGTAACTGCCAGGGCCCCTGTAATGTGCAATACAATATGTAGTTGGTAACAGCCAGGGCCCCTGTAATGTACAATACAATATGTAGTTGGTAACTGCAAGGGCCCCTAAAATGTACAATACAATATGTAGTTGGTCACTGCCAGACCCCTGTAATGTGCAATACAATATGTAGTTGGTAACTGCCAGGGCCCCTGTAATGTGCAATACAATATGTAGTTGGTAACTTCCAGGGCCCCTGTAATGTACAATACAATATGTAGTTGGTAACTGCCAGGGCCCCTGTAATGTATAATACAATATGTAGTTGGTAACTGCCAGGGTCCCTGTTATGTACAATTTGTAGTTGGTAACTGCCAGGGCACCTGTAATGTACAATACAATATGTAGTTGGTCACTGCCAGGCCCCTGTAATGTACAATACAATATGTAGTTGGTCACTGCCAGGCACCTGTAATGTACAATACAATATGTAGTTGGTAACTGCCAGGGTCCCTGTAATGTACAATACAATATGTAGTTGGTAACTACTGCCAGGGCCCCTGTAATGTACAATTTGTAGTTGGTAACTGCCAGGGCCCCTGTAATGTACAATTTGTAGTTGGTAACTGCCAGGGCCCCTGTAATGTACAATACAATTTGTAGTTGGTAACTGCCAGGGCAGAGATGCCAACCCCACACAATGGAAAATCTGAGTACAGAAAAATTGTAACTATGAGGGCGGCTTTGAGGCCCGAATACGCCGCACAGCGGCGTTTTTACGGCCGGGGGTCTGGGGAAGCTCTGGGGTAAATGAAGCAAAATCCTGCATTCTGGGGCTCTCCTGGCAGTAAGTAAGGGCTTTCAGAAAAACATTTGTAACTTAGTGGCAACAAATACAGGACAGGCACCAAAAAGAATCTGGATTTTTCTAAATCGAAACCAATGACGGTAAAAAATCCGGATTTTGTTTTAAATCTGAGTAACAAGATAACAAAATCGGTGCGCGGATTTTAGGTCGAAAATTGGGGTAACTCCGACTAAATCGTTGGCATCTCTGCCAGGGCCCCTGTAATGTACAATTTGTAGTTGGTAACTGCCAGGGTCCCTGTAATGTACAATATGTAGTTGGTAACTGCCAGGGCACCTGTAATGTACAATACAATTTGTATTCAACTTATTGAATCTCTTTTTATTGGTATATATTTGTCTTATTTACTGCATGCTTTTCCATCCCAAGCTTTAATAAATTCAGATGAAGTTCAAAACAGAAATATAAACTTCATCAAGAAATTGCTTTAAAACTAACATTGCTGGAAATACGAATGCTTTGTGTAAGCAAATAAATCTGTACAAATTCATAAGGAATGATAATAAAAGGCAAATGCATACTTTAAATTACCATGGTAATAAATGAAATTTAATGCACCCCACCCGCCCTACTTCACCATGCAATAATCCAGTTGCACTTTGCACAACCGAGCCAAAAATGGGACCAACTTGTCACATATGACCAATTAATAATAAAATATCCACCAATCTGACTCCTGCATTCTTATAAAAGGTGTCATGTTTAGCTTATTAGCTTCATGTGCAAAGCTCAAAATATATTATTCTTATTGCAGCTGGCATTTGTGCAAAACAAGACATTATTACATGTAGATGTCGACTTACTTTGATATTCAACATCAGCATCCAGATTGCCTTGGTTAACAGCTTCCTGGATTTCATCTCGGGTCAATACTGAATCCTTGTCTGTATTGTTGTTCTGCATAAGAATATATGGCTAATCATGATAAAGAACATTAAAAAGTGTCATGCTGGTCATGATCATGTTCAAATATCTACATTAATATACAAATGGTGTAAACAAGTTCCTTTAGAAAATGTATGTTGATGTCTCCTTGGGTGAAATTTTCAAACTTTAATTAGTAATTCCTTCATATTTTTTTAAAAATTTTAGTAATTAAATTATATTTTCTAATACTTAATACTAGAATGTTTCCAGCAGTACTGTATTACTTGTATACCATTCCTACTTTGCATGTATAGCATTCAAGATCCAATTTCTGTTATCAAAATATACTTTACCATTTTATTATCCCTGGCTTCTTGCAGATGTACAACATAAAAATCGAAATTTTCATCCTTGACATTCCTAATTCCTAATTGCTGAGATTTTAACAACTGCAGTAACAAGTTCTTGTCAAGTTTGGTTAAAGCATCATCTACTCTGGCTAAGGCATGAACAGCTGAAAATACAACAAAGACATATTATTAAACAAATTGTCTTCGATGATGCAAACACAAATAACCTGTAGACAGCAAACTGACTGAAGCTTTTTATTCTTAGTCTTGTTGTACAGTCATTAGTTACAGTATTAAAAAAAGTTTATGCAGATGAAAAAAAATCCTATACGAGGTATAAAAGTGCATTAAAATATTCACTCATCCATTTAATATTGTTGTTAAAAATCCTTCCATCAACTTTTTGGTTGATAGATCCATAAATTATTTTTCTGAACATCCAGTGTCTACTTCCAGTGATAAAAAGTTTGTCCATAAACATTATGCTTAAAAAAATATTTACTAGGCCATAACATTCAGTACATAGTCAAAAGAGTGATACATATTATCGCACTATAACGTCTTGACCTAAATCTATTGCTCACAATACTTGAGTTGCAAGAGAGGTCCACTTTTTAAAGGTGTTCTGTAGTTAGTGATTAATAGACCAAAAAACTGTTTCTGATAGAGCACACAACACCAAAGACTTTAGGTCGGTATTATTTATTTTGTTGGTTTACGGATCCGCCGACCCGAAATTTTAAGATTGTGAAAAAAAATAAACGTGTTTTTTCATCTGTAAATTATTTCCACCGACCGCTTTTCTTACGATTCTCCCCAGAAAAAAATAAACGGTAATATCATTGTTTACATTTATCTGCTGGTTGCCCATAAACAAATATTTGACCGTAAACCAGTAACTAGAAATCAGACTGAATACCGATCTGAAGGTAACCTTTTTGTAGGAACACAGACTATCGGGAACTAGATACTTAAAATAGCATGGAAAATGGGGGAATCCATCTTTTTACAGTTGGAAGTAACTGTAACAAACAATACTTTTATGTCGGATAAAAAATTTATTAAATGTTTCCAATTGACACTCAGGGCTCACCACACTGGGCGAAGTGGGTGACTTTGTCGCCCTACTGGGACGTGAAGTCGCCCTAAGGCACCTCAAAAGCAAAGTCGAAGTGGCCCTGTTATTTCCCTTAAGACAGTCGCCCAATTGTTCATAAGATACTTGTAAATCTGGTCCAAATAATTTACCCATACTACCAATTTAACAGTAAATGTGTAATTCCAATAAAATACGGCAAACAATATGCGTATTTTACATATTTTCAAACGATTTACATCTTTCAAAATGGATTACGCGCCATTTGTTTATTTACCGGATGTGACTAATTACCGGATGTGAACAATGAAGAAAAGTAAAGTACAACGGCCCAAAATGAAAAATCGTAATTTTTTTTATAAACAAACACTTTTAATTGGTTTCAAACTTCAGTTCTTTCAAAGTATATTGTATTTTAACAATTTTCTTTGATAAATATATGAGCTGCACTTGAAAGAATAAAGATGTATAGTAATTATTGACATCATGATAAGTTCTGTAGATGGGTGTCCCATGAAGCAATTCGGATCAGCACAACTTTGTCCTAGTGGAAGTGTGCTAAACAGAAGAATTATTTCTGGGTTAAATGTTATGTAATTCTATCTATCTTCTTTGGAAATTTCAGATAAACATGGCATGTTCATAACAAACTATTAGGAATATTATGATATACATGTACAAGAACTCATGAATCAGGGACAGTCTATACTAACTATATATAGTATAGATAGTCCCTGCATGAATGAAGTTTATGTCTACACATATACAAATATTTTTGTTGATCTATTTTTATGTGTGAATACCTTGTATGGCTACAAGTACTGAAGTAGATAGAAAAATAGTCTCTATATCTAGTGCTTTTTTCATTGATTAATAATAAAGGTTATGTACTGTTTGATATTGCATACCATGAATAATAATGAAAAAGAAAGAAAAAAACTGAATCTAAGTGTGTTATGGTTTAAAACACAAGAGAAAAAATCCTGGAAATTGATGTAAATAATGAAAAATGTATGTAACTACTGCGAAATTAATTATTTGTATGGTCCCCTGTCTTCTCCCAAGTGTCTCCCTATCAGGACCTGACTTCTCCCTGTTTGGCTGCCAGGGAGAAGTCACTTTTCCCTACTTTTTTAGAGTGTTGTGACCCCTGACACTGTAGGAGAGGTCATAAACACTCATTTAGAAAACTTTAAAGTGGCGATCGACGAAATAAGAACGGGAGCTACAAATGTAACCAATGGGACTGTCACACCTGACACCACCCCAATCCACGTTTTGGGAAGCTTTGGTACCAAATTTATAATGGTCACATGTCATGAGCTCAAAATTGATGAACAGTATGGCGATACTAGTGGAAATATGCTTGTCTGTAAAGACCAAATATGGTACAATGTATAAGCAATAGTTTTTTTTATTGTCTCCTACCCAATTTACTTTAAATTTGAAAAAAAAAATCTGAAAAGTTGGAATTTAAATTTTTTTTTTTCCCTCCTCCTACCCTAATTTTTTGGGGCTGACGTCCGTAAACCAACAAATTAAATAAAAACGGCCTTAACAAAAAAAAATTGTCCATCTATATTTTCTGGTTTAAAAAGTGATGAAAATCATTCATGGTAAACAAGCAATTTCCACCATGCATTTATAGTTATTTTAAAAATATTTTCTCTATTAAAATGCCTCCCCATTACATGTGCATTTTGTTTCCAGATGACTTAAATAAAGCATCTGCACTAAAAAACAAAACTGGACAACATGCTATTGGTCTTTTCTGGTTTTTGTTTGACTAAAAAAAGTTATGTAAATTAAGGTGGCACCAATTTAAATATAAACAAGTAAAACTTCATTAAAAGGCTTCTAATTTACAATGTATTTGTTGTATACATACTGTTGACTGTGTTAATGTTTCCCTGAATTTCCGCTTGTGTTAAGAATTCATCATAGACATCATGTTCCAGATTGTTATCAATACTCTGAAAATAAAACTGGACATAACAACAGTGTGTAAAAACTGGAAACAAAGACAAGTGTAAAAAATTGCAACAGCTTTTTGATGTTAAAATATAGAAATATGAAATAAAGCAAGTTCAAGGTCAGAAGACTTGAAGCATAATTTTTTATCATAATTTTATAGCTTAACCAATTATGGACTATTTACTTGTGTCCTAGGATACAATTACTAAAAAAGATAGTTGAAGGTTCAGTGTAACTGACTAAACAGTGAATTAGGTACAGCCATTTTTCAAAATTTCACTTACAGGTCTCATCATGGGGAGACATGTACACATATAATTACAAACTGGTTTCCAGTTAATGTTTTCTTGTGTTTATCAATAGTATAATTCGCCAATCTCTTTACTAGCCTGTATAACCATACTAATTATTTCATTTCAAGACTTTTTTTTCGTCTTTTGGCATTGGCATACAACATGTGAAAAGTTCTTATTTTACCCTATTTCTAGCAGCCTCTGCCTTGGTCTGCTTGGCTGTAAATAGTAAAGCTTGATAATCTTTCCCACCGTCTCCACTCAAATGGACCAACAAAGCAGAGGGGTTCCGAAGAGCTGCCATTGTTTCCTCTGGATCCTCTTTATCAATGGCTTCATTAATAGCAATAATAGCTGCATGCACTGAAACAAATAAAAGCTAATATTGTTATTATGTATTGTTTCAGCACAAGTTCAATATTGGTTCAACGCTACAATACCTAAAAGTCATAATTTTCAAACTATCTCTATTTTCAGAATCAAATTTAAGATCTAATAGCAGGTTAGGTTTCAGGTATCTGCATCTGTTAATTGAGCCCTAAGAACCAATAACCCATGCCAAGCATTGAGTTTAGTTCTTTATATAACTAAATAATGATTGTATAGCCTTATGCCTGTATATAACCATACACAAAATCATAATATTTAACTTCTGCATGCAATTGTATGGAGCACAAATATCACTAAAACACTTATATTAAAGCCATACATGAAAAAAAATCTTGCTTATGATGTCATGGTTATCAAGATTATTATCTGCAATTTCTTCTGATGCTTAAAAAATAAATAAGTAATGGGATAATACTGTTTTTTGGGGTTAATTTACAATGCAAAATAATCTCTAAAGTGTACCTTTTTCTTTGGCTAATCTTTTTGTAAAAAAAATAAAAGTTAAATTATGACTGGCGGAAATTGTTTGCAAAAGTCTTGTGAACTAAAATTATTAATCTAAAACTATTAGACTGCAATTTTACATGAATAAATATTTTAGAGATATGAAGGACGAAATGATGCTAAAAACAATATATTAATCAGTAGATAACTAACGTATCACACAAGTCTGAAATAGCAGTGTTGAAAAACAAATGCATTAATAAATATGGAATGGTTTATAATTTGTTGGAAGAAGGTTTTGGGTCTGTGTAAAAAAGTGTAGGAGGAGTTAATTACACAAAATTGTTGCTGTCTTCTTTAAATGTTCTGAAAAATGACTGGAAAGTTCCCAAGTCTGGAAAATTAGGAAAAAATAACAAGTGCACAACTTCAATACATTGCAACCTTTCTGTGAAGTTTCAGAGATTTAGGTTGAAAACTGTAGAAGGAGTTAATTGCACAAAAAGTACCGTCTTCTGCAAATGTTCTGAAAAATGACTAATTTTCAGAGAACTGGGTTAAAAATTGTAGGAAGAATTGATTACACAAAGTAGATAACTTATTTTTCCTGCTCACCCGCCTGACATCACCATACTAGAACCAGGGTTGCAGAAGGTGTCAACTGACCAAAAATGGTAACTGGATGAACCAGTGATCATGAAATATTACTAAAGGAAAATGAGGGAACAATTTAAAATGAAAAATGTTCGCTCCACCAATATATAAACCATTATTGAGGCAGATCATTGGTTTTGTTGACTCTTACAGATCTTAAAAATGTCTTTTATGGAAATAAATTTTACATGGCATGTCACAGGTTTTTTTTTCTTCTAAAGTTGGACATAATTTTTTCTATTTTTTTGTTTGGTAAATGGCATCAAACAAGAATTAGCTTTTGGCACACACAAAAATTCAAATTTGATCCAATACCAAGATAACACAGTTAAATAATAATTTACAAACTGATAAAAAAATGTTATATTCCTGACACAATGTCTATGCTATATTTCAGATGTATTACAAGAGTTTATAAGGAAGATAACTATGCTTAAGCAAGCATATGCGACCAATTGTATGGGGAAGATCAGTATTACGCTTTATGTTGTTTGTGTATCATATTAAATCAAGAGTACCAAAATAAAAAACTCTTCCAAGTGACTGAGAAGGTATGTCCAACTCCTGATCATGCCATTAGCAACTTTTCAATAACATGCATAGATCTCAATGTCACAAACATTGCTTAAACTTATTTTCAATGACTTTCTTATTCTTTAATATAAAAAGCCTTTTTGTGTTATCATTTAGTGCACTGACCTCTGAAATTTGTTCAATTGTATTTATTCAGCCTCATTTTTTTTAACTTTGATGTAGAGTTTGGTGATACATTTTTGTGACCATTTGTTCAATTATCACTAAAATAAGATAATAAGATCTGATCATTAAGCAACACTTAAAATAAATTGAGTTAAATAAATTACAAAAAGAAACTGATTTATATATTTCTATAAGGTAACTATATTTCTTTTCAAGTATGTGTGATTGTCAATGCCACAAAATTTAAAACCTTCAAATGTCCCTATAACAATTTAAATAAACAATTTCACAGTATATCAATAGATGTCTACAACCTAAAACAAGGCCCCTCTTTTGATCTAAATAAAGACCTTCAACAGAGCTTGTTATATTACCATAAATCTAACATAAAACATCAAGTAATATAACAAACCAAAATATTACGTAACTATCTAATCAATAATTCTCACTGCTATTCAATGTTCCGTCAATTTTACCACTTTATGGGAAATGAACTACGGTAATCATTTTCTTCATTGATTTTTGTTTTGTATCTGATCAATGCTAAAAATATTGAATAATGGATCAAATATTTATATCTTTTCTTAAAAAGTACTTGTTATTAAATATATGATCATATTAACAGAACCATTACATTTTGGGGAAATAAAAGTAAAAATAAATTAATTTAACGTCCTTCAATTTCATGTGTTCTAGTGTCATATTTGTGTTTATATACCTGACATCTACTTCATTTCTTTTCATATTATGTTTATTTGTTTCAGTGTGTTTTACCCCAATTTCAGTAATATTTATCATGACATTCAGGTTTCATTGAGAAGCAAGCTGGAGTACTTGAACCTGAACCGCTATTATTTTACATGAAAATCTGTAACTATGCAGACTAAATAGAGAAATAATAAGATATTTCCAATACACATTTAACTTAATAAAATAAATAATTAATTAGTTGTATATTAGATATCCATCATTATATAAACATTCATCATTAAACACTGTATTACAGATCATTCGAACATTCTCCTAAATTGTACTTTTAATTCTTTAATTCTACTATATACTCTTCCATTTGTATGTTTTATTCATTTACACTAGCATAGGAAATCCAGTGAAAGCATATGTAATTTGTATTTAAACAGAAAGAAAAATCTTTCTCGATGCTTTCTTTCCTGTGTAATTTCAACTTAAACATAAGAACAAGTGTGGACACAGAAAAACGTCTCGCCTGAATTCCGCATCAGTAACGAAAATAAATTTCGTCATAAGCATTACGTTAATAGCATTAATTATGAGCAGCGGCCTGTATACCAAATATTGTCACCATACTATGCATAGTTACAGAGGAACTGTCCTAATACAAAAACTTTAACCTAGTCACTGGACCGTGAAATTGAGGTCAAGGTCAGGTGGAACCTACCAGACAGTCATGTACTATTAATCAGCAACCTATATACCAAATATTGTCATCCTACCATGCGTAGTTACAGAGGAACTGTCGTAACCCCAAGACTTTAACGTAGTCGCTGGACCGTGAAATTGAGGTTAAGGTCAGGTGACACCTACCAGACAGTCATGTACTAGTCATCAGCAACCTATACACCTAATATTGTCATCCTACCATGCATAGTTACAGAGGAACTGTCGTAACCCCAAAACTTTAACGTAGTCGCTGGACCGTGAAATTGAGGTCAAGGTCAGATGACACCTACCAGACAGTCATGTACTAGTCATCAGCAACCTATACACCAAATATTGTCATCCTACCATGCGTAGTTACAGAGGAACTGTCGTAACCCCAAAACTTTAACGTAGTCGCTGGACCGTGAAATTAAGGTCAAGGTCAGGTGACACCTACCAGACAGTCATGTACTAGTCATCAGCAACCTATACACCAAATATTGTCATCCTACCATGCGTAGTTACAGAGGAACTGTCGTAACCCCAAAACTTTAACGTAGTCGCTGGACCGTGAAATTGAGGTCAAGGTCAGGTGACACCTACCAGACAGTCATGTACTAGTCATCAGCAACCTATACACCAAATATTGTCATCCTACCATGCGTAGTTACAGAGGAACTGTCGTAACCCAAAAACTTTAACGTAGTCGCTGGACCGTGAAATTGAGGTCAAGGTCAGGTGACACCTACCAGACAGTCATGTACTAGTCATCAGCAACCTATACACCAAATATTGTCATCCTACCATGCGTAGTTACAGAGGAACTGTCGTAACCCCAAAACTTTAACGTAGTCGCTGGACCGTGAAATTGAGGTCAAGGTCAGGTGACACCTACCAGACAGTCATGTACTAGTCATCAGCAACCTATACACCAAATATTGTCATCCTACCATGCATAGTTACAGAGGAACTGTCGTAACCCAAAAACTTTAACGTAGTCACTGGACCGTGAAATTGAGGTCAAGGTCAGGTGACAGGTGACTGACTGGCAAGTACTCATCATAAGCTACCTCTGGACCAAATTTGATGGACCTAGGGCTTGGGCTTACAAAGATATGAAGCAAGATGTCAAGTGTTGCCGCCGCCGCCGGATTCCCATACATATGTCCCGCCTCCAGCGACTTTCGTCGCAGGCGAGACAAAAAATCGATCAAAGACAGAAATGGCCAGATTTCGTTAAACAGAAAGTAGGTGTACAGCGTTTCCGTTAACGCAAATTTGTGCGTATTTTACGCATAAAAAACATTTTTGACCCCCAAAAATATTACCCAGAGGGTCATCATGATGCAGCAAATTATGTAACAAAAATGTTTTAATACTCGTCTGATCCGACAGCGTATGTTATTTACCATATGCATACTTTTTGCAAAATGTAAAAGCTCGTATCCTTTGTGTTGCCCTATTAGGAAAACGATTATTTTCAACGGTAACCAGTTCATTACTTCCGGAAGTCCTCGGACTTTATCTTCAACTCTAACAGTTTTGCATTGTATACACGTGGAACGATACGCTTCCTAACTTTGATTACAGTTTATTTCATTAAGGCAACACTTAAATAAACAAATAAACAGTCAGCTGGCAATGATAAAATTGATAAGTTTAATTCCAAAAAATGAAAATGACGAAAACAATTGTTTTTGAAGTAGGATCGAATTAGCGCACCACGTGATCAAACAGTAACGAAGTGCAAACTTATGCAATCGTCTGTTCCAAAATCTTTCAGAAAACCTTGGTTTACTGACGATCATATACTTGACAAAAATATATTATCCTTTTTGCATTCAGATATCTATTAAAGTTTCAACAGTTTTAGTTATTTTCAGCTGTTCAATACCTCTACCCTCTACACTACAGACCTTGTCTAGTTTTAACTAAACAGATAAAAATTAATAAGCTTTCATCTTATCTCTGCCATGTTTCCTGAGAAGTCACTCTAAATAATTACTTTCTTTTAAATTCTGGTTAGATACAGATGTATGATACTATCAAATTCTTTTTTCATAAACAATTATTGAAATCAATTGTATTAGGATATTGACATGAAACGCGTTTTTTTTCATACACCAGATATGTGTGTAATATAAGAGGTATAATTAATTTATGCACAAGTTATATTACAATCTCTCTAAATGTAATTTTAGGCTGTGGTATATATTGTTTACTCTTGTTTGCAACATTGCCATGATTGTTCGACACAAGTTTTTTATCATCAAAACTGAATAATAAATATGACCCTTGAAAATTGTATTTGACTCCCTAAACTCAGCTGCAGAGGGTCATCATGACCCCAGATTAGAAAAGTTTCAAAAACACTGGTGTACAACAGACCTGAAATTGAATCCCACGTTATGTGAGGCCATGCTGATGCTGCATACCAAATTTCAGGAGAATGTGATTAGTAGTTGCTGAGAAAATTGTTACGAAAGTTTTTTCCCTGCCCGCCCAACATTCACCATTCTATAACCCGGATTTTCACTCTATGAAATCCGGCCAACAAAAATCGGTTTGACTGAATATGTAATGTTAAATTGTACTATTTATAGACTGTTGTGGCCCTAACTAAACAATAAACAATATAACAGTGCATTAAAATTGGAGTCCTTACTACAAGCAAATTAAAGTGAAAAGCTAATATACCTTAACATTTTCAACTTGACACAAAGAATCTAATTATGTGGGGAAAACTAGGTGATAATTATACCACACTGACTATTGAAGGTGTAAATTGTCAAAAACTTGAACACACTTTATCAAATTTTTTACTCACATTTATAATACATAAAGTAAATAAATTGTATGTAATATTTTTCTTGCATTTACAATACATAAAAGCCAATGTCATCTTCAATCCCAATATTTACACCTAACATTTTTTAAGACTTAGAATGTGACAAGATTTCTGGTCCATTTTGTTTAAGTTGTGACCACTTCATATGATGATGATTGTGTGATCTTCAAATAATATCTACAATAATCAGACTGACCAATTTTGAACTTTTTTTACAGCTGTAGACTTAAAGGGAAACTTCGCAAAAAAATGAAAATTTGATATGTTATTCTTCAAATAAAAAGAAATATAATTGGCTTTTGATGTTTTATTGTATTCTTTACCGTTACGCTTCTAGAGTGGATTAAAGGTGGGAAAATTTTGTGTATGGGGGCCGCCATATTGACAGTATTTTATCACGTGACTGCGTTTGTGACGTGATAAATGTAATTATCCAGTAAATATGATAAATAATCCAGTTTAAAAATGTTTTTCTGCCATAGCTCTTTCAAGAATATATAAACTGTGGCAATGACTAATGACTGTCTGACAACATAAGATTACCAAATACGTCTTAATGTTTTAATGATCTTTGTTTTAATAAAAATATTTAGACACAAATTTTAACCTGTCTTTATTTAACTCAGATATAATTTACCTAAATAATAATTGTAATAAAAGATATATGATTATTTTTATATATAAAATAAAATTCCGTGGATAATTTTGCACGTCTTGAAACGGCAGTTGTACCTGGACGTGAAAATGTTACAGGTAAATCATTACTCGTTGATGAAGGGCAATTAACAGAATTAGCTGGTAAACAAACAGGATGTTTATTGCAATTACTAGATCATTTGAAGCCGACTTTGAAGTATGAATATTCGGACTTTTTCAAAAGCTAACCAGATTTAAGGTTAATCATGTAATTCGAAATTAGAAAGCCACACCCCCTCCAGCCAAGGACAGGTATGATTTGAATAAACCGAAGTGTCAGAACACAGGACGTGTATAAGATTTCGAATACCTTTAGATGCAAAGTCAGAGGAAACGTAAAACTTACACGTTAACTCAAATATACACAACATGTAAAAGTTTGGAAACTGCGTTACGCACACGCACAATAACTGTTACCAGTAATTATAATTATAATAATAACAATAATAATAATTATAAATGTGTTAAAAGTGAAGTGAAATTTTGATGCTCAAAACAGAGTATTTAAAAATATTTCATTTAATGACCGTTATTTCTTAAATAGTCAACTTCGCAAATATTTTGTATAAAAAAGGACAGGTATGATTTGAATAAACCGAAGTGTCAGAACACAGGACGTGTATAAGATTTCGAATACCTTTAGATGCAAAGTCAGAGGAAACGTAAAACTTACACGTTAACTCAAATATACACAACATGTAAAAGTTTGGAAACTGCGTTACGCACACGCACAATAACTGTTACCAGTAATTATAATTATAATAATAACAATAATAATAATTATAAATGTGTTAAAAGTGAAGTGAAATTTTGATGCTCAAAACAGAGTATTTAAAAATATTTCATTTAATGACCGTTATTTCTTAAATAGTCAACTTTGCAAATATTTTGTATAAAAAAGTTTCCTTCAACAAGTTGCTTAATCTTATTAAGTTGAAAATAATAATACGAATAATTTTCAATTGAATTAATATTTATGGACTTTTTTTCCTATCAAAACTGTCACTTTTTTTCATGTGACTTTCTTTCCGTTTACCGTTGTTGCTGCTGTGGAAATAGTCGTAAGTAGAAGTCTTTAAATTGGTAACTACTTGTTACACAAGTAAGGTTTTTGGCTTATATATAGATCAGGAATACGAAACGTAATCTTTCCACAACCTTGTCTTATAGTACAACCTTCTGTTATTGACCGTTTCGCGTTATTATCATACGACGACTTTTAAGGTACTTGGATGTCTAGTATCGCCATCTAGTGACGAGATGGTGACAAGATGGCGGACCTCCACAAGTGCATTTTTTACACTGTAAATTCCACGCAGAAACTTAACCACTGAAAATATAATAAAACATCAAGAGGAAAATGTGTTTCTTTTTAGTTGAAGAATAACATATCAAATTTTCATTTTTTCGCGAAGTTTCCCTTTAAATAGATTTTAAAGAACAAATTCTGGAATGGTGTTTTACCCAAAGAAACTTTTTAGATGCATCTTTACAGGCAGGCAAGTGTCACTTGCACATATAATGCCCACCCCAAAAAAGGCCCTTAAAAAAAATAGAGTCACAATAAAAAAAGCCTACACTTTTTTCTGTTTCAATCAAAATGTGTTAAGAGCAAAGCAAGCAAAGTAACTTGTGCACTTTTATGTTTGACTCCTTTAATCTGATCTGAAGAGGTTGTGGGTCAAAGAAGTCAGTCCAAGTAACTTTTGTCAGTAAAAGCTTTTACTACTACACATGATTACAGCAGTAATGGTTCATTTTTTGTAAATCACTTTCTCTCCATCTAATATTACTTACAAGCAGCATCATCCACTGTCATCTGAAATATATATTAAATACCTTGGTCATACTTGTGTTCATCCATCAATAGATAAAAAATATCAAATTAAATCATAATTCATAAATGAACAACTCCTTTTTTTGATAATATAGGTTTTACGCTACTTCCAGCCATTTGCAGTTTCAGTAAAAAATTCAAATATAACTGGGAAGGATGCTTAAGATTAAGATGAGCACACATTTTTTTTAAGTCAGATTGAAATCAGAACACAGGGCACAACCATGCCAACATCATGCTAACTGGTATTGTTAATTGAAAATGTGTACTTTGATGTCTGGTAACCAGAGCAGACTAATGGCTCTAGATTTTAAATAATGTTATCAGTAAATCACATTCAGCTGAGTGTTTTACAACTTTTAGGAAATGACGGCTAAAATAACAGGCATATTGCTAAAATTACGGCACAAAGCTAAAACCAAAGGTGATGACTAATCTTGAGGAAAAATGATTGAAAAACAATTTTTTAGCCTTTTTTCCTTTATTTTAACCAGAAAGCAGGGACCTTAACCATTTATTTTAACCAGTGACATCAATTTATAAGTGTAAGAATTGTAGTAATGTTCTCAGCTAGCATTGAAAAAACACCACTTATATGTTTAGTAACTGCTGGCATGAAAACAACCAACTACAATATTAATATAGTGTATTTTTAAAAAAAGTGCTAGCACACTGAAGGTACTGTCCAAGGCTAGACACGTCATCACACGGGTTGATCAGGTTTTTAACACAACAGATTAAGAAGTTTGATCTATAGAAAAAAAAATAGAAGAATGTGTCCATGGGACACAGATGCCCCCACTAAATGAAGTCCCAAACAGGAACTAGTTGTCCAACAGGTCTGAAAGTCCCTTAGGATATACAACTTGTGATATTTAACCACCCTGCCAAATTTCAAATTGTTCTCATGTACGGTTTCTGAGAAAAGCTTGATGGAAATTCGTTCGGACGTACGTACGTATGGACGGACGGACAGACGGACATGACTAAAACATAATGCCCCCTGATATGTCGGCACAGGGGCATAAAAACATGTGAATTTTAGAAATCTAATTATTTTTTGACAGCTTTAATCAGCAAGTTCTACTGATTAATAAACAGTTATTGTGACAACATTAATTTTGGCAATTTTACATTACATCTGCAGAAATGCATGCCGTGGACCTCATCAACATGTACTAATGTAGGTCTTGTCATTTTCTGCTTTACAATAAAAAGACTATCTGATATAACATTGCTCCTTGCACAATATAACACACTCCCAAACTCATGCTAAAGATTCTGCACTGAACAATATTCTCAATAGGTGTAACAACTCAAAGACTAAAATTAATGATCGTGGTTCTAAAGCTGAGCATAATAAAAATTGTTTGTTTTCAATTCCAACCATACCTCATTGGCAAGAATACCTCCAATTTTACTGAAGGCTGGCATTTGTATTCCATATTTCTCCAATTCTAATCTCATTGCACTAATTTCTTCATCTGCAAAATCATGAATCAACTGCTTTAATATTTTAATTATAACATCCATTTTGCTAACATAGCAAGGAAAGCATTCACTTCTTAGCTATAGCCTTAAGATGTAAAACTATTCATGTAAACATTTACATTTTTAGATTCTTGTACCACACTAGCAACATATTAGAAATACTGCAATATTTTGTGATTATACAATGCAAAATTTCTTGATTTAACAGTACTTCATTGCAAAAGCAATAATAACTACAAATTTAATGCATAAGTGTTATTTTCAGAAAGAAATGTGTCCATTATATTTTTTTATTGTGTAGATTGTTTAAATGTTTTGAATCAACTGTATACAAAAACCTAATAAGCACGTAATTTGTTGTTAAAAAGTACAAAATCTGAAAACAAAAATACACAGTCATGGGTAACACAAAACTTACAAATACAAATAATACAAACTCTCTGAAACAAATGTCCTACCTGTAAACTGAACTTTTCCATAAAGGTCTTGAATCTGTGGTGCAAGGCCCAACTTGAAACAAAACAAACTGAAACAGAAAAATAAATATAAGTGCTGACCGTTACTATAATGTAAATAATTAAAAATAGATAAGTATCATACCTCACAACAATTCAATCTTAAATTGTGTGTATCATTTAATACTGCTGTGTTCGTATGGCTGTTCAAGAAAATACTCCCCCACCCAAATACCTTGAATGATACCTTTTATTTACTCCCATTGTGCATATGCGGAGCAGTATTTTTTTAAATAGCTGTTATCATACAGTAACAAAAACAATGAACCTGAAATTTAAAAACAAGTAAAATAAGAACAAGGTTCAAAAGTGCATTGAGCTGTTTAGAAGGCATGTTAAACTTGCCGAACATCTGATGTAGTATAAACACAACATAAATCTTGGTTTTTGTGATTTCTTGAGGTCTGCTCCAGGAATATATAACTGGGAGTTTTCTTAATACACATTTGTGATGTAGGGTGTTACAGCATATTAAACAGGAAGCAATGGTACATAAATCTGAAGGAGGTAGATGCAAATTCAAACCCTTTCCCCCTCCCCTTCCAAATAAGATATTATTGATCAGCCCTAAGGAAAACAGTAAGTCATATGTTGTTATGCTGCAAAAAAAGAATTGTAGAGGGACAATTTTTTTTACATTTATTACCGTATTACTTATAATTATTGTCATGGTTAACGGATTTTCATGAAACTTGAACATATGTCAACATATGTCTACATTTAAACAAAATCTTTTTCTCCCAAGACGTTAAATGCTCATTCAGTGAGAAAGCATTGGTAGATAATTTTGCATTTCCATATACACCATCTTTATACTTTAAAATACAAAAATCTTTAGACAAACACCAAACACTCTACATGTCATCTATAGCAAATATGTCTATAAAAACTTTATAAAGAGCAAAGAATACACGATTTCATTTCGGAAGTTGATAGAGTGCATAACTGGAAACATGTTCATAAAACACACCTGTTCCACTAAAAGCACCTGATAGCGTACATGATACATGTAGTTTACATGGACTTTTTTACTGTATAGATTTTGCAAGTTTTTCAAACCCAAAATACTGTACATACATGTATCAAAATTAAAACTGATTTGAAAGTATAAGTATTTTGGACCAATAAAATAAACAAAAGAGGAGCAAGAACTCCTCCCATGCTTATGATTAAAAAGAAAAGTTTAGCAAAGTCTTGATGGGAACGAAATAAAAAGTCCAAGCTCTGTCTAACTATACAATTAATTTCACTGAATTTAGAATAAACAAGAAGTGGCCTTAGTTGCTGAATGGTTATGATGTTCAGTTACCACGATCACCAGCGTGTCAACACTAAGGTTGTGTGTTCGAGCCTTACTTCACTCAACCATAATTAAAAAGGATTGGCAGTTTTCGTGCTGAAGGTCTGGTTTTAACTAGTTATTCTGGCTTCCTCCCTTAATAAATACAAGAACCGATGACATAGCTGAAAAATTGCTCAATGTGGCATTAAACTAAAAAAAACACTATAATTATCAATGCCACTGTCACCTGATCAACTGACTTTAACATTCAGCTAATATTATGATATTATTATGTGATGATTTCTGTATTGGCCTCGATATTGGTCCAAGGCTTGCTGTATTGGCCTGAGGCACAGCCAAGAGACAATACAGCTGGCCAAGGACCAATAACTAGGCCAATACAGTAACTATCATGTAATGATATCTTTATTAACTAGTCCAAATCATTTAGGCCAATACAGGTGCCAATACCGATATTGGACTAGTTAATTCTGTATAGGACTGGTTTAGCAAAATATATATATCATATCGGCAACTGTTATTTAAGTTAATATTATAGTAGTTAATTAATAATTTGACAGAATTGGTCTGAAGACAATCATTTTGGTGTTATAATCTGCCGTATTGAACCTCGCTACTGCAGTATAAAATGGTTTACCTAAGTGCATGTATACAGTATATAACTCGAGGCATGTTCTTTCTGTCATAAATGTCTGTGGTTTCTGGGTAGAAAATCTGCAAAATATAAATTAATATGTTATAATTTAAAGTGTCTGTCCTGAATACATCAGTCATTTTATGGTTTATTGACTAAACACAGACTGGCAGTGTAACTAGGAAAACTGCTGTATATTTGAAGTTTTACAACACATGAGATAAAAATATAGATTTTTTAGTGTTGACCTTTCCTATCTAGAACAATAATAGCCTTAATGATGACGTATATATTGAAGGATACTGATGTTATAAACTGACATTGAAAAATGATGTTTAAAGTCTGGTAGGCAATATTTGAGCTACATGTATACCCTAGCTGACCCAACACCTAGGCATTAGATGTTTCAGAGGATTAAATAATTGTGCTGTTAGTTTTGAGTGCTACTGAAAACAGCCTATTAGGCCATGTACATTCTATATATGCCACCCTGGCAATGGTTTTCACAGCATGGTGCCTCTCATTTGAGTCCCCCAAATGATTAATGTCATGTGTGTATTTCAATAATCCAACTCCACTTTACACATGAGTATAAAACTATCAGCTTGCAGCAACATAATTTTATATATTGAAAGAGTCTCCAAGAAAAACATGACCTTAAATTTAAGTGTCCATATCTGATAGACGTTTGATTTGTCATTGCAAATTTTCTCCCAACTTCATAGGTAACCCGAGGGGAAAGGGGGGGGACTTCTATTTTTTTTTGTCTGATCAATATTCAAATCACAGATGAAGATCTTGTCTACCAGTAATCAATATTCCATCAAAGACTATAATACTGTCTTAAAAAACATTTTGTACCACTAATTATTTTTCTTCAAATATTCAGCTGCAACAGATGTCAGTACGTAGTCATTCTCAACTATCGAGAGAGGAGTGTAACTAATCTAGATTTCTGCTTTCAAAACAGAGATATATTTTCTGAAATTACCAGTAGTTAAGTAGTACTAAAAATAGCTGATTGGGAGACATTTTTAATTACTTAAATTAGGAACTGTCTAAGCTAAAAATGGTTGTTACAAAAAAATATGATATATAATGTCTGAGCTTTCAGGTACATTTTTGTCAACTACGTATTTCGTCTATGATACATCTGTTACACAACTAAACAGTCATATAAAATTTATCGCCCTGTGGGAAAAAATTATGCTAGCACTTGTATGAAAATGTTTATCATAAATTGTTCTTTTTTCATGTGTCATGTCTAATATAAATACACACTTGACTTAAAATAGAACTAATATCAAAATCTATTTTTAATAAACATGTAATACAGACTGGAGGATTATATAAATATATTATTGGATTAGAAGGCCATAAATGATTAATTCCAAATTGTCAATAAAGTGTGAAGTAGCCATATGCTTCAGTAAACACAATGTAAACATTTTCAAGTTAATTTTTGTGTATTATTTTAAATGTTGTTTACTGGAAATAACAACAAATAGTGACAAACTTAAGAAAAGGAATCATATTTTTTTCATTTAATTTGTGTTTGTGTTTCAAACTAACTTTACTTTTCAAGCTAAAATATAACATTTATAAAATAAAGAAATAACACACTTAATGACACTTTTACATTTGTTTGTTTGTTTGTTGTTTGTTTGATGGTGTTTAATGCCACTTTCAGCAATTTTTCAGCTATATCATGGCGTCCAGTTTTTATTGGTGGTGGAATCCGGAATACCCAGAGAAAACCCCCAACCTGTGGTCGGAAAACTGGCAATCCTTGTCAATTAAGATTGGAGTCAAGTACACCCTGCCTGCAGTGAGAATCGAACCCGCAATCTCAGTGTTGACAGACCACGTGATCAATAGTAGACGAACTACATTGACCACTCGGCCACCGAGGCCCCTTTTACATTTGTTAATAAACATGTATAGCATTTTAGTATGTGACCTATATAAATATTTCTTGATGACAGCTATATTATACCACATTTGGGGGTCAATATTCTGGCTAGAGGATATTTGTGTTGATTCTTATCAATACATATAAATGTTTACACTCTGTTTTTATCCGGGTTTTTTGTTCACTGATAGCAATCAACATATAGTTTTAAAAATATCCTTGTAAAAACAACTTGTATACAATTTAAATAGAAAATATTCATCAAATCATAAAATTTAATATGTAAGTAGATTATTAGTTCATAGATCAATCAATGACAGTTATTAAATTGTCAAAATTTGAATTTCTGTCCTAAATGTCATGTGTATGCCTTTATGAAGGTTGCACCCTGAAGGGCATGCAGTTATCAGTCTCATAATTGCTCAATTTTATTTTCTGATCTGAATTAACAAAGAAAAAGAACCAAATTCCCAAAATAACACATATTGTAAAAATAATATGGTGAATGACTGCCTTAGTCACGACAAAGATAAAAACTATATACATTTATTCAAATCATCAACATCTTATCTTCCAAATGAAAATTAAGTCATTACTTAGAAAATTTGTTCAGAAGATATATCAGTATTTTCAAATTATTTTCTAAGATTTGTTTACTTCGAGGTATGAATAACAAATATTTTCCTGTTACGTTCTGTTTTAACTTAGAAACAACCACTTGTTCGTGGATCATAGTGTAACAAGAGGCTTCCATGAGTCCTTCACCTTGAAATAAAGAAACTGACTTCTTCAAACAATGTTAAATTCCGATCAAACAAAACCAGAAAAATGTTTGTTTTCCCAGTATAACCAACACAACGATGCTTGCAACCAAATGTTAAGTGATTTGAAGATTACAGTACATTATGCCACCATTAATACTTCTATCAGAAATAAAGTGACAATCTGTAAAGTAGATTTTGTTGAAATTGTCTATGATTTTCATGTATTTGTTGAAATTATCTATGAGTTTCATGTATTTGTTGAAATTGTCTATGACTTTTTATGGTTATAATTTCTCTTTTTTTTTTAATTTTGTTTTAAGATAAAAACCTCTACTAATTCAGAAATAGACATTAAGGGCAACAATAGGAATCTGGAAAAATTAAAGATTTTCCAGTAATTAATTTCAAAATAATTTTTTCATTTATAGAGAACTCCGTAGTATCCATTAAAAAGCCCTGGGTGCCGTTTCATAAAGCGATCGTTAGCTTAACGTGCACGTTATCCCATTTAAATTGCATGGGATAACGAGCACGTTAATTAGCGATCGCTTTATGAAACAGCACCCTGGTCTTTGTATGAATACTGATCATCTCTGTGTTTGAAGGTTAGAGTTTGAGCTTAAGGAATCAACAAACCTGTGATACATTGTCGAAACCACCAGAAACAGAACATGTAAATATGGCAGTAGCAATTCAAAGGATTTTAGAAAAATGAAGCAATACACTAGTAGTGCATTAAATAATTTAACAATCTGTATTTTAAATTTTACAATCTGCATTTTAAATTTTGCACTTTATTCTTTCAGCACACATGTATTCATAGTTTTAAACATTCTTTCAACAGCAAATTAACACTTAATGCAATATGTCTGAAGTGTAAAGTAGATATTATAAAGAGCACTTGATCTACAAACAGAACCAGGTTATATAAATCTAATTTCCTTTCAGTAATATAATCCTCATGTCTGTTTTATAAAAATACAATTAAATAATTGTTTCATGTATAGTATGTCAGTTATATTATTAAGTCATTTTCTTTATATTTTTAATAATCTTTGATGTTTCTTAAGGAGTATAAAATTCCTACATTTAAGGAATACTTCAAATTTCTGAACAGGTTATACCATATAACATGTAAAAAGACCCAAACCTGTCATATTGTATAACCTGTTCAGAAATCTGAATTATTCCTTATAATTTAATTTTAACTATAAATTGACAATTTTAAGGTAAAAAGACAGCAATGACAAGCAATGGCATCAAAGAAGTATTTAAATTTTAATGGCATAAGAATAAGGGAGGTGACCAACACAAGTTATACAATATAATATAGGTTTCTACATTTGAATTGGCCAATCAGATTTCAGATTTCAAAGCAAATAAAATTGTTTAAAAATTAAACATAACAAACTAAGTAAGTAGTTGGACATTTTGGACAATGCATATGTTAATTGTAGGTTATACTGCTACAAAATATGTATTTCTGAATTCTGACACATACAATTACAAAATAGATGGTTGCGTCAGTATTATCTTTAGTTTCCTCCATTTTACCCTGTCCTTCATGTCTCCAATGCAGTACTAGTGGTTTCTATGTTTCTATTCTAAATCTAAGCCTTGGGTTTAGTTTAAACATATTTTAATTTGCTCAAATATGCAAATCGGATAAGACACAAGTTAAAACAATGTTAAGTTTTGGATGACCGTATTCATAGTGCTTTGGAAGTCTTCTATGTGGGTTCAAGTTTTTTAATTCAGATTTAAATTTAAATATAGAGTCAACATTAAGGATTGATAAGTTGAAGGTATGGATGATTCATCAGACAGGCATTCGTATGTCTGCAATACCTTCAAGATGTCATCACACAAAATAATCCTTTGACACACAAGTCTTTTGGAAAAATTAATAGAACAAGTTGCTATGTATATGGAATTTTTTTTTTTAATATTTTGCTTAAAAAAAAGATACCGACAAGACAACTTCCTAAACTTTATTTTTTTAATTGCATTCCCCATCCTCCTTGATTTACACTATTGTATACTGATTCACATATTGGTTCCAATAATATTTAAAAAAAACCTTCCCTTGGCTTCTCCAGAAAACAATATCATTCATAGCACTTAAAAAATAGTAGGGAAATGGAAAGTGAAATACATCATCTATAATTTATTCAATTAGTGGAGGTTTATTATATATAGATATTGACTATTGATTGACAATTTACAACATACATGAATAATTTAAATAGCTGTGGATTTATTTAGTACCTCACATACTAAATAAGAATGAATATTGTTTCGAAACTGATGGTAGCATCCTTATGTGTCTGAGAATAAATTTAAAAAAAATTTTAAAGCCTCACAGACAACCTTTCATTAATAAAAGTAAACAAACCTTTGGAAGACCAACTTTTTCCATGGCCAAAAAGAAATGGTTGATATTATCTGTATGTCTAAAATGCAATCCTCTGGCCTACAAAAGAATTCAAATGTAAAATTGTTTTTGTTTGTTTGAATGTTGTTTAATGTCAATTTTCAACTATATCATGGCATCCAGTTTTTATTGGGGGAGGAAGCCTGAGTACCCAGAGAAAACCCCAGACCATCAGTAGAAAAACTTGTATTCTATCCTTGTCCCAGTCCTGAGATGAGATGATGAGAAAATGCATCAAGTTTCATAAAACGTAAATAATCTGTTTATTTCTGTTTTTTAACATTTTGTCTTCAGTGTTTACTTAACAACATCTTGGCAGCGAGGTAAGATGGGAACATTTCGTGTTAGAAGAGTGAGATTGGATATCACACATAAAGATCAAAGGAAATTACTGAAAAATAGTGATAATGGTAACTTATTTACTGTTACTAGTGTATGTGATAACTGCTGTTATCGTGAAGAAACCAACTCTTTTTGTTTCTAAAAAGGCAGGGTATCCGGGATGGCTACTAAGAACTTTATATACAGGGTATTTTTCAAGCTTTCAGCAGAGTTTTATTTTATTTGTTGAAAAAATCTCGTGTTAACACGCAGCTAAGCAAAAAACCTATTTCTGACACAAACGGCAATAAAATTTAAAGGCTAAAAGGCTGACTGTTCAAAATGACAGGGCAACTCAACATCATCTTTAAAGATTTACAGGCAAAATGGGCTAAGGATGTCAGCTACTTCACCCAAGAGATCTGAGGTGAGCTCTGCAGTATAAGATAATACCACACTGCCAAGTTTTGTTAGATTTAAAAATTATTTTTAAGGAAATTATTTACTTCATCAAATTCTTTTCAAAAAAGTTTCAGGAACTAACTTATCATTAAACAATGATGCAAAGATAATTTTTGTTAAGTTTTGACCAATGTCAAGGTTACATCTAAAATTATAAAGCGGAAAATAACACTCTTAAATAGTACTGCATTTACAAGTGTTAAACTGCGTATTTTATTGAACATGTATGCAGTGTTTTCTATTGAGATTCTACAGGTTTAAAAGTTTTTAATAAGTAATTATATTAGAATATTTATAATATCTCTAAATTTTCTTTTCCCCATGTCTGAAATATTATCTTACCTGGTATCTAGACTGTTCTCTGTCATAAATTCTTTTGACCGGTACATGTTTTGGAGCCAAAAAATGACCAAGCTTTGCAAAATAGACACCATTCCTCAAACCCTCTTCCAACTCTGTGGTAGGGGGCAGTTCTTCATTAATACATGCCTGAATCCATCTGCAATCAAAAAATCAAAACAATTGATTGATGTCATTGCATGCTGTACCCAACCAAAAAAGTGACATGTATGTGTGGAGATCAACAGTACAGGCAGTTCATGTAATATTTACAGTATTACATGTAGATAAGCATACATATATACAACTGTATATGGAATAATATAGTAAAGGATACCAGGAGTTCAATCACTGGTCTGGTCAAATCGAAAATACTTAATTTGTACTTCTTACTACTTCATAAGATCCCTGGATTTCAGAACGTATCTGATTGCACAGTTAACACTTCTGCCAATTACTATTACAAAGTAGCATACAACATCTCAAAAACAGTTAAGTCAACACAACTGATCAGGAGTTTCTATAAAACTAACCATTAAGAAAACTGCCACAAAAGGTCAAGGCAAGATTGAATTTTGAATTTGATTGAAGGTAAAGAATGATTTTTTAAGCAGAGGAATGGTAATTATTTCAAATTGCATTCTAGCATTTAAAGATATTGTGAAAAACATGGCATGTAATAACTAATATAAAGGTATACTAAAAGTATGTATATGTTTGTCTGAGGTCATTTCTACAAAACTAAATCGTTATATGTGTACTTTATTATACTGCATAATTGTCATGTCAAGATAATAGAAATAAATACATGTAGTAACAGAGTGTTCTTATCCAATCAAGCTAATTTCATAATGGTCAAAGAAATTTAATGTATCTTTCATATTTAAATTCTGACCCCTCTAATAGCTCTTCGTCTCACTTACTTCACTTTCTTAATAAAATATTTAACCCCAACTGTCTTTGTTTATGTATGTATATTGTGGTTTCCTTGTGTGTACAGATTAAAATTCTTTAGAACCTAATTATCTGGCAACAAACAAGTTATCACCAATACACTAAGCTAGACACATTATACATGTACATGTATTCTTCAACTTCCTTGACATCTTAATTGTGTATATGATTGTTGTTTATCTTAGAAGTAAACAACTTATTTTGCATAACTTCAATGAAGTTGTGACATGACTCACAATGATGTTCACATCTTTTGAATGAATTTTCTAAACATTATGCACATATAGTCATACAGCTATTTTTAACTTAACCAATCATCAATTTAACATGCATGTTATAGTGATTATATTTCCCCCAATATGTTCACTATATCAAGTTATGATAACAACAAACGGTCATGCAAGAAAATAATTATACCTAAACCTTTATATAGAAATACATTTGAATAAATGTTAAACAATGATCATTTTGGAAGATAATCTTTAAAAAAAACAACAAAATATACATGTTCTATACTTCTTAACATCTGTACAGCATGTACTAGTTATTTTGCATACTGCAATAATTTCAAAGTAGAAATTAACACTTTACACATTAGAAAAAAAAATAAACTGGAAACATTCCCCATCTGCCAAGCTCAGTAAAAACCCAGTGCAATACATGTATTCTTAAAAACAATTAGGGGAAAAAAAATATGAAGAATCTATAGAGTTTCACGAGTCTACCACTAAAAACTAAAAGAGGTTCATACTGGACTGGTCAAAGACTCAAAGTTAAAACAGAAACCTCAATGGACTGGCAGCAGATTACATAAAACCAGATTACCAGATTGCAAACTAAGCAAATGTTATCTGTACAATGTACATGTAACACACAATGACACACAGTGATGAAAATGAGCTTAGAACGGATTAAAAATAATCTTGATTAGAATTACCAGGTAATCCACTAACTCAGGGGAACAGTACACTAACCCTGAGTACTTGTACTCGGATGCCAGGTAATCCACTAACTCAGGGGAACAGTACACAAACCCTGAGTACTTGTACTCAGATAACAGGTAATCCACTAACTCAGGGGAACAGTACACTAACCCTGAGTACTTGTACTCGGATAACAGGTAATCCACTAACTCAGGCGAACAGTTCACAAACACTGAGTACTGGCACTCGGGTACCAGGTAATCCACTAACTCAGGGGAACAATACACAAACCCTGAGTACTTGTACTCAGATGCCAAGTAATCCACTAACTCAGGGGAACAATACACAAACCCTGAGTACTTGTACTCAGATGCCAGGTAATCCACTAACTCAGGGGAACAATACACAAACCCTGAGTACTTGTACTCAGATGCCAGGTAATCCACTAACTCAGGGGAACAGTACACAAACCCTGAGTACTTGTACTCGGATAACAGGTAATCCACTAACTCAGGCGAACAGTTCACAAACACTGAGTACTGGCACTCGGGTACCAGGTAATCCACTAACTCAGGGGAACAGTGCACAAACCCTGAGTACTTGTACTCGGATACCAGGTAATCCACTAACTCAGGGGAACAGTGCACAAACCCTGAGTACTTGTACTCGGATACCAGGTAATCCACTAACTCAGGGGAACAGTGCACAAACCCTGAGTACTTGTACTCGGATACCAGGTAATCCACTAACTCAGGGGAACAGTGCACAAACCCTGAGTACTTGCACTCGGATACCAGGTAATCCACTAACTCAGGGGAACAGTACACTAACCCTGAGTACTTGTACTCGGATAACAGGTAATCCACTAACTCAGGGGAACAGTACACAAACCCTGAGTACTTGTTCTCGCATACTAGTAACAGGTAATCCACTAACTCAGGCGAACAGTTCACAAACACTGAGTACTTGTACTCGGATACCAGGTAATCCACTAACTCAGGCGAACAGTTCACAAACCCTGACTACTTGTACTCGAATACCAGGTAATCCACTAACTCAGGCGAACAGTTCACAAACCCTGAGTACTTGTACTCGAATACCAGGTAATCCACTAACCCAGGTAATCCACAACCTTGGGAATAGTATATACATGTACCACGGTACCACTAAGGATGCACACAACTACAGTAACAGTATTACCACAATGTACTATGGGAACTGCAATGTATCACTAGATATTTTTAAAAGTGGTTTCTGGCAGACAATTTTTTTATGCAAAATTGAGATATTTTATTAGATGGTTATTACATGTAAATAAACAAAATTTACAAATCTGGATTGACTAAGTCAACAAAACAAGCCTAAAGTACAAAGTTGCAATCTGATTGATCATCTGATCAAACAAACAGTACAGTCACATATATATACAGATTCTTTCATGGCTTAAGCAAATTTAGTTTTGAATAATGCAATGTAAATTTGTTCCAAAGCATCAATTTAATCAATAATCTATTGTTGCTAGAAGAATACCCTATATATGTACATCAATATATATGTACTAGTAATTTATATCTGTACATGCAGGGTGAAGAAAATCGGCTTCCCAGAACAATTTCCCAATAGAATTGACTTCAAAAAGGCTTCCCCAATAAAAATAACTTTAAACAGTGATGTATGTACAAATTCATTCGTATATACCACACTCTTCATTCTATCGATTCTTGTTGCATGGTTTTAAAGTAAAGCATATAATTTTTGTTATGCTTGTACAGCATATGTAAAGTACCAGTATGTACAGTAGTGTAATAATTATAGTATAATTAATTTGGCGGAGTGAATATCCAAAATATGATCACGATGCCGCATAACGCATCTGATTAAACGAGTGCACGGAACTTGTTCCGCTCACAAGTTTAATCTGATGCTTTATGCGACACGAGTGATCATATTTTGGATATTCACGATGCCGAATTGATTATCCTATTTATTATATAGATCAAAATTGTTTTCGTAAAATTTTAATGCTTAATCCTAAATTATATGAACGGTGGATGAATATCTGTATAATACAAAACCAACTGCAATTTTGTCGGGAAAAAAACGGAGAGTGAAAATAAACGATAATTTTCACATGTGATTTCTGTCACTCTGAAAATTTTATATTTCATCTCTATCTATATGATAAACAAATCTACATCTAAGTATCTTTTTTTTCTGGTTGCATTTACAATACAATTTACAATTGTTCACACTGGTTTGGTTAAACTGAACTTTTATGTCCTACAGAATATTGTCCCGGTTATTAAGACATGTTTACCTGTAATTATTAATATAATGTGTATATTTTCACCCTCAGGTGTAGAACACCATGTACAACATTTATGTCTGTGATTTAACTATGTTTTATTACACACAAAAAAACACTTAATATGTCAATCAATACACAATCTTTCTGTTTATACATGTTCATATGAGGAGGCTTTCCTAGAAAAACAGAAGGCAGCTAGCTATAGATGGAATGTGTCTTCAGCAGGATAGTGATTTGATACTCCAAAAAGTGGGGGGTTGGATTTAATCCTCTAGTTAACTTTTAGGAAGTCTAAAATGTATCCCCTCAACAGTAATCCCCCTCTTATAAGACCACCCCATCTGAGACATGAATGTGGTCTTACAATAGGGTGATCTTTATTGAGGGGATACATTTTAGACTTCCTTGTCAGTTAATTGGAAGAAGAAATGTGAAATCATATATTTTAAAACAATGCAATTTATAAAAAAACATCCTGTTGTTATCATCTATTCAAATTCAAACTACAGTATCTTGACTCAAATGGTATAAATGTACTAGTACAGGTATTTTATGGGAAATACTGTACAAGTTAGATTGATAAAGTGAAGGACATAATTATAACAGCAGGATAAAAAAATCTTTAACCAGTATTACATGCACTAGCTTATATCGATAGATCAAATCCTGGTAGAGGATGATACTAGTATAGCTACAGTTCACGTGACTCCACCATTACCGGTAATACACCATGGTAATGTTAGAGTACATGTACATGTAACTGTAGTAGAGATTCAGTGAAGAAGTTTTTCATTCATCAGTATTAGTAGAAAATTTACACTGGAAGTACAGAAATACTGAAGGCAGAAACAATCAAGAGATGTGTAGAAGACCATTTAAAAGTGATTAAAAAACCTCAAGAAATAAACATGTTAAGTTAATTTATACATGTTTGTATCCATTTGCACATACATGTTTTGCAAACACTGTTTATCATTGATGTGATGGACTGAGGGGATAGGAACGCAAATTAATTTCAGTGAATATATTACTTGGATACTTCATCATCTAGTCCCACGCAGCATACTTATATAATGGTCATATTTTAATTGAGAATGTCTCTGTAAGGATTAATTCCAAGGTAAACAAACTAGCTTGTAAAAAAACATATTACACACAATTATATGGTCTACATGAAATGAGTCCTTGACAAATATCCTTTATTCTAACATTTAGTCTTTGTCACATCCAACAGGAACTACGTTCTTAAGAGTGACATCATTAACCGCAGACAATAAAAACTTCAAAATTTACTCCCTTTTTACATTAAGACATACACCTTGTTTAAATTAAAATTTTGAGATGAAAGTATTTCTAAACAGGAATACTGTTTACATCATTTACTGCACTTTATAGAATACTTAGTGAATGATTCAGTGAAAGTGGTGTGACACATGCATATCAACCAGTGGTGTTGTGATGGATGGATGGATAAAATGTTTACCTTTAAAGTAATATACCAATTTATGCAAAACAATAAACCTGTACAGTTGAGGAAGTTTATATCCCATATTTACATATACAGTTTGTTATCAAATGCATATATATCATATGTATGCCCCTGTCGTTTCTAATTCCCCACCCCTTTCCCCAAAATTTATATTTAAAGTTAGGAGTTCAGGTTATTTGATAATAAACTACACCCAGTGATTTTCATGTAGAAATTTTCTTTAAACCTATGACCACCCACAGCAATTATTTATAATTAGTTTATTTCAAAAATGAAAACAACTTTGTTAAGATGTACATGTAATTATGTTTTTTTATGTTGTGACGTACCAATAAAGTAACCACAAATATGAATCATATTAAAATTTACATTCTTATATATGCACACCAACAAAACATGATATAAAACTGTCAACTAGACCAATTTTCAGTGGCTCAAAAGTTACAAAATGCAATCAATGGAAAATAAGTAAAAATGTAAATTGATATAAAACATTACAAAAAAATTAATTCATAAACAAATCAGAGATGATCATATAATAACTACAATATCAGTTTCACTTCCTGTAAAATGTTAACTAGCTAAACAGCATGGTCACAGGAAGAGAGTTATTGAAGAACGGAAATTTGTCAAACACTGATTTGCTGGAAACACCCAACTTTGTATTATATTAAAATCCTTTATCTTTTTCTTATGTTATCAAAATATTATGGAAACCACTTCCTAGTCTTTCTTTGCTTTAAAGCAATTAATTTTCATTTCCTATTTTCTGTTTTACATGAAACTATTAAACAATATAACAATAAAATTTAATCACACACATAAAGCTTTCTAAAATATTACTCTATATAAGCAACTAAATCATTGTCAAAAGACCATCCAATACGAATAAATTATAGTATGCTTACTCTTACATATGTACCTACTGACTATTTATAATATTTACTAACCATGTAAAAAATATGGGGTCACCATGTGAGGTCAATCTGCGAATCCAGAATGCAGATTCTTACAGAAGGTAGAATAAATAAGCACATACAATTTCACAGACAATTGCAATTGTGGGTTTCCATTTTTACCAACTGCGCAACATGACCATTCTGACAAAAATTAATTGCAAATTTTTCACTGAAGAACATGGTAAAAATACATGAAAATGTGATTAAATTTTAAAGAATAAATTTTGTTAGTGAAAACCCTAAGAAGAGCCATGAGAAGAGATTTTTTAAACATAATTCTTAGTGCATACAGTTTACTACTACTATATAAATACAAAATCGCAAATGTCTAAATGGTTGGGTTGCAAAGCAAGTGACTTAATAAATAGGGAATGGTTTACAATTAGTTGAAGTAGGTTTTGGGTTTGTGTAAAAAAATGTAGGAGTTGATTAACAAAATAGGCATGATAGGCACTGTTTTCTGCATATGTTCTCAAAAATGACTAAGTTGCAAAGTCTAGACAATTAGTAAAAATTCCTCAAACAATTCCAAAATAGCAAGAGCACAACAAGCATGTGCAATCTTTCTGTGAAGTTTCAGGGATCTGGGTTGAAAACTGTAGGAGTTCATTACATAAAATAGATACTGTCTTCTGCAAATGTTCTAAAAATGAATTAAGTCCTTGAACACCTCCATAATAGCAGGTGCACAACTTCAATACATGTACATGTACTATCTTTCTGTGAAGTTTATGAGATCTGGGTTGAAAACTGTAGGAGATGATCACACAAAATTAATACCCTATTTTCCCCGACTTCCTACCCACCCAACTGCACCACACTATAACCCAGGTTTGCAACTTCATGCAACTAGGCAAACAAAAAAGTATATACATGTACATGTATGTAGACAGTGTGGTAAAGAGGCTTTCTCACCCTCATGTTCACATTTTATAAACTGTTAAAAGTGGAAGGAATTAAAAATGAAATCTGTACAAAGCAAATTCTGAGCTCGAGACTCAGATGGAAATCTGTATCCTGGTTTTGTTAACTTGACAGTATATACTACAACAATATGACTGATTATCTATTCATACATATCTATTTCTACTTACACTTTAGCTTCTTCTAAATGACACAAATACTCATAAGCTACATTCTTTTTTCGGAGCTCATCCATCTGATCAGCCGACATATGAGCGCCCCCCATGTCAATAGCTAAAACAGAACATAAAATAATAAATTGTGTATATCTTTCATAAACAAAATATTGTTTCGTACACTACACCAATTATAAATTATATTTAATAATTACATGTATGATCTTGTACGATTTTTTGTAAGCTTTCTCCAAAGTTTGACATACTGCATGTACAGAAAGTTTCAAACATTAAACTGTACATATATACATGTACATGTACATGTTAACAAAATCTTTGACAGCTGCTTTGAAGTATAATAGAAAAATTGAAAAAAAAGCATACAAAGTAAAACATGCATTACCTATTACCATTTTTCTTTAATCACACCCCATGTAATAAGATAAATACATGTAAAACCAAAATCTTATATTCCTCCATGAAAAATACATGTATATTATATAAAATCTGCATTTTTATTTTACTACCACTTTTGTATTGTATTTTGCATTGTGACAATTAAGATATATTAGAACTATTCAGACTGCTGCAGATAGGATAACCATGGCATAAAACAGGTATTATGTAAATATAATTTTTCATTAAGGACAAAATTCAGAAAAAAACATATACAAAAGTCAACATTTGAAAAATGTGTTAAAATACTGATTATATAAAAGTCAAATCAGAATTGCATTATATATGGTAGACTCGGTGCCATCGTTTGTAATTTTTATTTACTGTATCCTGGTAAACACTTACATACATATGTACCAGTCATACCTTCTTGCTTCTGGGGTTATATAAAAAATTAGAAACTACTTTTAATGTTTATACTTTGCATTGTTTTTGTACAGAATTTTTTACAGTACTAGCTATATAGTATCTACTAGTATATATGCAAAATTAAATTTCAGGGAAAATAAATAGTCCGAGAATCCCCTGCCCTCCAAAGCTTTTTTTTTGCATGGGACATCAGATATCTCTGCATAAGCGAAACAGCTTGATTGAAGGTATGATTATTATAATTATCAGGCACTTTTTCTGAAAAAAAATTATCGGAAATTCCTTATTTTTTACAGCAAATTTATATTTACTAGCTACTAGTTCCTCAGTTAAATTAGTGTTAAATATCAATACTTTTTTCAAAATAGCTGAAAGTAGGTATTGCAAACCACATGATTAATGTTAATCATATCCGAGGAACATGCAATTTCAAGCATCAATTATTAAATAAATTAAGTCATGCGAAACCGATTTTAATACGGATCATTGGTGAAATGTGAAATTAACAATATCTAAAATTAACTCGTTTGGTTATTGACAAGCTTTATTGTATTGACTCACATCCATATTTTGCACGGGGAGAGACTGGTCCCCCATCTTCTACTTCCAACGACATTGCAGAATATTTAAGATGACATTAATATATAGTTGTTGTTTTTTTTAACTTCCTGTAGATTTTAAAAATGAATGCGTCACGGATGTCAACATTGATAACAAACACTGAAATCGGTAATTAAATTTCCTTTCATATATAATGGACGTTTAATATAAATATGTCCTCCTTATTATACTTTAAGTCAGTATTTCCGAAGCTTAGATTTAACAACTTCAAAA
This sequence comes from Limnoperna fortunei, assembly GCA_944474755.1. Lineage (NCBI taxonomy): Eukaryota > Metazoa > Mollusca > Bivalvia > Mytilida > Modiolidae > Limnoperna > Limnoperna fortunei. The sequence goes on from OX104116.1 coordinate 24,683,824, forward strand.
TTCATCCATAATCCAATTAACAGATATAGACTTTTCCTTACGGGCACCTGTTTCACTGTTGAATGAAGGCGGGACAAAAATTTCGCGGGAATTGTGGGTGATTGTTGACCTCAAATGACCCAGATTTGGAATTCACAACAGGTGGCAGTAGCTGCGATTTGTTTACACATGGCGGCTGTGTATTGATTCTCAGCAACATTCAACAGGTAATAAATCAATACGGTCGAATAAACACAAAACAGTAGCCTCCTTTCACAATTAACAGGATGGAGATGTGGATATTTTTTTTATAAACTGTTTATTATATTGTGTATTTTTTTTAATTGATCCTTAGCGACAAACACAGTTTCTAATATCAAGCACTTGGTGCGTTGCCAAGTGAATACTTCAATCTACCAGGGAATTTCTGCCAATAGTAACTTATTTAAAACAGTATTGATCTTGTTAAAAGATATCATTGTCTTTTTTATTCCAATATTATTAAGAAAGAGAATCTGTTGTGTATTGCTTTATATAGTATCCATTGGAATCCAATAAATCCATCAGACCTATTATTCTATACAGTATGATTCTTAGTTAGCTGCCCTTTAATTCCATTGGCCATTTATTATTTGGTGAACCACTATTTTGTGTTTGGCAAAAGGGCCTAACAAAAATTCACTGTCATAATACAAAAAAGGTAAACAGCTAGCATATGCTTCCTGTGAGAGTGATGTCAGTGTAAAGCATAATAATATTATTAATATTATCATAAATATAACTGCCATTTTATTTATTTCTGTTGGTTTTTTTTACTGCAATGTCACACACATCCCACACATGCAGTAAATCTGGATGATATAGCTGGAAAATGTTTGTGAAAAAAAAACTTAAAACCCTCAAACAAGCAAGTGAAACAAATAATGAAATCAATTGTTCATGGGTTAGTATAGGAAATAGATATATTTATAGCAAATAATATGTTTTTGTATGATTGGTAGGAAATATTATAATAATTTCGTAAATAATGGTTTTAAAAATGAAGAAGATTTTGGTCATTGATTTACAGTTCTACAAGAATTTACATTCCAACTGCTTCTCAGTAAAACATGTGGACATATTGGTCAGTTAGGAAACATGTTATGTATACAATAATTTACAAATTTCTAGATGTGTATAATTGTCATGATTGTGTTGGATAATAATTAAAATCACCATAAATGGACAAGAAACTGTCATATATGAGTATTTCATTTCATGTATTAAATTTATTGCATTGGTAAATGGAAATTTCACTCTGAAAACTTTCATTGCATGTGTTAGAAGGCTGTGATCAATTTTGAGCGTTGTGTCAACCACAATATATATTTTACTTATCTACAAGTTTATTGTTGAATGTTGTCTTATTTTCCATTGTCGATTACTTGAAAGAAATGTCAATTATTTGTTCATTTTGGAATTTTTTATTTTGAATTGAATGTTCAATTTTGTACAGGTGGGTAAGCCTTAAAGCTTGAATTACACTGAAAAGAAAAATCTATCATTTCTAGTAAAATGTTTTTATTTAACATTTAACTCAGTCCTGCTTTTGATAATTGCCCCCTTTATCATGTTGTAGAATATGCAATTAGCATACATGTAGATAAATTGGTTCCAAAAGACTATTCAAAAGTTAACAATAATTTAATAGACAAAAATTTTATATGCATTATCTTTTATAGTCTGAGAATCCTGCCATCCAATCCTTTTTTAGACTTTGATGGGACCTCAAAGTCTAAAAAAGCATATGTTTTGTAGTAAGATTAAATTTTTTAAAAATAAATTATTTATATGCAGTAAGTAATACTAATTCTTTGATGAATGTTTTGAAAGAGAAATTGATCAGTTAAGATGACTAACTAACAAACTAACAACTTAACAAGCCTTTCTCTACTGGGAAATTTATCATTTTCAACAGGTTTATTACAATGAAAATTTGTGCTCATGTAGATTAGTTGTCTTTAGTTAGGTCCATGGATGTGTACATTTATATCAGCAATTCAACTCTGTGTGTTTATAGAGTTAACTTGTACATTGTATTTTCTTTGTAAAAGCATAGACTAAAATGTACATTGTATTCTCTTTGTAAAAGCATAGACTAAAGTACACATAATTTAATGTAAAAATTAATTTATTGCATGATGATATCACAGTTCTTGTATTTAAATATAAAGTACCAGTATGGTATACAATACAAAAAAAATCTAAATACAGTACATGTTACAGTAGAGAAGTTTAAATGTTCTACTTCTGGCAAAAAGAAGAGGCCATAGTGTCAAACTAATGTTTAAGTCCTGTAGCAGATGTAGTCAGTAATTTTGTTAGCTCGGTTATCCAAAAGGTCATAGATATACATGTACCAATAGGGTCCATCACTCATCTGTGCAGCTTTATTATTTAAGGCTTGTGACAGACATTGGAAAAAATCTGTTTACTTTCCCTGCCACAGGCACAGTAGTTAATCAGAATAACATAAAAGATATTATGTAGTAGAATTTCACAATAGCCAACATTATCTTGTAGTTTAGACACAGCCAAATTATGTTTTTTGTTACAGTATGCTTGTAATTATACACTATACAGTGGTTAGAGAATATGAGGTCATATCAAAAAGATTCAATATTATAATGCTTCTCTTTTTGGTACACAAGTCATATGCAGAATAGAAAACTGATGATATTCACAAAAGCCAATATTTATACACTATTTAGATCACTGCTGGAACTTGGAACACAATTTTTTTTTCTGATATCAATAAAACAAGTTACCTATTTGGTAATCTATTGATTGTTGTGTTTAAATTTTTATGCTTGCAGTATTTCAACATATTTCTAAACAAGAAAAAAAATCTTCAGTGGTCAATTTTTAAACTTTATTAAAATCATGTATCATTTGATTTATAAAATGTAGTGTTAACTAATACTATCAATTAAAAATTATGTGTATAAATGTACTACTTAACCAGGTTATTTATACTTGGTGGTCCATTTTATTCAGCTTTTTATCCATATTAATAGTGATTTGATCAAATTATGTGGCATGTACTTATTCAGGAAACAATATTTCTGTCATAAAGACTTCACTGTTACAGTAATAGTCTCCCAAATTCCTTTCTCTGGAAATAATTTACCTTATGCAAGATTTTAAATATACAGAAAAATAAAACAATGATAATATAAAGAGTTAAGTGTTTCACAGCATTTTGAGTGACAGTCATGACTATGCTACTGTGTCATGTGAATAAAGCACCATTTCCTTCTCAATCTTATATCCATCAGTGTAACACAACAAGTTTTCTGACTTGATTCACATCCTTTTTCAACTTGTCCTCCTGTAACTTAAGTTTTCCTTCAACCACAAGTTTGGCATTACTTATACTGTCATGGACAGAGGTGAATCCTTCTCTGAACTCATTCTTGGCTGTCTGTAGTTCTGCTTGATAATACCTTGTAAACTCATTAAGTCTTGATATCACAGTGTGCTCTATCATCTAAAAAAATCATTAACAGTATTGAAATATTTGTATAAAAGGAGAGATAACTCTATAACTGATAGCATACAAGTACATGTACTATCCCTTATAAGATTATTTTGTAAAATTGTAAATGTACCAATGTAGTTTGTAGATATTTTATATACACAGGAAAATAGAAGGTTATTGATTGTTTCTATACTTCATTTCCTCTATACCTAACAAAAAATATGTTTAGCCATGATTTCTAAACAATATAGATGTACTGGGTATTTGTTTTATTTATTTATTGTATCAGAATGGTACCTTTGTAAACAGTATCAGAATGAATGACTTATCGGTTGGTTTTATTGAGATGTGTGTGGTTAAATTTTTGTAAAATCTGTCCAACATAAAACTTTGATGTGCCATAAAATAGGATATAAACCTTTCACAACACTAACAATTAAAGTGATCACAACAATAAATAAAGATCAACAGCTCAAAGGATAAAATACATGGACATAACATACCAGCTTAGAAAGGTCACATAAATTTGACACTATTGGACTTTAGACAGATAGAGGTAAAGAAAAGTTTCTTCTCTGATAACATCTTGTTGCTTAAATTATGTCATTAAAAGTTCAATGCTTGACTTCAAAGAAAATAGTGTATTTTATCAAGTTAAAAAGAATCATCACCATGTCATTTGTTATATTATTATTATTATTATTATTATTATTATTTTACCTTCATTGTATTTTCTTATGTCAAGTGTTCCTAGTTTTATTTTACAAATATACATGTATTACAATGTAAACTCCAGTTAGACAAGTATGTTCATCTTGTCCCAATATATACAACCTAATCAAGTGACCGAACTACATACCCCTTGTAGATCATTGATGATTTGTCTGTCTCTTGATACTGCAGATTCAAGTTTACTTAGTCTTCCTTGTATGGAGTACACATTGTCTTCAAGTCTTACTTCCAACTTTCCCTGAAAACAAGTGAAATTCAATTTTGATATCATACTGAATGTATTTTTTTTATTGTATCAGATAGCAAGGTATTGAACCAATACATCTGATATTACTTCTCATTTATGAGATTGAAACAAACATGCTTACATATTTTATTTGTAGCCAGTAAGGCTTATTTGGAAATTGTTAAAAATGTATTACATGTATGTTGTATTTTTTTGTCAAATTTTAGTCCAGCCCTATACACCCTCCAACATTTAGAGGCCAAGAGATATTGTTTCCCACCCACACCCCTTCAAAAATTCACCCTCTGTTTACCAAGATTACACAATTTTGAATATGTATAGTATACATAGTTTGTTTGAATCTAGGAGTTTAAAGCTAATATCAGCAATTTTTCATTTATTTCATGGCATCAAAGTTTTCATTGGGGAATTAAGCCAAAGTTCCAGGTGAAAACCACACATCTTCAATTACAAAACTGGCAATCCTTGTCAATTAAGATAACCATCAAGAACACCCAGCTTGCAGTAAGGCTAGAACTTGTAACATTAGGGTTGACAGACATGTCGGTCATCAACATTAGTCGACTACCTTAACTAGCAGACCCCTTTTAGTAAGCTAATACTGCTTATAACTTATAAGAATTTTCTGATTTTTTTTATCAATCAACATAGACAATAACAATACCCTAGTAAGTACAACATTTAAAATAAAACCATGAAAGCTTACATAAAAGTAGTAGAAACTGAGATTCTGATTGTTGACCGATACCTATGATTATGTTTGTTAGTATTGGAATCAACCATAGGTTACAGATGATGAGAGTTGTGTGGTAATAGACTTTCAAAGTCTACACAGAATGCTGTATATCAATAATACAGAAAACAGAATGATGAAATTGATTGTGATACATACATAATTGATTATATTTACAAGGTACTTGTCATAAAATGGGGAATAAGAAACATAATCATGAATTATTAATTTGCAGTTGTTTTCATTTTGTACTTAGTTTGGTAAGTTCTTATTCTATTTGATAGAACTGTTAACATACTAAGCATACTATATGTTATTTACATTAAAAAAAACAAACTGTATGATCTGCCATTTATGGTACATGTACTAATAGAATAATAAATGGTGTTTTTAAGTAGCTTTTTTGGAAAGTTGCATCTGTGAAGGAATATGGCAGGTAATAATACATGTAAATATTGATAGTCAGGTCCCAATTCTTGTCAGAGATGTCAAAATAGTTATGGTGTTTTGATGCAGTAAATCCCTGAAGTTTTCTTCTCTTTGTATACTGAAGTGAGGGGTAGTCAGTACTCAACTTATTACACTTTGGAGCCATAACTAAAAATCATTTAGGTTGACCATGAGAATAGTTTTAAGTTTCTGCTTAATTTGAAATGTGCAGCATGTGGTATGTACAAATTAGATGGGATATGTTACATTACAATTAGTTTATGTAACATTATAGTTAACAAATAAGTACATCTAAATAATACATATTGTATTTTACAAAGAACATAAATCTAAATTAATTGTCTATTAGTTGCAGTAAAAATATGTTTGTATATCCTGGAGTGGACATCTAAAATAGATAGTCTTACCAACATCTGTGTCCAGGTTTCTGTGGCCTTCTCTATCATACTTGTCATCCTACTTTCAATTCTGTCCTGATCTGAACTCATACTAGCTTTATACAGTGCAAATGCATTTTTTAAATCTTTCAGTGAATTTTCGTTACGTTCATTGGCCAAGTCGAGATCTCTCCTGGCATCTTTCTTCATATGCAGCAAATCAGATGAGCTGATCCCTGCTAGCTTTTCCAGTTCTCCACCAATTGCTATAATCTATAGACATGAACAAGATGATTTTCTAACTTGAATTATCTAAATCTAAGTAAGTTCTATTCTTGTCATGTTCTTAGATCGGTTTTTTACAGTTAATGAGTGACAGAGTTGTCTTACAGCAGTTAGCTTTCTACTATTGGGTTTTTTTCAGTAATTAGCTTTCTACTATTGGGTTTTTTTCAGTAAATTCTTAGGTTATTTCTTAAATTTTTTACTTGAATTGTAATTGGCCTTTATCTGTAACATTGATGGTGGTTTGCTCTCTGGACTGAAGTGCATGAGATTTGGGTCTTATCATATAGACTTTCTTCAGAAAAACTGTTACAGCTCAAAAAAGAAACATCAAGCATTATAATAAATACAGTCTTTATGGGGTTATAGTTTACTGTAGTATCCCAAGCTTACTTGAGCTTCCATTTTAGTTATAGATTACTGTCGTATCACAAGCTTACTTGAGCTTCCATTTTAGTTATAGATTACTGTAGTATCACAAGCTTACTTGAGCTTTCATTTTAGTTATAGATTACTGTAGTATCACAAGCTTACTTGAGCTTCCATTTTATGAATGACCTCCTGTACAGCAGTATGAGCTCTGTACTGATCATTGATGACACGCTGAATGTCACCAAAGCAGGTTCTGATGTCTGTAGAATGTTTGCCTATACTTGCATCACATCTAACTATACGAGCTCTTAAGTCCTGTAAGGACGTTAAATTGTGAACTTCAAGCTTTCCAACAGCAGCATTTGTACCAATTATTCCATGGTCTCTTGCTCGTATTTCTGCTTCAAGACCCTGTGTGCAAAACAATTAAGAGGATTACAAAGAATACTATTTAAAATTGACTTTAAGTAAATTTTCATGGTCATTTAGAAGGTTATTTTTGTATTTTTTAAGTAACTGCATCAAAATAATTATTTTGGAAGTTAAATCAGTAGTTTTAAAGTTCTTTTGTCAATTGGTCAAGTACATGTAAAGTGATTATCGGGTTTACGTGATCTGAATACATTGGTTTCCAGTTAATTATTATGTTATTTAAAATAACTTAGTGCATAATTATTGATTTCTTATTTTATAATACATATTAATATACTTATGAAATAATATTTGACAGTTTCTGTAATGTAAAAGATTAAAATTATCATCTAAACTGATTCGGTCGATGTGGTTTTGCAGAAAATCAAATGATTTAAAATAAATGATGTTGTTGTTCTATCAACAAGAGAATGTTTTATTGGGTTTTGTTGAAATTGGTGTTTTCAGGTCAAAATTTTGCTTGTTAGCAAATGATAGCACTTTTTTTTTACTCTGTTACTTAGGTATTTTTTTTTTCAAAATGACCACCACCTTAGGATTTAGTTCACATGTATTACATAGGCCTGCTATAAACTGCTATGAGAAGAATGTTTACTTTAAATGCCATCTTCTGATAAAACAACAAAGCTAATTATATATATATATATATATATATATATATATATATATACATGTCTAGAAGATTATGCAACGATACAAATGACGGTGTTTCTTGTCATAAATTTAGACACAGACTGACCAACGAATGGCCTTAGTCATTGAGTGTCAATATAAATAAATAACGTAAACAATCATAACATATTAATCTTGAATTTTCTCATTTTAAATGAACCCAAAACTTTTTTCATAGTTTGCTTCTCAGTCCGCTAACCGGGGACGTGCCGTGCTGTTACTTGGCTTTGCTCAAATATTCCAACAAGATGTAATCAAAATTATCAAGGTGACAAATTCATTACGCCAGACGCGCGTTTCGTCTACTTAAGACTCATCAGTGGCGTTTAACTCTAAATAATGTTTAAGATATTCTTCATTGGGAGATGGAATAATATTTTTTTCATTGGGAGATGGAATAATATAAGTCCACTGGGATCGTGTAAATACACAATACAGGCAGTTCAAAATATTATATAAAGAGTCTAAAAGAAATCTGCTAACCAGTACACTTATTTAGTATCGGATCGACAAACATGACGATACAGCATAAACAAAAAATAGTAACATACATGTCTAGAAGATTATGCAACGATACAAATGACGGTGTTTCTTGTCATAAATTTAGACACAGACTGACCAACGAATGGCCTTAGTCATTGAGTGTCAATATAAATAAATAACGTAAACAATCATAACATATTAATCTTGAATTTTCTCATTTTAAATGAACCCAAAACTTTTTTCATAGTTTGCTTCTCAGTCCGCTAACCGGGGACGTGCCGTGCTGTTACTTGGCTTTGCTCAAATGTATGTTACTATTTTTTGTTTATGCTGTATCGTCATGTTTGTCGATCCGATACTAAATAAGTGTACTGGTTAGCAGATTTCTTTTAGACTCTTTATATAATATTTTGAATTTGTCACCTTGATAATTTTGATTACATCTTGTTGGAATATTTGAGCAAAGCCAAGTAACAGCACGGCACGTCCCCGGTTAGCGGACTGAGAAGCAAACTATGAAAAAAGTTTTGGGTTCATTTAAAATGAGAAAATTCAAGATTAATATGTTATGATTGTTTACGTTATTTATTTATATTGACACTCAATGACTAAGGCCATTCGTTGGTCAGTCTGTGTCTAAATTTATGACAAGAAACACCGTCATTTGTATCGTTGCATAATCTTCTAGACATGTATGTTACTATTTTTTGTTTATGCTGTATCGTCATGTTTGTCGATCCGATACTAAATAAGTGTACTGGTTAGCAGATTTCTTTTAGACTCTTTATATATATATATATATATATATATATATATATATTGTATTACATTTTTATGGTACATGTACATGTATGATTTTCTACAAAGTTTTTTGTTCCAAACCTTGTTGGTTGCCTATGCAGGACTTCTTAAAATTAAAAAAGTCAATTTAAAAAGTGTTAACAGTAACAGTCTGTTGTATATAAAGTAGTAACAATCTTTTTTCCTGATTAAATTTAGCTTTTAAAATTTAATTCTGTACAGTTGTTCTTAAAACCAGTATAAAGATTTTTTAGATCTCTCACAGCCTGACCACCTTGTTAGACCTCTCACAGCCTGACCACCTAGTCAGACCTCTCACAGCCTGAACAACCTGTTACATCTCTCACAGCCTGACCACCTTGTTAGACCTCTCACAGCCTGACCACCTAGTCAAACCTCTCACAGCCTGAACAACCTGTTACATCTCTCACAGCCTGACCCCTTGTTAGTTCTCTCACAGCCTGACCACCTTGTTAGACCTCTCACAGCCTGTCCAACCTGTTACATCTCTCACAGCCTGACCACCTTGTTAGACCTCTCACAGCCTGACCACTTTGTTAGACCTCTCACAGCCTGACCACCTTGTTAGACCTCTCACAGCCTGACCACCTTGTTAGACCTTTCACAGCCTGACCACCTTGTTAGACCTCTCACAGCCTGACCACCTTGTTAGACCTTTCACAGCCTGACCACCTTGTTAGACCTCTCACAGCCTGACCAACCTGTTACATGTTTCACAGCCTGACCACCTTGTTAGATCTCTCACAGCCTGACCACCTTGTTAGACCTCTCACAGCCTTCCAACCTGTTACATCTCTCACAGCCTGACCACCTTGTTAGATCTCTCACAGACTGACCACCTTGTTAGACCTCTCACAGACTGACCACCTTGTTAAATCTCTCACAGACTGACCACCTTGTTAGACCTCTCACAGCCTGACCACCTTGTTAGACCTCTCACAGCCTGTCCAACCTGTTACATCTCTCACAGCCTGACCACCTTGTTAGACCTCTCACAGCCTGACCACCTTGTTAGACCTCTCACAGACTGACCACCTTGTTAAATCTCTCACAGCCTGACCACCTTGTTAGACCTCTCACAGCCTGACCAACCTGTTACATCTCTCACAGCCTGACCACCTTGTTCGAACTCTCACAGCCTGACCACCTTGTTAGACCTCTCACAGCCTGACCACCTTGTTAGATCTCTTACAGACTGACCACCTTGTTAGACCTCTCACAGACTGACCACCTTGTTAGATCTCTCACAGACTGACCACCTTGTTAGACCTCTCACAGTCTGACCACCTTGTTAGATCTCTCACAGCCTGACCACCTTGTTAGACCTCTCACAGCCTGATCACCTTGTTAGACCTCTCACAGCCTGACCACCTTGTTAGACCTCTCACAGCCTGACCACCTTGTTAGGTCTCTCACAGACTGACCACCTTGTTAGACCATTACAGCCTGACCACCTAGTCAGACCTCTCACTGACTGACCACCTTGTTAGACCTTTACAGCCTGACCACCTAGTCAGACCTCTCACAGCCTGACCACCTTGTTAGACCTCTCACAGACTAACCACCTTGTTAGATCTCTCACAGCCTGACCAACTTGTTAGACCTCTCACAGACTGACCACCTTGTTAGACCTCTCACAGCCTGACCAACCTTGTTAGATCTCTCACAGTCTGACCACCTTGTTAGATCTCTCACAGACTGACCACCTTGTTAGATCTCTCACAGTCTGACCACCTTGTTAGATCTCTCACAGCCTGACCACCTTGTTAGATCTCTCACAGACTGACCACCTTGTTAGACCTTTCACAGCCTGACCACTTTGTCAGACCTCTCACAGCCTGGCCACTTTGTCAGACCTCTCACAGCCTGACCACCTTGTTAGATCTCTCACAGTCTGACCACCTTGTTAGGTCTCTCACAGCCTGACCACCTTGTTAGACCTCTCACAGACTGACCACCTTGTTAGATCTCTCACAGCCTGACCACCTTGTTAGATCTCTCACAGCCTGACCACCTTGTTAGACCTCTCACAGACTGACCACCTTGTTAGGTCTCTCACAGCCTGACCACTTTGTTAGATCTCTCACAGACTGACCACCTTGTTAGGTCTCTCACAGCCTGACCACCTTGTTAGACCTCTCACAGACTGACCACCTTGTTTTTCTACTGTCTGTTGTTTCATTTCCCTTGTTGCTTTACCTTTAGTTATTCCTTTACTGTGTGTGCATTTAATTATTTGTCTGGTGTTTCTTTAATTGCTCTGTTTGGTATTTAGTGCTGCTTTTGTTGTTCTGTTTAACATTGTTTATGTTTCTTGTTGGTGTGATACATTTCTGCATGTTTGTGATGTTTGTGTATTACAATAAAGGTTGAAGGTTGGGAGCATTAATCAGTCAACTCTCACCATAATTTGTTATATGACAGTTGCAAGCCAATAGTGTATGTCTTTGGGTCGGTCCTTTATTTTATTATACCCCCCTTTTGAAGCATGTAGTAGGGAGGAATCTTATGATAGAGGATGTCATTTGTCAAACTGTACATTACACCAGGGAGAACCCATCTCTTATCAACTCCACCTACACTACTTAATAGAAATTGATGAAACTTTCACAGAATCTTTGTCATGTCGTGCCATTATATATATGCACCATATATTTACCATTATGATTTGAAGATATTTGGGGTTTCCATAGCAAAAACATGGACTTTGCCATTGTTTGTCATAGTGGGCTCAATTAGTTATACCAAGGGAGATAATAACAACATTTAAATTACCTATAGTGATGGTCTATATCTGTTATTTTGAATAATACTTACCTCAATATCCTGATTTAATCTTTTAACTATTGATGTTATATAACGTATGTGGTCCTGAAGTAAAAGGCGAGTATTTTCCTCAAGCTTTTCTCCTTGGATATGGCTTAGATTATGGAGGAATTCTTCACGATTTTGAAAGGCTTTATCTATTAAGGCCTGTGTCATTTGTTGTTGATGATTGATGGCCTCTGTCACTTTTTGCTGTTCTTTCATGACAACATTTTGTGCAATTATTGCCTGTGTCACTTTATCTTCCAAAGCATCAAGTCTTGGATGAATATTGTCTTCTCCCTTAGTTATATGTATACGATCATTGTCTTCAACTGTGATCCGACGTGGTGTTCCAACTTGTAAAGCATTGAAATCCTGTTCCACTAAGTCATATGATCTTTCATGTGGTTTTGCCCCACGAATTCGTGGAAATACTACATTTGTTTTTGCCATAATGGCCTCTTTGCTGATGTTCTTCCTGAAATTTATGTAAAAGGAATTTAAACATAATTACTTAAAAATCTACCAGAAAGGATGGGGCAAACCAAAGACAAAGTTGTGTGCCAGTTGCACAAGTAGGACCAATTAGTGTTATTTGGTTTATTTTCTGGAATAATTCGTAATAATTGGTGTAGTTGTTACAGTTATATCTGTTTGGCAGAAAACGTAATGGTCTCATTATATAGAATTTTACTTCTGGTTTCTGTGTACTTAATATTTTTATTTTAGCTATTCAATATAGATGATATCAACTGTGAAATATATTACTTGAGCCAACAAAAACATTTTGGGTTAATTGTTTTGTGGTATATTTATTGTGCTTATTTGTATATAATATTTATAAAATTCAGTTCTAAACAATATGTTATTAAATTTCTTCAATTTCTTTAAATGACTGAACCTTATCAATGATTGACCTTATGACCTTATTAATTTTTTCTTTTAATTTAGTTTACTATAATTTATATATATATATAGAATACAAAAGAAAAGTATATTAAAAGAAAAAATGTTAATTGATATATATACAAAAAGAAATAAATATGCAAACATTTAGTATTCCTTCTGATTTATCCCACTAATCCATACTTTTAACATTCCTAAAACATTATAATGTTAAAACATTATTATAAAATTATTCAATATGATTGTGATTAATGTATAAGAATTTCTTTCCCAAGGTATCACATGTTATATTGCCCTCTCAGGCAATATAACATGTATACATGCAACTGAAGGTACCAAGGGCAAATATTCCTCTAAAAATCATATGAAATATATGTTATATTTATTGTAACATAGCTGAGAAAAATGTTTTTCTTTTTATGTTTTAAAAAGTAAACTGGAGTTTGATAGCAAAGCACTTATTAACTTGTTTCATATACTGGTAAACAAAATGAAAGACATTTTTAAGGCAAACTTGTTCTTGTCCTGAATATAGCTGACATAATGCTCGCTGGACATAAAGCAAACATCCAATCAATCAATAAGGCAAACAAAATACCATTAATTTAAATAATTATGGAAACTGAAAGAGAAGTTCAATAACTTGGTGTAACAATTGATTTTTTACTCACACTGCAAATATGTGTAGAAAAGCAGCTCGATAATTAAAATGTTCTTGGGCAGGTCAACATTTTAATCATCTGAGCAAAATGACGATCTACTTTTTTATGAATTTAAACTTCAGCTATTTCTCTCTTACCTGGAATTTTTGCTCAGAAGCAACCCATAAAAAATTGAGAAGCTTCAATAGAGAGCTCTTCATTTCAACAATTCCAAGTGTGACACATCTTTCAGATACACAACCCCTAAGATCCAGAAAAGCCTTCCTCAGAAATAAAGAAATAACTTATCTGAATTAATTTATGGATCCCCAGTACATTCATTATTTGCAGATCTTAGAGCTATGTATCTGAGATATATTGCTTAGGACTGTGCTTTTTGCTTGTCTAGTCTGTGTGTAAACTTTACCGAGGCTTTGCATGTCTTAACATTTGCGGTATTTATAGTTATATTGTATATTCTGTATAAAAGCTCTTGAGATCTTATGTTGTTGTCTGTTATATATTTTGAAACCCGACTTTAAATAAAAATTACTTTACTTTAATCTTCTGCACCTGTTTAATTACTTTAATTGTTTGTATTAGATCATAGAGAGTTATTTCCCTTTTGTGTTGGGATAACATTGTTTTATAAAAGTGTGTTGAAACTGAAAAGTTTTGAATTGAAAAAAAGTTAATGTTGATCTAGAATCTTCATTGAAACTTGAGTAAATAAATACCACATGATGGTATGCTTGATTGTAGATATTTTTATAAATTACTTGATATTTCAACTAAAAAATTGAGTTTAAATTCCATAAAATCTCGTAAGTATCTGCCTTTCACTTTTATAATGAATACATATTAAATATATTTCTGACACGATTTCTATAGCAAACAAATTTTGTTTTCTAATTTATTTAAAGTTAGTAGACCTATTTCTCCATCAAAACAGTTTTGCTTGACTATGTTCAATATAATAAAATGTACTTTTTCATTCAATACTCTTTTTAAGTATTACTAAAGGTCTGTGTTAAAAAATACATACCAAATCCAACACGAAGAGTTAATTATTGGTTTTGTAAATACTTATATTTATTCATACATCTAAATTGAAGAACTAGTGTGTTTTCCATATTTGATTTTTTCATTAATCTAACATAAGGAGGTATTTACTTTCATCTTTTCACTTTTTTCAGTTAAATATCTCTTTTGATTGATGAGAAATCAGAAAAGTCAAACAAGTAATTATTATTTTTTATGTCTCATTAAAGTTATTAGAATTATTTAGAAGTATTAAATGCATTAAAAAGATAATCATTCTATTAATTTGAAAAATTGTAAGAAGTACTTCAACTTAAATTACTTGAAAAAATAAAAACATTTTTGTCATGTCCACCTGTGCTGGTTTTTAAAGTAATGTTTAACATAATTTAATACTATCAAAGTATCACTTCTTTGTTTAGTTGTAAAGAGTTTGGAAGACACAAAATTATTACCTGTTATTTGGTGAATTGCAGTTTGGTAGTTGTAACACTTGACTCGGTATATATTGTCTCATCAAACTTGGTGGCATGATGACACTAGGGGCGAAGAAATTACCTGTTGATTTGGGGGTCAATCAGTCCCATAGATGAATTAAAAATGTTTAGGTAGATAAAGAGTAGACAGTAGCTTTTGTACCCTTCCACCAATCTTTAGAAAACAACATTAATTTAAGCAAATACTATGAGAATATGTTTTACAATTTTTGAACCATGCATTAGATCTTCATAATACTTTATTGTATGAAGTAACTTGGGAAATGAAGATGCCCATTGATTATGAGGTCAAATATAAAGGTCATGATGACAACCATCGGGGTGTAGGTAGCCCAAGATATTAATTTGGAGTAAAAAAACGGTCAGGAAGCAACCTTTCCCACCTCACAAGAGGTGGTTTTGAGGCAGTGGAGGTCTTGGATTAAGAATTTGTATATATAGATTAATGACTACTGTTTAGAACAAGTTGGCTTCAATTTGGGAGAACAGAAAAATCACAAAAAGTGAGAAATTAATCTTTTGTTATAAACATTGTTGCCATAGATATAAAGACAACAAATGATACTTTATTATAAATGTCTAATAACACAATATGTTAAATTACCATTCAAGATTATGCACATAATTTGTACTGGGATAAGAGGCTTTTTATTTCAGTAAAAAATCATTAAGATTAGTTAAGTAATATTTGAGAGAAAGATAGAAATGGTGGCTCTAAGGAAGAAGCATACAATAATTTCTATTTTTGAGGACATATCCTACTATTCAATCTTTGTATGATGTTTTCTTTATATTTTGTTTTAACTTTCATTTTGTCAAAATCTTGAAATAAATCTAAAAAAATTAGATGTCACCGACCTTATATTGAAGTTACGATGTTATCTTTATTACCAGGTTTGAAGGTACCAATTATATCTCATTTGACCTTTTTTTTTATGTTAGATTGTTTTGTATGCTCCCTGGCATTTCGAAAACAGCTATACCATAATCTATACTTTTGTCTTGAGCATAAAATGGAATTAATACATTTCCACCATTTTTGTTGGTAACTTGGAATACACAAATCACTGAAACAATATAGTAGGTTTTGTCTTTAAAGTAGGTATCACAGTGGATAATTATAATTTTTTTTTTGAAAAAGTAGCATTATTAAAATTAGTAAACATTTTTGACAGTGTACCTCTCAATTGTTGTATAAGAACAAATCAATTTGCTATGATTGACATATTTGAAATTGGCCCCGTGCGGGATCCGGGTGGCTAAAAGAATAGACCGCAGTCGCGCTAGCTTGTCGTAAAAGGCGACTAAATAGCGCCCAGTACCCTGACCGGCGTGTCAGGTCGGTTTGCCTAAAGACCGACTGGGATGTGTGCCCCAGGTGGTTGAATGGGGTACCCCTGGCAAGCTGGGGTTGTCAGGCCATAATACGGAAAACCTGACCGCAAACCATATTAGTGCACCGTGTTGGGAAAAATGCCACGTTCCTCGCACGTTAAAGAACGCTGCTGTAGTATTCGCTATGAGTAGGGATTTCGATCCCGCTACAGGAGGCTAAATTGCCCGACCCTATCCATCCTCCCATTTGCCAGTGGCAATCTAAAATCCGTTACCCCTATTTTTCCTTGTGTCCCATCCCATTTTCATTCATCATCATTTCATGTTCATTTTATCATCCATTTCATGTTCATCGCCTGAATATAGCTGAAATATTGCTGCTCGGGCGTTAAACACCATTAATCAATCAATCAATCATATTTGAAATTGACAGATTTTTAAAGGTTAAAATAAAGCATTTTTGGTTTTATAAGTTGTGAACATTTATTCATGTTAGACACCATATCAACAATAATAATAATAGAAAAACATCTTTTTCAATTTCTAAAAATTAGTTACAAAGAAATAACTTACCGTTACCGTAACAGAAGCAGTCACTTTTTGGTTTGTAGTTATCTCCTTATTCTCATCCTTAGAAACTAATTTGACCAATACACCATATATTATTCCTATATAGATAGCATACTTCAAATTAGAATTGGGTATGATTCGGGGCCCTGTATAGGTAAACTGAATATTTGTATAGATCTGATTACTTTTTTTGTTGTTTCTTAATTTTATGATAAAGATATTATATAAATAAAAATTATCTTCCAGTAGTATTTAGTGAAAAATGTGTAGCATTAAAGTTGACTTGCATTTTCTGGAGTATTCCCCTGTTACCAAAAACATAAAAGATGTTAAGAAAGGGATGAATAGAAGTTGCTATTAAACACTTTTCGCTATTATGATTTTTCAATAATGGTTTAGAATTGAAGCAAATAATGAAATGATCATTTGAATGTACTCGGCTGTATTCATTGGTATATGTTTATATACTACTTACAAAAAGTCTATTGAAAGTTGATGTTTTAGAAATCTGAGGTTTCTAAACTAGGGGGTACATGAAGTTTTAATTTTTAAACTATGTATTATAATATATAATCAAATTACGATAATTAAATTTTAATTCATACAATAAAATTTAATTTGCTTTGTAAATATTTAAAAAGAGAAATAATAATGAAAATGATAATATTTATCAGTTTTAATCATGTGGAAATTGATTGACAATTCTTAACGGCATTATTAATAACAAAATGCTAATTACTGTAGTAAAATTATTGTGAAACAGGTTATAAAATTCTATATCTACATTTTATTTGATAAAAATGCAGACAACAACATAAAATGTTTGATTAAAAATGTGTAGATATTTTCTAATTTCAAACAACATAAATAAAATGTATACTCTCAGTGGCCTCTTTCAACGACACCCATCATGCACTTAATTTTTGGTCTGTAAGAATTTGTTTCCTTTTTTTACCACAATGCCACATTGAGAGAGATAAGTTACCTTAAGTCTTATTTGATATATGCAGCAGGAATGAATAGTATGTCAAGCAAATGTAAGTTTCATTTTAATTTCTCAAATCAGGTGGACAACATATCGAGAGCTCATTGATTACAAAAACATTAAATATTCATCAGGTGTATTATGGTTACAAGTTGTGACATTTCATGTGTATTCAATTTAATAAACCGTATGTAAGTATAATACACTGAATTGGAAAGTCTTTTGTCAAATGGGAATTATTCTGATTGGCAACACTGATTTTTGACACTTTAAGATGCTGAATTGCCATGGTGAAGAATCAACAGTAAAAGGAGAACATTTAAAAATAGAGAATTTATTCATTAAAAAAGAAAGAGGCTAATTCCTTCAATTGGGTTTCTGTTGTATGACTATACTAACTTTAGAACATTATAATAATGTAGACGATATCAATTTTTTTAAATTTAATAGTTAAATCACAACTAAACATCCAGGATATTAAGTATAAACCATGTCCGGGTTTAGGCCCTGCTATGGTCTCTTTTTCAATTTCTTTTCAAATGTTAACACAATATACAAAATATATATCAGGTTGAAATCATTTTTGTTTGCACAATACAGATCATTAGGATATACATGGCCTGATATAATATATATATATATATAACTCAACAGCATTTAGAACAGCTTCAATCACTCCTATAGCAGACTTAAAAAAACCAAAGAACAATATTTTATTGAAAAATTCCAGCTGAAATTAAGTTGAAAGTTAAAGTGTAAAACTGCTGTAATACTATGACATTATGTTACCCTGTAACCGACTGTCATTTTACGTTACTATGTAACAACAAGACAATATTCATTTACTGTCAGAAGAGCTGAAATAACAGTGAAAGGACTAACAGTTCAAACTATTGTGTAATTAGTTTTTTTTTTTTCACTTTATAATTTATGTATGGTTTGGAAGAGAGAAGTTTCTTTTAATTAGTTTAAACTTGATACTTGGCAATTTGTTTCCATGTTTTTGTTCTTTTTTTTTTTTTTTTTTTTGGGTTGCTATAAAGTGCTATATAAATTCTAAACAATAAGAGCATGTATTTTTTTACGTTTTTTCAGATACCCTGTCAGTGATATAACAAAAAGCATAAAAATGACTCAAAGAGGGACACTCCCTGCATTACGTGCCCCCTATGACACGGACAATGAACCAGAGTATGCCAATAAACGTTACAGAAGGAGTCCTCAAACTAATGATCAGAATCAAATTGTTCCTTATAACCAAGGTCAAGGGGGTCAAAGGGAATATCAAAGTCGAGGTCCTTCAAGGTTAGATCTATTAGAAGAGAGACTTGCTCAGCAAGAAAGAAGCACAGCTACAATTATGGACAGAGCTTTCAAAATCAAAGAAGATGTAATTGACAGTTTAAATTTCACTCATGGAACATGGCAAGATGAAAAACATGCCAGAAATATGTTACAGGAGCATATTCGTACCATAACTGCCATAGTAAACAAACTTAATAATGATATCTCTGTAAGTACAATTTGTAAAATCGTCTACAATGTTGTAAAAGTATTTTCAATATCTACATTTGGTACTTTAATGCTCTGCCTGTTGTTGGGCAATCAGTTCAAAATCACAGTTGACAATTGTCTAATAAGTAGATATCATAAATTGATCAACTATTGATCATTAACAATCACTTTATTAAAAGCTGAAAGGTTACAATATGAATTTCTATTAACCATTTAATTTTAAATGCTGTCCTCTGCAAATATTCCACATTTCATATTAATTGATTAAAAACAGATCAAATTTTTTTTGATTACCAGAAATTAAACAGATCTCCTGTGAAATTACAGATCCAATGTTGCAAATAACGTTAGTGAGGTCCAAATGATGTTTGTGAAGTCATGTATAACGATTCCTCATTTAGTCTTGATAAGACTCAAAACATGGCAGCAAAGGCTCATTCTTCTTTCTGATTGGCTAAATTTGGAAATAAAATTTATTTCAAATGTACAGGTCCAAAACTTTAATTGATGTATGTGGATTCCTCTAGATAGGATAAGAAACATGGCCACCTGCTGTAATCCTTCTTTTTTATGAGCTGAATTTTTTTTTTCTCTGAATGCCCATGTGCAAATGTTTTCAGGCTTAGTACATATAATGTATGTTAGATCCTCAATAAAGATTCCTTATTTAGTCATGATTAGGTATATAAAATATGGTCACCATGGCACTTTTGAATCTGATTAAATGATGTTTAAAAATCATCTTCTCTTCTTACTTAATCTTAATTAAGTGCAATTTCAAATGATAAAATTGATTATTTGAAAAATTATATTACTCAATAGAAATGTATGTTTTTACACTTTTTATAAACCTGTATTATACTTCATAGTTTTGTGGTTTAGCATATTTTCTTATTACCTGATAATTGATTGTATTTTTTTTTACTGATTGCCTTACACTAGGATTACTGCATGATGTATTTGAGCTTCTTTACAATAATTCTGTACTTCATTTCCATTGGATAAAAAAAGCATTGTCATTATGGTAAATTTTGGGGTTTTTTAATTGCTGTAACTTCAAATGTATACTTTAAGCTTGTTAAAGTCAAGATCCTAAGGATATTGGGGACACAGTAGGGATGTGTAAATTTCCTATATGTTGAATCTTGTATGAATATGTAATACATGTATGACCTTTTTATAAGTTTGTAACTAGAGGAGGTCTAATTTTCATTTGGGAAGAGAGAGCCAGTGTGACTCGGGTGAATATTTTGGTCCATTGGCCTCTGGTATATATTTTTAAGTGACAACATGTCTTAAATAACATTATTGACCTGATTGGTTTTATTTTTCAGTCACTTGAGGAAAACATTAGAGCTCGAGACAATGCCGCTGTAGGTACTAACTCAGCAGTCAAGAATCTGGAGGTGCACCATGTGGCATCACTAACAGATTTACGCGGAAGAATAGTTCGCTGCGATACTTCCATTTCTAAACTGTCAGCAGATCTACGCAACTGTACAGACTCGTTAAAACAGTTAAATGGACAACAACAAGACAATCAAAACAGATTAATGGACAGGATACATGGATTAGAATCAAAGGTTTCATTTATGTTTTCTTAAGTTTTTTTTTCTTTTCTGAAAGTGAAAAATAAAGTTTTTTCATTTACAAATTTAATATTTGATAATTTTGTTATTACTGAATAAACTGGTGTAGAGTGTTTTTTACAAACATCACTTGTCCATATAATTGATTTTAAATTTCATAAGAATCTGTCTAATATTTTTGTAAATAGCAGTAAGTTTACTTCATAATCAGATCTAAAAACAACCTAACAGTTTGAACAGCATATCTGATATTTGTTTTAGATTGTTCAAGTAAGTAACTCATTGGATCGTAATACTAGTGAGCAGAAAATGCAGTTACAGCACTTAGAGGGTGACACAGGTCAACAGATGTCTATGTTAGACAGTAAGACACGTAGTCTAGTTGATGATATGAAGAACATGATCAGCACATTCCAGGCTCATCAGGAAGGGGAAAGGGAAAAATTGGAATCTCGGTTGTTTGGACATATTGAGAAAATATCAGCAGCTAAGGATGCTCTTATTGTAAGAATTTTTTACCATAATTTGTAAATTAGTTTTTTCAGCTACAGAAAAGTAGAAATAACTTGAGTTCTAACATGTGGAACAATTAGGATTGAGTTCATGATATCCACCATTAAACTAAGACATATTTGTCTATTATTTAGAACAAAATTTGGATGTGTTTTTGTTTTATTATGCAATAAATAAAAGTTACTTACTGGTATAAATTTTAAACATTTTTTGTACATTTCATGAGATGTTGACAAGATATCGACAAGTGTTTATGAATTTTTTACAACTGTACAATCTTCTTACTCAAGCATATCACAAATTAAAAATAAATATTAAAAATGTTCAACCTCTGTTATACACATATTTGCAATAGCCATAATTTAACTTCATTTTATTCAGTTTATCATTGGTAAAAATACAGTAATGAGCAATCTTAAAATTAATTTGAATCGGTTTTGGTAGCTACCAGTAAAAATTTCCACATCCAACTCTTTCTGATTCAAGCCTTAGATAAGTCGATTCGGACGATAGGACTCCCAAGAAAAAAAGTGTTGACTTATCGTGCGGAAAATACGGTAACAGTCCCCCCACATTTTAGTTAGATCACTTAACTCAACATAAAAAATCTCTGACCATTGTTCATAACAAATTTAAATTCAAATTCTTTATTTCCAATCTTGGCCCCGTAACAGGCAAATGAAAGTTTACACAAACTTCACATAAAAGAGAGAAAGAGTTATTGATAAGAATTTAGCAAATTTCGTTCACAATTAATTGATATAATTGCTTGGTTTTACACATTTTAAAATAATACATTTTATCTTTCAACAACATTTAAATAAAGTGTTCTAGGATTATTTTTATTACATATATATTTTTCCACAACCATTACAAACAGATCATGTAACAAACAGGTATTTCTTGGTCAAAAAATAAAATTTAACAGTAATTTATGGGCCCGATACCTTTACAGGAAATTCTGATCCTCAAAACTTTGTGGGAGTTATGGCCCTTTGAACTTTGAATTTTCAAAAAATTTATCATAAATCATAGTTCAATTCCTCTGAAACTATAGAACCAAATTTTACGAAACTTGGTACATAATAGGAACACCATATGTAGTTATGCATATTACCCGAAAATAACTTAGAATTAATAAAAAAATTCCTAATAAATCATGGTTTCCGCTCAACTCTTCTGAAACTACTGAACCAAATTTTACGAACTAGGTATGTAGCGAGCGACAGTCCATTACATGACCTCTTGTTACCAACAGATTTTTTTTATAATTACCTTTTAAGTTCACCTATAAAATAACCTTGTGCCATAATCTGGGGAACGGGAGGTGGGAGACATAATTTTTGTTTGCAAAAACAAACTTTAATTGACAATTGCGCTCATTCAGAAACACAATTTACATGTGTCACATACATTGAAATAATAATGTCTAATACAGAGTAGATGGATACATGAAAGAAACTGATTGTGACAATATTGGAATCAGAAACTAATTTGTGCTAAAGAGAAATAGAAATAATTTTTTAAAAAGCAGTCATATTACCAAATGTGTTTAAACAATTACAAAGTTATTCTACACTTGAACATAGATGTGAACTTTACTCTGTTTACACATGTGTTTATTGGGGTTGCCTGTCTCAGAATACACAATCCAAGTGGATTATTAAAGGCACTGTCACATTACAGCCATTTAAAATTGTGATTAACTTCATATTGATGTGTTCTAGGTTAGCTTTGCTTTGTCAATATTAGATATATATTGATAACATAAAGAATATTGCATGAAGATCAACATCAGTTTGGTAGACAATATGCCTTTGTTGTTAACCAGTAGGATTCACAACACATGTATTAATGGAGTATAAACAATGATATCAATTTTTCTCATTTCATTATCATCATGTTTTTATACAATGGATAGTTTATAGGATATCACGATGTGAAAGTTTTTGATTTACAGAATAAATGTGTACTTTCATATATTTTGGGAAAATCAATGTGATATTTCACTCATGATTGAATTTTTTTGTCCTTTAAATTTCTGTAATATCTTGTGAAAAAAGCAGATATTGTGTTTAAACCTTTTGCATGTTGCTGCTCCATAATTTGATCCATAATTTTTTTATCACAATGTATCCATCCAGTATACTCCAGTTTCCATGCTCCTTTGTTTATCACAATGTTTCCATCCAGTATACTCCAGTTTCCATGCTAATTTGTTTGACATTCATTCACCATAACTTTACATGCATGTAGTCCACAGCGGTGCCTACCCTGATGTCACCAGGTCACACTCAGCATGCCCAGGTAACACCTGTCTGTGTTTGTGTATTGGTCTCAGGTATGATATCTCTTTGATGTCGTCCTTTGATGTCTAGATCAGTAGAAGTTACCCTTTTTCTAAATAATTGTAGAATAACATTGTTGTCCTTTGCGTTTTTGTTTTAAATTTACTGTGGTGTTTTTTATGTTGTAATGTGTGACTTATTCTATAGAAATATATATACTAAGTTTTTCGTGCAATTATCTTTTGTTTTCTTTGTAGTTTTATATTATTTCTGACATACATTTCAGTTTTTATTTTTTTAATCTTTAGTATTTGTCATAAGTTGTTTTTTCTGGAATCTTGTTGTTTATATGTGTTTCTTTATTTTTTTCAATTAAATAAAAGAAATAAATATATTTTTAATCACACAATCTTGAATGATGGAAGGTTTTATAAAGATCACATTTTTTATGTATGAGAAAAAATGTCTTGAATAAGATTAAAATGACAATTAAAAGCATTTTATCAATGATTTTAAATTTTAAAACAATTTGACAATTTCTTGCATTGTTTGATCTAAAAGAAAATATTACGAATGAAACTGCACCTTGTATAATTGTCTTGTGGTTCTATATTGGAACTCATATTGGTTCTGGATACTTATACCCTGCTCTCAAAGTTGGACTTAACAGGAATGCCATTCTTTTAAGTATACCTAGATTAAATTGCCTATTGACAGTGTTGGTTGACACAATTAAAACTAGTAATGTACAGCGCTAGAGAAAGAATAAAAAATATTAGTGTATTGATCCAATCTGCAGTGTACAAAAATGTATGTTATTGTTGGTCAGCTTTATTTAAATACAAAAATCTATTTGGGTTCTATATTGTTATACAGACATTTTTAGCAGAAACACAACAAACTATTTTCTTAATGATTAATTAAATGGGCTTAAACACCACTAACAGCAATATTTCTACTATATCACAGAGGGGCCTTTTTGGCCGAGTGGTTCAGGTAGTTTGTCTACTATTCTAATATGATTCTCTTTAAACGTTTTGAGACCATAATCATGGTAGAAAAATGATTTACATAAGAACATCACATGAAGACGATGGCGTTTCTTGAAGGGCTGTTCTAGTTACAAAGCTATTACTTCCACCGGAAAGCTATTGCATATGACGTATTAATCTTATAAATAGTGTCACATGCTATAATTATCCGTTGCAATATATATTTATGGCGAAAATGGTGTTGGCTATAGGTGGGTAAATATCCTAATTGTACAGTAATTGTCTTATTAGAATAGAAATAATTCACAGAGGCTGTGTTTTATCCTTGTTTTACAATGGGAATTCCATTTATGTCTTTATTTTATAAAATAATGTGACATAAATGGTCATCACATTGTAAAACAATGAAAAACCACAGCCTCTGTGAATTGATCACATGGTCTGTCAACACTGAGATTGTGGGTTCGATACTCACTGGTGTAGGATGAGCTCAACTACAATCTTTTGCCAGTTTTCCTAATAAAGGCTGGGGTTTTCTCCGGTTACTCCAGCTTCCTCTCCCAATAAAACCTATACGCCATAATATGCTGAGAAATTGCTAAGTGTAGCGTTAAACAACATTTAAAAAAACGAACTATATCACAGTGATGAGTTGGTGGATGAAGAGTTGCATATAACTGTTGTCCCCGCTGAAGTACTCATTTACATGTTAACTCCTTGCCTGGTTCATGTCAGGTGCAAGTATATTCATGACCAAAATGTGATCATATTTAATAATCAAATAGTAACATGTCCATTTAATGTAATAGCCTTTCATTTCACCTTCACAGGAAAAGTTAGAACGAAAAATGGATGAAAACCATTATGTCACAGATGCCAGACTACAGAAAGTAGAGGAAGCTGTTATGGAAGAACGAGCAAGGATAAGTGAGTTACAACATGTAAGTTTGTTAAAATGTTAATATGGCATGCCATACTGACATATAGATCTTGATTCTTAGTAGGTCAAACCTGCTGTAAGTATTCATATTTAATGCATTTGGAAGTTAGATTTGAGATAATCAGAATAATGTAGTATATGTCTGCTATATTTACAGTATGCTGACATTAATATAATGCAAATTCAGCATATGATTATTACTTGTTCATTGATATTGCAGAAATATAAGCAACGTAGGATTAACCATTGTGATGACTATATACAGATCTTTTTGGTTACTGGTATTTAGTGGGATGGTATTATGCTGGACACTGTGGTTTTTGTCTCGCCTGCGACGAAAGTCGCTGGAGGCGAGACATATGTACGGGAATCCGGCGGCGGCGGCGGCGGCATAAACACTTGACATCTTGCTTCATATATTTGTAAGCCCAAGCCCTAGGTACATCAAATTTGGTACAGAGGTAGCTTATGATGAGTACTTGCCAGTCAGTCACCTGTCACCTGACCTTGACCTCAATTTCACGGTCCAGCGACTACGTTAAAGTTTTTGGGTTACGGCAGTTCCTCTGTAACTACACATAGTAGGATGACAATATTTAGTGTATAGGTTGCTGATGACTAGTACATGACTGTCTGGTAGGTGTCACCTGACCTTGACCTCAAGTTCACGGTCAAGTGACTACGTTAAAGTTTTTGGGTTACGACAGTTCCTCTGTAACCAAGCATGGTAGGATGACAATATTTGGTATATAAGTTGCTGATGACTAGTACATGACTGTCTGGTAGGTGTCACCTGACCTTGACCTCAATTTCACGGTCCAGCCACTACGTTAAAGTTTTTGTGTTACTGCAGTTTCTCTGTAACTATGCATGTTAGGATGACAATATTTGGTATAAGTTGCTGATGAATAGTACATGATTGTCTGGTAGGTGTCACCTGACCTTGACCTAAATTTCACGGTTCAGCGACTACGTTAAAGTTTTTGTATTAGGACAGTTCCTCTGTAACTATGCATAGTATGGTGACAATATTTGGTATACAAGCCGCTGCTCATAATTAATGCTATTTACGTAATGCTTATGACGAAATTTATTTTCGTTACTGATGCGGAATTCAGGCCAGACGTTTTTCTGTGTCCACACTTGTTTGTTATTATCTGTTAACTTAGGTTTGGATCAAAACATATTTTAACTTTTTTTTTGTTTTGATTGAATGAAACCAAAAACTGGTTTATTGTTGATGTCTTTTTATACAGTACACAGAAACACAAATTTAATATGAATATAGGTGCAGCCAAAATCCCAGCATCCCACAGTGTATTGTTTATGATGTTATTTCACAACACTCTAAAAGTGCCTCTGCATTCCATTTATGATGTGACGTCTTTCTTTAATGTGTTGGTGACGTCACACAAATTTTATACAGCGTTTCAGATCGCAAAAAAATTTTCTGACATTTCTGTTGTCATTTTAAAAATAAACTTTAATATTTAATGATGTCAAAATTATTCATGTCTACTTTTAAATTAATTTGAGTGCTCCTCTACAATATTTTTTTCTTATAGCTCAGCTACCATTTAAAATGGATTTGTTCATATGGATCATGTGACTTTTTTACACATACGCATGTAACCATAAAGCTCGCATCTGCAATGCTCGGTTTCTTCCATCAATTAAAACACACAGCCAGATCTCATTTAACCAGGACCACATGATTTTACCTGTCAACTCTGTGGCAGCCTATCTAGGGCATTTATAAACAAATAGTATGTAAGAAAATGCAAGATTTATTAAAGAAGTCCATTTTTGAGGAGGACTAGTGAGATTTAGGAACTTTCAAACTTGAATTAATAATGTTTTCATTTTCTATTTGAAGGATATTGAAAACAAATTAATGGCAAAGTTAGACTTCAGTATCCGTAACCAGCAAGAAGATTTTTCTAAGTTAAAGCGTGAAGTTCGAGAAGGCTTTTCTACAGTACATGAAAGTATAAGTAACATGAAAACTGTAATGGAAGGAAAACGCAAAATACTTGAAGATCAACTTCGTAAAGAAATCAGTCAGATTAGAAAAATGGTGGTATTGGTCTAATGAAAAATACAAAAACTTATATAACACCACTGATAATGACCTATTTAACTGTACTTCAGTACCAGCACGTAATTGGCATTAATTTAAATGCATGTAGGTCATGTAGGTTATTTATTGTTACTTAAATAATATAAACTATGTGCTGTAACATGTTAACTGTAATGCTGTCTTAAACTAGTACATGTACATATGCACTGTCATGTCCAGAATTATCAAATACAGATATCAGAGTAATGTGGAGATCTTACTTTTTATTTTAATGGGCATTTGTTGCCAGGAACCAGTCTTTTTTAATCTTAAAATTACAACTATAATCAAAAACAAAATTAAAATGTTTTAAATTATTTCCAAAACCACAACTGTTTAATAATGTACTCAAAAGTGCCAAATGTTTTGTCAGGGCCAACATGTATTTTTTCTATTTATATTAGAAAATATTTGATCTACTGTTTTATTTTATTCAAGATTTGATATACATACAAGTATTTACATAAATCTAGATCTAGTATAATAGTTCTTCTACATTACTATAGTAGTACTTCATCATCAATGAGCTGCATGCTGCCTACATCTTGTAGTCAGTTTTTAAACATTTCAATCTAAGTCATTTTAAAGAGTCTTAGTTTACATTTTAATGCTGTTCACCAAAAACACACTTCACAAGCTGTTAAGTGTCTCAAAAACAATAAAACCTGATTCATTTAAATTGTTTCATTTGCAACATACCATTTTTATAACAGTTTTTCCTTTGCCAAAAGGCAGTCTGTAAAAACTATATATTCTTAGCTGTCCAGAATGTTAGGAAAGTTCCATATTTATATAACAAACTCTATAGTGAACATTTCTCAGCAGCTTGGCAATTTAATTTTTTTTAACTTATCTCAAATGAAACATGCTATGATAACTTAACAATAAGGTAAAATAGATTAAGGACCTCGATTCTGTACCCAAAAGGGCGGTAACTGAAAATCATCGTAGATTTCACTAAACCAGTCACCTCTGTAAACGGGCCATTTATCTCTGTCCCAGTGGCGGCTGGTTTAGAGAAGTTCACTGTATTTACTATTGATTTTTATCAAAATGTCTAGATTCCACGTCTGATCAGACCCATTTTATACATCTGAGAATTGTTTTCTAGAGTAAGATTTTTCTGAGCACTTTACATTTGCTAAAAACCCTGATGATTGTCAAGCCAGGTGATGTTCCATGTATTTGCTACAGTCTTGATGGCTTTAACTGTGAAATTTTTCATAATAATAAAGGATTTGTTGCAAACAACATCAGCTGTGTACTTTGAATTTATTCATTTTCATGAGTAACATTTTTTGCTGTTTCAATGATGCTTAATCGCATGGTTTATAATTTGCTCCTGTAACTTGGAATTTGGGGTAGATCAGTCCTATAAAATCCAGTAGAATTGCCTAAGAAATAACTCATGGTTTGCAATTTCCTGGTTTTGTTTTGCTCATGTACACATTTATGTTTTGAACTCTTTCATGTTACTTCCCCATATTTTTTATGTGGGAATATTAAAATATTATGTCTCATTGTAAGGTAAAATTTTAAGAATGTTTATATTTATAGTTTTTTAATGATTTTGAACACAACATAACCAAACTCAGTGTTTGCTTTGAACATTCAGTACTCTGTACATCATTCATTCATCCATATCATTATAAGCAAGCATTGTGGAACAGCCTTGTGTGTAGCTACAATTAACGTTCCACTAAAGTTACACCACCAAAAAATTAACATAGTTACTGCAGACATAAATATAAACACACTCACACAGTTTTGCTGTTACAGCTTTGTCAAAATATGCATTGTATAAGGTGGATATATTGGGTAATATATAAGTTGATGATAATAAGACATCATACTAGTAAATATTACATACAAAAAAAACCTATCCCTAGGCATCAAAAATGCATTATATTGGCTTAACTATTTGGGCTGTCAGGATAGAATACAAGAGGTGTATATTTTAAAGGTTGTGATTTACATGTTTTATTTTCAATATCTGTGATAGTTTTGTTTTTGTTTTGTTTACAAGTGCTTCAAGTATGTTTTAAGTTTATAAAATTTGACGGTGTAGCTACAGCAATTCTGTGTTATTTGTTATCTAATTACATGTATTATAACATGCAAACTTTGATTTACTGGTAAGGAAGTGAATTAACATTGTAGTAGATTTGATCATTAATAATCTTAACTTATAAAAAAACATAATGCTTTGAAATTGTTTTCATTTCCGATCATTGTTTTCTTTCAAAAATATAAAATATGAACAGTTTAAGGTGGCATGCTCATCTTAATTGTTTTAAAAAATAACCTTTTTTTGATGTTTATAATTTTATTTGTGTTTATTGATGTGTATTGGTCTGTTTTGTTAATTTAAATATAACACCAAATAAAAGTCTTTTTATGGGTGTTCCATATTTAATAATAAATAACAAGACATTTTGTTAATACAGTGTATATGATGTTTCAATTCTTTTGGAATCTGTAGACAATAGATATCTAAATGTCCAGCCTGTCAAACCATCCTATACATCAGACTTTGCTATTTTATGTTGTGAACTGTTATATATATTATTTGTAGTGAACATCTTGTCAATGTTTTTCAGTTGAATTTTGTATAATATCACTGCACTCATAGGCAACACAATGTAATAAGTCCATTATCTTTATTACAACTGTAGTATTTTATACAGTCAATCAAGGCTACTTTTCCATTAATTATCTTAATGTGGCATTCCAAAGGGATTTTTAAAGAACACTCATTAGTACATGTATTAGCCTTTTAAAAGCTTAATCATATACAATGGTTGAACATTATACAATTATCAACCAATAGTAAATTGGAGTTGATGATTTGTGTACATGACAAATATAGATTGTTTGTTTTATTTCCAAGATTGAAATTGCATGATGGGTAATGAGATCAAGGAAATACAACATTTATAGCTGTTTTGTGATGTAATGTTGTCCTTCGAAACTGTCAATACATGTAATACCTTTTAAAAGTATTATTGACAAATTTTCTTTAATTTTTAAGACAACATGATTATATTAAAAAAAAAAGATTTATCATCATGGTACAGGCAAAGAAAAATGTCAAAAATCTGTGATGAATGGTATTATCTTCAGCTTGAAATATTGCTGTTTTTTATTGGCTTATGTCATGTCGAGTTAAAAGCCAGGTTCATGCCTTTGTCTGTAAGTAGTAAGTTTATGAGTAAGTTTATGAGTGTCTTATGTATGTTGCTACACTTAGTCCATATAAGATGGCACTGAAAAACAGTTTTAGAAAATACTGAAAAAACAACAAAAATATCAAGATACTGTTGCTCAATAGGTCTAGATAACACTTGAATCAGTCTATTGTTCGAGTATGTACACGTCTCCTGCAGTGAGTTTACTTCGTGTGCCATCAACTGACCTCAAAAATAGTCAAGAATTGTATAATATTTCTTGTTTCAATGCACAGTGTTTATTATTTTGCTATTTTTTACATCGTTAATGCACATATGACCTACTACCAACAATAACTGTTCTGAGAAAATTGTTATTGGTTTTTTTTATTGTAATATTTGTTTAAACCAGTTGACAAAATCCGTCCCATTTAATTGTCTTCCATTTTGTTGTTGCTTTTTGAATGTTTTATTTGTTAATAATATGCCAGAAAGAAAGAATTTTATTAATAAAATGCCATTCATCTAATGTGTTTTACAGTCAATCATAAAACAGATGATTACATATATGTATATGAGTTTTTGTTTTAAACTCAATAAACAAATGTGATAACTATATGTTTTTATTGAGTCATTTTTGTAAATCAGCATAGGGTAGGGTTATATTAAACCAGACGGCTAGCTTTTTTCTTGTCAGTTTCTTTTTATTTGTTTGTATAACATGGTTTAAAAATAAACAAAAATTAATGCATTCCAGGATTTTTTCATTTGTAGTTTAGTGCAACTGCAAGGTTATTTATGTGCAGATATGAAATTATCACAATAATCATAGTTATTATTCTGTGTTATGTTTACCATGGTGGCTGTAATCTGATTTATTAAACATAACGATCAGTTCTACATGTATGTACATGTGTACATGTGTACATAATAAGTTGATTGCCAAACAATTTATATGGTATGGTGATGATTGTATAATACAGCTATTTCGGGCTTTTATGCAGAACAATAATGATTTGGTGTCATTTGAAGCACTGACATGGTACAAAAGGTTGTTTTTCTTGTTTTAGAATGGAATTTTGTTGCTTGATAGAGTTATACATCAGTTACCCAGATAGGTACCTGTGTCATATCTATATAGTGACTTTTTTTTACATTTATACTATACTGTGTCCATACTTATTGTTTCAAGTGTTTGGTAATCTACTGTCTCTGATTGGGTGTTATTGGCAGTATTGTTACAAATATATACAGATTAAGGAATAATTCTACTTTGTTTACAGTTTTATCATTATCACTCTTTTATGTGGTTGTTAATTCAGTTTTAGTAATAAAAATCTTCTGTAAACATTGAGAGTGTGCATGATTTATTTTCATATGTTTATCAGAAAATATTTTAATGATTACTTTGTAAACTTTTTTAAAATGTTTCATAGGCTCCTAGTTTTAAAATGCCTAAAGGAATTAAATAGTATCTACACATTTTTTATTGGTTTGAATTTTCAGGTGACTCCCTTATAGGAGTTATTGCACTTTAATGACACATTTAGACACAATTACTAGTTTTTGCCTTAGAAATGAAAAACCTGGGAGAAATGTTAATACCTAGAAAAAAACATTAAAAATTAAAAAAATAATTAGAAGGACTATGTCTACAAATCATTTGTTCTCTGAAAATTGTCTGATGACTTCTTATGAGAGTTATTGCCCTTTAATAATATTTTTGGTGAAATTTGTTGTTTTTTTCCTCATAACTTAAATGCCATAACAGCTAGAGTGAAACTGTAAATGCAGAAATGATAAGCAAGGTAAGGCCTACAAATCATTACTTAGTTCAAATATATATTTATAGGAGTTAATGCCCTTAATAAAGAATTTGTACACAATAATCAGGTTTTGTGTTATAAATTACAGCCTTTAACAGCTAGACTAAAACTGTAAATCACCAAATTAACCTTTACCTGACAAGGCCTACAAATCATTTAATTTTTCAGAAATTGTCTGATGGCATCATAGAAGTTATTGCCTTAAAAGTGCTTAAGAGGGCTTGCCCAGTAACTTAAATGCGAAACAGCTAGACTAAAATGGAAGATTGCAAAATTTGAAGATAGTTTGAAGTTACTTGTGTTTCAGGTGAGAAATTACAGGCTCCCGGGAGCCTCTAGTTTTGTTTCTCATAATCCCATTCTGTCTCTTTGGTGTAAAACTAATCAGAAGATTGCTTTTGATTATATGATTAGCACAACAAACTTCATATAATCAATTTACTGCTTTAATGATTTCAGATGAGAATTTGAATTACTGCAATTTTAAGTTATCCTTTGGGCATAAGTTGGCCTTGTAAACTTTGTTTTTATAGTTGAAGATATTGATGCCCTTGTTTCTAATTGGGTGGAAAACAATTAATGTACAGGCGTGACAATATCAATTAAAATTTTACTCTGGATATCTGCTTTTATATTTTTTTTTTAATTGTTAATCTTGATTTAAGAAAGTCTTGTAAACAAATATATGTGATGATAGTGTGTAAATTTGGTCAATAAAGCTTGGCATACCATAAACTATATGGTTACAAAAACTATTATATTGCACTAGCATATGTAATTTTAAAAGGTGATCTGAATTATAATTTCTTATTGATTTCGCCTATTTATTCAAATATTGTCTTTGAAATGTTTATTTCAGCTTTGTAAAAAGTGATCAATAAACAGTCAATAGTTTTCTATACTCCATTTACACCTAGTGATAAAGCCCACAAATGTCAAATGTCAGCCCGCCGAGTCAATACACTACTACCCGACTACAGTGAACTAGTAATTACTGATGCGCATTTACTGCAGATAGATAATATACACAGTGATAATTATTTGAAATGAATAGTATATGTGAATAGATAACAACGATAAACAACATTACATACATACAACTGGCCTGTTATTTTTTCAAAGCTCATCTACATGTACCTGCACAATTAGCAACTATGTTCTACTGTAAATGTTACTTAGTCTCTTTTTTATTGATAATATGGATGTGATTAATGTAGTTTTACAATAATGTTCAGAATGACGCAAATTGAAATGTAAATAATTAATACATGTGAAAATGTTCAATGTTTCGTATATTTCAAATAACATGATGAGCAAGAACCCCCAGAGGAGGTCGAGTGATTAAGGAACATGTTGATAACCTGCCGAGTTCAAGTCTGACTTCGGACAAGATGTGCTAACTAATTAAAAAAGAGTAACTGCAAGCTGAACGTCTAGTATTTGCACCGGGCAAATCTGGCTTCTTCCGCCATAAAAAATGGACACCAATGACATAGCTAAAAATTTGTCGAATGGGGCGCTAAAACCCATCGATAACTGATAAGCACTTTCTTGGGCATAATAGCCATGTCATGTTCGTTGTCATCTACTCTTTATCACTAGCTGAGGTTGAGGGTTCGAACCTTACTGCTAGCACTCGACTCGATCATTAATTGACATATAGCCAAAGATCGGCGGGTTTTAAACTGGGTAATCCTGTTTCCGCCCCAATCAAAACTGGACATAAATTGTAACAATGCTGATTTGCAATAAAGCGTATACCGCTACGTCTTTTGAGGGCAATTATCCTAATTTTTTCTGGAGATTACAAGGCATAATATTGCTGTATCGATATACACTATACATACAACTACATTATTCGACAGGTATTTTGTTTTGTTTAATTAAAAATTGTTTGAAAAATATTTCAAATAATATTAGGAGCAAGAACCCCCAGCGGATGATGAGCTTTAAAGGTACATGTATTTATGTATTGTTGATAATCTGCGTGGTAACACTGATGTTCCGAGTTCAAGCCTGACTTCGGACAAGATGTGCTTAATACTAAAAAAAAATGTTAGGATTTCCAGTAACTGCAAGCTGAACGTCGGGTGTTTTTAACGGGAAATTCAGCTTCTTCTACCTTAAAAACTGGACACAAATGACATAGCAAGCAGAATGGGGCGCGAAAACCCATCAATAACAGATTAGCATATTCTTGGGCAAAATAGCATATGACATATTCGTTGCTTTTACAAATATTGGCACGTGAACAATGCGGTTTAGAGGGTAAGGCGTTCGTGCACCTTTCGTGTTAGCTTTTGGGATTGCTCTTTTGTAACATTTACATTTTTTTCAAACTACAAACCGTCTTGCTCTTGATTTATTCTTAAGTGTTTCTGACTAGCTGATAGAAACAACCTTTAAGTACCCATACGATTAGATGTTACCAGGAGCGGTATCCACGGATGACTGAGTGGTTAATATTGTTAGTCATCTACTATTGATCACATGGTCTGCCAACACTAGCTGATGTTGCGGGTTCGAGCCTTACTTCTGGCACTCGACTCAAACATTAGTTGACATATATTGCCAGTTTTCCAGCCAAAGGTCGGCGGTTTTAACTGGGTAATCCTGCTTCCGCCCCAATAAAAACTGGACGCCATAAATTTGGAGTAAAGATGGCGTGAACCACAAACAACAAACATAATGCTGATTTTCAATAAAGCGTACCGCTACTTCTTTGGAGGGCAATTATTCTAATTTTTTCTGGAGATTACAATATCTTATCAAGACATAACATTGCTGTATAGATATATACACTATACATACAACAACATTATTAGACAGGTATATTGTTTTGTTTAATTAAACATTGAAATGTAAACCTTTTCAGTTTTAGATAATTGCTGACTTGTAATTGGCATCCAATATATGACAAGTAACACAATGCAAGCAAACAACTGAAAATTTGAAGTCATAAAATATGTATAACTATATGCATGGTTATGGCAGGAACCAATACATCAAAGTTATACCAGTCCAGGAATAGCCGATTTAAAACCTGTCACGTGATTCCCTTTAGTAATTATTAATTAATAATGAAGTTGAAGATGTACCTGTTCCATCAACGTTTTCATACATAATTGACGAGGAAAACAAAATGGACTTCTTATATTACCTACCCTCTCATATTACCTTTACTCACAGTTTTACATGTCATATAATTAAAACAACTTTAAATTGCACCACACATTGTTTACACCTTTTAAGAGACTGGTGGTCTTTCCCTATATGTAGATAAATGTTCACCCCTACCCCCCCCCCCCCCACCCTCGTTTTTTACCGGCTTGCTATTCCGCCATTTGATTCCTATACCTACTATATACAGTGGATTCCACTTAATCTGTTAATTGCATATTTCTCTTAATTACATACGACTTTTAAACACCAAACCATTTCCTATACCCTCCATGTTAACAATTTCTTAACAACTGAATGTACAATATGGATAAATTAACAAATTATTGTTTATTGCATAAAATTATCAAGAAATTGACTTATTACTTGTTAAAAACTAACATTTTCTCAACAAGGTAATAGGAGTGTTTGCACTAGAATTATTAAGACTACCTTCTTTTATATTATAATTGTTGTTACAAGAATAAAGGTACATGTATTAGAAAAGAGTTACTTGATTGGTTTTATGTATCAATACAGCTTTTCTTTAGACAAATAAACTGTATATTTTCTGTTAAAAATTAATTATATTTCTGTTAATTGCAAACTCCTGTTAATTGCATATTTTTCTTTGGCAAATTGGTTATGCAATTAAGAGAAATCCACTGTAGTATACTTGTGATTGACGAAATTTAACAAATGCCGAATTAGCCTTAAACTTCACACAAATATTCAAGTCAATTTATCCAAGTGATTATACAGTAAACAAAATTGATGCTTTGGCCATTTATTGTAAACGTTTGTTCTACGTTTTTAATGTTATTGGTATTTAAGTAGTAGCGTTAAAATTTAATTAAACAAATCTTAAATGAAGAATCAATACATGTAAAGAATACAAAAAAATCATACAAGGCATTATTTATTTTACTAATTATAAATAATGATGAAAAATATCTACAATTCCTCATAATTCACATAGCACAGAAACAACTGTTTTCAGTATACTACATTTATATA
The DNA here is from genome assembly GCA_944474755.1 of Limnoperna fortunei. Classification (NCBI taxonomy): domain Eukaryota; kingdom Metazoa; phylum Mollusca; class Bivalvia; order Mytilida; family Modiolidae; genus Limnoperna; species Limnoperna fortunei. The sequence continues at coordinate 24,720,836 of OX104116.1, forward strand.
AATGTCCTGTCAAAGTTTGTCCAGCACTACCGAAGTAACCCCCCTTAAATCACTGCTTACGTTTAGCCACTCCCTGAAGGCCCATGAGACATGGCTTGCTGTTGCAAGGTCTGTAATTGTCTTGATAAGTGTTGTATTTGCTTGTCGAGTTTTTCGTGTTCTTTCTTCATTTGTTCCATTACAATATTATATCTACCCTCCACAACAGTTCGTAATGCTTCTACACTTGTCTCCATTTCTTGGACTTTACTTCCGGACTGCTCCTTTATAGAATTGACTTCGAGGCTGAGGCGTTCTGATTGAGCTTTACTGGTATCCATGTAGTTTTTCATCACCTAAAAATAGAAAAACCCTCGAATCTCAGTCTAAACAGATTAATGAAAATATGAAAATCTGCTTTCTATATTGAGATATATTGCCTATTAGTTTGTTTGTTTGTTTGAGTGATGTTTAACGCCACTTTCAGTCAACAATTTTCATCTATATTATGGCGTCCAGTCTTTTTTAAGGGAACCTGAGTACCCTGAGAAAACCCCAACCTTCGGTAGAAAAACTGGCAATTCCTGTCAATTAAGATTAGAGTCGAATACACCTTGCCCTCAGTGAGATTCGAACCCGCATCATCAGTGTTGACAGACCACGTGATTCAATAGAAGAACCACCTAAACCACTTTGTCACCGGGGCATTTTAGGGCTATTGTCTGCATATCTCTTTCACTAAGCAGGGGATTATATACTTAATTTTTCCAGGTAGGTGAAGCTCTTGTCAAACGAACTATTCGTGGTATAGCGATATGTTTTGTTATCAAAATATAATATCCAATAATAACAGTTCCTTATTCCGCGATTCTTGTATTCCTTTATATGACTTATATTTATAGGTTATTTACGTTTTTTGAAACGAGATGCGTTTTCTCGTTCATATCTCATCGAAGGGCGTCAGCCCTGAGATGAGATGACGAGAAAATGCATCGAGTTTCATAAAACGTAAATAATCTGTTTATCGCTGTTTTGTAACATTGTGACGTCACAGTGTTACTTAACGACGTCTTGACAGCGAGCTGAGATGGACACATCTCAAGCTAGTAGAGTGAGATGGAATAATATCGCACACAAAGATCAAAGGAAAATACTGCAAAATAGCGATAAGGTACTGTTATCCAATATATATATATCATGGGATGGTTATATGGTGTATAACAGTTTCACAATACATATATAATGTAGCGTAGTTTAATGTTCTAGTTAAGCAGACGTACCTTTCTAAATTCTTCGTTGGTGCTTTTTTCTGTGGTGACAACGTCTTGCACACTCTCTAGTTTTTTCACAACAGCATCAAACAGTCTTTTAGCTTCTTCCTCAATGATACTGATACTCTGGTCTAACCTCTCCATTTGGTCTCTGGTGTGTTTTTGTACAGAATCCTAAAAATGTTATGTGCGTAAATAACACTTTACATAAATCGTGCTTCTTTTGAATCTCTGTAAAAGTGTAAAAATTAAATTGCTGTTCGGAGAGAGAGAATGTGTCTGGTTGAAAGATTAACTTTAAGGTGTGCCGTGTACGAAAATACCACGAATCTCATGTAATAAAACATCTAAATTTAAACAAATCCTATACCAGCTTTTGCAAAGGATCTAACGTACATTCAGTTTTCGCGCCCTGTTTTACCAGGGCTTCGTAAGATCTTCTATATCTAACCTATGTGACCTAATGAAATATGGTTCAATCTATAGCAGAGTGGTTTTAGATGAAAAGATTATTTTAGTACAATATATATGCATGTGAGACAGAAATACGATTTTTGTTCTGAAAAGGGATATTTGTGAAACGACGTGTGTTTATCAGAGATAATTATTGTTGCGGCACGGAGAATATGACGATTGAAAGACATCATAAGTAGATCTAATAACGGATCGTCCATACCGAGTCTTGTTTATGTTAGTGGTGTTTTCTAATGATATTCAAACGTTACAAGTTACGGACGGACGTCTACATACACCTTTAATGACAGATTTTGAATCTAAAATTTATGAATGCAAAAAATGAAACATTCACATATGGACAGTTTGGAATAACCGAAATTCGAGCTTTTGTAGTAAATCTCTAGTATGGACCATCTAACTTACCATATTTTGTCGCCAAACCATTCTTTCTTCCTTGAACCCGTCCGATATTTTGTTTTCAGTCCTGCCTAGTGCCTCCTGCACGGCATTTTTCAAAGTATGTAAAGCATTTTTGGTATACGTATCCAGACTCTGTGTCCTTGACCTTGCATCGTCCATTTCAATTCTGCGTCGTTCTTCTGCCACTGTTATATCCTTTTTATAACTAGTTCTTAAAGCTTCAATTTCAGACCTTACTTTACTTAATTCCATGATATACTGCAAGAACGAACATGTGATATTAACAAACGCAAAATATGTATTTTGCAAAATTATTTTTTACGTATACTAAGTATTCTTTCTTTTTGTTTTGTTTTTTTGTGTTTTTTTGTTTGTTTGTTATTAAAAAACTGTAAGGAGGTAAGAAGGTTCAGTTTGGTTGGAAAATTTATCACGTAAATGAGATATTCTACTTGCCAAAATAGGCCACTAATTTTTAATTTTTGGGATTTGGATATTTCAATTGTCGCCCAAGGCAATCTGGGTTAGGTCCGAGTTCCTTTGATGGATATCCCAGGATTGTGTAACATGGGATCTTAAATGACACTTCGTAAAATTACCAGCTTAATTTTTGGCAACGCATTGTTAAAAACGTATCCTGAAATAAAATTCAAACGGCACTAAATACATACGAGTGTGCAATATGTTCATATACATGTAATTCATTCGTTTTTGTCAAACAAGAAGTTCTTTTTTTATCTGTAAAATTTGCAAGACGATGTCGTTAATTTTTGCCAATCCAATATGTATTTCCTCCAAAACATAAATTTAAACTATACTTGGGATCAGGTTATTGTTTATGTCAGTTTGAGTGTAGTTGACGTTCATGGTTCCGTCGGTGTATGTTAGGGTTGAGATTTGTGTGTAATTTGAGGGGTATGATATTTTTGTTTAGTTACCTCAGCGTTGTTTTTCATGATGTGGTCTTCTATTTCCTTTTTGTCATGGCTTTCCTGAATTATAACTTTCTCAATAGTGTCTTTGTTATGTTTAATGTCTTCGAATATTTCTTTTATTCTTTTATCACTGTTATTTGATCTCACTGTAAGATCTTGTACTACGGCTCCATAATATTTGTCAAGTTTTGTATAAGATAAATCCAGTTCATGAATTGTCTGGTCGTGTCTCCTAACAACATTACTAGTTCTCTAAAATGAAAAGCAAAACAATTCGTGGTTTTAAAGAACAACTAACCGTTTTAATGTAAAGTAAAATATAGCATTACACTATCTGATTAAAATACTTTTTTACTATATATTGTTGGTTTTGACATTAAAAGGTTAATTTTCCATTCCAACTAAAATCTCTAAACTTTTCAGTAGCAATTATCCCTTTATTGGTCCGTCTCGTTTCAACAAGAACACGAAACAATAGTCACTACAAACTTCGGTCGAGTATTTATATGAATCTTTAAGGAAGTGACAAAATCAAGCAAAAATACGGTGAATATAAAAAAACAAACTATTTGTTGTCTATTTGTTATTGTCAATAAAACAATAATACTTACATGTATTATCATCGAGGTATGGTTGACCAAACATTCGTCGAAGATTTTTTTGGTCTTTACTGATAAAGAGTGAAAACTATTGCCATCCATACACAATGTATACGTACCATAACATCCTCCGTGATTCTCCGGAAAGAGCTTTCCATGATGCCCATCACCCATCTCTGCTGTCTCCTTAACAATTCTTCTATGAACAGTTTATCACTAGTCGATTGTAAATATTCTGATGATTCTCTTTCGCCTGATTTTCTGTCCAATCTATCAGGAGGTTTCGGTGAATAATATGGCAGGGTTCCAACTAATGGCTGAACTTGTTGCTGGCTATTTCTACCAACGGTATAATTAAAATCGGTGTCGTATGGAGCACGCAGAGGAGGAAGATAGCTTCGTCTATCCATCGCGAGTTCTTCTAAGTTGTTCGTACTCATTGTTATACTTTCTGATAAGAAACAACACGATGGTCGTCTCCGCGTTGGTCATTTATCTGGCGAAGAAATTAACACATTCATCTATTTAGATAAAATTATTCCTTCAACAGTCTCCGATTAGAACTAAAGAATCAATAATTAGAAAACAAACTATGAATATCGGGATAATAGTGAAGTGTCAACAGTAGTTGGAACATTCAGTTACCATTAGATATATCGATTATTCTAATTAGAATTCCTCCACTATTATACCTGCAAATATGAAAGCCAATATCCTCAGCTTAAATGTGATCTGTAAACATCATAACTTGAATTAGCCCACAAATCGGACAGTGTAATTAGGTAACAACGCTAAATGTACAGTATTTACGCAAATATTATTTACTCTGCTCCGTAAACTTCGATCAACGAACTCCAACTGAAACGTCTCGCACCAATATGTTCTATAATAGTTGCGATATGAAAAAAACAATTAGAGCTGAGTAAGCAACCTTTGGAAAACGGGCGGTCAGATAGTGCATTAACTCTTGAATGTACTATAGCATTTTTATTCGTTGACAGATGCACACCAAATATTATTAAGTTGCTCCATTGATTTTTTGCTTACGAGCAGTATTGTAGCTATATTCAGGACGAGAACAAATTAACGTCGAGAAGAAGTAAGGACCAAAGTGCAGATAAGTTTGACATGCACTGTACAAGTTTGGCGAATATCGCCTACATATGTTTGAAAACTAAAAAGTTGCCCTTGTTACGCAGGGAGCGTGGCACTCTCTATACACGTTATCTCATAGCCTCCAACTGGGAACGAACACACCGAACACTTTTTTACGGAGTTATTTCCCTGTCACACAAAGCTTGTGTGATGATAAACTTTGAAACCGTAAAAGATCTGGCAATGAAACTGGCTTCAACATGCTCATTAAAGGAGTGCGACACGTTGTTACATGTCGTGCAAAGAATTTAGAAAGACTCCTTATAGGAGTTATTTCCCCCTGTTAATTGCAATTATATTTATACAATTGTAACTCATGAACTAGAGTGATAGGGACCTGGGTCACTGTTGGTCATCATTGACCTTGACCTAGAAAAAGGTCACAAGGTCAAAATCAAGATCACATTCTAATTCTAATTTTTGACCTCGTGTTGTGTGTAGTTATCCTCTTTAACCATAAAAGATACAAAACTGAAATCTTAATCAAAATGTAGATCTTATTAATAAAGGTAAAGATTTTTTTTTCAAATTATCATTTTATAAGAGTTGTCTTCCCTTGATCAATGCAATTTATTGTAAAAAAAAAAATAAAAGTTATATAACACGTTCCCATCAAAGTCTAAAAAAACGTGGGTGGACAGAAGAGGATTCTCGGACTAGTATGGAGGTACAGTATAGAGTTTCGATTGAAATGCTATAGACGAAATTTTGTTTACCGCGAGTTTCAAAATGGCGGCCTAAAACGTGACACATTTTTACGTCGTTCGATCTCGATGAAATTAAACTTAATCCGATTTCAATAAATTTTTGTGAGAATGTAGATTTTAGGCGATTATGGGCGACTTCTGTGTTGGCATCCAAACACATTATTTTTAATTTATAATGTGTTTCCGGGTCATTTTTCTATCTTTTTATTAATAAAGCGAAAATAAAAGAAATGAAATGAGTGAAAATTGATTTACTTATTTACGTCACGTCAGTACACCTGGGACAAGTTTTTATAAAGTGCATGGACCCCAAAAAATTACCAAAAAGCTGTCAAATTTTAACCATACAGGGAAATGCCGTTACTACCCATGGGGATTTTAGGCGACTTCTGTGTTGGCATCCCAACACAAAGATCTTTATTGATTTATTGGTTCCTGGAGCAAGTGTACAAATAAGCTGATATTTCCCGATACTATACTTATTATGTTGGTGCTGCAATGTCATTAAGGTATCAGTATTACAATGTATCTGTTTCAACTTGGACGCAGACCGCGCAGAAGAATAAAACGTGGCCTACGCATTTATTTATCTTACACGTTCAGTCATTATCTGAATTGGGTACCAGTATTCACTGCCTTCAAACGCATTCGTGGACTTTGATGAGAGCGTGGGACATCAAAGTCTAAATATAGGCTTACGTGTCTGAGAAAGCGTTGGACGGCTGAAGATTCTTGGACTAAGGTACCAAAAGAAGTTACCAGAAAACTAGCAGAGAAAACTATCAATGTATTTGTATTAGATTAATTTACTCAAATAATATGATTGCAGATTGAAAAAAAATGGCATTGGACCGTTGGGTAATTAAGCAATTTTAAAGTACAATACAATTGTTTAGACCTTTTCCCAGTGAAAAGTGATATTTATTAACACTGTTACATTTAAAATACCACAAGCTATAATCTGTCATGCACGTAACCTCTGTAAATATAGGATCTTACATTGGTCCGGGTGGATTATCGGTTTTTTCCAATGGAGATAGTTAAATTTCCCATAATTTAACTATCGAGATTGGAGAAATCCGATAATCCAAGAGTACTAATGTAAGATTCTGTTTCTCTAATTTTTAAAAGTAGTCAATTGGCGAAATTTAGTACAAATTATCCTAACCTTCATGACTTAAATGGAAAGTGTTTTGTTTATGACCTCATGAGTTCTTATGATGACGTTATTATTTTAAACCAATCAACTGCTGAGAATTTGTTCAACAAATTCACTAGTGCACTAGTGACGAGAACTATATTTTCCACACCGGTCAAGCGGTTGAAGTATTACTAGTACGTCAAAATTAGAGAACATGCAATCCCAATGACAATAATTCCTGCGTTTTCCATGCAGTTGACCACTGTAACCACGGTTCTGAGTTCATGTTATTTTTTTTAACCTGGATTCTACATACATGCTTTATAACCTTTTCAGTGCAAAAGATTGATAGTAGTCATGGTTACATAAATCAAATATCTATGAATTTCTTGATTTGAGCATATATTTAACCATTAAATAGAGACGAATCCGGTGCATATTTTCAACTTCGTGTTTCTATGATTTAACATCGCATTTAAGCTAATAGCAAACTGTATAGTATACATTAAAGCTAGTTTAAGCTCTGTAAAGCCTCCTTCCATTCATGCGACAACGGCATTGCCAAAAAGGGACTATAGTCTTACACTCCGTTCGTCAATCGGCAACACAATTCAGTTTTTCTGACTCTTTTTGTTAACAGTTGGAGATATTGAGCTGGTATTTGGTACGAGTTTCAACTATCATCAGTTACGTTTCGGTACTTGTCTGCATGATTTTTGACGAAGTTGTTGCCCTTGGACTTGCAGGTAGGGGACAGGTATGTACCATGCAATACTATCCACATGTTATAATTTTCGAGATGTTTATCTCATATGTGCGATATAAGTCGCGTAAACGGATAAAAAAGAGGGTTACAATAATTGATAAAAGCACATTAATAAAAAGACGATATTTTCAACGCGGTCAGGAACAATACTTTTACATAACCATTAATAAAATGCCATTAATCATATTTATGTCAATGGTAAACTTTACTCTGGGCCTACTTCGATTCGTCCAACTCGAGTAATCCGGGTTGAATTTTATACCCGATCGGCGCATGCGTCAAAAGCTACTCAGTCGAAGTGGCAACTCGACAAACTAGTAACTCTCGTATATTGTTGACAGTAGCAACTGAACGATGGAGGAGTTTACAGTACTACAACAAATGTTTGATAACGATGATCTAGTTGCAATTGACTTGATAGAATCGAATAGATTGATAATTGAATTATTATACTCGTTAATAATGCCTAGAGATGCGGAATATTGGGTCTATTTTTTACTCGATCAGCCAGGTGCTCAATTTTTCTGCGATATAGGTATAAACTGGAATCTAGTTATTTTTATCCCGGTGTAAAAGTTGAAATTTACTATTATGTATTAAATTTTAAAAAATTCCAAGCACTTTCCAATCAGGAATTTACATTTTAGTTTTAGACGTTCCAGTTCCAATTAATCAAATCGATTATTCTCGCTAAAAAAGTGTAAATATTCATGAAATATACATAAACAGTACTGTTTCAATTTATTTAAGTTCAAAAACATGTTTCTATAATTATTTTTTTCGAAACAACTCAAAATATTCTAATATTTCAATGAAATGTATTTCTAAAAACTGCTTACATTTCTCTTGACGCCATCTTGCAACTCGATTAAACCTGGTCAGGGGCAGGGTTGAAATCGAGTTAACTCGGGTTGGATTCAAAAGTCAAACTCGGGTAGTTCGATTGCAACTCGAGTAACCAGATTTACTCGAGTTGGACGAATCGAAGTAGGCCCTGATGTATTCAATTAAAGGGAAGAAACTCTAACCAAATCCGGACAGTTTTCTTTATTATACATTTACACAAAATATATTTGTTCACTTAAAAACTGCATCCCATTTGTATGTAAAAACACATTTGTATTTAACAGCTAGTCTACAAAAGGGGGGGGGGGGTGTTCAACCAAATTTGATAAATTTTTGTGTGATGAATGGGCACCAAAAAAAAAATTGACAAAATATTTCCTCTGGTAGCCCAGCGCGTCCCCGGGTGGCGCATAGGGGGGACCCTCTCTTGGGGGGTTGTCAGGTCATAATACGGAAACCCTGACAGCGGACCGTAGTGGGTAACGTGTTTGTAGAGTGCCACGCTCCTTGCACGATAAAGACCCCTTTTGTAGATTTCGAAAAAGAGTAGGCTCATTGTAGCCGCTACAAAAGGCTTAATTTTCCGCCCTACCCAAAACTCCATACTTTTCCAGGGGCAGTCAAAATTGTATTCCCTGTGACCCATCCCACCCCCATTTTCCGTTGATTTATTGTTTTTTAACTTGTTCCCGTCCTGAATATAGCTGAAATACGGCTCGCTGGACGTAAAGCAGACATCCAATCAATCAATCAACCTCTGGTATCCAAACGTTTTTTTGCAATGGCAAGTACCTGTAACCAGTTTTCCTGCTTCTTACACTTTTTTTCAAGATAATATAACGTTAACGACAGCAAAAATTATCAAGTGAGACATAATATATTCAATACATATGTTATGTCTTGAATAAGGTACACTGTGTTTTCTCTTTCAATGAAAAACACCCACAAAATTATGTTTTTTGGACAAAATGAGAAAATAAGGGGAGATAATCCTCTAAAACCCATATTTTAAAAAACTCAAACATGCAATTTCAAAATCCCTGTAGGATGCACTCCAGTGAATATATTCTTGTTTTACTTGTTATCTTTTTTTCGTACCCGAATAGTGTTATTAATTGATGGCATGAAATTGTCATGCAAATGATATCAGATATCATCCTCCCAAGTCCGACTTGGGAGGATGAAATCAAATCTGATTTCAGAAAAAATAGCCTGCCGACACACAAATTCATAAAATAAAAAAATTAAAATAACATAAAAAGAATTGTAAGTTATAGAGTAAAAATAAGCAAACAGAACACAGTGTACTTGGTATCCAGTCCACTTGTTTTCCGACTGCAATATGATCAACGGCGTCTCTTCTTTTTTTTCTGCAAACACTGTCGAAACCTTGTAATAACTTTCATCTTTGTAATAAACACTTCTTTCGACCTGGACCTTTCTTACATTTTGAGTTCAAAAACGTTTGGGAAGTCTCGCTCAACTCCCAATAGTAATTATTCATTGTGGATACTAGATACCAATCTGCAGTGTGCAAGGCATTTTGTAATTCAGACAGCGCCATCTGACATCGCGATCTGTTGCTCGTGTATTTCTGCTACGCAACCACAAGCTCCCAAGAGCCTGTATCACTTACCTGATTTATATAGCTATTGAAAATGATGTTAATCAAAGTTCTGTAGTTTTCAATTTTCTACTGGGACATTATTTTTGTCGAGACCACCCAATAAATATTAGCTGGTTCAATACGTTCAGACAGGAAGCCATTTCCTACAAGTTAATTCCTACATCGCAACCATCTTGGATTTTCGATCAAGTAAAAAAAATTAACATGCACATACTGTATAACTTCAATCAGATTTGCCGTTTGTTTTTTGTTGTTTGTATGGTGTTTAACGCCACTTTCAGCAATTTTTCAGCTATATCATGGCGTCCAGTTTTTATTTGGAGAGGAAGCGGGAGTTCCCGGAGAAAATCCCCGACCCGCGGTTGGAAAACTGAATGCAGGTAGACCCTAACCCGAAACCTCAGTGTTGACAGACCACGTGGTTAAAAGTAGATAACTACCTTAACAACTAGAACAACGAGACCCCAGTTTCAGGAAAGATGGAATTTTAAATTCTACCTATGGAGTACTGTTAAACTAAGTCTTAATGGAAATGGCGTCCATATTTACTGACTTCCATAAAAAAATGTGGAGTTCTATCCGATAAATATTACTTATATAAGTTGTGTTTCGCCCCGTGTTGCGATGATCGTCATTGTGTGAAGTTTACAGACGATACCGCCGACGGACTTAACAACAGTAGCTCACCTGACCCAAAGATGAGCTAGAAACAAATTTAAAGTTGAATACGTACAATTAATTAAAATTTGTTTAAATTGAAACTTTCCAGTCCAATTTGAAGACAATTTGATTAAATTCAAAATTCTTTAGTCATCCGCACCTTCTTTATGCGTATAAACATCCTATTACAGCAAATACTGTAAATATAAATTGTAAAGCTCTAAATATCGCAAAGTCTTAAATGACCGGGCTGCAAAGCAAGTCCTTTAAAAAATTATTAATGGTTAACGATTTGCTGTAAGGTTTTGGTTGTGTGTAAGGAACCATTATGTATAAAGTGTGCCAAAATGTAACAATTGTCTAGAACTAGAGGCTCCCAGGAGCCTGTAATCGCTCACCTGGAATCCAAATGACTATATTAAAATTTTTGAAATTAACAGTTTCAGTCTAGTTGTTATAGCTTTTAAGTTACTGTGCAAAAACAAAACATTTCTTCAAAAAATTTGTTAAACACAATTAAATGGTTTTTAGGCATTGTCCTTTAGGGTACTTTAGAAATTTACAGTTTTACTCTACTAATAGGTGTGTTATAGACTAATTTATAATTAAAAAACTGTTCATATGTCCAAATTCATAATGAAAGGGCAATAACTCCTATAAAGAGTCATCTTGCAATTTTTGGACTAAGCAATCATTTGTAGGGCTTCTATTGCTGATCATTTGTGCAATTTACAGTTTTAATCTAGCTACTATAGTTTTCAAGTTACAGGACAAAAATGGAAAATTTCATTACAAAATTGTCATTTAAGGGCAATAACCCCTATAAGGAGTCATCTGACAATTTCAGACCAATTAAATGAATTGTAGGGCTTTTTTTGCTGATCATTTTTGTAATTTATTATTTCACTCTAGCTGTTATGGTTTTTAAGTTACAGAACAAAAACGGAAAATTTCATAAAAATTGCAATTTAAGGGCAATAACTCCTATAAGGAGTCATCTGACAATTTCAGACTTAAAAGTAATTTGTAGGGCTTGTATTGCTGATCATTTTTGCTATAAACAGTTTCACTCTAGCTGTTACAGTTTTTAAGTTACAGGACAAAAACGGAAAATTTCATAAAAAATTGCAATTTAAGGGCAATAACTCCTATAAGGAGTCATCTGACAATTTCAGACTTAAAACGTAATTTGTAAGGCTTGTATTGCTGATCAGTTTTGCTATTAACAGTTTCACTCTAGCTGTTACAGTTTTTAAGTTACAGGACAAAAACGGAAAATTTCATAAAAAATTGTCATTTATGGGCAATAACTTATTTAAGGAGTTGTCCGACAATTTCAGACCAATCAAGTGAATTGCAGGGTCTTTATTGCTGATCATTTGTGCAATTTACAGTTTCAATCTAGCTGCTATAGTTTTCAAGTTACAGGACAAAAACGGAAAATTTCATAAAAAATTGCCATTTAAGGGCAATAACTCCTATAAGGAGTCATCTGACAATTTCAGACTAATACAGTGAATTGTAGGGCTTGTATTGTTGATCATTTGTGCAATTTACAGTTTCAATCTAGATGCTATAGTTTTCAAGTTACAGGACAAAAACGGAAAATTTCATAAAAAATTGCCATTTAAGGGCAATAACTCCTATAAGGAGTCATCTGACAATTTCAGACTAATACAGTGAATTGTAGGGCTTGTATTGTTGATCATTTTTGCTATTTACAGTTTTACTCTAGCTGTTATAGTTTTAAAGTTACAGGACAAAAACGGAAAATTTCATAAAAAATTACCATTTAAGGGCAAAAACTCATATAAGGAGTCATCTGACAATTTCAGACCAATCAAGTGAATTGTAGGGCTTTTATTGCTGATCATTTTTGCCATTTACAGTTTCACTCTACCTCGTATATTTTTCAGGTTATATTGTAAATACCAAAAATTTGGTCAAAAATGGTCAAAAACGGGCAATAACTCCTACAAGAAGCCAATACACAACTTCGCACTAATAGCAACTATTGTAGACCTTAATGTGCTGATCAATTTGAAGTAACGGTTTTCTCTATAGCTATTATAGTTTTTTAGATAATGATCAAAAACCTGTGTTGACCCCCATGTTCTATTTTTAGTAACAGCGGCCATATTTGTCTGTTGATCAACACCCTGGGTACAAACTTGAAACTAAGAACCCTAAGGATGATTGTGGCCAAGTTTAAAAAAAATTGGCCCAGTGGTTTCAGAGGAGAAGATTTTTGAAAAAGTTTACGACGGACGACGGACGCCAAGTGATAGCAATAGCTCACATGGACCTTCGGTCCAGGTGAGCTAAAAATGGAAAGCATTCTTTAATTTCTGTGAAGTTTCAGGGATCTGGGTTGAAAGCGGAAGAAGTTGTTTAGACAAAATATGAACCCAGATTTGCTAACAAATGACCAGGTTCCCAAGTCTGGAAGTTAGGAAAATTCTTGAACAATACAATGCAGATGCACAACTGCAATAAATGTGCAATCTTTCCGACAGTTTCAGAGATCTGGGTTGAAAACTGTACGGGGAGTTGACTAGACAAAACAGATACCCCATTTACCTCGCCGTATTTTTTCACTTCATGCCACACGGCCAAAATATTAGAGTAGCCGGACAAGACGTGCACCTCAATCTTACAGCCTGCAAAGTAAGTTCATCTATCTGTTTCTTTGAAGAGAATATTTCACAGAAATAAAACGGCACCTCCATATGTTCATATATCCTATCATATATATTTCCTGTAGCATCAAATCTGTTCGAGTAGATAGCCGATCAAAACAAAGACTACAACCTGCAAACTAACCTAGTACATCTCCAAGTTCTCATAAAATTTTACGCAAAACAGAATTCGTTGGCCCTGCCCACCTTAAGTATGTTTACAAGCATCCCACTTAATATATATGCTGAAGATCTAAAAATGAAAGTAGGCAGCCGGACAAAATCATGTTCACAAGTCCGAGTTTCTGTGTCCGCAGAAACCCTGACTTGAGAGGAAGGGACAAAATACGTTCCACCACGTGGCACATGTCCTACAACCTGCAAATTGACCTAGCAAACTACCTCTAGTTTTCAGAATATATTTCCCTTACGCCATGCATGCTTCCAAGATGTGTATAAACATCATACAAGATACAAATGCTGTAGTCAGATGGACGGACAAGGGAAGAATAATTTTTTTTTCGAATGTTATCTTATGGTGGAAACGCTGATCAAACTTAAGCCCAGAAAAATGTCAAACTATTCACCCAGACGTTCATTTAGGTTTTACACCTCTTTAAATTATATTCCTGTATCCACTCCCAACATAACTCAACATAGGTTTATTCATACATGCAGGAAACACTTATAATACTGGGCCCCTTGTAAATAGGTTGTGATTAGAAAATTGCAAATAACAGATTGATGTTAAGATTAGCCTTAAAATACTGTAAGAGTATCTATTTTCATTAAGTTAATTTGTACATTTTTTTTCTGCAATTGTAATAAAATTGTACAGTATTTTCAGGATAATCTCAACATCAATCAGTTATTGGGAAAGCATCAAAGAGATCTAGAGATCAAAGGTCACCAACCAAGATAAAAAACAAACTTGTCATTCAAAAGCAATATAGACATTTTTAAGTCAAAGGCCATCAACCATGGCATGCACATTTCAAATTAAAATGATTTTATCACAGGCCAAATATCATAAGATTAAAGTTGCAGTATGTATGCATAGTGTCCAGATTGTATTTGGGGAGGAAGCCAGAGTACCCATAGAAAACCACAGACCTTTGGTAGGAAAACTGGCAATCCTTGTTAAATTAGATTGGAGTCTAGTACACCCTGCCAACAGCGTCTGGAAGGGAAGAGTCATTAACCAAGCGGCAAACAAAAACTGTCTGTGAAAACCTGGGTCTAGCTGGACACAATGGCAATAAGAAAGTGTAAAACACTGACTTGTCTGGTTCGACATGAAAGCAATAAAAAGTTGACAAACAAGAACAATTTCTAATCATATTACATTGTTTATTTAAATCTTTTGCATTTATTTCTATTACAACAAACACTGTTATAAAATTTTGAACATGATAAAATATTTTAAAAAGTAAAATATGATTTTTTTTCAACTAACATTTTACCTAATGAAATGTCTTGTTCCAAGATATGGAAAGGAAAATGTCCCTCTCGATTTATGTTACATGTACAATCAAATGGCAAGTCATGAAATAACATGATGAAGATGTGATATTTGATCTCCAGTGAATGGCTGATGACAACATTACAATGACCATAAAATTAACAACATTATATACAAAATGTCTACATCTATATCAAACACCATAGGTCCTTCAATACTGTCCTCCAGAGAATTCTTTCACACTGAAAATACAAAAAAAACCAAGTTTTTGCATGTTATATGTAAAAATATGCAATAAGAACTGTGGCTAATATTGTGTAAAAAAAAACACAGTATCAACATGCAAGAAGTAGACGAGGGGTTTCGAGAACCCTGAAAACAGATTGCATTTCAGTAATCATGCAACAGTCAGAATTGCCAAAATATTAATAAATGGTTTTACATTTAAAAAAAAATGTTCCAAGGATAAACAAAATTGACCCACTGCAAGTGTACTTTGTTTAGGAACATTTTGTATGTCCTTTGTCAAATAAACAGCATCTTAGTTGCTTTTACCTTTAATTCAAAAGTAATTCCCCATTTTCCAGGTTTTTTAATTTGTAAGCACAATTCTATATTTATGTATGATAAGGCAGTTAATATAAATATGCAGCTACCACTGATGTAGATTATTATATACCAAACAGAATACACAGTTATAATAATAAATACTAAGCATTTTGGTAATGGCAGTATTAAAATTCAAACAAAAACAGGACCTTGAATACTACTGGTTTGATAATATACAATGCCTTGTATGCATTGAATTGTCAAAATCAATTATATTTAATCAAACAAGGACATTTTTCAGAAGGGAGGTCCCATTCCATCACAGGGGGATCCCTTATACTTACTGCCAAAAAATCTAATAGCCTGCATTATCTTTCATCAACTGATGAGCACTACAAGGATAGGATAAAATACTTATGCATGTCATATTTATTATAATACTGTTTGACAAGACATGAATACTTTTCGAAGGTCTTCCACTGACCAACCTACGTAAATATACACATTTTTGCTCCCACACCTTGTTAACTCCAAACAACACTAGCATCATGTCTTCAAGAAAAGTTTAAAAAAAAAAAAAACCACACTTAAGTTTTTTTAGATGTATGTAAAAAATTTGCTTTGCCTAAGTTTTGCAAAAAAATTAATTTTATTTCCAGACAATGTCGTGTTTACTGTTTTTTTCCTTCTTTATGTATTCACAGCAATCCCAACAGACATTAAAACAGTATCTCCCTTTTTAAATATTTCAGAAGGCTTTTATTTTTTAAGCATGAAGTCATTTCAGAATGAAGACCTCACTGACACAATCATAATTAAATAGGACAGAGGCTACCAGACGACTATACAACAGTGAAGGTTTATTACACAATTTACTGTCTATGCATTTTTCAGTTTTCATGTAATTAACTATTTTCTACTCATAAGCTAATGTCATAAAAAAAAATTCAGGAAAAGTCTTTGTAGTACAACCTGCCTTATCTAATTTATATTTTTTAAATTTAAAAAAAATTCAACATTTTCAGAAAAATATATCCTTTAAAGTTTTTTAAGTTAAAGAAAGTGACACTCGTAGCAAAATGGTCATACATAAAAGCAAATAAAGAAAAAAAGAACCATCTACGACTATAAAACCAAGCATACACAAAGTTAATATTTATGACGAAATCATTTTCTCGCACACTAAAGGTAAAAAATCCATAGAGTAACACCCTTTGAGAAACATGCATTCAGAGGAAAATATTCTTCATTTTAATGCATTTCTTGTTTCTTAAACTGCTTACAAAAGTAGTTAAACTGGTAAACAATGTTTGCCTACAGACTGGATCATTCTTGAAGCCATTATGCAGCAGCCTCATTCTAAAACATGCAGATCTTGAAGCACTGTAAGATTAGCCATGCTAGATGCCAAGTAAATCATGCAAGATGACGTTGACGGTAGTTAGTAGCAAGCTGTTAGATACAGACCCAATCATGGAAGATAGTGATTTATTGTTAGACTATAGAAAACAACAAAATCACTAGTCTTCCAGACCGGGAGAGATTAAAGCCATCACCAGCATTCTGTTAGTTTGTGGTTCCACCACCAAGTCAAAGGTTAGTAATGAGAAATAGAAGAATTATAAGCAATACTTGCAGCAAGTGTTCCATTACATTGTTACAAGTGTCATCAAGTTTGACCTGTCAAGCTTATTCCATCACCATTAACATGCAGGTTTTATATAACCCAAGCAAATTAATACATTTACATGATAAAAGAACATGATTAAAACTGTATACATAATTTTTACTTGATTAGCAAGTCTACATCCTTAACTTCACTAATTGAGCATAAATACCTACTACAGTTCTTATTTTCACATTTTAATTTTTTTTATAAATTCACCATTGTTTTAACTCAATCCTGAAACTTGTCATTCTTTAACAATTTGAATAAGTATTTTTTTTTTCTTTCATCAAAATGCAACAAAATTAACGATTACCACAAAGTTCCAAATCTACAGCAGAATTGACAGATGTTGAACTGTCCATCTTCCACAACAAAGAAGTGATATTTGAATAATATCACATGTATACCACAGAAATATATACCCAATACTACCTGTACTAATAAATTTCCACAGATCAACAGGTGGAGTGTGGTGTGAACAGGTGTGCCATAATTTTGTTACCAGACACCTTTTGTTATTAACACATCAAAAAATGCCATATTAATGAACACAAATTTCCCCACAGTAAGGAATCATAATCACATGTCTACAAATTAAAACAGCACAAGCCACAGCTATACACACAATAAGGTGCCAAGAACTGATGACAAACAGCCAAATGATGATAAAGCCTAATATTACAAGTGTCACTTTCCAAACTTCAATGTGAAAAATAATGTTCAAAGTATTATGTTTCTACAAAATCAATTCCAAAATGGACATAATTTCAATCAAATCATCCTAATTATTATATTGTTGATATTAATCCTATGAAACTAAACTGATGTCATCAAATCAAAATCATTTTTATTATACGTTATTGATATTCATGTTACAAAAACTACCAAACAAGTTTTCGATGTAAACCATACAAAAAATTGTTTCCTACCTCATATATATTTTGTAATAAATCAACACACAGTCAATAGAATTCTAGAGAAGTAAAAATGATAAAATCTTATTTTAAACCAGTCTAAAAAGCATTGCAAATACATGCATAAAACAATACTGCACTAATATCTGAATAAATGAACCAGTCTTTGAAGGACATGTTCAAGGCAAACTTCAAGATATTTTTTTTAAGCTCTAACTTTCTTGAAATTCTGCACAAGTTTCCAAAAATGTTAAAAAAAATAACTAAAATAAAATAACAAATCTGAATTTAAATTGCAGACTTCAAAACATTTTCAACAAAAATAATTCTAAATTTTAACATAAAATTAGCATGTTTAGTATCTGGAAAACGACATCAATCTTTTCCCTAAATAATGTATGTAAATCTCCCATGTCCTTTACAAACTGGTTATTCAGTTGCTCAACAAATTATACTCACCTCATCTGTAGAAGGTACTGGGCGTTTTGAATCTGTTCTGGACTCCCTGTAATGGTGATTATACGATCATTGCTACCCATCAGGGGTTCATCAATCACAATCTGGGCTTGTGACTGTCTGCGAATTTCTTGGATACGGGATCCACCCTTCCCAATGATAGCTCCTGCCAGCTGTTAAAAAGGGAAAGGAAACTTTAGATTAGTTGGAAAATTACCATAAAAGCCTGAGTGCCTACTTAAAATTCATAATAAAAAAATCCCCTTAACAAACCTGTTATCAGCATAGATTCAGTTAAAGCTGGGCAATATTCCATTAATATGCTGCAGGCCCCTATGGTCAGGGGAGGTTTGAATAGGAACTTTCTGCCCACATGTTAATGGAATACCACGATACATAAAAATAACAGAATTCCTAAAAAAGGCATGCACACAATTTGTACCACTTAAAATTTAAAAATATCTTTGATCGAAAGAATTTTTATAAAAAGTGACTTACAAATTAAGTTAATTGAATGCAAATGCCTTATGAAAACTTGACAAAGTCAACGATTCTTTACTATCCTGTAAACTAATGTTCTATTTGGAATAAAATAAACCAAAAATATATTTAACTTAAGAATATCTTGGCTACATATCAATTCAGCCAAAAAGCAATTAACAACACCTATGAGGAGTTAACGTGACTCCTAGTAAAATTTGTTAATAAAAGTGGTACATAACACTGATGAGATACTTACATCTTTAGGAATGGTAACCTGTTGTGAATTTTCACCAAACATTTGTCCCATATCTCCCTGCAAAACAAATCTTGTTTCAACTATTGTACTAAACCTAAATTGTTCGATTAAATTTGTTTTATTTATCACATTGTTTCTTCCCCATTTTGCAGCTGGCAGGACATTAATTCATTGCGAGGGAGGGATTCCACATACAAGGCAGAGTCAGTTCATTTGTAATAAGAAAAGATTTTTATTTTCAGACATATTTTATTTCAATTCTACAGGTTTCTTTGTAAACTACAGTTCTTATTCTGTAACTGGGTGGCAATTAGCAGTAGTGAAATATCTGAAGGAGAACAAGACTGGTTATATCAAAGAAATGTTTGTTCTACTGTAAATCAAAATAATAATTAAAATGTTGATTAATAAAAAAATACTTTTTTCATGTCAAATAAATACATTTTTTTTATCAGCCTTGTTTCTTTCAAAAAAAATATCCAAATGAAATGTTTCTAATTAGAAATTAAACAATTGAAAACCATGCAGATTGAAGTAGGTCTTCCTTTTTAATGAACAAAATGCATAAGAATAGCAAAATTTTATATATTTTGTCAAAAATACACACAACTGGGAATTTAGAACAAAATTAAATATCACATCTAATCATCGTAATGTCAAGACTACAAAGCATTCATACATATCGTTAAACTAACAAAAATATACTATGTGATCTTACTGTGTTGTCCTGTGCAAAATTCTGGTTCATTCCACCGCCATATCCACCATTGTAATCATCATCATATCCACCACCAAAGTTATCCCCGTAACCATCTCCACCAAATCCTCCTGAGAACAAAATATAAACACTGAGTATTCATATTAATATATAGATGGAAAGTATTACTGTAAACTTGAACACTTCAAGTAATGTAAGATTGATTAAATACATATAATATAATGTTCATTCTTAATTTATTTGAATTTCAGCATAACTTAAACTATTTTATTCAATTACACAAAGTCAAGAAATGGTACAAAACATATACGAAAAAACAAATCCGCAAAATGGTGTCAATTTATAAACAGGTTTCACTATTCTCCTTCCCCTAAGTGGTTATAAACTGATTCTCCATAAACTCTTAAGAGTTGTTCTAAAATACTATGCTGCCCCATCCACCATATATATGGTAGGTATGCAGCTAGAATAAGGGTTATCTTATAAAATATCACAGTTACTAAATAATGTGATCCTACTCTCCCCCACCCCCTCCTCCTGCTTTCAAAGTGTGTATAATATACTAATTGAAAAACTACATACCTCTGGACTTGCCTCCACCCATGTTTCCACCACCCATGTTGCCGCCACCCATTCCACCTCCACCTCCCATGCCCATACCCATTCCTCCCATGCCGCCACCCATGTTTCCTCCCATTCCACCTCCGCCCATGCCTCCCATTCCACCACGGTTACCACCCATGCCTCCTCTGTAAAGAGAAAATTCAAAAATGAAGCATATATATTAAAATATTCTTCATGCAGAATCATTTTAACAAACAATGTTTAAATTCAATTTTAAATTAATTGGTTTACGGATTTCTATAAGGAAAATATCTGTCCGTCAGTCACAACTTTAAAAATATTTGTCTAATAAAAGCAAAATTTGAATCGAAGTTAGTGTGCACATTCTTTAATCAGATTTATTCACATTAAAACTCACAGAATACACCTTCCAAACTGACATGCAAACACTGGGATTGAACATTGTCAACATTTATTTCGACATACTGCTGTTCTGTGCCAACTCGAATAAATGGATTGTCATTCAATTTCAAATTTTTATAGAAATGTTTTGAATAGCGAGTCTTCTTTTTTTGTGCTTATTTTCAGAAACTTTCAGTATTTATAAAGTTATTTTTTGTTAATAACATAATATACATTACAAAACACAAAATGATTGTATTTTTCTGGTGCTAAAGCAATATTTTTGCTAACAGAAAAAAAAGGCACACTTCACACTAGTTCGGTTTTGTAAAACTGATTTATTTTTGGTGCATTTTTAACCTGTTGTTTAAATATATGCTAGGCTGGTATTTCTTAAATTCTTAGACAAAACAGAATGTTTCGTTTGATTATCATAAGTAAAACTTGCATGTTTCCTGCAAAATACACATTTTATTCTAGCATCAAATTCTATAGCCTGCAACAGTGTACAGATCTGATTAATAGTTCTACTTTTACGTACAATCTCGGGACTCCTTCCCGGCTTTTGGTGGTACTAGACCTTAAATAAATGACAGAAAATTCTCACAAACATGGCAAGAAATGCAAATTATAAATTCAGATTTTAGTTATTCATATGGTTTCATATTTGCAACAAATATTTCATCTGGTTTTTGGAATTAAAATGAGTCAATTTTTGTTCTCATAGTTTACAAAATGGTAAGATGATCCGTAAACCAATTAATAAATAAACATGGCCATACAAGTATTATCATGTGAATAAAGACAGATCAGAATAAAAATGGTGATCATTTTTAAAGGATATTTGATTCTTAAAAGGCTGTTCTAGCTATCTTTCAGTTTCATTAATAATGAATTGTATCTGCATTAGGCTTGCAGAAATGTCAAATGGTAGACATTTCACAGAATTGTTCAGAATGAAAGCGGATTTCTTATAAATCTTGTGCAGTACATAAGGTATACATGAATGTTTAAAAAGCTTATTAGTTATTGCATAATGTATGTCTATTACACAGGGTTCCCACAAATGATTTAATTTCAAATCCAAGGACTTTCCTAAGTCAATCTAATTAAAATTAAATCTTTCACTTGCTCCCCCCTTTTTGTTATTGGTCGCTGCGTTGTAAGATCTAACGACATCCCATTACAGGTCACGTCAGGGGTCAAAATTGTTAATTTTGATCGTCCAATCAAATTTCAGTTCGAGTTGAGTGATTCGACCAATCAAATACTGGTTTGCATATCACACTAGGCTTTACTGTCAAAATGGCGATGTCCGATGCATTTTGCGGTCTGAAAAGTTTTACAACTCTTATAGTACTCGAGAACTCAAAGAATGATGTTGGATTGTTTAGAGAAAGAAAAGGATTGCGTTACCGTTCCTCCAAAAGCGTTAGGGAAATTCTTTCCACTTCAATTTGTATCATTTACATTCCAATGAAGAGAAAGATCATAAGATGAACAAATCGTCATCGCGCTATGTTGGTCGGCTTTTGATATTGCTTATGGATTCAAGTTATGGAATCAAGTAAACAGATGTTCAAAATTTAAAGGCAGCATAGAAAGGTCAGTACGTAAATTAAATACGAAATATGAACTTTTTCACAATAACTAAGGCACGAACAAGAAAAAAAGGGGGAGGGGAATTACATATGATAAACATACAACATGGTAAAATAGCACTAGTATATACATGTAACTAACGTGGTTAGGAGATGATAGGGGGAATTAATATTAATCATTTGACAAAAACTACTGGTAGACATTAATTATTCATTGTACATCCTGTTGCTCCAGTTTTAATCGTCATTCATGGCTTGGTTGACTGTCAGAAAAAATTGGTACATTGATCACCACTAATGAAACGCCATCTCATTTGTTAAAAAAAGTTGTGGATTTTATTTTTCTGAATACTGGCAAACATTTTTAAAAATTATTTGTCTGAGAGTGTGTGAAAATCAATACTATAAATAAAATAGATCTATAGTTATTAAAGTCACTTAATACATGTATAAATTAACATGACCAACAATTTCATTTCAGATGGCTGAACATATCACAATATCAAAGAAGGATTTATAGATATCATTTGTGCATCACCGAGTCAAGTTGGTGACCCTGTATGGAGAAGCAATTTTCAAAAGTTCCAAGTTTCAGTTCAAATTAGATGAGTTTCACATGATGCCAACTTGGTAAGTGGAATGTTTACATCTTGTTTTTTTTTTAATCTACTAGTAAAATGTATCTTGTAAATAAAAGTTTCAACTTGTATAGATCTTCATAAAGTGGATAGTTATTTATAAGTAACCTCACCTCATAGATGCATTCTTATATTCTGTATGAAAGTAATTAAAATGCAATATCAAGAATTGAAAAAGCTTTGCTCAAAGAGTGCAGTGACATGCAGTTTAAAAAATTTTGCATTTTAATATTTATTCACAATACTCAATATGGTTTACATTTATGATGTGACCATTTTTAGATAAATACATGTACCTTAATTTATAACAGCATAGGGACAACTTGTAAACTTGGTTCATTGGCTATGATTAAAGGTGCTCATCAATTTGTAACTTTCAATTAAAATTATTGAACCATTTCCTCTAAAGGTATGCAGTTGACTGAATAATAGGGAATAAAATTGATACACATAAAGAATTTCTACTTTACAGACTATTATATGAAATGTAAGTTCTTATTTTCTTATTACAGGGAAGAAGATGATTATAGCTGGCTTTTCTGTTCTGGTCCAAAGTGCTACATGTACTACGCACAAATACTCACAAAAGAGTTAAAACAGTTGAAAGGAAAAAAAATATCAGTATATTGAGATGTCAGTGTCATGACTTTTACACTGTAGATGGATGACAGTACCTTAAAGAATGGTATTTTAAAAATCTATCATCTGTTGCACTTCAAAGTGATATACATGTACCTATAATTTTATACATGGGCAATGTACAATGGACAGGAAGAAATTGGAATTCTTCAGTTGCTTTTATTTTATATTAAAATTATCATCTGCATCAACTGACTTTGAAATTAAAAAATATCCTGAAAAAAACTGTCGTATGATAGTTTTTTGACAAACAATTTTATAAATGCAGTGTACATCTGAACTAAAGACCTTGGAATAAAATGAAAGTGGAATGCCTGCTAAATGCAGTTGCAAAGAATGCAACATATGATGTTTAATCCGATTCTAATGTTGTATGCAGTCTGATGATGATAAATGAGAGTACAACTAGTCTGGCTATCAAGATGAAGAAAACAAATCTTCAGTATTACTTGATGATGATGCAGATCAATAATAAAATATAATTACTTGTATGGATTGTATATTGTTTACTAATATTCAGAAATTTTTTTCACTGATATGACAAAGTCCAGCAAAAACATTAAATAAACAAAGTATGAAACCATATACCAATTATTGGTACCAAGCAAACATTTTTCATCAAATACATGTAATTGTATGTACCTTTATGATTATCAACTACCATACCAAATTTACTTATAGAAAAAAGTTTGTTTATTTGAAAGGTATTTAATGCCACTTTCAGCAATTTTTCAGTTATATAGTCACATCCAGTTTTTTTGGTGGAGCAATCTGAAGTACCATGATGAAAACCCTGACCTTCTGTAGGAAGACTAGCAATTCTTGTAAATTGAGATTGGATTTGAGCGCACCCATAATGAGACTCGAACCCGCAACCCCAGTGTTAACAGTCATGTAACCAACTGGGATATAACATCAGTTTCAGCAAATTTTCAATTATATCAGTTTCCAGTTTTTATTGTCTTGCCTGTGGGGACTGGAGTCGAAACATAGGAATCTTGCGACTACATAAACACTATATTTGTTTTATATCTTGTAAGCTTAAGACCTAGGTAAATCAAATTTGGTCCAGTGTAAGCTCTTGATGAGTACTACATTAAAGTTATTGGATTAGGTCAGTTCCTAAGTAACCATGACAATAATTGGTATAAAGGCAGGAAAACTATAAATCCTTGTCAGTTAAGATTGGAGTTGAGCACACCCTCCCGCAGTGAAACTCAAACCCAGAACCTCAGTGTTGACAGGCACTTGATCAATAGTAAAATGACTGTTAATCACTCGGCCACAAAGGGCTCTGTAATCAAGAGAAGACCAAAAATAAGAAATGCACATAACAAAGATACTCCAGAACAGGAGGCGGAATTGCACTTGTGTATACTACATTACCAATTGAAAGTTATTACTTCTGTCAAGTCAGGCTTTAATTGCATACACCTGAATACAATTTGAAAATGAGAAAATGTGTCTCGATGACATTTAAGTCTGGCTTAACACATATTGGTAAACACACCCCTTTTTCTTCTCTAAGTTCACTCAAGCTAGAAATATTTGGCACAACACTACAAAAATTGGCCAGTGAAGTGATATCATTATGTTATAACTGTGTGACAAGTATCATAAAGATGTGATGTCATCTTCCTAAACAATGCTTCAATGCAAAGGTAAACCTGAGGTTGGGTGGACGAAAAAAACGAGCCAAAAATCTGTATGTCCCCAATGGGAACAAAACACATTTTACTCGTGTACTGCAAATAAATTAATGTAGACCAATACTTGATGCACTGAAGCCAGAGACTGGGGCATTTGACCTCCATTGTGGAAACTAAACTAGTATAGGCATATATTTAACATTCATTTGCCATATTTCACATTTTAGTAATGTACATGTTGTACATGTGTTGCACGTGAATATTACAACTTTAGTTTACATTAAAGGAGAATTAAGAATCCTTCCACCTGTGCCTGCTTAAGGTAGTCATTCTGGATTGGTCTTTTTGGCCTATAATTCATTTTGTGTACATATGTTAACAAGAAATATGAAAACTTGACTCCATCAAATTAAAATTAAATGTTTCCTCCTTTTTACTTTTTAGCAAAGTAAAACAGGGGTTGACTCTTGAATGTACATCTACTATTGATTACGTGGTTGACGACAACCTTAATTCACAAGGCAGCAGAAGGTTTGGGGTTTTCTCTAGGTACTCAGGTCCCTCCTAATAAATGAAGGTCATTAATTTGATGAAAGTAGCATGAAAAAAAATTCAAATTGGACAACATACCCTACCATGAATTTGAAATCAAATCACATCTCAAACACTAATTTTGTCAAATGGGAAATTAAAAAGGATATGCCGAAAGTTCTACTATAGGAAGTGTGTAAGCTACATGGTTCAATGGAAGAAATTTCAGTAACTGAAGCAATTTCAAATATGAACACAAAGTTTAGGTAAGGTGTTTATTCTGTCATAATTGTAAATAAACAATAAAAAAATGCATAATGTCTAGAGTGATCTCTAAGGCAATGAATGGGTCTTTTGGTTTATGATGGTGTAACATTATATAAAGTAAACAAGTCATATAAAGGCACTGTCAAACAGATTTGTCTCAAGCAATCATCGCATTTTAATGACCAACTTGGTTTTCTTGTCACTAAATCCTTTTCACTTTTTAGCCATGTCCTTCATATTTTTTAAAGAAATATTCATGTCTGTGCGTGATATTTGCTGTTCCTGTTTAAAATAATACGTATTTATCC
This sequence comes from Limnoperna fortunei, assembly GCA_944474755.1. Classification (NCBI taxonomy): domain Eukaryota; kingdom Metazoa; phylum Mollusca; class Bivalvia; order Mytilida; family Modiolidae; genus Limnoperna; species Limnoperna fortunei. The sequence goes on from OX104116.1 coordinate 24,747,182, forward strand.
AAGTATAAACTATAATCAAGGCCGATATAAACCGCATGATCCAAAACTGGCAAAAGCCGTTTTTCCGTCAATATCTTCGTCGATGACAGTTTAAATTTAAATCGGAGGCTGTCAGTTAGTTTTGTAACTGGGGGACATCTACCTTCATTTTTAATAATACAAAGCATTTCAGCCCGGTTCCAGTGTGTAAAAATGCTTCCGAGTTCCGTTCGATTTCACTTCCACCTGGCCCTGGTACGGCTGGTGTAGCTTCGATTTGCACGAATAAAACTCCACAAATAAAAAACACATTGTGATTTTAGGATCGTATGTATAACTTTCGTGACGTTGTTTATTCAGTGGATTCCATATTTGTAAGAAAATTGTCTTCTATTTGGTGTGTTTACATCTCGGTAACAATCTTGTTGACGTATTGTATTACATTTGGTACACTTTGGCGGGGAATGGAAAAAGCCGATTTGCCGATGTTCCGAATGTATACCCTAAGATTTTCTAGGCACGATTCTGATTGGCTAACAGAAAATCAATGCATATGACCCCTGACGTGACCTGTAATGGGATGTTGTTAGATCTACACGCAGCGACCATAGCAAAAAGGGGGGAGCAAGTGAAAGATTTAATTTTAATTAGATTGTTCCTAAGTGTTATCATTTTAAAGTCTTTTTGGATGGTTCAACTTACTTATACACTTTTTCCCCCAAGTCATAATAGATGAATCCAGATTCAAAGATTAGTTGCAAAATATCTTACCCCCTTAAAAGTAACAATGAGACAACAGTACTTTGTAATATAAATGGGCACAGTAAACATGCAATCCATATCACCTTTCAATAAAAAAATGTTCTCTCATTTTTTAAATTTTATGAAATTCAAGGTCTTTTCCCATTTTAAAGGGAACCCTGATTACATAATAACTTGGATTTGCTTGGTTCATAAACTTGTACCTAAGCCAAGATTGGTGAATTTACCTGTGCCAATTTCAAAATTTTAAATGGCAAATTATGTTGAAAGTATTTATTGGACATTTCTGACAATGCTAGAGAAATCACCAATTTAAAGATGTCTAACCTCATTCCACCTCCACGGTTTCCACCTCTGTTTCCTCCAGACATTCCACGTCCTCCCATGCCACCTCCCATTCCTCCACCGCCTCCACGACCACCTCGACCTCCCATCATGCCACCTCCACCACCACGGCCTCCCATATCCATTCTGCCCATTCCACCTCTGTAATGATAAGTTCATTTAAGTTATGTTTTTCAAATTAAATGTAACTTACATGAAGTAACAAAATTAACAGAAGTATCTTTAAACAGTAACAAAGCATTCTTAAAAGACTTTACATAAAAATTTCTTGTTTCCCCCAATGTTGATAAATTTCTGTCCTTGCATCAAAATCTAGAAAGCACCTTAATTATTTCTGTAACACTTTCAAATTCTGATAAGTAGAAATGTTGTTTTTCTTCCCATTTAACTCTTACCTTCCTCCTCTCATTCCTCCCATTGGTCCACCCATTCCTCTACCAGGTGGTGCTCCTCTAGGGCCTCCCTTTCCTCTGCCACCCTCAGCTGCTGTGTAACCACCATAGTCTCCTACCATAAATTCATCCCAGTACATGGGATCATAAGGTTGATTTGGACCTTTAGGTGGGGCCTAAATTATATCACAGACATTGTCTTAAATTTCCTTCAATGTTATCATGTTTTTAAAGGTAATAAGTATTCAAGACATTTTGGCTATGATAAATCATAATTGCAGTCTTCACGAAAGTTGCAAATGACATGCCTGACATTCGGTCCCGCCATCCATGTCCACCTGCCTAACCGAAGACAATTGTGCCGGACCGAATTTTTCAATAAAACAATACTCATGAAAAATTCAGTTATAAAATCTTTGTGTTTGAGATCACAAATTATTTGTTTAATTACTACTTGATTTTAATTATTAGATACAGATAAAAGATTTTTTTTATAAAAATCTCAATATATTTACATTTGAGTTTGATGTTAAGCAAAATTATAAGAAAGTCAATGTTTCAATTTGGGTTTTCCATCAAATCCATTTTACTTATTATCAATTAAAATTTTTTTAAAACACAGTTAAAAATATTGATTGAAACATAAGCAAGTATTAACAAGTGTGGACACAGAAAAACGTCTCGCCTGCATTCCGCATCAGTAACAAAAATAAATCTCGTCATAAGCATTATGTAAATAGCATTAAATATCAGCAGCGGTCTGTATACAAAATATTGTCACCATACCCTGCATAGTTACAGGGGAACAGCCGTAACCCAAAAACTTTAACGTAGTCACTGGACCGTGAAATTGAGGTCAAGGTCAGGTGGAACCTACCAGACAGTCATGTACTATTAATCAGCAACCTATACACCAAATATTGTCATCCTACCATGCGTAGTTACAGAGGAACTGTCGTAACCCCAAAACTTTAACGTAGTCGCTGGACCGTGAAATTGAGGTCAAGGTCAGGTGACACCTACCAGACAGTCATGTACTAGTCATCAGCAACCTATACACCTAATATTGTCATCCTACCATGCATAGTTACAGAGGAACTGTCGTAACCCCAAAACTTTAATGTAGTCGCTGGACCGTGAAATTGAGGTCAAGGTCAGGTGACACCGACCAGACAGTCATGTACTAGTCATCAGCAACCTATACACCAAATATTGTCATCCTACCATGCGTAGTTACAGAGGAACTGTCCTAACCCCAAAACTTTAACGTAGTCGCTGGACCGTGAAATTGAGGTCAAGGTCAGGTGACACCTACCAGACAGTCATGTACTAGTCATCAGCAACCTATACACCAAATATTGTCATCCTACCATGCGTAGTTACAGAGGAACTGTCGTAACCCAAAAACTTTAACGTAGTCGCTGGACCGTGAAATTGAGGTCAAGGTCAGGTGACACCTACCAGACAGTCATGTACTAGTCATCAGCAACCTATACACCAAATATTGTCATCCTACCATGCGTAGTTACAGAGGAACTGTCGTAACCCAAAAACTTTAACGTAGTCGCTGGACCGTGAAATTGAGGTCAAGGTCAGGTGACACCTACCAGACAGTCATGTACTAGTCATCAGCAACCTATACACCAAATATTGTCATCCTACCATGCATAGTTACAGAGGAACTGTCGTAACCCAAAAACTTTAACGTAGTCACTGGACCGTGAAATTGAGGTCAAGGTCAGGTGACAGGTGACTGACTGGCAAGTACTCATCATAAGCTACCTCTGGACCAAATTTGATGGACCTAGGGCTTGGGCTTACAAAGATATGAAGCAAGATGTCAAGTGTTTACGCCGCCGCCGGATTCCCATACATATGTCTCGCCTCCAGCGACGACTTTCGTCGCAGGCGAGACAAAAATAAATATAGTCAACCAATGTATCCAATCAAAATGCGAGATTATAATTAAAGGGGAATAACCATGGAATACCGCTGTCAAGTAAAATTAACACTAATTTTGTGGTGCCTTTCAATTAAGTTAAGTAAATTAAGATAAAAAGGTCAACTGATTGTCAGGCGCAAAACAAAGAATCATCGGACCGCGTCTCATTAAATTTATCTGCCGGTCATTTGGTCAGACACAATTAAATAGACTGCCGGTCCAATGGCAATTTTACCGATGGGTCCGGCGGACCGGCATATTTCGCGAAGACTGAATTGGATCAATCAGAGATATGATAAGGGTAATACAGCTCATGTTTTAACTGCATTTTTATCTTAAGCGCCCTTCTTAAGAAATAGGGCATGTAATCGGACATCATTTAAATACCTATTCACATTGCATAGTTTATAATCTTCATCAACATTACTTAATTAAAAATCAGCTTATAGAAACATCTGAGCATGATAACAGCCCATCTCATTAGACAATTTTTACCTTGACCTTGGACCTATAAAAATAATTTTCAATTGGCCTCAAAAATTACAAAAATGGGATTGTGCCGAAAATTCAATTTGATCTTCATTTATAGTACTTAACAGCTGGGGAAAGTTTTAACAAGAACAGTTTTTCAAGTAATCTATTGAAAACTGCCAATTTGTAAACATTTTTTGTATTGGCCTTACTTAAAAACAAAAAATGGGATTGTGCTCAAAATCGAACTTTATCTTAATTTTATAGTACTTAAAAAATTAGTTTCAACAAAATCTGTTGCCATATTTTTAAATACATATTTAAAAACCACTGAGGAATGTACAGAAGAACGGACAATCATGTCCATACTTAGGATATCACATAATACTCTGCAACTTTGTTAGTTGGGGAAAAAAAAAATTTTTTTATTTTGATCACACCTTAGCTATCTTGTTTTAGAATAGTGTATATAAAAATATTATGCAACATTTTTCAATCTGTGAGGGATAGACAGTGCAAGGTAATTAAATTTATTTTTATTAAGATACACCAATGATGGTGAAAGAATGAGAAAAAGATACAGTGGATATAAAGTGGATGGAACATGTGAATCCAAAGTGGTTAAGACCTCCAATCCAAAAAGGTAATAATGAAATGCCCAAAATTGTTTGTTTTGGAATATAACAATTCATTCTACTTATAAAGCTGCTTATATTTATAATAATAATTAAAAATAGATTTCTGAATACAAGATTGATGACAAGTTCATTATGAATCATATAAAGACAAATATAAAGGCAATTATAATAATTCTTACAGATTTGAGTAATTCATGGATGGTATCTATACAGTCTACAACAATTTTGGGTTTTCCACCAACAGCAACTACTCTTTCTGTGGATTCTGGACAACACTGGGAATACACTTTGATCTGAGCTCCTGTTTTCTGTTGATTAGATAGATTAATATACTTTATGATTAGCATTGCCTGTACTAACATGACATTGATGATAACTATAATAGAATAGAGTAAAATGTATGTACTGACCAAATTATGACATCAGAAAGGAATATTATTATTATAACATTCTGTTTTTGATTACCATAATGGTTACATATAACTGTGGTCTTGCATTAAAAAAAACCCACCTCATTATACAAAAAGGGCAGTTCAAATAAAACCAGTAATTACCTCTCTCAGTTCTTTTATTTTAAAACCTGCTCTGCCAATGATGCATCCAGCTTGACTCTGATGCACCAACATTCTAAGTTCACAATCAAAATCTTCATCTTTATAGTTTTTATACTGCAATGAAGAAATTATTCAATATGAATTTTTTCTCAAAAAACAACAAATGATATTGAATTCTGTATTCATCAGTTGCCTCCTACTATACTTTAATCCCTATTATATCAACATATCTCTCATGGATGTTTTAAAAAAATCTGAGGTGCTCAATTCCACTATGCGGTGTTTAAATATTACTTGTCTCATATATTCAGAGTTATTGCAAACAGTACTGTAGTAGTAATTGTTTGTAATGAAAATAAGAACAGCTTCTAGTTTATTATTTGCTTAATTTAATGTATACATCATAATCTGACAATGTACAACTAATTTAGCCTGCGATTAAATATTACCTTTTTTGTTTTCAATTTCATCAGGTATTTTTTAGAAAATTAATAAAATATTTTGTAAGAAAAAGAATTATCTCGAGATAAATGTATTTTATATAAAGATTTAGTACATTTGGAACCATCAAATCCTCCAATGAATACGGCAAAAATATCAGTGTCTTCCTACTTGGAAGACATTAATAGTAACAGTGTTTCATACAATTATAGAAATAGTTAGTTACACCTTGGTACTTACATCTTCAAGTTTAGGTATGATATCTAACAAGCATTCTAATGCTGTTGCAATTTCTGCTCCAATTGTCAGTACGCTGTCAAAAGAGCCATAACATCAAGTAAGTTAATGTTCTAGAAGTTTACACTATTGATGTAAAAATAATATTTACAAAAATATACAAGTATATATTTTTACCATTAACGAAAACTTAAAAACAATGAAATTAAATTATATTTCTTTTACTGTAAAAAAGTGAAATTTAACCATTACAATTGCAAAAGATATAAAGAAACTTAAAATTCACTAAATAGAGATAACAGCGTTTATTGAGAAATCTTAGCAAGACAGATTAAGCTCTTTACTCTGGCGTGATGTTGTTTTCATGTTGTATTAGTGAAGCAGAAGAAACAACTATTACTTGAACACAACATATAAAACCCTACTGACAATGTCTATAAATTAATGAAGCAGTTATGCAGAAGAAATGATAACACCCCATAGGAGTTAAGTGCAGATAATAGTACAATGCTAGAGACCATTTACTTTGTGGTGAGTGTGGACATGTTTTACATCACTTCAATTAGTGAAACCTCTCTGCTTCCAATAAATAATTTCAAGAATTTTGTAAAATTTCTGCTCAAAAGCTAATGAAAAGTTATGTAAAATTTTTTAACTGAAATTTATCTTAAAATCTGGTGCAGGTTTTATCAATAAAATAATGATCTATAGTACAGATCGAGATGTTTCACTGGAAAAAATAAATTAAATCAATGACGAAGTAAGAAGTGTGGTTTTTCTGTTATCACAGCCAATCCCTCTAGTGCTATACCCGTAGACAGCACACACAATTTACTAAGGTGGAATAACTAAAGTAATAGTTCTATACAGATCGCACACTATTCACCATCAAAGCAGTAAATGGGTCATACAATGAAATGAATGAGTGATGATGGATGAGATATCCCCATGGCGAGGGTTATGAATAAAACAAAGATTTCAAATCTTAAAATATATGGAGGTTCATACCGTTCGGGACTGGTGCTATCGGGAACTGTGACACTGGCTTTGTACTGGACAGACCAACATTCCATGGGTCAGGGTTGATGTGGACAATCAAGGCCATTGACGAGTTCGTATATTTTCGGGCAGGATGAGGATTTTGGGCGAGGCCAGATATGGAGAAAAGGAGAAAACGGAACATATGTTTTAAAATATGGATTTCATATAAGACAACAGTATACAAGAATGTTTAAATATGCTTCCAATTTTTTTTTTCAAAATATCAAACGACAATGGCTCTTATTGGAGTAATAAACTCTGTGGAATAAAAGAAGGCATAAATTATATCAATATTCAACATGGATAAAGGCATAAATACAATTCAATTGTAATAAGGTGCTTTATAGAAATGGTGAGGCATTCTACTTTAAAATACCATTCAGCTTAATAAGCATATACTTTTTCTCTAAACAGATGATTATACATTAAATGGATACATTATTCAACTTAAGTATTACCAACAAAGTTCATTTACAAATCGATAAGCTACAATCGAAACTTGTAATGTTGGACCCGAATTATGTATATACAAGATGGCTAGGTCCTGATTTTTATTGTATACACTGTACCATGTGGCTTTGGACCTCTTACTATACTTGGTTACAGCCCTTTGGCCAGGAGGATCCCAAGAGCCCCCAGTCAAAGACCAGGTTCGAGACGTCTCTTCCAAGTTGGTACTTTATACATAAACCAAGTAATAAATGCCAAATTATTGCTCACGTTTTTACGTATGAGAATTTTCCGTATTTACATTGAATATATGTATATATATATATATTACTGCGCTGGGTATCAATTTTCAGGTATTAATACTTATTTATAAATATAAAATGCAGTTTATAGATTCTTCTTGTGACCAAGTTTTATTGTCACTATCATTGTCTGTAGACTTCCTTCTGATTATAGGAAGGAACAGAAAAAAGAACGGATGGTCACATGAATGTTTTTTTTTCCATACACCATTATTATTTAATCCTGAAACCTAACTTAACTTACATCTGATCTCAATCTTTTGATGTTGCTGCCACCTTTGCCAATAATAGCTCCAGCATTCTGAAAATCAATTAAGAAATTCACCATTAATGGCTTATTCTACCTATTATGGAAAAAAATCTGTTCACAGCCATTTTCAGATAATAGATCCATTATTATGACATTTCATCATCACTTTAGTAAAACATTAACTTGGCAAAAATATATTACACAAAGTTCTATTAAACACATAACTACCACACTCAAGTGTCAGTTAAAAATTGAATTCATTATTTAATAAACAAACCACAATTTCAAATAAATGGATGCCGTTGCACAAAACAGGTGTTAAGATGGTATCAATAATTTAATACTGAGCCAACACCACAAAATTCCTTTATAAGCCCATGAGAATTAAATTACAAATTAATTGTTTAAGCAATCTGGTGTGCCCTCAAGAACAATGACTTAATATCCGTTTATTTATCAAAATGTCAATAAATGGTTATAATGAAATATGGTAGCATATGTTTTCTATCATTAACTTCAAATTCAAAAATGTGTATTAACATTGTAGACTCCAATGAAACGAACCTGTCTTCAGCATTTAAAATCAATAAAAATACCACTTAACATTTTTTCAAAGGATTATTTTATTAAAGAAATATATATTTGTTTCACATAAATTTATTTCTTTTACATCTGCTGAAAAAAATAAATACAATTGCAAAGAAAAACAATTTTTAAATGTTCCTTGGAATATAATTAACAATTTTTTACATTTGATAAAAAAAGGCTTAAATATTAATTTAAAAAGGAAAAAACTAAAATATGTTAAATTACTCTTATTCATAAACCTGAACCTATTTAACAGAGAAATAATATATAGTAATTTATAGTGATAGTAGCATGACCATACTGAGTGAAGAGCTAGACTATCAAATACAGTTAAGTCAACGGTTTATTCATGCCAACTTTGCTTCCAACTGGCCTGATGTTTTCAGAGGAAAAGAGTGGGGTGGGGGGAAAAATAGACAACAGATGCTAAATGGTAACTATGCTCATTGCAACATTTTCTCAGTTGCACTAAAAAAAATGATGGCTTAGTTTTTTTGCATCTACCTTACTAAAACAGAAACATAATAAAGCAATAAATATATATATACCTTGCTGGCAAGAAGAAATCTCAGTTCTACCCTTGCTCCTTCACCTCGTCGTCTTTTCTGTCCATGTTCCTCATAATCATCATCATGTCCACGCTTCATTGATCCATCATAACCAAAAAAAGCAAGGACAAACAACAAAAACAACAGGAAAACAACTCTTAATTTGGTTCATAAAGAATCAAATTTTATTAATAACACATTTTTCAGCAGGCAATTAATTTGATCAGTTTCAAATAGTTCTGGACTTGCAAAACATACCTGCATGAAATGTTGCAGCAGCTCATTAATGAATATACAGCTTTTCCTACCTAACCCACAGAAAAATCAAAGCCCTACTAACCCATGCTGTTCTTAACCATCTACATTTACAGTAATAAATGGTTCATCTAATCAATTGAGAGAAGGGTTGAAATATGCAATTAAATAAGCAACCAATACGTCCCAGGGATACAAATCCCTCTACATATCTTAGATGCAAGCCAGGTAAGAAGTTAATGAGTCTACTGCATAAAACACATTGATTCTTATCATTTGTACTTCATCTTTAGGCCATAAATGAAATCAAGATCATTACCAAATAATTCAGATAATGAAATTGATCATGTAATCCATAGCATGTTCATCTACTAATGACCTGACAAAAAATCATTACTAGTTTTTTTAGTCTGTTAACATATTTTAACCAAAGAAATAATGGACATAGAAAATAATCAATTTTGTGTGTTGTTTTTAACTTTTATTTTCAATTATTTTATCTTTTAGTTATTGATCTATCTGGTTTCAAATCAACTAATGCACTTTAAAAGGACATCAATACAGAATAGTTCATTTATAATTAATTGCAATCATTAAAATACAATTCATTCATTCAACACAATCATTTGTGTAAGTCCAAGTTTGAACAGGAAAGAAAAAGAGAATAAATGTCAATATTGCATAAATATCATTTAAATTGTCATTTTCTCATAATGTTATACCTATTTAGTTAAAATTTTACATAAAAAAAAAATATTGTTAACAAATAAATGCTTTTTACTTTAAAACAAATGCATAGTTAAGTTTTTTTTGCATCTGAGCAGGTGATGTATTGAATTTCCATAAACTTTATGACTAATATAAATTTTAAATACCTTTAGAGCTTCAATATCTGTAAAATTTTAACTTAAGCATCCATGGTCACATAATTGCAAATACATTTAAGCTAATACAGGCGACATATCTGCCTCTGGAAACACCTGGACGTTCTGACACCTGAACGCATTATGTAGGTGTTTCCTACTGTATATCACTGATCAATTTTATTTCTCCATATTCTATTGTTGATATGGTTACCAGGCAACAGCCAATGAGAGATTGACAACTGTTGGCAATTTTCATTTTGCTCAAGCTACATTGAATTAGTGATTTGGACTACAAGCCCTCCTTTGTATTAATATTAAGTTAAAAATTGCAAGTTGGGAATTCCAGATTTGATGTCACATTTAATTTTTAGTACTATTAATATAAGTTTAAAAAAAAACCATTTGATTCATTTAACACAAAAAGAAAAGTTTGAACATCTTTCTACTCTTATTAATCACACAGCAAAATTTTAACAATATTTCCAAGTTTCAACCTGTTAAACAAAATCAATTTCACATGACAGAATTATTTTTAAAAATGTTTGGAATTGACTATATAAATTGTGATGTATTATTAATTCATGTTTACTAAACTGGGATGAAATCAATAACAGATGTTACATGTTATTGTCCATAAACAATACATTTTCCACCTGACAGTGGTTACACACATTTATGGACAAAGAAACATATGTTATTTGATGAATTATGTAGAGGTGTTTAACAGGTAAAATGTTACCACCATAAACTAAATGACAGGAATTGCACAGGGTATTTCATTGATTGATTGATTGGATGTTCCCTAAGAGATGCCTTTAAAAATATCACTGTTTGGCTTCACCGGTTCAAAAATTTCAGATATGACATTTTTTATTTTTTCCCACAGGCTTTTATGTTAAATTAATTCATGCAAAGCCACCTATAGTACAAGTCGCAGACTTTTTCCTGACATATAAAAACTGCTTACCGCATATGGTCGAGCTTATGCTCCTTTTGAAGATCCCAAAAATTATATTTTGAAATCTACTTTTATTTTCTCAAAATATTTCGTGTTTTGAAATGCAGCAGTTTTTGTCATTTAAATAGGGTGATTTTCCATTGTAAATCAGCCATTTTTGCTCAAAACATTTTTTCCATAAGATATTATGTTAAACAGAGTCCAGCACCAGCAGCCTATTGGGATTTCTGATCATTTTATACAATATGGCTGCTCACATTAATCATAATTGCAGTATCTTAGAAGCATTTAAATATTTTGTCCATAGGGTCAAATGTTAACAAAGTCCTGTAATGGTTGCCATTTTAAATTTCAGATTGGCATAAGGTATAAACTTTATAAAGGACCATCAGAATAAAATAAATTTTTAAGGCCCTTTGTTAAACTAAAGCGCTCATTTTGAAATTCCAATGTCATAAAAATTTAATTTATATAGGACTATCCAAATACAGGTGATAAGTTTTGTTTCAGTTGGTCAACTGGTTTTTTGAAAAGAAGCCTTTATAACTAGTTTCCCATAGAAGTCTTTTGTTAAAAGTCTCTTGTTAAACCTAGTGTAAATTTCTGATTTTCATTTTTAAGAAATACCTTTATAGAGAACCATTCAAACAACATTTCAAGTAAGTTCAATTTTTTTTAAAAACTTTTTTCTCATAGGGAACCTTTATTTAAGAGCGATTTGTTTTTATATTTAAAATTAAACTCATCTTCAAAACTTTTTAAGAGTGGGACTGCTGAATGTTATAAAAGAAGGCCGGAACTTCTGAGAACAGACTTTTAGATGAACATAAATATTGTGTGGTTTACAATTATCTCCAAGATCTGACAGCACAATATTTTTCCAACTAAAAAAGTGTGCGATTTTGAAGATTTCTTGTGTGACAGGTTGTGTGCACAGTGAGTATGTATGACTGCAATTTCTGGGTTCTAAATCACAACTTGTGTTGCACTAGAAACAAATAAAAGAGAAACTATTAGATACTTACTATCATCCTGATCATGATCTTCCATTGTTGTGTATGTTAACTTTACAAATCTAAAACAAAACATAAATTGTAGTAAAATCAATTTTTAACATCTACTACTACAATGAAATGTTTAAAAAAATTAAAATGGTAGTATCTTAAGCATTTCTGTCCAAACACGAGTTAATACATCAGCAAAAATATTTTTGCCAATAACAAAAAAATATTATGTCCAAATAGCATTAAGAGTTTTTAAAAAATCGATCAAAGACAGAAATGGCCGGATTTTGTTAAACAGGAGGTAGGTGAGGAACAAACATGCAATGGCAATGTTATGGGAGGCCATGCTGATGCTGCATACCAAATTCCAAGAGAATGTGATTAGTAGTTGTCAAGAAAACTGTTACAAAAATTTTTCCCTGTCCGCCCGCCCAACATTCACCATTTTAATACCCGGATTTTCACTCCGCGAAATCCGGCCAATAAGAATGCATAAAAAATTAAAAGATGAGACTACCTTTATCTGTTATTGTAATAAAATTCAAAGAATGTATTCTGTGATGATTATTCCAAATACCCAAGACTAAAAGAGAATACCGGCATACACCTGTACCATTTATTTTTAAGGATGCATGAGCTGCTTATTTTAACCGACCATAAGTTAAGATTCAAATTACATGTATTCTTGGCAAAAGACATTGTGTAATTGATGTTAACCATAACAAGTAAGTCTAAGTATTTCTGTTTATAAGATTTTTTTAGTAACAAGTTTAGAAATATATAACTATTTATCTCTAACAGGCATGATAATGTCAATTATATGGATGACACAGAATTTGGATGGTCAAAGTCTGCAACAACAGAAATTGTTTTTTTTTAAATTGGGTAAAACTTTCACATGTTACCGACTATTAACAAGTAAATGTATTACTATTCACAACTGAAGTAACTAAAAGTTTCACTTTTGTCATGCAATTGATTTATCTGTAAAAATTGTTTAAACAGGAGGCATAAATACATGAGAAAAATATTTGTTTACATACCCACTTCTCTTTAAATTTCACCAATGCTTAATATTTAGTATTGACCACCAAACATTGGTAAATTTTAAACAAATGTTTACACAATACAATATTGGCACTGAATCCATTCCGACAAACAATAAGATCACAATGCCAGTTTTGTCTCCCTGTTTCCTTGTGTGAAAAACAAATTTTTTATGGGAAAATTGACAATAACCTGCCACACTCAATAAATCATTAGCTTTTAGGAGTCCAAACAAATGTTACACAATAGGTATTTAGAAGACAAGTCATTCTCATCAGCTCAATAAGGTCGTGTTTATAAAATAGTCAATGAAATATAGAATTTATTATTTTTTTATTTCCATCTGAAAGTTTTTATAAAACATGAAATTCTTATTGTAGAAAAAAATAGTAATAAAATTGAAACAAAGAAAATCAACTAATAACAAGAAATTTTAGACAAAACTTCCAGAAATCATATGCAACTTTAAATAAGCTAAACCTATATGCTTAGTCTTTCTAAAGGCTATTCAATTTTTTCTCCAGCCATCTGGTTTAGTAAAAATTTGTTTGAAGGGCCAATGAACTTTTGCCATACAGAATAATTTTGGCAAAGATTACACGAAAAATATGCATAACATTTATTTCAATCATAACAAATTCTCTGTGTATTTATTTCAGTTTACCTACATTATTACATGTATACTACTTTAACATGTTTTCTTTTGGATTTTCCAGATTTTACCTTCATGATATTGTAAAAGTTATATTTTTTGAGATATTGACTAAAATTATGTGTGGACAGCTATGTTCTATTTTTAGTAACAGTGGCCTTTTTTTTCTCAACACATTCATACAAATTCTAAACTAGGAACCATAAAGATGATTGTGGCCAAGTTTAAAATAAGTTTAACCACGGGTTTCAGAGAAGATTTTTTAACAAGTGTGGATGAAGATAATGCTCACTAGTGATACTCCGGCCCCTGCTTTCACAAAAATTTTGCACGTATGTCAGCTAAGTGTAAAAATCCAAGTATTTGGTAAATAGAAAGTAGATGACCAAGGAGCATAAAATCGCTATGCACCAAATGTTTCTATAGGACAAAGTAATGTACAAAATATTTGGCTTCTGCACACTATTCCCCTTGGGTAAACAAGATTTATCTCCCATTTGCAGAGTTATGTTCTTTAGAGCAGGTACTTTATAATACCTACTGTGGGTAAAAAGTAGTTTTTCTACAATATTTTTTTATTCAGATATAGCAAGGCATCCGGTAAAATTTATCATGATATGCAAACTAATTCTGCAGTTTTTTTTAGTTGTACTGGAAGAGTCAGTCCACAGACATTATTTAAAAAAAAAAAAATTAAAACCTGATTTTTACCTATCTGTTCAATACTAGATACCTGCTGTTATGAAAGATAACTCTTGCAAATGGGAAGTAACACTTGTATTCCGAAAATAGGGAATAGTTGATTAGAAAACTGACAGAAATTATTGTTTCAGATGGAAGAACGAAAAGGATTAAACAGCCTATAAAAAGTTTTCGAATGATGACAGACAATGGATGCAAAGTGATAGCAAAAGCTAAAATGGACCTTCGATCAATGTAACGTAAAAATGATAGATGCTGCTCACATAACCCAACTAACCTTAAAATTTGCACCATTTTGAGCTTTTATCTCTAGTAAATCTACTTTTATTTTAATTGTAAATGCTTTAACAGGGAGTATTATTGCAATGGGTAAGTTACACTAGTTTGCAGTGTTCTGTGAAAATTGTCACTTGTTTCTGTTAGTTAACTTACCTTTCATTTTAAAATGCAAACACCAGTTCCAATATGCTAAACATCAAAGGTTTATTCACAAATGTCAATAAATGTGACATAAAAAAAAAGTATGCTTGTAGTACAAGATTCAGGTTCTCCACAACTTGAGCTTTTAAAGGGCAATATTTTAGACTTTATATGAAGTTGTTCAGTAGCTGAATATGACAAATTAAATTCTAAAAAAAACCCCTATAAAATCAAAATCAAAATTCTGACATACCTACTTTTATATAACAATTAAAAACCAAGATTTATTCATTTACAAAAATCTGAAAAACTTTAGAGCATTATTTGAGCTCTAGTATAAATAATAGTATATTAGTTTAGGATAAACTTCAGCAACTCCCATCCCCGCCCCTTTAAGTCCCACCAACAACAAAAAAACTTTGTAAATAATGAATAAAATTAATAAAAAAGAAAAATTTCAATACATGTACATACCTTACTTCAGACTTCGAGTTGGTTTTGAGGTTTGATGTTCTTCTGAAAAAAAATTTTTTTTACAATGAAAAAACTATGTGTCAGACAAATATTCTGTGAAAGTTTTATCAAATTCCATTAAGTTGTTTGGGTAGAGTTTTGGATCACAAATGGGTCACCATTATGTCAATCACAAAAGTTAATGTTTTTCTATGGGAACCCCTAATATTCCAATCAATCAAGAATTCAGGGTTTTAACTTATGAATTTTGGCTTGGTAGCCCACAACTGAAGTCCATCCATATGGTTCTTTACAAAAAAGGTAAACATTCTACTAGCCCACAGCAAATTTTAGGGGCCATTGGCCCATGGGTGAGTGCTTATTTCAAACCCTGAAGATTCTGTGAAAGTTTATATAATCCCATTCGGTAGTGTAGGAGAAGTTACCCTTATGTGAAGTGTAGTAGACAGATGAAAAGTGTCCAGGATAGTCACCACAATCACTATATACCCCCCACTTTTCAATTGGGGTTATTAAAACCTAAGCCACAAAGACCGTGTTCATTCCCGCATTTTTTGTTGAATTGACGCTCTTAAAAAACCTCCTGGGTCATTACTGGCTCAAAGTAATTTTCATTGCTTTCAGAAATTCCCCCATAGTCAACAGCTTTAAGAGTTTCTTTAAAATATACCGGAAATTCAACTTTATTCTCTGTCCTAAGTACGCTTTTTACCATGTACAATTACAATTTAGAAAGCGTCTAAATCACGTAGACAATATCTTATCGATTTTTTTATAACGTGTTGTTCATGCTTCAAGATGAAGTGTATTTCTTCATATTTTACTCCTATTCGAGATAAACATGCACTTTTAGTCCGGTTGTCACGTCTCTATATTGGTTTTATTGACCCCTAGCTATAAATTCTGGCCCCCTATGGTAAGTTATTTGGGCCATCATGACCCCCTTAGGCCAAATTCTAGATTGAACACTGAAAGAAGCTTTGCAACATGTATTGTAATTTCTCCCTGCTGTCCCTCCACCTTCTATTTAATACAGGCTCCTCAATGTCTTCCAGTAATTATAGTTTTTGTTTCAGAAATTAGCAAAGGGTTTTAACTTAGTTAAAAAAAAAATTCTTATGATACCAAAATTGTGTCCATCTGCCCAATGAATTTGATGTGGCCATTGCTATTTGTACATAGGGACTTATCCAATAAAAGAAAAATTATCTCAAACTCTGGGATAATCTTGATACATAAATGCCCACAAAAAACTTCTGTCCTGCCAATGAGTGTCAATAAGTCGGAAAATTAATGGCAATAGCAGTACCTGCATATTCATACATGCCAAGGTTACAGAAAACTGCAGTTGGTGATATTTTTGGCACCAAGTTTTTAGAACCCAAAGCAAGCCCTGAAGCTAAAACTACAAAAAAGTATAAGGCATTGCTACAAAGAATTCTAGTATCTTTAAAAACTTTTTATTTAAAATGTATGTTCTTCCTAATTTTCTAAAACAACGTCCATTATAATTAAGGGACAGCTTTGAAAGTAATAAATTATGCACTATTCATTTTTTAAAATTGGATTAGGATTCGATAAGAAAATTATTTTAAAAAATCTATTATTTTTCACAGTATTAATGCAAAACAATTCTAAGGTAAGATATTAAAACAAGAAATTCTTTTTTCTTGTCGAAGAAATTCCTCAATAGGCAGTTATTGATCAGTTCCAATGAAACATGACAAAAGATTGTGTCTTTAAAATGTAAAATATGCTAAGACGGCTTTCAATGAATTATTCATTAATGCAGCATTAATGATGCAGAGCTCAGGTCTATGGCAGTTGTTAAAAAAGAACTCCACATTGATATGTTTGAATTGTTACTTAGATTTATTCTAAATATCCATTATATTTCCAACTGCTTTAGTCCAGAAGCTTTTATTTCTATTAATGGTCCGAGGACGGAGTGATTTGTGTACTTCTTTTACAAATCAAAAGAGTAATGTTATGTCAAAGACAGTCAAAATATTTTAAGATCAATCAATTTTATTTATTCATAAAATATCTAACACATCAAACCTAGTTCAAAAAGCAAAAAATTTTTGTCCAAAAAAAAAAATAATAATAAGGCCATGTAAAAAAAATCATTAGCTTCTCAGGCCACTTTTCAAACTTTTTGATGAGGCAGGGAGGAGTCTTTTTTTTTTTTTTCCTTTTTTTTTCTTAAAAAAATTGTTGCTTCTCAGGCCATTTTTCATATTTTTTAATGAGGCAGGGCGGCTCTTTTTTTTTCTTTTCTGGCATGTACTTGCGGAAACTTTCATCATGTCTGAATTATTAAAATATAGCATCTGTTCTTATACACTGGTATATAAAACAAGAAATTGAAGAATTCCGTTTTAATGGGAAATTAAAACCAACTTTTTGTATACATATTTGTTGTCTTCTTTTTGATATATGTACTGTAATTGGTAACCAAACAACTTGGAACGCAGACAACTCGGACTGTAGAAAGGACAGCTGGGCCCGTTGAAAATAGGACAACTCTGACCGCATTTATTTCTCATAATGTCATTAAAATATTAAAATATGATAGTCCTGTTTATAATATTTATTCATATAACGTTATAAATTTTTTCTAGTAAATTGAAATAGTTCTACTCGAATGTAAATTATACCGATTTAATTATATAAAAGTTAAATGTTAAGATGAGAAATGCGACACAAATAACAACATTAAATTTTAAGAATTCAGAAAACACTCACAATTATCTATAATAATTGTGGCTTCAATTAATGTGATCGGTAATCATGTTGTTTCAATTTTAAGATCTGAAAGAATTTGAGCTTGTTTGTTTTCAAATAAGTGAATTTAGTGAAACTTAATTAGATAGAAACTTCTGTGATTCCAAATGAGTAGCTTGGTCAAGATGTGAAATGATACCATACTCTGATATCACAATTCCCTTATTTTAAAATAAATATATGTTGAAGCTTTTTTTTGTTTTATGTTTTTTTCTGATACATAGTAAATTTCACATTAAACAACAAATTTCAGTCTGGTCAACTGCTGTACAGTTAATAAAATAAACGTCTGCAGTTAACAATAACAAACAAAAACTTTATTTTTTTACATGACAATTTAGATTTCTTGGAACAGCAATTATAGGACAACTCGGACCGTATATGAATAACATGGTCCGAGTTGTCTCGCATTCCTGCAATGGTATAATGGTCCTCGAAATGAAGCCGGCATCGGCTGTGTAGCCTTCAAATTTGACAATGGCTGCTGCAGCGTTGGCTTTAATTGATTCTAACAAGTCCCCAAGCGTACTCCGTCATAAAATCGCAATGAATTGTCCACGGTATTATCGTTTTTCCTCCCTAGAGGACTTGGCATGACACCAAAGACGATGCCATGCTGACGGAGTTAAACAAACGATGTATATTTAAATCACCACACCACGTGATAAAGCGTGTTAAAGAAAACGTTTCGATGATTGTTAAAATCATAAATTTTACCAGTAACGGAAACAGACGCAAAAAATTTCCGGGCGGGACGCGGAACTGCCGATTTTTAATTTTTTTTTTGGTATGATAAAAAACGACGAATGCGGCGGGTAAATGGGACACGCAGCGGGGCCTGAGAAGCTAATATATTTTTTTTTTTGGCCTAACTAGGGTCTTGTTCCAAAAATGATTGCCAGTGTAAATTATACAACAAACATTTTAAGCTTCATGTATCACTTCACTTTTGTCCAAGGAATCCCTTGCATTATATTCTCTAAATTGCAACTTTTTAAAAAACCTTAAAATCTTTTAAGCATTGACCTGTAAGCTTATCAGGTTTTAACAAGCCTAGAGCTGACAGGAAAAAAGACAATTATTACATATCAAAAGATACATGCATTTTTGTAACAATCACTACACGTTATGTCATAAGCCCACCACATTGAAATAGAAAAATCAGCCATTCAAAAAGATTTAGATTCCATTGCCTTTTGTTTATGACAGCGTACATGTATCTAGCAATAAGTTGTTAGTTAGAGAAAATGATCATCTCCTCTATAATCATCTTTTGTGGGTTATTATCTGTGTATTATTATTTTTTGTGTTCATGTCTAAATTAAACAGCTGTCTACCTTTCATATTCATAAACAAATCTAATTACTGGTCAAGGTGGGTAATGTCCAAACAATTAAATAGTCATTGGTGGGAACAAATTGATGGTTGTCTATAGGTACATTAATTAGTGACATTTCGCATTAATTTGGTACATATCTGTATAAGTTAGGTGAGCAACAAAGGTGACCCAATGGCAATTTTCTGCATCAGCAGGTAGATCGCCATTGATCTGAATAGACTGTCAACAGTCCAAACCTAATTAAGAATCTTGACATGATAATGGCAGGCTAGGAAAGACAGTCTGACATGCTGATTTTTTTTAAATCACTTGTAGGTCTGTAATTTGATATTTCTTATAGATGCTGCAGTTATTGAAAAAAATAATGAGCTACTGCTGACATGATTAATAATTAAATGCTTCAGGATATTTATAAAAATAGGATACCAGATCAGCTATTATACCAGTGTAGTATTTCTTCCTACATACCTGTATAAATCTTGTAAATTAGTTGCCATGGCAACAAATTCTACAGATGATCTGATTAGAGAAGGAATTAAAAGTATGAAATGAAAAATTCATGACTATTGAAACTTTGATATCCTTATTAATGTCATCTAATGTGTCATGTCATTATACGGATTGGAGATCTGATCAGGTTTATCCTGTTACTTTTAAGCTTGTAAAATAATCTCTGGTAAATCAATGAAAAGTAAAGGTTTTAACAGAAATCTGTCACCTGTCCAACAACATTCTCAGTCTTCACGAAATCTTTCCAAAGAATGGTGGACATTCGGTCCACCAACTTCCCCAGAAATGCTGGACCGAAGCAGCTTTTGCCGGACCAAATTTGTCGATGTTGCCATTGTTTACATTTAACTAGCTACCTTATATGCATGTAGATACAGACATATATCATACATAAAAGTTATTGTAAACATCATACTATTCATAACTGTTATAAACAAGCTGTGTATATCTGGACAAAATTCAAAAGAATATAAATAAAATAACATTTTATTATACACAGAAATAATTCACAAAGCTGAAAGCAACTGCTTCATTGGAAACCCATCCATAGAAATTATCATGAGGTCATTGATAACCATTTATTTTTATTCCTTCAATTTTAGCTTACTAGTATATATTTTATATATTATCAAAGCCAATGATTAAAATAAAATATGATTTAAACGAACTTTTGAGTTTCAACCCCATTTTAAAGTGTTTGTTTATCAAACAGTTAAGATTTTTCATTAAAGGCCATTGTAGTCTACTTTTTTCTCATTTCTCGCTGTTGGTAATTAGACGTATCCCAGAAATAAACAAATGGCGCGTAATCCATTTGCCAAACTAAAACGTTTCAAAAATGAGCTAAATACAGTACGCCCAGAGTGTATGGTCACTTAAACACTCTACACAGTGTAGAGTGTTTCACGGTGTTACACAGAAAATTTTGAGTGTAGACACTCAAAATCACCCACAGCTTATCTCTACCCCAAATTGCAAAAAAAAATAATTGTTTATTCAATTTGTCATTAGTCACTCTTGCATTACCAACAGCTAAAGACTGGTAAAGTCATGTCAATACGAAGAATTAAGAACTTTAAATTTTTTTAATAATTTTCGTAAATAAATCGGAACTTGCAATAGAACTGATTTTTTAAAGAACAACTTGATATACGGTAATTAAAGAATAAGACTATATACAGTCCTTAGTTCAAGTAACAACAAACGGTATACCAGTAATGATGTGTTTTGTCCTTATAATTTCATATACATCATATCAATTCGGTTTTTTTTGCTGGCAATACACTAATGTTAACGTTTTCTCTAGACAAGGTGCACGTGACAAAAATAAATACACAACTGTTTTACCACGTGGTCAGCTGAAAGTAATTGAGGTCAAATATACATTTACATCTTTAATGTACGAAAACCATGAAATAAAAACAGAAGTTTTATTTAAAAAACATTATCTGTATACACATTAAAAATGTCAATTTTGTTACACCGAATTTGACCCATATTAGAGATAAAAATAGATCGATTGGTTTATGTGCCAAGTAACTGTTACCGGTATAACGATGATTGTTGTTTTTATCGTTATAGTTTCATTATGTTTTCACTGAAATAATATGCGAATTTAGTTTCGCTTGTCCAAAAAATTGACAATAGGCAAAAATGTACATAAATACACAACTGAGCTGTTAAACCGTGTGCTTTGCATTAAGTATGATCTTTGCATTTATATTGCCGAAATTAAAAAAAAGTAAGTTCTGTTTGAAAAAAATTCTTATTAACATAAAATAGTTTTGAAAATACAATGCCGACCGAAATAGAAATAACTAAAATTAGGTTTCCAGGCATGCGCACGATTTGCATAAATTCGCGAAGTGAAAGAAGCTGAACTGTGAATTGTACTAGCACAGCTCACTCTCCTCAGACTTCCAGGATTGCAATAAATCAAATTGTTAACGTTGTTGAAACCAATAAAGACGCTAATTAATTATAATTAATTTTTAAATATAGATAAAGACCGACAAGTTATTTCTACATGCGCAAAACAAAAGTTGAAAAGAAAAATCGTGAAGTTCGAAGATTGAACACATTTTAATTTTGTACATGTACAGACGTGACATGTTTTTTATATTGCCCACTATATACCGTGGTCGTGGTTTTTTCATTCAGAAATTCACCACCATACACCACAGTGGTATTCTGCGGTACATCGTGTTATGTTCACTACATATCGTGATGCACCGTGTTGACCACGGTGGATTTTCAATTTCCTTTCATGCTTACACAGTGAAAAAAAATTAAAATGTTGCGATTTAATTTAGATATTTCTGTTAAAATATGCAGTTTTAATACGTTTGTTTGACAACAAAATTAATCTGCGTTCTGCTAATCTATTCATTATACAAGAATACCTTAAAGTTTATTGTCACTGATTTGATTGACAACTTTTCCCTTAACATGTTCTAAAAGGTTAGAACACCGCATTTTGCCCTTAAAATTGTCAAAATCTTTGCTATTCTATCGTCAAAATTTCTCTGTCAGAGCCTCTGATTAATGTTCCAACCGTTTGAACTTTTACCGGATGTAAATTGTGTCACACCTTAAATCGATCGATTATCTAAGTATTGCCCAGTCATCATTTTATCAAGCACGTGCTCTCAAACATTTCAATAAACTTGTGTATTGTATAATTTTATAATTAACAGGTGAACACGCGGCCTCACATTTTTAACGGTGAAGAAAATAGCACATTACACAATAAATACGAGACTTGTAAAGAAATACACAATAAATGCGAGACTTGTGAAGAAATTCGTTTTAAAAACGTCAAAATCAATATACGACTTAAAATGGTACATTTTGATTTTTTCATACATATTGATTTTTTCAAATTTTCGGAATTAATATTTAATATAAATGTCGCAGAATATATCGTTCCACGAATGATTTTATACTCGATTCGTATTCTGTGTTGAACCATGTGTGTTAAAAAATACAATCTTGATATAGAATCAACCATAATAGTCGTTTCAGTGATAAAAGCCTGACACATCATCAACTTTTGTTATGGAAAAGACTTTAGTAGCATCCTTATAATTTCTATTATGTTACAACAAGACCCTATGTCCGCAAACAGACGTTCGTATCGGCGCGCAAAAAAACCAACAACAACAAAAAACAAAAAGAACAAAAAAGAAAACAAAACAAACTAACATACTGTTGAGTAAATTCTGGCAATTATTTTATATTTAGAGTGTGGACAAATCAGTTCTTTCGTCTTCAAAAATAATTTTATTCCGATTTGTTTTGTTAATGTTGTAACCATGCATATTTTATTGTTTGATCAATGTACCACAACAGTGGTCGACTTAACCGCTGGCCCGTGGCCAGTAATATTTTAACCGGGCCATTCGGTTTTGAAAGCACAACAGCCCGACGGGCCAGTTGGGCCTTTAAAATTTATTTTTGTCGAACATTACTCAGGGCTCACCACACTGGGCGAAGTGGGCGACTTTGTCGCCCCACTAGGACCTGAAGTCGTCCTAAGGCGCCTCAAAAGCGAAGTCGAAGTCGCCCTGTCATTTCCCTTAAGTCGCCCGATGGTTCGCATAAGATACTTGTAAATCTGGTCCAAATACTTCACTCTGACTACCAATTTATCAGTGAATGTGTAATTCCAATAAAAAACGGCAAACAATATGCGTATTTAACATATTTTCAAACGATTTACGTCTTTCAAATGTATTACGCGCCATTTGTTTATTTACCGGATGTGACTAATTACCGGAAGTGAACAATGAAGAAAAGTAATGTACAACGGCCCATAATTAAAAATCGTAATATTTTTGATAAACAAACACTTTTAATTGGTTTCAAACTTCAGTTCTTTCAAAGAGAATGTACTTTAACAATTTTCTTTGATAAGTATTTGAGCTTTACTTGAAAGAATAAAGATGTATAGTAATTATTGACATCATGATAAGTTCTGTAGATGGGTGTACCTGTGAAGCAATTTGGATCAGTACAACTTTGATAAATGATAAAGGTTATAAATGTGCTGTTTGATATTGCATACCATGAATAATAATGAAAAAGAAAGAAAAAACTGAATCTAAGTGTGTTATGGTTTTAAAACACAAGAGAAATAATCCTGGAAATTGATGTAAATAATGAAAAATGTATGTACATGTAACTACTGCGAAATTACTTATTTGTACGGTCCCCCTGACTTCTCCCTAGTGTCTCCTGAAGTCTCCCTATCAGGGCCTGACTTCTCCCTGTTTTGCTGCCAGGGAGAAGTCACTTCTCCCTACTTTTTTAGAGTGTGGTGACCCCTGTTACTATTACAATTTTTCTGAGGGAAAACCCCATCATGATCCCCTTTCAGTAAGATCCTCTCAATCTTCTCGGACCTCTCAGAAAGTTGGGCCAGAGAAGTTCTGGAGGGGCCAGTAAATTGTCAAGTTAGCTGGCCCTGTGGGCTTACAGGTCATGGTTTCTTAAGTCTACCCCTGCACAATACAACAAAATATTAAGAATAAGTATTTGTATTTAGAGAACTTAGGCAAGTCTAAAAGGGGTCTGATCTCGAGAATATTTATCCGAATAAATACTATGTCATGCAAAAACACCGAAACTGCTAGTTAATTTTAACGGGAACTTTATACAAATAACACGTCTACCTCCATTTGAAAAATTGTCAGTTTTATATATTTAGCTCAGAAGCACATCACTACTTTTTTTATATAAACCTGTTATATTAATTGTTATAGTTTAAAACGCCTTTCCAAAGTAAATGTGTATTTAGAATTGTGCGTACGTAAGACTTCATTCAACCTTGTGAAACAGGCGCCTGTGCCATATCGTAGTTACTATATTTTATGTGGCGATTCTCGTTTATAAACTTTTCACATATTTATTATTCTTGCTGCATGTTGGCTTCAATTTGTAATTTATTTGTTGTATCCCATCCTGTTAACGAATTTTATATAACTATACGTGATGTAAACTTTTGTCCGCGTTTGTTAAAACAACTCTGGTTTTAAATACCAAATAAAGAAAAAGATCGCCGCTCAACTGCCCGTTTTTTGTCGAAAAGGATTTATAATTGATTAAAGAGAGTTCGTGTACAACTTCAGGACAATTCGTTATACGTTGTAATACACAAAAACGTAATGTGACAATTCAAATCCGGATAATTTACCGAACTTGTTCAGGGTAATATTTAATGCATAACACATGCATCCGGTTGAACAAATATTCGATCTTCAACTCTACCGGCACATAAAATCATTATTGATTATCAACAAATAAAATGCATGTACAAATTATTCTTAAGCACTGTTTTAAAATGTTCTCTTTTCATTCTGGTAACGATTTTTAAACCCGCAATCAATTAAATGATAACGTTTATGTTGTCATGTACCACCGCGGAGATATCGTGGCCGGACCCCTGTGGCGACATGCCATGGTAGACTGAACTCCCTCATATGCATCCACCGTGGTAAGATTACCTGAGAAGATTCTTAACCACGATAGTAGGCGTGGATATACCATGGTGGGTGATAGAGAAAAGGATTAACTTCCATGGTGGGTTAGTGTTTTTTATAAAAAACACGTTGTCCCCTCTGTACCACTGACATCTGTGTTCTATTCAAACTCACCTGTTGCCTATGGCTATAGTAACATCTACTAATAAGGTTAATTAGATGAAATTTAATTTGCATAGACAAACAATACAAAAACAATCCAAAATCTTTATTTCAATATCATAGTCTTTTAGTGATGATAGTCGTAGTTTTTTTTAACAGGAAGTAAAAGGGGGGATAAATCATGTATAACTGAAAATGGGTCAATTTAACACCAATTGAATTAGACAAAGAGAAAACCTCCTTGATGTCAATTAACCAAACGGTACAACATTGTCAAATATCAAAGGATGAACCATGCTAAAGAACAAGCCAACTTGACAAGCTAACATGTCTTGTAAAATACGTTATTAATCTCCGGGATTAAACTGATTATTATCATCAGAAACGGCATTTACTTTGATTATTTTACCACACAAAAAAGAACCATCTTTGAAATATTGAAAGATAACTAACTAAATTTTAATCATTTGAATCCCGGTACATTCCGAATAAATCAACAATATACCAACATAAATAGTATGGCCGAAATATCCGGGACGATGTCTACTGTGGACGAAAAAAAGTATGGCCGTAGTACTATGTACTGTACTAATATTGAAATAAACGTGTACATAAAAATATATGTCTATATTGATGTTTATCATAAAGTTTATGATATAGTGGCATTTTGATTTTAAGCGTGGTATGATCACAGAGATAAGCGAAAGCATGGTGATTGCACTTTCCAGGAAGTATAATTTTTGCAAATGTACGGAAAACGAATTATTTTCCAATTGAAACAAAGAATTTCTCTTCAAATTTCATATGAAAAATCATCCTTATCATACCTTAATGGTCACTTTGTAATCTTCAGGTTTGTAAGATGAAAAATGGAGTATCTTCTCTTTACTATTGATGTTTCTGCTCAAAATGGCGATAGCGTGGGACAAGGTGACTTCTCGTGTGTCTTCGAGAGTATAGTCTTTGATCAAAGATAAATCCAGAAATACCCGAAAGTTTCGGCATGCCATACCTTATTCCTTATTTCTTAGAATTTTTTTGTCATATTTTTTGTCATAAAAAAAATTTGAAAAAATCATATAATAATAATTGGCTAAGAAATAATATTATAAAAAAAATGTTAGTATTCAATTTTTCGGTATTTTTTTTTTGGGACATTCCTCGTTTTCGTCGCTCTCGGGTTGCTTCGTAGGAACAATCTTAATTTGAGTTTTCGTTAGCAGACTGTATTAGTTTTATTCTACAGATTTATACCCATTGTAATATTTAATAACATTTACACAGAAAATTAATGTCCAAGTTTTACATTTAAAAATGTAACTGTCCATAAAGTTATACTTATTCTTTACTGACAACTGTCAAGTGTTAGTCTGTATTGTATCAGTATGACTATGTCTATGAGTATGATACAGTGTACTGTTGTTAAGAATTAAGTCATATCAAAAAGTTTGAATGAAAGAAGTCAAAGAACATAAGATAAAATAAGCTCTTTAAGTGGAATACATGAATTACATAATTGTATTATAAACTGGGTAGTAGCTCGATTTGCAATTGCAAAATAAGGTATCACTATCAGGTCACTTTGGTACTGACATAATTAGTCACTTCGGTAAATGTACTGGTCACCTCGGCACCTGTTTAATTTTCAGTACTTTGAAGTACTTGTTTATGTGTTTTATCAATACAACAAGAGAATTAGTTGTGTATACAGACAAAATCATAACTAAATATGTTTTGATACGAATGTTTAACAGTTCCACTATTTTATAATCAACTATTAATGGCATTTATTTAATTATCTTAAGTTTAATGATTGGTTTTGTTTGTAAGATCATCAAAGTTAATTAACAAAACTAATTTCTTTTAATCATAAATCATTATTTGTTTTATCAATAAATTGTATATGAACTGTGAATTCTTTGTTGTCAAGAAGCCAATAAAATACAGAAGAAGAAATAACTACACACATGTTTATATATGACAATTTATTTCAAACACATATTTTATCATCTTGATAGTTTAGGATTATAGATGTCATACTGCCTGGTTCATAGCTGTAGTTGGATGTTATAAATCTTGCTGCTCTGTTCTGGATGTTTTCAAGCTTCTCTTGTTGGCATTTTGGTGTGGATCCCAGGCTGTAGAAGCATACTCTAGAACAGGTCGAATTAAGCCTTTGTATGCCTGTAGCTTTACTTCCAAAGGGCACTTTGATAAGTTTCTTCGAAGGAGGCCTAAAGTTCTATATGCATTTGTACAGATGTTGTCTATGTGTTTACCCCAGTTGAGATCGCTAGTAATAGTAATAGAGTCTTATGTCTGATGTTACATTGTCTGAGATGTCATTTATGTGAACTAGGTATAATACAGGCCCCAGCACAGTTCCTTGTGGAACACCCGAGACTACATCCGCGTCATTGGATTTGGTTCCATTCACAACTGCACATTGAGATCTTAGTGAGAGGAATGCATCTATCCAGTTCATGATGTTCTTTGGTACTCCATATTTGTGCAATTTGCTCTTCAGTAGTTCATGGGGGACTGTGTCGAATGCGTTCTCGAAATCCAAAATAAATATATCTACTTGTTGTCTGTTGTCTGTAGCATCTGCCCAGTCGTTTAATACATGAACCAGTTGGGTTTCACAACTATGGTGTTTACGGAAGGCATATTGGCGGTTGTTCAGTAAGTCTTGTTGTTCTAGGTGTCTCATCAGGTTGGAGCAGATAAGGTGTTCCAGTAATTTGCAAACTATACTTGTCAGCAAGACTGGCCTGTAGTTGCTTGGTGCTGTTCTGTCATTTTTCTTATAATGTGGGCAGATATTGGCTTTTTACCACTCTGATGGCATAGTGACGATGTTGATTGACTGTAGGAAAAAATGTGTAAGTACATCAGAAATATCTTCACCAAGTTCTTTTAAAACCCTTTTACACATGACAATATACAAATATAAATAGACAAACTAAGACAATATTATACAAAATTTAAACAATATAATACAAAATTCAATTAATACAATATTGACAAATATAAGAATATCTTCTCAGTAATGAAGTGACCAACACCTAGTACCGAACTGTCCGGTACCGAGTACCGGTGTCCAGGTCAGTACCAAGGTGTCCTAGTACCAACGTGACCAGGTACCAAAGTGACTAGCATTCCAACATAAGACAAGCATAACATAAGAAATAACAACATGAACTTACTTACAATCACTTCCAAATACACTGGCAGTTGTTTCAGAAAAAAAAATTATACCCTATACTCTAATACAATACCAGGTCTTAACTTTTGAAAATTTTTTTTCGACCAGCTCTTGAATTCCAAGAAGTTTTCAATCATGCATTGGCGTTTGGGATTTGGGAACCTGAAACAAGTGCCTGTGTCCAAATACCAGAGACATACAATTATAATTGTTATTATATGTCTCTGCAAGTACTTACATATATACACGGGCACTTGTTTCAGAAAAAACAATATATATATATAAACTATTAAATTAATTACAATTTAAGGTTTGCTGTAATTTGACAATTATCACTTATCACACCCTTATTGTAAGCAAATTATATATTGTATCCCAGATTTAATATTTTAGGACCATTTATTGGAATAAAGATATTTGTATTGTATTTTGTATTTATATAAATTTAATTTTTGGGTCACATCTGGACACCATAAAGTATGCAGAATCAAACCCATTAGCCATACATTCATATACAAATGTACGACTTAAAACACAATCTGGGTGGAAATTTAGTGTCAAAAATAAACTTACATAATAATAATAATAATAACAATAATAAGTTTTATTTATAGTCGGTTATTATATTAGTTACAAACAGACTGACAAACACAAGCTCCAAAGAGCTTTCGACCAACATACACAAATACATACATCATCATATAAGCATACAAAAACATTACAGTGTGTACATGCTAGACAGTAAAAGTACAATTAAGAAGCCTAATAGATACAAGCCATATGTAATCAAAGCACTAAAATTTTACAAGCATGAGAGTAAAAGTACATATATAAAAACCTAGCAAACAAATATAAGCAAAAGATAAGCATTAAAACAAAAGTTACATGCACTAAAAACTAGAACTAGGCACTAAAAAGAAAAGCTTAGTACATGTACCAAGACTTAAAAGCTGAGCATCACAATAAAACTCAAAGTTGAAGCTGAAAGTCAAAAAAAAGTTTGAGTTACATGTAGTATGCAATTCCTCCCAGAAAGCACATTGACTGGTTTATTTACATATTGAACATTTACATTTGTTGCTATTCAATGATTTAAGTAGATTTTTAAATTGACCAAGGTTAGCTTATGCTCGAATGTGTTCTGAAAGATCATTCCATAGAACTGCTGCACTATACCTGAATGACTGTTTACCAAATGTTGTAGTTTGACTCTGGGTATATCTACAATATTTGAACATCTAAAGCTGTAAGAACTGTTTTTATACCATACTTAATCCTGCAAATAATGTGGGGATAACATATACAAAATTTTTAAAGTTTCTATTGCCACCACCCTCATTCTCCTCACTTCTAGAGGGGACATTGGCAACAGAGTGAAGCTGTTCGTAAGTACTATTATGGTCATCATAAATAAAACAAAGTGCTCTCTCTTGAATTTTCTCAAACTTTTTGGTTTTACTTTTAGAGAAAAAATGCCTGCCAAAGAACAAAAGTTGAAATTTGAAAGAATGAAGGTGTGAAAATTAGTTATTTAGCCATGAGAGTATTGAGCAAAACTGTTTCAGGACACTCAGTTGTTGTGATGCTTTACGACACATTTATTATTCTAAATGATGACCTCTGTATTAAGATGATACCTGAAGCTTTCCTAAATGGTATAGCATTACATGTCTAGCATTTAATTTGTTGCATACACAGTTAATTGTGTGCAAATTACATACTAGTTTAAGGGTGTAATAAGTGTTAATTGCCAAAATTAAGCAAACCTTTTAATGATTAATTTAAATGACAACAGCCTCTTAATTAATTGCATATAGGGGGAAACTATTAACATTTTTTGCTCTAACTTAGGCATCAAGTTACGTTGAGTAATGAGAGACCCCTCAAAAGGAGCAAAATAATTTCAGCTATATCACATTAAATTTTCGGGGTGTCATGTTAGATAACATTTTTCACATGATTAGAAAATAGAAAAATAGTGTAAGAAGTGGTATTGGCATAGTATAGTCTATAGCCCTACAGTGTTTTGATATAAACAACAATTTCTAAACCCAGAAAAAATATGTTACAAGCTTACTAGAACAGTAATAAAAAATACAGACATTGTCAAATGAGACAATCAACAATAGTTTAAATGTCAGAAAATTCTATATTGTCATCATCTTTGCTTTATAATTTACTTTTCAAGAAAGAATGAGTTAATTTGTAGGAATCCTGAAAGGGAAAACTAGTCGTATGTTTTACAATTACAAAAAGTCACTAGAGATACACAGCTTCTTTAAAAAATATTAAAATATGTGAGAACAATTATAAATTAATCAGGGTTATGGACTCCACTACAAATTTTATAGACCTGAAATATAAGAAAGAAAATATTGTTTATTAAAGCATTTAATTTTTCACATGAAGCCACCTGAATGTAGGCATAAAGAATCTACAAAAATGGCAAGTTTTTGAAGCCCAGCTTGCAAAAGTACTATACAGACAAAACCAATTAACTGAATTTTACACTTTAAGAAGGGGCCTCGGTGGCCGAGTGGTCTAGGTAGTTTGTCTACTTAGTACTATTGATCACGTGGTCTGTCAACACTGAGATTGCGGGTTCGATTCTCACTGCAGGCAGGGTGCACTCAACTCCAATCTTAATTGACAAGGATTGCCAGTTTTCCTACCGCAGGTCGGGGGTTTTCTCCGGGTACTCCGGCTTCCTCCCCCAATAAAAACTGGAATCCATGATATAGCTGAAAAATTGCTGAAAGTGGCGTTAAACACCATCAAACAAACAAACAAACACTTTAAGAAACCAGTGAAGCATTTGATTTATTAGTAGTTATATATTCAACCTGATACAAAATATTACAGCAACTATGCAATAACCCAACAGAAATGAAAATATCACACTTAGGTGCTAATACCAGTTCTTCTTCAACATTTTTCAACCAACTCTAATTATGCAAAATGTAAAATGAAGTGCATAAAAGTTTTTAAAAATAGTATGAAAATATGCCATTTGTAAATACATATTATCATTGAAATTAAATAAAGAAATTTCTGCTTTAAAATTTGACACTTTTCACATGCTTAAAAAGCATGTTAGCCCTTTAATTAACTGTGGTTGTGCAGGCAACAAAATGCAAAATGTCTAATGTTTTTTTGTTTTTTTTTTTTAACAACTTATTGCATCTCTTTATTCAACAATTGTTTGTTGTACACTCAACACTGTCTAATGTTTTACCATGTTTTACCATTTAGGAAAGCTTAAAAGTATTATCTTTATCTATATATTATCATTAGAACAATGTCTTTGAAAACAAGCTAAGTATTTTGCTCTTTATGACGCTACTAGCGAATTCCACCCTGATTGTGATTCAGCCAATAGACTAACATAAAATTACAAACAAAAGGACATGCCTCTAAAACTATTATAGTAAATATATATAATTTTTTTCAGCATATTGAGTAAATGGCTAAGTAGAAGAATGAAAGGATTTCGAGGGACGGGATGCCATATTCATAGTGATGACTTTGATTTGAAGCCAAGAAAAATCCCAAACCAGAATATAGTTTACAGACTATTCCAAAGAGAAACACACTTTCCAAATCTCGGTGCAGAGTTCCATGTAGCAAGAAGACTGTATACAAATGTATTTCCAAATTATACAGTTGCAAATATAGAAAAACCACCATGTTTTCTGAGAAAGTTTTCTCCTGATGGAAAGTGCTTTATAGCATTTTCTTTTGATCAAACGTCAATTGAAATTTACACATTTCAGGGATCTTCTTCTGCTGAACATTTATTACAAGGCATTAAAGGTGAATACATTGGAGAAAACGAGGACCAAAATAACAGACATGATGATGCATATAGAACAATTCGAAATAAACTCTTTGAATGTTTTTTTAAGTTAAAATATGTTACCTGTGTGTCAACAAATGGGGAACATTTGAATCGTGAATGTAGTCTATTTACAGATGATGGGAAATATGTTATAGTTGGCTCTGCTACTTATATTCCTGAGGAGCCTCATCCTCATTTTTTTGATATTTATAGAAACAATGAGGCAGTTACACCAAATCCAAAATCTCCGCTTGAAGATTACTCACTACATTTGGTAGAACTGGAAACAGGACGACTATGTGACTCCAGACACTTCAAATGTGATAAGATTTTTCTATCCCATAATCAAGGACTTTATTTGTACAAAGATATACTAGCTGTTTTGTCTGTACAGCAACAGACTATACACATTTTCCAAGTTGATCCCTCAGGCAGATTTTTAGATGTTCGAAGTATTGGAAGATTTTGTTGTGAAGATGACCAGTTATATTATCATCTTGGACTTGAGATACCTTCTAGTCAGATTCATCGACCATACAGTGAAAAGGCCATTAATTCATTGAAACATCGTCTTCTTGTGTTTCTTTATAAACGAGCAGTTTTTGAGGAAAGTGCATATGCACTTAGAAAGTTTTATCAGTTCTTTGAGCAGTTTAATGAACTAAGAATGTGGAAAATGCAACTTTTAGATGAAAACCACTTGCTTATTAAATATGCCAGCGAAGATGTTGTGACGCTTAGAATTTCAGATCCAAATTCTCAACCTTCATTCTTCGTTGTTTACAACATGATCACAACTGAAGTTAAAGCAGTGTTTGAAAACACTTCTGAACAACTACTGGAATTGTTTGAAAGTAATTGTGATATGTTCAGAAATGCTACATTGGACAAGGAAGCACAATTTACATGTTCACCATCAAGTAACATTTATGCTCGTCAAATGCAACAAAGATTCAAACAGACAATTATCAATGCCAAATATGGTGGCCCTACTGAAGCAGTAAAGCGTCTCTTAGCACAGTTACCTATAAGTTCCCAGTCTTACAGTAGTAGTCCCTACTTGGACCTGTCATTGTTTAGCTATGATGACAAATGGGTTTCAATGATGGAAAGACCTAAAGCTTGTGGTGACCACCCAATAAGGTGAGAGTAACTGAATAGTTCTTAAAAATATTCACTTACATGTTCATGCTGCAGCTGCTAAAATGAACAGCATCACATTGCGGCCTATAGGAGTGTTATATGCATATAATAACTTTAATTTGCTTTATAAGCTGAAATCTGATTGGCCAATTCAAATGTAGAAACCCATATTATACCATATAACTTCTGTTGGTCACGGGCACTATTCTTACGCCGTTAAAATATAAATAGTTCTATGACGTCATTGCAGTTTTTAAAGTTAAAATTGTCAAGATTAATAGTTTAAATTAATTTATAAGGAATATTTCACATTTCTGAACAGGTTATACCATATAATATGGTTTGGGTCTGTTTACACCATTCATAAAATTTCTTTGCAGTTTATTAGGCGTAAACAGACCCAAACCATATTATATCATATCACCTGTTCTGAAATTTGAAGTATTCCTTAAATAAGACCAATCTCATTGCTACCCAATATTAAAAATTAAAATGCTTCTTTCCTCAAATTATGTTAAAAGAATTATTTTTGAGGACAGTTACAAAAAATATATATATAATAGAACCTTTTATTCAGGGTCGTATAAGGATTTAATGACTCGCAAAAATGTGTATACAGACTGTGTATGTTGATCCTACCTGAGCCACAGTCGGGTGCCATATCCAGGTCTATACAGGTCTTTTGTAGTCTGTAAATCTGATGTGGCTTAATAGAAGCTTCAAGTACTTTTATTTCATTGAACAAATTTACCAAAAGAAAACATTTTCATGAGAAAAAATGTTATTCTTCTTATTTTCAACATTTAATAACACCAAAAAGATGTAAAAGAAACTATACCAGTACAAGTCTGCAACCGAGCATGTATGAACAAGATGAAACTTGCTCACTGGGGGACAACTTTAAATTCATACCATTACCAATTAAAAAGCTGGTTTTATTATTGATATGAAATAATTGCACTTAAACAATGTAGTCCTCAACTTGCCTATACATGAGAGGTTACTGTCCATGGATGTTCTTGCCCTTTCATTCTATAGTATTCCTTGACTGACATTCTATCTTTGGTATTTTTTTAAAAAACAGATTCTTGTTACTTCTGTCAAAGTAAAACATATAACATAAATTCTTGCTTCTTTTACAGATTTTACGCCAGAGATTCAGGATTATTGAAGTTCAGGATTTATGCTGGGGTAGTTGGGCGCAACACTCCACCCAATGCACGACGTCTTGTTGCGTTTACATTTCATCCCAGTGAACCATTTGCCATAAGTGTTCAAAGAACAAATGCTGAATATGTTGTTAATTTCCACATTAGACACTCAGTAAACTCCTGACTCAAGACACTGGAGAACTTGGAGACAAATGTGTTCATAAAGAGTAGACATGCTGGGCATGGTTTATTTTTGTCAAATAAAATATTGTTGACAGGAATGATACAATACATATAAAATTTGTCATTATTCAATAATGGCATGTTTTTAATGTATTTAAGATTTGTTAGATTTATGTTATTTTTTAATAAAATTTCTTACCATTGTATTTTATAGTTCAAAATAGTTTTGTTTAATGCTTCAGGAAGCTTTCGTCAGTCATCTTTATCATCATACTGATGAAATACCCAGATGCAATTATTTTTTAAATGACTATTAATCAACATATCAAAAGATTAGTGGCGATCCTTTTACACTAACAATTATGTCAGTTTCTTAATCAGGGCCTCAGTGGCAGAGTAGTTGGCGATCTGCAATAGAGTACTGAGGTTCAGAATTTTAGTCTGATTTTGACAAAAAGTATGTTTAATTTTCCCTGGGTCTTCTGGCTTCCTTCACTAATAACAGAACATCATGATATAGCTGAAAAATTCCTGATTGTGACATATAAACCACATTTAAACAAAAAAATTAACAGTTTCTGGAGCAATGGAACACATTAATGACAACAAGGATCAGTTAGATATCTTTGTAGATAATTATTTTGGTATCAGTCTACTGTTACATGTAATAGACCATTTGCAGGTTTGTGGTATTCAGATAAACCTATTGCTCAGTCCCCAAGGGTGTGTATTACAGGATGCAACTTTGCAAGGCAATGAAACACATTACAGAAAATGAATAAGTTAAGGTAGTTAAAGAATTGTCAGTTTGTAGTAAAGGTGGTCTATCAATACAGGCGAGACATATATATTAGAAAATCCAGCGGCAGCCTTAACATATTTCTTTTTATCTGGTCCATCAAATTTGGTCCAGTTGTAGCTTATGATGAGTACTTGCCTGTCAGTCACTTGTTACCTGACATTGACCTCAATTTTAAAGTCCAGTGACTACCTTGAAGTTTTTGGAATATGACAGTTCCTCTGTAACTACGCATGGTAGGATAATATTTGTATAAAGGTTGCGGTCTGGGTGCGTCACCTGACCTTGACCTCAATTTCCCGTCCCAGTGACTATGTTAAAGTATGTGACCTCAATTGCACGTTCCAGTGACTATGTTTCAGTGTTTGGATTAGGGCAGATCGTCTGTAACCATGAATGGTAGGATGACAATATTTGGTATATAAATTGCGGATGACTAGCACACGACTTTCTAGTAGTTGTCCCCTGACCTCAGTTTTGAAGTTCAGTGACTACATTGAAGCTTTTGGATTAGGGCAGTGCCTCTGTAACCATGCATTGTATATTTAGTGCAATGACAATTTAGTGTTCTTTACATGTTGCTCAAGAATTAATTTTATTCATTACTGATGCGGAATGCAGGAGAGTCATTTTTTTGTGTCATCTCTAATGGATGGTGGTTGAGCGACAGACAAGTTTATATTTCGATAGCTTTCATGTGATACAAATAGGCTTTATATAGTAAATGGCAGGCTGGAAAACTTGAGTACCTTAAAAGTTTCTAGCTCAGCTGACCTGAAGGGTCATGTGAGATATTGTCATCACTTTGCATCGTCCTTTGTAATTTTTTACTTTTCAATCTACTTTTCTGAACACACAGGGGCAATAGAAACTAAACTTGGCCTCAGTGATCATATGATAGACCTTGACAAAGATTTTCTATTTTATTTTTATCAAAAAACCAAAATGCCTGCCACCACAGGAACTGATTTGAAACGGAAACCTTTGAGAAAATTCCACCACAGCAGGTAAACAACAGTTTGAACAGATTTCTGGTTAATCAATTGAAAACACATCAACAATATTGTTGGATATAAAACTTATTTGTAATCAAAAATACAACAACGAAGGTTCCAGGAAATAAATGTTGCTACGTCTGACGCGCGTTTCATATATTCAAGACTCTCCAGACGCGCCCTACCCAAAAGACTGATAATGCCAAACAATATATGAATATCAAGAACATACAACAATAAAACCAAAATAGGCCGAACTGGAAACCAAATTATGACTAAGATCAAAATATACCTGGGGTAAGTAGAACCTTAGGGTTTAGACAATTTTGAAATTTAACCGGACAATTTCATAGCTTTGATTTGTTCTTAAACACAAGTGTTGATGCCGGAGCGGGCTAACCTCGGGGAATTAAAACTCAACAAGCAGTGCTAACCATCACAGATGTTAGAAATCAAAAATACAACAAAGTTCCAGACAATACATTTTGCTACGCCTGAAGCGCGTTTCGTATGTTCAAGACTTTTCAGAGGCGCTTTTCCCAAAAGACCGAAAATGCCAAACACTATATGAATAAAGCTTGCTTTATTTATTGATACTAATCTGAAATTAAACATGGCCACCACAGGGGCATTTAGTTTAAAATACGACCTTATGGAAAAGTCTTCAAATATCTTCTTTTCAGAAACTGCAAAGCTGAGTTGAAGCCAAATTTTATTTGTATTTTCACAGAGTGGTCCTCTAAAGAAGCTCAGGTGACACCTTTATTTAAGAAAAATGATCCATTCACAAAGAGTAATTATAGACCAGTCAGTATCCTTCCTATTCCATCAAAGATTTATGAGAAGGTTTTATCAGAACAGCTATGTAGTTATTTTATTAACATTTTTGATAACTTTTTATGTGCCTTTCGCAATGGCCATGGGCGTCAAACAACTCTTATAAGACTGCTGGAAGACTGGAAAAAAAGCCTTAGACAATAATTAATATGTTGCGGCCATTCTTATGGACCTGTCTAAGGCCTTTGACTGTCTTCCACATGACGTTCTTATTTGTAAACTCTCAGCATATGGTATTAATAAGAAATCTGCTGACCTTTGAATTCTTACTTAACAAAAAGAAAACAGCAAATTAAAATTGGCAGCTGTGTCAGCAGCTGGGCTGAAATTCAAAAGGGGGTTCCACAAGGGTCGATTTTAGGACCCTTACTCTTTAATGTTTTTATCAACGACATTTTTTATTTCATCAAAAAATGGGGATTTATACAACTATGCTGATGACAATACTCTTTCTTTTCATTCTCCTGATTACAATCAGGTTATTGATGTATTACAGTCAGAAAGCGATGTATTAATTAATTGGTTTAAATTCAACTGTATGCAGGCAAATCCTGAAAAATTTCAGGCAATAGCCGTGGGTAACAAAACACACAATAAATCTCCTGTTTTTTTGATATTGGCACATCCAAAATCACATTTGATGACGTTGTTAAACTTTTAGGGGTTGATATTGATTTCGATCTAAACTTTGATTTTCACATAACAAACTTGTGTAAAAAAGCTGTTCAGCAATTAAACATTCTTAAACGTATTGGTAAAAATCTAAGTAGGTTGAACAGGCTAACTATTTTTCACACCTTTATACAGTCAAATTTTAATTTTTGTCCATTATCTTGGCATTTTTGTTCCGAAGCTAACACAAATAAAATTGAAAAAAATACAGGAGAGAGCTTTAAGATTTGTATATACTATGATTTAGAATCTTCTTATGATAATATGTTGGAAAGAGCAAAACTACCCACTATGTATGTAAAAAGAACAAGAACAATGGCTCTGGTTTGTGCAATGAGCTTGTAGATCTACCAACCAAAAGCCTGTAAACAAAGGAGCGTTTGTCACGTATATTGGAATGTGCACCTCCTATTCTACAAACAAATTGGGTAACTTAGTTCCTGACTTGTCAGCAACAGACGTTTATTTGGTGTTTCTCTTACTTTCCAGCAACACTTTTATTTTGAGTACCGTTTGCTTTCAGCAAGGGTTGGACAGAATGGGGGGGGGGTGGATTTTTTTTCACAGATTATGACATTCCACCTCCTAGCTGTGGAATTTTGGAGTTTTCTATAACTTATTAAATTTTTAGCAACATGATGTCAATTTTGTATTATCAATATTAGATGTTTGTATAATTTTTGTATATTTCATATTTTTCCATTTTCAAGCAACATTCCTAAATATGACATGGGGACTTTCTAAAATGAGAATATTTCCCATTTGCTGTTGTGGGCCTCGGTGGCCGAGTGGTCAAGGTAAAAAGTCTACTATTGATCACGTGGTCTGTCAACACTGAGATTGCGGGTTCGATTCTCACTGCAGGCAGGGTGTACTCGACTCCAATCTTAACTGACAAGGTTTGCCAGTTTTCCTACCGCAGGTCGGGGTTTTCTCCGGGTACTCCGGCTTCCTCCCCAATTAAAAACTGGACGCCATGATATAGCTGAAAAATTGCTGAAAGTGGCGTTAAACACCATAAAACAAACAAAACAACCAATTGCTGTAAATAATGTTTCTGACATACAAGAGTGACTGTAAATGCCCATATATATGAATTTCGAACAAATATATTTGAACCTTTGAGACATAGCTAATCTTTATGTGGTTTCTTTATTTCCAAGATAAAATGGCAAGAACAATTGTATGAGCATTCTGTGGCACAGTTATATTTTAGGTTCTGATGTTGGAGAGACAGTCTATTCTAAGCTACAAAATCAATCACGTGGCAAAAAATTATGCTTAAATTTCTATTAAAAAGTTCTCAATTCTACACTAAATAGGAGGAGTTCATTACATTGAAAATCTATTTACTTAAAGTAAACACAAATATTTGTAAAACGACACATATTATGCTTAAATAAACTACCTAGCTGGTTTCTTCAATATTTAATATATATAGTTGAAGATCCATGTTAATGAACAGTTTTTGTTATTTACTTTATTTGCGTGTTACTGGCAACTCCCCAAAAATTGTCTCGCTGCAAGGACCGAAACGGTGCTATCTTTGTGCTTATTTAAACATTCCTGTTATTTCTATACACGATTAAATACCAAACTAATAAAAATATAGATAAATATGTTTGTAAATTGTGACTTAGTGGCATAACGATTACAATAAAGCCTTTTATTCGGCAAGTGGTCCGAGGGTCGCTTTAGGCTTCCAGTAGGTGTCGCATTATTACAGGTCCAGGTCCGCCCGTGGTCCGCCCGGACCCGTACTGTTAACATTTTGGGTCCGCTTTCGATCGATTTTCGTTTATAATTATAAGTCCGGGTAGTAACGTAATACTAGTATTAGTAATTCCACTGTCAACTCCCATGCAGACTTTTACACACATTACCAATTTAATTTACGTAATTATGTCATATTCGTGTTTAAGCATCAACATTATTCAGATTTTAGCAATATAGTTAAGTAGTTTCCCCACTTCCAGTGGGACCTTCTTGCTTTTCCTTTGATTATTATTTGTTGTCCGCAAACAGTTTAAAAAGTACGCGACATAATAATTTGGTCTTTCTCGACAAGTTTTGGGCACTGAAAGTCTATTTGGAATTCACCCTCTGAAATCGAAACATTTTCCTTTCTGCCCAAACTCCGAAAACCTTGTTATCGTGTAATCTCTGGAACTATAACAGATACAAGAAAACTGAAAAGTGACAAATGTTAAGGAACTTTTGGGACAACTTCATTACATAATTTGGCTAAAAATTTCTGACTAACGAAGGCGAGCGGTATTCCTCGAATGTTTCAATGACTGCTTTTCACAAAAACTCACAAACCTTAAGTCGAAATCACGAAAGATCTTCACCATTTGTCGTCCTGTGACATGTCTTAAAGAAAATCTCAAAGTAAAAGTTCAGAAGTGACCTCGACCTAAGCCTCTAATATTGTTATCATTAAAACTCAAAATAAACTATAAAAGATAGAAGAAGACAATTAATGGAAAAAATACTCCTCTCATCAAGACCCTCATTTGATACATTTGGTCTGTGCAATAAACCGTTTTCGATTTACAGCCCTTGACTCATTTCGGTTTATCAGTTTGTTTGCATACAACTTGAAAACGGTTAGAGATAATATAGTAAACATATAGGTTTAATATAATCATCAAGTCAATGCATTCAATTTGAGCCCATTTTCAAAGGTTACAGGTCAAGGTCGTACCATAGCAACAAGGTAACGATTACAAAAAGTTCTTAGCAACCATACATTTTTTAAATCAGGATAATTTACCTTACTGAAATATGTCATTTTACAACCGGGTGTGTCATTTTGTCCCTAGCAAAAGTTATTGACAACCATGTATTGTTTTACTCAGGACGACAGAAATTTCGTCTAAAAAATGGCCAAGCAAGTTCAAAACAACAGATGAAGAAAAATTAATTTCTTACATGAATCTGGGAAAGACCTTTCTAATTGTTCTTGAACAATTAGCCCTATCTTTGTTCTTTTGTTTTCTTTCGAGGCTGTGGGAGCTGTGGTTAAACATGATCAATGTTAACTCAGAAATATATTTGGGTGCACATTTTAAAAGCATCGGAAAGCTATACATATTTTAATAATATCCTTGCTGACTTTTTTTTAAATTTAGCAAATAAAGACAAGTGCTTATAATGATATTGTTAGATTTTTCTCTTTCTGTAATAATGAGCATCTGTGATTGAATGGTTAAGGTCGTTAGTCATCTACTATTGTTCACGTGGTCTGTCAACACTGAGGTTGCGGGTTCGAGTCTCACTTGCAGGCAGGGTGTACTCGACTCTTATCTTAATGGACAACTTGAGGACTGTCAGTCTTCCTACCGAATGTCGGGGTTTTCTCCGGATACTCCGGCTTCCTCCCCAATAACAACTGGACGCCATGATATGGCTGAACAATTAAACAACATTTAAACCAACAAATTCATACATTCTGTCATATGAAGGTCAGAAGCACGACCGAAAGTTCTATGCAGTTTTAGTTTTTTTATTTTAAAGAGCCCCAGACCCATTAATTTTACAGTTTATATGTCCGCTTTCAAAAATAAATTGAATAGGCTAGGACCCATACTATTTACAGTTCACTGGTCCGCTTATTTTTTATTGCTTGAATAGCCCCAGACCATAAATGTACTGTTTACAGGACCGCCTTTACGTTTAAGCCACTGGCCCATGAAATTTACTATGGGTCCACATTTCTTGTTGAATTGTTTGTATAGCCCGGTAGCCCTAATATTTACATTTTATAGGTCCGCCTTTCATAATAATTCTAGCCAGGACCCATTAAATATACAGATTACGGGTCTGCCATTTGTATTAATTTTTAAGTCATTAAAAGCCTAGGAACACCTAAACAGATAAAATATTATAACTCCGGAAGTCATCAAAATATACGCAGAAATAGAGATTTAAGAGATGATGATACTCGTTGGACTATGAGATAATACAGACATTGATCTGAGGTATAGACTGTAAAGGCCAACGATTTGAGACCTGTTCATATAAGGTTGGAAATCGGGATTAATTATAGAGTACACCGAGCTTTGTTATGTTTATTTTTGTTATGAAATATGGAGTACCCAAAGAAATACCCGTCCTAAGAGTAGGAAAAGCTTCAATTTGTATGCATTTTTGTCACTTATAATTATTTTTTCAGTCATATTTTCGTAATAAAGATGTATCTGTTGATATTGAAATCTACTCACTCACAGACCGCCTTCAGTCTCTCTCCAGTGCCTCGGTGGCCGAGTGGTTAAGGTGGTTCGTCTACTATTGATCACGTGGTCTGTCAACTCGGAGATTGCGGGTTCGATTCTCAATGCAGGCAGGGTGTACTTGTCGCCAATCTTAACTGACAAGGATTGCCAGTTTTCCTACCGCAGGTGGGGGGTTTTCCCCGGGTACTCCGGCTTCCTCCCCA
Source organism: Limnoperna fortunei (assembly GCA_944474755.1). Lineage (NCBI taxonomy): Eukaryota > Metazoa > Mollusca > Bivalvia > Mytilida > Modiolidae > Limnoperna > Limnoperna fortunei. Next base: position 24,790,045 of record OX104116.1, read on the forward strand.
ATAAAAATTGGACGCCATGATATAGCTAAACTAGAGGCTCCCAGGAGCCTGTATCGCTCACCTGAACCTGAAACCAAACAACCCTTTTTAATCATGCTTTTCTTTGCTATAAGGAATTGCCCAAACGCTTCTGCAAAAATCATTAATTTTGACCTTTTAAGTGAAATAACTCCTATAAGGAGGATCTTTTGATGGTTAGAGGGAGAAGGGAGGTTTACTTCAAATTTTCTGTACCTGTTATACTTTTTTAACTATCAGTCGAAAACTCTCTCGACACCACCCCCCCCCCCTCTTTTTTCATTTTTTCTATTTTAATCCAACGTAGCTATGTAGGTAGTCAGGTGTAATGATTTAGACAATTTTGGTAGAGGACATCCTAAAGATGATGTGTGCAATGTTTCAAAGCAGTCCTTTCATTGGTTTAAGAGGAGAAGATTTTTTTAAAATCAAGTAAATTTGATTAAAAAAAATGTTCAAGGAGAATAATTCCTTAACGGTTCATCAGACAATCTTGACCCTAAAGTCATTTTTGTAGCCCTCATAGAGGAGAACAATTAAGCAATGCTAACTTTTTCTCTGGTTCTGATTTTGAGGCAAAAATGTCAAAAATAATCAATTTCGACAATTAAAGGGCAAGAACTCCTATACATGAATCTGGGAAAGACCTTTCTAATTGTTCTTGAACAATTAGCCCTATCTTTGTTCTTTTGTTTTCTTTCGAGGCTGTGGGAGCTGTGGTTAAACATGATCAATGTTAACTCAGAAATATATTTGGGTGCACATTTTAAAAGCATCGGAAAGCTATACATATTTTAATAATATCCTTGCTGACTTTTTTTTAAATTTAGCAAATAAAGACAAGTGCTTATAATGATATTGTTAGATTTTTCTCTTTCTGTAATAATGAGCATCTGTGATTGAATGGTTAAGGTCGTTAGTCATCTACTATTGTTCACGTGGTCTGTCAACACTGAGGTTGCGGGTTCGAGTCTCACTTGCAGGCAGGGTGTACTCGACTCTTATCTTAATGGACAACTTGAGGACTGTCAGTCTTCCTACCGAATGTCGGGGTTTTCTCCGGATACTCCGGCTTCCTCCCCAATAACAACTGGACGCCATGATATGGCTGAACAATTAAACAACATTTAAACCAACAAATTCATACATTCTGTCATATGAAGGTCAGAAGCACGACCGAAAGTTCTATGCAGTTTTAGTTTTTTTATTTTAAAGAGCCCCAGACCCATTAATTTTACAGTTTATATGTCCGCTTTCAAAAATAAATTGAATAGGCTAGGACCCATACTATTTACAGTTCACTGGTCCGCTTATTTTTTATTGCTTGAATAGCCCCAGACCATAAATGTACTGTTTACAGGACCGCCTTTACGTTTAAGCCACTGGCCCATGAAATTTACTATGGGTCCACATTTCTTGTTGAATTGTTTGTATAGCCCGGTAGCCCTAATATTTACATTTTATAGGTCCGCCTTTCATAATAATTCTAGCCAGGACCCATTAAATATACAGATTACGGGTCTGCCATTTGTATTAATTTTTAAGTCATTAAAAGCCTAGGAACACCTAAACAGATAAAATATTATAACTCCGGAAGTCATCAAAATATACGCAGAAATAGAGATTTAAGAGATGATGATACTCGTTGGACTATGAGATAATACAGACATTGATCTGAGGTATAGACTGTAAAGGCCAACGATTTGAGACCTGTTCATATAAGGTTGGAAATCGGGATTAATTATAGAGTACACCGAGCTTTGTTATGTTTATTTTTGTTATGAAATATGGAGTACCCAAAGAAATACCCGTCCTAAGAGTAGGAAAAGCTTCAATTTGTATGCATTTTTGTCACTTATAATTATTTTTTCAGTCATATTTTCGTAATAAAGATGTATCTGTTGATATTGAAATCTACTCACTCACAGACCGCCTTCAGTCTCTCTCCAGTGCCTCGGTGGCCGAGTGGTTAAGGTGGTTCGTCTACTATTGATCACGTGGTCTGTCAACTCGGAGATTGCGGGTTCGATTCTCAATGCAGGCAGGGTGTACTTGTCGCCAATCTTAACTGACAAGGATTGCCAGTTTTCCTACCGCAGGTGGGGGGTTTTCCCCGGGTACTCCGGCTTCCTCCCCAATAAAAATTGGACGCCATGATATAGCTAAACTAGAGGCTCCCAGGAGCCTGTATCGCTCACCTGAACCTGAAACCAAACAACCCTTTTTAATCATGCTTTTCTTTGCTATAAGGAATTGCCCAAACGCTTCTGCAAAAATCATTAATTTTGACCTTTTAAGTGAAATAACTCCTATAAGGAGGATCTTTTGATGGTTAGAGGGAGAAGGGAGGTTTACTTCAAATTTTCTGTACCTGTTATACTTTTTTAACTATCAGTCGAAAACTCTCTCGACACCACCCCCCCCCCCTCTTTTTTCATTTTTTCTATTTTAATCCAACGTAGCTATGTAGGTAGTCAGGTGTAATGATTTAGACAATTTTGGTAGAGGACATCCTAAAGATGATGTGTGCAATGTTTCAAAGCAGTCCTTTCATTGGTTTAAGAGGAGAAGATTTTTTTAAAATCAAGTAAATTTGATTAAAAAAAATGTTCAAGGAGAATAATTCCTTAACGGTTCATCAGACAATCTTGACCCTAAAGTCATTTTTGTAGCCCTCATAGAGGAGAACAATTAAGCAATGCTAACTTTTTCTCTGGTTCTGATTTTGAGGCAAAAATGTCAAAAATAATCAATTTCGACAATTAAAGGGCAAGAACTCCTATACGGAGTCATCATACAACTTCAACCCAATGGAGTGTTTCGTAGAGCTTTTGATGCAGATGAAGGCATGTCTCTTCGGTTTTCCAGTATCTGTTACACTTTTTGAAATATAAGCCAAAAACTGTATTTTACCGCCCCCCCCAATCCTATTTTTAGCCATGGTGGTTATGTTGGTTAATCTGCAGCCATGGTTGGTGCAAACTTGGTTGAGGATATTTGACGGATGATGTGTACAAAGTTTCAAAGCAGTACTTTCAGTTGTTTCAGAGGAGAAGATTTTAAAAAATCAATTAAAACCGATTAAAAAAAACAGTTCAAGGGGAATAACTCTTAAACCGTTAATCAGACAATCTTGACCCTTAGTCATTTTTGTAGCCCTCATAGAGCAGAACAATTAAGCAATGCTAACTTTTTCTCTAGTTCTAATAATTTTCAAGATTTTGAGGAAAAATGGCAAAAATCATCAATTTTGACAATTAAAGGGCAATAACTCATACAAGGAGTCATCATACAACTTTGACCCAATGGAGTGTTTTGAAGAGCTTTAGATGCTGAAGAAGGAATGTCTCTTCGGTTTTCCTGTATCTGTTATACTTTTTGAACTGTAAGCAAAAAACTGTATTTTGACCCCCTGTTCTATTTTTAGCCATGGTGGCCATGTTGGTTGGTCTGAGGCCATGATTTGGGCAAACTTGGTAGAGGGCATTTTACTGATGATGTATGCGAAGTTTCAAAGCAATCCCTTCAGTGGTTTTGGAGGAGAAGATTTTTGAAGAAAAGTTAACGACGACGACAACGGATGCCAAGTGATGGCAATAGCTCACATGACCCTTTGGGTCAGGTGAGCTAAAAATTGGTAAAAGTGGCGTTAAAGCCCATGAAACAAACAGTCTCTCTCATATTAATCCAGCAACATGTACATGTAAATCCTCCTATATACAGCCTTGATTAAACTTGAATACTTATTAACAATAAGGGCAGATGCACTGAAAAATTAATGACAAGTGAGGACTTTCACCCTGACCTTGTCCCTCCTCTCCTTTTTTAACATTTCATATGATTTCATGACAAAAATTCCATTGATTAGACAAGAACTCATATTCCACACGGCATGAAAACAACTAAACATCCTGAATGCAAGCAGAGTTGCTCCTAACAATATGTCAATTGTTATCTGAATATTATGTGCCCATTTGACTAAAATTTAGTGTCAATATAGTGAGAAAACAGTCATAAAATGTGTTTCTTATTAACAAATCCATCTCAAAAACAAGCTGAAGTAATTACATGTGGTTATGGTAAACTTCTTTGCCTAAATTGTTTCTATCTACACTAGTTTTTTTGTCTAGTTAATGTAAAATACTCTATAAAATAAGATGAATGTCTGCAAACCATGAAACAATCATTTGGCACTTAATAAAAGGGGCTTAACTAGAATACAACAAAACACTCTGGAATATCAAATTTGACCTGTATTTGATCCGTCTAACAATAGCTTTAAAATTTAAACGTAAAAACATACCTGAAACTTAAGTTTAAGTCTGTTAACAAAAGTGAACACATTTCATGCACATCTTGTTATATGTGTGTGTTTTCTCTCTCGGCTTTCATTTTGTTTGTTTTTTAATGATTTTGTCGTTTACTGCTTGTTAAGTTTTAAATACTGGTTTTGGTATGGCATTCTGAAAAACTAAAGATAGACTCATATTCTGACATCAAATACCAGTGACAGATGATGACAACAGATGCCAGACGTGTAAATGCAATAATTAACTAGGCATAAACCCATGTTAAAATGATTCTACATAGAAGGGCAAATGAATGACAGTTTATTTTGCAATAAATATTTAAAATTGAAATTCACACTAACTAAACAATCTTATATCAACCAAATACATTAGAACACTTTATTGCACAAGTATCAACTAAAAGAACAAATCATTATAGAAACACTGCTCAGTTCAAGACATTGTTATCAATGACACCTTGTTCAAAGTTCCATTTTAAATAATTTTAATCATGTCTGAACTTAGCATGAAAACAAATGGCTAGTAACAAACAAGAGATAGACCACTAACAAAAAAGAAAACGAACAATTATCTTAAAAATATAAATATTTGATATTTGATCTTTGGGCAATGTAAAATCATTATTAAAAGCATATCACATGTAATTGGGCCATTGTATTTAAATCTGCATCCCTAGTGGGATAATTAATTCAGGAATACTATACAGATTTAAGTGCATTTCAACTTCAGAGTGATGAATTTATGCATTTTATTTTGACCTACTTTTATATTAAAAAAATTGAACATTCAAATATTAACAATCAAATATTCAATCAAATGTGTTCTTACAATGAAAATGTCAGAAAATGGCACACACAAAATGTGAATACTATCAGCTTATAAATATTAAGGCACTGTTGGTATATGTTCTCTTGTACACATGTGTGTCTGAGGCTCAATATACTGTTATCACATTAAATAGCACAAGAAACATTTGCTTGTGTAAATAAAGCAAACTGTTCAAAACGAACAACACTTTAAACATATGTTAATACTAGTACTTGTGAATAAACTGCAGAAGTTAAGACTTTAAGATATTAAAATGATTAGACTGAAATTATAATGTTTGGTTTAATTTGAACAAGTGCTTGCTTTAGAGAGTTTGGCATTTAAAAGGGTTCACTAGAAATTCAAAACTTAAATATTGACAAGTGTGGACACAGAAAAATTCCTCTCCTGCATTTCATGTCAGTATTGAAAACAGTTCTTCACTAGTACTATATAAAATATACAATGCATGGTAACCGAGAAATTAACCTAATTCAAAATTTTTAACACTGTCACTGGACCATGAAACAGGTCAAGGTCAGGTTATGTGCTAGTCATCAGCAACTTGTTTTCCAAATATTGTCATCCTACTATACATGGTTAAAGAGGAACAGACCTAATCCAAAAACTTATAACTTAGTCACTGGACAGTGAAATTGAGGTAAAGGTCAGGTGACAACTACATGACAGTCTTGTACTATTCAACAGCAACCTATATACCAAACATTGTCAACCAACCATGCATGGTTACTGTGGAACTGACATAATCCAAAAACTGTATTGAGGTCAAGGTAAGGTGACAGGCACTCCTCATAAGCTACCATTGGACCAAATTTTATAAACTTATGGCATAAGCTTACAATGACATAAAGCAAAATGTCGTGTTAATGCTGCTGCCCCTGCCAGAAACACATATATATGTTTCATGTCTTGGTTCCATCAACTTTCATCGCAGGTGAGACAATAAGAGTAAAATGAACTTGTTAAAGTACATGATCGTCAACAATTACAAAAGTATTAACCAACATTGTTATTTGAAAGATATGACACTACACGTACTTATTTGTACATGTCTGGGATAAAAATAATTGTTGTTATTAGGAAAGGCAGTACCTGTACTTGTATGTACAAGTCAACTGTAAAAGACTAGGAACTTACTATGTACTTACATGTACTTGTACAAGTAGGAAAAGACTTGAAACATATTGCTGTTAGATATATAAACAGAAAATGTACGTATATGTACAAGATTAGCATAAAAAAACATGAAAATTATTTGTATTAAATAATACAGTACAAGTACTTATAGACACAGAAGTCCAGTATAAAAAGACATTTTGTTGGCTAAGGCAGTACATTTATTTATAGACCCACAAGTCCAGTATAAAAAGACTCTTGGAACTAGATGTTTCATTAGATAAGGCAGTTCATGCTTATAGACCCACAAGTCCAGTATAAAAAAAGACTCTTGAACTATTGATGTTTCTTTAGATAAAGCAGTGCATGTACTAAACATCACCTGTATTGTGAACAACATAGCAACCAATAATACTATCAAGGCAGTTACATCCAAGGCACTTCGCAGATCTTTTACAAAGTCTTCAAGTAAAAACGAGACTAGAAAATCTTATAAATGAAAGGCACCACATGTAGAACTTTTAAGAAAGTTTTGGAGACTAAGAAAAATGTACATATTTGCATCAGCTAAAAATAGAATTTATAAGCATATATTTTACTATTTAATCCAAATTCAAAATCTGTCTCTTTGACTAATCCTAATTGATATTGTTTTAAAAATTTATCTTTTCTGACTAATTAACTTTCATTCGTTAATATCCCACTGAAATAAAAAGAACTCAAATTAATTGGAACCAACAGAAAATGTCTGGAACGTACTAAACATACAAAATAAACAAGCCCTCATACAGACAGCACAATTTCTTAAAATACAGTCTAGACTACATAACACTATAATGATACGTACATATCCAATAGTATGTCGTTAACAGATATAGCTTGTATTTGTATGAGCATTAGGAACTGGTGATGTGTGAGAAGCCTAATGGCTCACATGTCCCCTGTCCCAAGCCGAATACTAAACACAAAAGTTATATTTTTTGACAACACACTAAATGTTGTTTTCATCCTGCAATTAAAACTGCTTTAATTTTTTTTTTTATAAGATCATAGGTTCTTTGTTTTAAATATGTGAACCCTAAAGGTGCCCCAAGTCTAACATTACAATCAATATTTTTAGATTGGGCAATATTTTTTTAGACTATTTACATTTGATATTACCAATGTTGACAAATTACAAATTAGTAGACAACTGTATTGGGTCGAAATTAAGTTTACTGGTGACACGTATGTAAAGGATATTTCTGACCATCAAATCACCAATTGATGCCAGCAAATCTTCAAATACATTACAGTTATCTCCATTCTAATGCTACGCAATAAAAAAAATCTAAATTAACTGATTAAAATGGGAAATTTTATTAACCCGAAATATTGTCTGTGCTTGCATTAACTTTTGACGGCATCAATCATGGAATTGATGCTATGAAATTGTTGTCCAATCAGAATTGACGTAACATCAAGACTTAAAAATATTGAAAAATAATGTACAAATAAAATATAGGTAGGTTGTAACTCACACGCTCTATTTGTCTAATAATAAAAAAAAAGTTGTGTGTGTCTTTGAATGCTCCTTACAGAATGAGATAACAACTACTTTGTTAATAACTAACATCCTTAACTAGTATTAAAGCCTGGAAACAATTGTACAATAAAACTCTCAATAAAAATGTTTATAATAAACAAATAAATACATTGCTATATTTAAATATTGCAAGGATATTAACAAACATTAACAAATAACTAGAAAAAAACTAACAAATAATATACAACTAAGAACAGCAAATAAATTAACTAAGTATATGTATCTTCCATGTTATTTATAATTTGATATGCATATCTTTACAATGCTATCTTTTTATCTTGGTTATTTTTTTTTTAAATATTATGTTTCTTTTGTATATTATTGGGCAGATAGTGCATTTGTTATACAGAGAACAATAATTCATTTCCTGTCACACTCTGACTGAGCTAATTTTGTCAAAAAATACATTAAATTTCATATAATTCTTTGAATAATCACATATTTTTATAACTAGTCTTATGTTACTTATTATAAATTAATGACTTAATTTAGGCCACCTTATAAAAAACTTTGTTTACCTTCACCATACCCAGTCTTTAAAATTCTGATAGGTAGGTATGTTGGCATTAAATTTTTTTATTAATAAATTTTATGATATTCATTAGGTTTCATGGTTTATAACAAACAACAAATTTTCACCAGAAAGTTAATGCTATCAAACATTTAACAAAGCTATTTTGAATATCATCTGCAAAAATGCATATTGTTAAATATTAATGAAACAGTGTTATTTAATTGGGCAAGACATTTTTTTATTTTCCAATGAGGAATGACTCTTACTTTGTATTTTTTTTACAACCCAATAAAAAATTTAAAAAATAAGTCATATCTTCATTCATTTTACAGTATTGTAAGGCAAAGACAGATTATACACTGTGATTACTACAATGACAAACCCCTTGCATGTGACATATTTTGAAATAACTATTAATCATGTTTACAATTTTACTTCCTTGTTGTCTTCCTCTAAGGACAGTATTTAAAGGAAATAATTACTTGAAATAATGAGTCATCAAAACAAAAACAAAATAAAATTCTACTTCTGATGGAACATAACAACTTCATAAATGTTTAAATTACACGAAATTATGAATATTGATTCAAGATTTTAAGACAATAACAAATGTTCTTTTAAAACTAATGACCATTATGATCATTTTTTAAATATGCAAGTATTTTTTTTTAGCTTTTTGTGCTGGCAAAGCAGCTCATTGAAAGTTTAAGAACTCTAACTTTTCTTTCATGCAGTCCATAATAAAAATGAAATACTTTTCAAATTACTGCGTACAATGTACTATAGTCAACTTTACCGTGTCCATACGACGGGTTTTTGCTTGACAAAATTTGAAAACTGCTACCGCGTTTGGTCGAGTTTATGGTCCTTTTGTATATCTCATATTACACTATTTGAAGGTAACAATTATTTTCCACAGTTAATCGGCTTTTTGAAATGCGGCCTTTTTTTCATTTCGCCAGATCGATTTTCCATACTAAATTTTGACCTTGTTTTGAACGGAACTGTACGTTAGGAAAATTCCATTGTTGTCTATTCGAAATCCTTCGGGTGTTGTCGTCTGCAGTTGAGGCGGGAAAAGTCTCGCGGTTTGTCCGAATACCATTGTACGTTACGAAAACAGACGAACGTTTGTAAACAACATTAGACCCCTTAAGATACAAAAATGGCTGACTTCCTATGGAAAATCGATCTAGCAAAATGAAAAAAAGGCCGCATTTCAAAAAGCCGATTAACTGTGGAAAATAATTGTTACCTTCAAATAGTGTAATATGAGATATACAAAAGGACCATAAACTCGACCAAACGCGGTAGCAGTTTTCAAATTTTGTCAAGCAAAAACCCGTCGTATGGACACGGTAAAGTTGACTATATGTACTGTGTGCTGAAGCAACTGTCAAAAATAAATAATACACCTACATAAATTATCCTGTTTCCAGCATATCCATAATTTACATTGTACATGTTTTGTGTATAACTTGTTCATTAACAGGACATTAAAAGCTTTCCGAACCCAAGGATTGTTATCACCTAGGAAATAACATTAATAATTGTGTTTTATTTTGATATACCATTTCCTGATAAACAAACACATTTAAATGTAAAAACTTAAGAGCATAAATATACTGCAAACAAATTTATGAATTCTGTGACTTTCTGAATGGGTTTAACTTCTTGATGAAAGTTCGAAATCCTTTGCCATTGTGATGCTGCTTAGGTTTTATGTCATCCAATGATTCTCTTTCAACTGTCCGTATCTCACGAATCAAAGACAAAAATATATCATCAACACATTGTCTGGTTATGGCAGAGGTCTCGTAAAATGGGCACTTTAACTGTCTAGATAGAGCTACACCTTCATCAGGCGATACCTATAGGAGAAAAACAGATTTTAAATACTGCAACAAAATATGTTCTAGTAGGTCAAAGCATTGCAATACAGCAATTGTAATCTAAATATAGTTTTGTTGAATTTCAACAACCCTCCCCTTCATAACTACAAATTTTGTTTATCCTGGAATTTTCTTTAATGTTTTTTTAAGCTTGCCTGTATATTATATATCTACACTTAGTCTAGTATTTTCAAGTACAAAATTTTTGCAACCTATCATTTTCCACTTACTTAACTGACATACTTGAAAACGACGCATATCAAGTATGTTTTACTCGAGTTAGTGGGTTATGCTTAGAATACATATATTATGGGCATAACTTGGAAATGACACATTTTATATCTTAAAAGTCCAAGTCAATACAGAACTGAAACCACGAATAGATTGTAGATCCCTTTAAAGTCTTCAAGTGTCATATCCATTGAATGACCCTTTGTAAGATTTGTCTCCTCATTTATTATAAGTAGCCATATCTCAATAACTATCACAGATATCGACATAGGATCTTCACTGTTGATCATTTTTGACCTTCAGCCTAATAGAGGTCAAGGTCAAAGCCTAATTTTTGAATTTTGTTGATTTTCCATGTACATGTATATTAAATGGTTAATCCTAATTAATATTTAGTTTCTGATGCATAATATATGAAAAGTTTAAAATTCAGTGGTCTGTGTTCATTACTGTCTCTTAACACCATATTTTAATGATTTTCAATCCACTTAAGCCTTAGGAATCATTGCACCTTTTCATCACCAACCATCATAGTATTGCTAACTTTTAATGATATTTTAGACAAAGGTACCTTTCTCTTTTCTTGCAGATCACATTTATTGGCGACTAGAATAACAGGTATATCATCTCTACATCTGACTTGGTTTATCAGTTTTTTATAAGTCAACACTTCATCATAACTCCTCCTGTCTGTTACTGAGTAACACAGTATAAATCCTTCCCCTTTTCTCATGTACTGCTCTCGCATAGTATTGAACTCTGACTGAAACCACAAATATAAGCATGGACCAGACGACATAAAAAACATTATGCTACTTTACTACATATATTAATTTTGTTTAGCCTTACATTTATATTGTAAGAATTTTCTAAGAATTTTTATTTTTTAGTTGTTATTCAATGTACATATACTTTAGATTTGCTTCAATATGAATGTCTTGTCTTTGTACATAGTTTGATGCTGTGACATGTTGTTGAATATTTGGGAAATACAGGGATCACCACAGCTCAAACTCCAAGGGTGGTGCAAGTCGGACAATGATCCATTTCCTTACTCATAAAAATTTTAGAGTGACATTTATTTATTCATAGTAGTGTTATCAGTCTTTGATTTTGTTTTCCCACTTGTGTTTTTGCTACCAGTCACAATATACATGTATTTTTGTATTTAAAAACTTCATTGTTTTAGGAATAAAGTCAAACTTTAGTATGAAGCTCAAAATTCAAGGGTGGAGGAAACAAATTCAAGAGTGGAGGAGCACCGCCCTTGAATAGCCTGTGGTGAACCCTGAAATAGTTACCTTTATTCCGCTTTTCATCTTACATGTTAATTGTACATACAATGTATAATATATGTAGTTGTATACTAACTTAATGATGAAGCTTAAAAACGGGGAAAATGTGTCCCTGCTGAGCCTTTTCTCTTCCTTTCAAGCTTAGTCTTTATATTGTTTTTATGTCAAGTAAATACACTAATATTATGTTTATCCTGCAATCTGTTGGCAGGATTGGTTCATAATGCTGTATATACATTGTCTACTTAAATTTGAACCCATATCCGGATTCTACACATAACACATTGTTATTGTGAATATATAAATTTTGACCTCATTGAAATCAAATGTGAAGTCAGATTTTTTGTGATAAAGGTCAATGACTGTATATCACACAAATATACAGTCAATATATTCATGACATTTCAACTGCTTGAATGGTGATAGCAGGGTATATATAAATCAAAGGTGAAGTTGTCCCCCTTTCATAAAGAACAGCTGCTAGTAAGAAAGCTTATTTCATACATGACATATGTACCAAACACACGCTGACAGCATCAACTTTCATGATCCAAAAAGTCAACCCATACATACAGATTCTCTGTTTTACTTTTCAAAAGTAACTAAAAGTAGGGCAAAAGATAAACATACATGTATTCCCACCCACAATCTGTTCTATTTGAAACAAAGTTTGTCTAATGTCTACAATGGTATAACAGGCTTTACCAATTATTCTAATTAGATTATGAACAGTTGTTATTGAAAGTTTAAATAATCAATCAACAGTGTGGTAACCTTTTAAATGATTACCATAAGTTAATAAATTTGATCTTGTAGTTTCTGTGAGGACTTTTGATCTTGTAGTTTCTGGGAGGACTTTTGATCTTGTAGTTTCTGGGAGGACTTTTGATCTTGTAGTTTCTGGGAGGACTTTTGATCTTGTAGTTTCTGGGAGGACTTTTGATCTTGTAGTTTCTGGGAGGACTTTTGATCTTATAGTTTCTGGGAGGACTTTTGATCTTGTAGTTTCTGGGAGGACTTTTGATCTTGTAGTTTCTGGGAGGACTTTTCAGGCCCATGATTCTTTAATGTTATTACTATGAAATGAAAATGGTTTTTTGAGAATGAATGTAAGATTAGAAAGATGACAACAGGTGATAAATATCACATGGCCTTTTGACCTGTTATTAAGATGTTAAAATTAACAAATAAACCACAACTTTAAAACACAAGAATACATTTGTTCTAATAAATTTAAATGCGTAAACAGACATTCAATTTTGCTCACAATAAGTATGAAAATCAACGGGCACACAACAACATCTCTATAATGCAATTTTCAATTCTTTGTAAGTAATGAAGGGTTGAACAATTATGGTGCTCTTCCTAGAGGTTAAACATGATTTTATAAACTAGAAAAAAAAAGAAATATGCCCACCCCCTTTTGCAACTGAGAAATATTGATTGATTGATTGGATGTCTGCTTTATGTCCAGCGAGCAGTATTTCAGCTATATTCAGGACGGGAACAAGTTAACAAACAATAAATCAACGGAAAATGGGGTGGGATGGGTCACAGGGAATACAATTTTGATTGCCACTGGAAAAGTATGGAGTTTTAGGTAGGGGCAGAATTTAGCCTTTTGTAGCGGCTACAATGAGCCTACTCTTTGAAATCTACAAAAAGGGTCTCGTGCAAGGAGCGTTGCACTCTCCAAACATGTTACCCACTACGGTCAGCGGTCAGGCTTTCTGTATTATGACCTGACATCCCCCCCAATGAGAGGGTCTTCCCTATCCACCACCCGGGGACACGCTGGGCTGCTCTGTGGGTCGAGCACTGGGAACCCTCCCAGTATGGTCCCAGAACTGAGAAATAAGGCTGTAAGATGCAAACAATGCCCTCACCTGATCATCAATATTAGTGTTTTGCAATAGGCAGGATTTTTAGGAAACCTAAACTGAATGAAAATCAAATTCTTTTAGCCCTGCAGACTTTTAATACTATGTATACAAATATCCTACTAAATATAAATGCTGTAGCCTACAAAATGAAGAAGAATGCCAGACAAGACATCTACCCTTCTCTCAGCTATCTGGAGTGCCAACTATCTTTAGTTTTACAAATTTAATGAAAATTTAAAGACTTTGGTCCTTTACACCTTCATTATGTGTACAAACATGCTACTAAAGGTAGTCCGACAATGTTTCAATGATATGATTATTAGTGTTAATTGTGAGAAATATTGTTTTCTGCACCAAATGGTGTATAGTTATTAGAGCATTTGTCGACTGGTACTTGTAGTACACTCAATGTGGGATGTTCTGACCTGACCAGCGGTATCCAATACATCTGGTACATGTACACTAAATGTCGGATGTTCTTACCTGCCCAGCGGTATCCAATACATCTGGTACATGTAGTACACTCAATATGGGATGTTCTTACCTGCCCAGCGGTATCCAATACATCTGGTACATGTAGTACACTCAATGTGGGATGTTCTTACCTGCCCAGCAGTATCCAATACATCTAGTACATGTAGTACACTCAATGTGGGATGTTCTTACCTGCCCAGTCGTATGCAATACATCTGGTACATGTAGTACACTCAATGTGGGATGTTCTTACCTGCCCAGCGGTATCCAATACATCTGGTACATGTAGTACACTCAATGTGGGATGTTCTTACCTGCCCAGCAGTATCCAATACATCTGGTACATGTACACTAAATGTCGGATGTTCTTACCTGCCCAGTCGTATCCAATACATCTGGTACATGTAGTACACTCAATGTGGGATGTTCTTACCTGCCCAGCAGTATCCAATATATCCAACATAGCCGGTTCTCCATCAATTCTTGCTTGCTTCTGATAAGAATCCTCTGCAAAAGTTTAATTACAAATTTTCAAAAGTTGTCAATAAAGCGATTTATACTTAATACAGTCATTTTCTGCATTTTTAATGATAAAATCATGTTTATTGCACAAAAATGCTTCAAAATAAATGCACATCTGAACAGTAACATATCAATGCTAATAAATCATTCAATATACATGTATTTCTAAATTTTGTTTGTGTTTGGAGTTCCCTGCTATTTTCAGCAATATCCCCTGTTGTTATTAGGGGAAGAAGTCAGAGCAGCAGTTGAAAACCCCAAACCTACTGCAGGAAAGCAGTAAATCATTGTCAGTTAAAACGGTAGTCAAACAAACCTTGCCCGAATGGCATTTTAACAAAATCAGTAAAATTTAAATATCTGGCTGTTCGATGAATATATGGTTTATTCGTGTTCCAGTAAGTGAAAGCTGCAATACTTATTGCTAACCTCTGACCTTCATTAGAAAAACTTGAAATCATTGCCATTTAAAGATATGAACTGACTTAAAAGCTCATTACATACTTATGTTGGGCTCAAATGCACCCCCCCCCCAAATGCTGACATGCCAGTTATCGTAGGACCTGAAGGACTTGCCAATTGAAGCTCCCTAATATATGGTGATTCTAATGTGTAATTTTTGCAGATACTTCATTGGTTAGTGTAAAAAAGTAAGATATTTTCATTGAAACCATGGGAAGCTGTTATGTAATATACTGCGTATTTAATTCCTGATCCAATGCTTAGACTGAGATGCATGAATTCAAACAAAAAGAAAATGAAAATGTATGTTTATATAGCTATACTCACCTATGGTTGGGTCATGGTAGTCTAGAAATCTGTGGTACACAAACTGAATAACAAGGGCTACAAGCACAAAATAAAAAAAAACTCAAATTTGTAAAACACATGTTAACTTTCTATATAACTATAGATAAGTCTGTAAACAAACAAATATTAGATTTCTAAACATTAGTTTCCATTATAGAATGTCCTTGTACATACCAGTATGATGTACATGTGGAACCTACTGCACTCTTAAATTGCAGATATGTATAAATGTAGAAACAAATAACTCATTAGGTTTATTACTACATGTAACACAGTTTTAAACTTTAGGGAAAGACTTCCATTTGAACCCCCACTAAAAATGCATTATTTGGAACGTAAATAAAAGAATTTGGCACTGGGTGGCAGCCACTGGTGAACCCCACAGTGGACAGAATCATGCATTGCCAACTGGGTAAGTGCGAGCCGTGTGAACTTCAAGTATCTTGTGATAGTCTAATGCATTGCATATTTTTTATTGGGGAGTTCAATTGGAAGTCTTACCCAGTTTAGTACATACAGGTACTGGGTATATTAAACTAGAGGCTCACAGGAGCCTGTATCGCTCCCCTGAACCTGAAACCAAACAACCCTTTTTTATCCAGCTTTTCTTTGCTATAAGGAATTGCCCAACACTTCTGCAAAAATCATTAATTTTGACCTTTTAAGGGAAATAACTCCTATAAGGAGGATCTTTTGATGGTTAGAGGGAGAAGGGAGGTTCACTTCAAATTTGCTGTACCTGTTATACTTTTTTAACTATCAGTCGAAAACTCTCTCGACCCCCCCCCCTTTTTCATGTTTTCTATTTTAATCCAACGTAGCTATGTAGGTAGTCAGGTGTCATGATTTGCACAATTTTGGTAGAGGACATCCTAAAGATGATGTGTGCAATTTTTCAAAGCAGTCCTTTCATTGGTTTAAGAGGAGAAGATTTTTTAAAATCAAGTAAAATTGATTAAAAAAATGTTCAAGGAGAATAATTCCTAAACGATCCATCAGACAATCTTGACCTTTTAGTCATTTTTGTAGCCCTAATAGAGCAGAACAATTAAGCAATGCTAACTTTTTCTCTAGTTCTAATAATTTTCAAGATTTTGAGGCAAAAATGGCAAAAATCATCAATTTTGACAATTAAAGGGCAATAACTCCTACAAGGAGTCATCATACAACTTTGACCCAATGGAGTGTTTTGTAGAGCTTTAGATGCTGAAGAAGGAAGGTCTCTTCGGTTTTCCTGTATCTGTTATACTTTTTGAACTATAAGCAAAAAACTGTATTTTGACCCCTCTGTTCTATTTTTAGCCATGGCGGCCATGTTGGTCGGTCTGAGGCCATGATTTGGGCAAACTTGGTAGAGGGCATTTTACTGATGATGTATGCAAAGTTTCAAAGCAATCCCTTCAGTGGTTTTGGAGGAGAAGATTTTTGAAGAAAAGTTAACGATGACGACAACGACGGACGCCAAGTGATGGCAATAGCTCACATGACCCTTCGGGTCAGGTGAGCTAATAAATATAAAAGTGTGCTATTTAGTAATTGAATTGTGCAGCAAATGATAATTAAATCATTTACAAGAATAATTACTGTTATTACAAAAAATCTTCTTGTCGAAAGCAAGATCTAGTAACATGGCGTAACACCAGCCATCACAAGTTACTACAGCAGCTACTAGTATTAGTACATGTGGATATGTACAACTGAAAATTACAACACTTAATATTATACATCTTCATACATGTATTATTACTAGTAAATCAACTGGCATCTGTAATCGAAATAATTACATCAGGACATCCAACAATTAATGCAAATTAAAATACATGTACATGTGCAGGTAGGAATAGCATTGATATAAGGAAGTTTACTGATGCATATATGTACAATGCAAAAAATGTCTAACTGCAAGAAATAGACATTTCCTTATTTACTTTGATCAATATAATAAATTTATGTACAAAACAGATGTTCAATTATTGGACATATTTTGAACCAATCATTGCCAACTGAACTCAGTCTTTTGAAATCATGTTGCTCTCCTTTTCAAGACGAAACTAGTGTTTTGGAGTACAGCTACTGAATTCACAGTGTTACGGAATACATGTACATGTCTTGATGAGTTGCATTTCAGACAAAATACATGTAAATATTTCAAACTATATCTTTTTTTCTAATTGGGACATGTGCATTCCTATTTAAATACAATTTAAGAATTATATAGATAATTTTAGTTGGATCTCCTTGAAATAATGTTTTATACCTGCTATGAAATCTGGATATCACAAAAAATGGACAACACATTACGAGTTCTGTTTAATATTCAACATAAAAATATTGCTCACAAATCAAATTAGTGAAAATTCTGAAGAGAAGTTGTCCTTTAATGGTATGCAAATTTTTAATACTTCTGAAAGAAATAAAGCAGTGCAACTCGGAAAATTATTTATAATATCTAATTGGAAATTATTCTTAAAAGGTTTAATTTATACGATTTACAAATCAACAGAGTAACCTGTCTGCTGTAGTATAATAATAATGTCACTTTATGCTGTAAAATGCAGAGTTGTACATGTTGTATATATATTACATTGTTATTTTAGTTAAACTTGTAATTTACAAAAATTAATGACTAGTGTCAGTGATGTGCTCTATTAATGTATGTATTATGAATATTTCTCTCTGTTCCCCCTTTTTTTTTTAGGTAATTGCTTATTGTGTAGTTGTAAAAACAAAAAAAAACTGTCTAATTAAAAAATACCTAATGAAACTTTAAAAACACTGTTTAAACAAATTATTTAAATTTTATTATAATATTTATATGTTTTCTTTTGCATAAATTAGGAAAGATATTTACATAATGACAAATCTTTCAGAAAAATACAAGAAACTGATAGAATGCAAGTAATTGTACATGTACCAAATCAATAAAAACTTACTCTATCAGCTTTTGAATTAGCGCTTAAAAATACCATAAGTTTGTTTAGCTTTATTAATGATCTAGGTCATCGATGAAAATTTACTGTCAACTGTCCATGGAAAATTTTATAACAGCCAAGTTAATTTTTTATCTACTTCTTAAGTGATTAAATAACAAAATCAGATTATAAACATTCAATTATTTTAAAAAAGCAATCATTGAGAAAAGACTGGATTAGGAGTTGTGAGATCATGTTCCATAGATATGAATGCTTTATATAGTACTTTGACAATTACACTGCTTTTATACCAATATAGACCACCTATTTGGCTAAAAGTTTGCTTTTCCAATATTTATATATACCTTCTGTTGCTTCTTGTACTGCTTTCAATACAAATTGTACGTTGTCGCGTGAGATATGCAAGTCCCGTGAAAATTGCAAGCACGCATGTGCAAAATATATTTTCTTTAAAAGTCACTTCCGCCGTGAGAAACGCAAGTTTGACTCCTTTCTATTCAAAATTTCCGGTTTATTAGAGAAGGGGGTAAATACATGATCTAGGTTCTGTCAACACAGAATAATGATAAGAAAATTGAATATGTTTATTATATGGCCAATTTATACTTTTTATTTCAAAAAGATAATTTTTAAGTAAAGTTATTAATTGTAAACTATTAACATCCCGTGGATATTATATGATCATAAATGTAATTTATGTGATCATATTATTTAATCAAAGGATAAAATGGTTATATTATATGATATTAAACTTGAGAAAAAATTGTATTTCAACTAAAATGAATATTTTAAACAACATGAAATGTAAATGACCAGCATCTTTAATCCATATATGCCTCGATTTGACTTTAATCAAGTGCAATTCTCATGCATGCACACTTACTTGTAATTCAGTAGACCGTTATAGGCAATCAGTGCTTTGGTTTGACATGACTTGTCATTATCATGGCTGTATAAAAGTACTTTTTTTTAAACATTTATAGTCAACCTATAATATTTCAGTTGCCTACTACTTAGTCAGTCATGGCCTCGGTTTGACCCGACTTACGTATCTCGTGGCTGTAAAACTACTTATTTAAACACTTGGGTCAACTTACAATATTTCAGCAGTTCACTATAGGCAATCACTGCCTCGGTTTACCATACTTAAAATTCGCATGGATGTAAAAGTACTTTATTTAAATTTAGATAAACCTAAATAATTATTTCAACATTTACTTTGACCTTTACCTTGTGACCTTTTTCAAAGGTAAATGTCAATGATCACCATTACAACTTTACGTCTCTATCACAGCTGGTTCAAAAGTTAACATGGTACAAAATCAACTTGCAATAAAAAGGGTTAGAGAATTCATATAAGGAGGAAAAATCTTTGTGCGATATATCACAACAGTGCGTCAAATCTCGTAAATGCAAGATGGTTGATATATAGTGTTTACATTATAAGTATATCAATATTTTACTATGCATTATACAATTAACTACTTACAGAAACGAAAAGCGTAATTTATATAGACATTATTATATTGCTATTTCTACTTTTACTTTACACAACATCAAATTTTGTTACGCCAAAGTAATTCCTAAAAC
This sequence comes from Limnoperna fortunei, assembly GCA_944474755.1. Classification (NCBI taxonomy): domain Eukaryota; kingdom Metazoa; phylum Mollusca; class Bivalvia; order Mytilida; family Modiolidae; genus Limnoperna; species Limnoperna fortunei. Next base: position 24,810,046 of record OX104116.1, read on the forward strand.
TACGTTTAACTATTTATTCCTTTACATACAAATGTTCTTTTATTTATGTAATGAAATAATGACTTGTTTTATTTTTACTAAAATGTGCACAGTTGCATTTTATAGCAGACTTGCGTTTCTCACAACCTTGTAACTCTCACGATGCCCAACGTGAGAGTTGCAAGTTTAGGAACGACAACACAATTAATGACCTTTGCAACTCGTTGTCCACGAATGTAGTTCCCCATAAAATAGTGTATTTCTTTGTAATTTTTTTTCTTTGGCTTTTTTCTTGTTTTGGTTCTACTTTTGGGACTTATTGGAAAGAAGGATCTTTGAAAAAAATTTTAAAATTAAACATTTGATGAAATATAATGGATTAGGAGTAATTTAGTCTAGTGGAATAATTGCCAATTTCCTGTTTTCTGGGTCTCTCGGACTTCATCGAAGAAGATAGGGATGCTTCCAGAGCTTTAAAAAAAGTTTGAGGTATTACAGTTTTCTGAATTTTGGATATAGTTTAGAAGAGGTATGGAACTTTCAGACCCCCAAATGGCGTTCCAGAAACGAAGGTGGAATTTTTTTAAATTGACTTTATGTTAATATAAACAAAGAGGGAAAAAGAGGTCTTCAACAATTGTGGTTTCGTTCCTAGGAGCCAGAATGAGGTGAGTAAAAAAAGTTAGATTTTTCACTCTACATTGGCACTAAAGGCAAAATTTTTGTCAAGTTCAATGAAAAACAATATAAATACAAGAAATGTATGAAAATTGAACAGTTTTATTGTTTTTTAGGGTCTTTTTTTAAATTTGGTTCAAAATTATTACTTTTCTATATGATTTTCTATGAAGGGTATCCTATTGGCCACCCCTCTTTTTGTTGACATAATAAATACCCATTTCCATGGAAACAAAAGTTGTAGGATTTAAAAATGGAGGTGTTTTTCAAAAATATAGCCATAAAGTTGAGAAAAACTGTGCTATTGGGCTTTAAGGAGATAGCTTAATTTGGCAAAGAGCCAATGGCAATTATGGGGTTTTAAATTGTTAACTGCCAGAAGCCAGGGGGGTGGAGACAGATGCACATGCATGCACAGATTGGCATACATGATACAGCAGGGGATACTTCATTTTTTTTTTTAATGCTGGTGATTCGCATCTGTGCCACAACAGGAAAGTGTGAATGTCGGCCATCTTGTGTTGGCCTCCGGGCTTCAACAACAGAAGATTAGGCCACCCTGCTCCTATGTGGTCTTGTCAAAATGCTTGAAAAATGGAAAAAAACAACATTAGTAGTCTATTCTGGTTACTTTTAAATGATAGAGTTTTCTTTTCTTTGTTTTTCTGAAAAAGGGGGGGGGGGAGGGTAGAGACTTTTGAATTATGTTTACTGTGAAAAAGGAGCAGGTTGACCTATAATTATTTTCATTTGTATACATGTGTTTGTTTATTTCATTTTAAAATTGAAACAACAATATAGATTCTTTTTGGAAAATCTTGTTGGCCCTTAAAAGGGCCTTTTTTCAGTAATCAGCAGGATCTCTGGGTAGTTTCTACTTGCAGCAGTCACTGTTGTGTACAGTTCAGATCTAGCTGTCCTTTCTTGAACTCTGGATTCTTACTGTGCAGATCTTTTGTCTTCTGTTCTTGAAGTCTGACAACACTTTACTTGAGTGGTCTTCTTTTTCTGTATTTAGCTATTTGTAGGTATTTAGTGCTATCTTCACATAGCTAACATCTCTCTGTAATACTTGTCTGTAGACTGTAGAGTAGTGTATGAAGCATGTACACTCAAACATTCACTGTCAACTAATCTCAATGTGCCAGGTACACTCTTCTCTTCTTGTTCTGTTATCAAGTTGCTGGATTTACCATCTGAGGAGTGAAATGTGAGATGGTATTGATTAGAACCTGCTGTCATCTCTGTCATTCCATGTACATCTAGACTGTGTTCATGAACCTCCAGTCTTGACTTGAGTCCATGTGATTGAATGAGGTGTTGGCTTCTTCATCATGAGCTTTAGATGTATAATCATTTCTTCTGAACAATTCATTAGCCTTCCTGTATTTACCAGCATGAAGAACTTTTCTATTCTGCAGTCAGACAGTCTTTCATGATAGGATTGTAACCAGTGGTAAACATCTTCAATACTAAGCTTGCTGGTGTATAGTGTAGCCCTACAGCATCAACACAAAAATGATGACAGGACCACAGAACTGCAGGTTTGTTACAACTTATTTTTCTATTTAATTTCAAATTAAAAATGTTTCATTATTTTACCCGTTCAAATCCAAATATATTCATTTTTTAAGCTAGATTTATGATTTTTAGGTTTTTAATAATTCTTATCTTAAATTTAGCACTACATCCAAAGACTTGCTGGTTAAAGTCGCATGTTAACATTAAAATGTTTATTTCTGTGAAATTTATCTTCAATTTACAATTAATTAAGCAATAGAAATATTAATTAATGAGTTATTTGCAATTTCTTTGAAATTTACAACCTGTTAAGGTTTATTGCTCTCCCCTTGACCTGAGGCAAGTGTAAGGTATGTGTATTGAATATTTTTTGCCACCTTTTTGGTGCATCTCAGGTATGTAAAAAGTTTTTTTTTTTAAATAGAATGTTTTAGGCTTTTTTTTTCTCTAAAAGTTGAATTTTTAAAGCCAATCTTTATATTTTAAATAGAATTTTGAATGTTTTTGTTCATTTATTTTCTGAATTATTTCAAATATTTAAATTTCTTTAACATTTTAGATAGTTAAAAGTCAAAATTGCCAAAAAAAAAAGATTGACTTAATTACATGTAGCTTTCTACTTTCTGACACATTTTACTTTTTGTAGATATCTTAAAAAGCAAGAAAGTTACAGCCATTTTAGTGAGAGGGGTACAGTTGGAAAATTTGGTTTTAATGAAGAGAAAATGGGGCTATTTTTCAGGCTTACGGTAGGTGCAATTGAATCCAAATATCTCCAAAACTATTGGTCAGACTGACATAAAATTTGGAAGAATGACTCGTATTATATCACACAAGGCATAGGGTAAGTTTTATTAAAATCTAGCAATTTTCAGCTTATATTTAGGAACGACAACACAATTAATGACCTTTGCAACTCGTTGTCCACGAATGTAGTTCCCCATAAAATAGTGTATTTCTTTGTAATTTTTTTTCTTTGGCTTTTTTCTTGTTTTGGTTCTACTTTTGGGACTTATTGGAAAGAAGGATCTTTGAAAAAAATTTTAAAATTAAACATTTGATGAAATATAATGGATTAGGAGTAATTTAGTCTAGTGGAATAATTGCCAATTTCCTGTTTTCTGGGTCTCTCGGACTTCATCGAAGAAGATAGGGATGCTTCCAGAGCTTTAAAAAAAGTTTGAGGTATTACAGTTTTCTGAATTTTGGATATAGTTTAGAAGAGGTATGGAACTTTCAGACCCCCAAATGGCGTTCCAGAAACGAAGGTGGAATTTTTTTAAATTGACTTTATGTTAATATAAACAAAGAGGGAAAAAGAGGTCTTCAACAATTGTGGTTTCGTTCCTTTACCGGATACCGGAAGCGGAACTTGCAATTTTCACGGGACTTGCAGATCTCACGCGACAACGTATATTAAGGGTCATACTTTTTCCTATTTACTAAAAACAAATACAAAACAAAAATACAGTGTATTTCATGCACTGTCATTTCATTTTCCATTTATTCAGAAACATCAAATTAGTTATACTAGTCCCAGATTTATTATTAAGTTTAATAGATTAATCCAGACTTAATATAATTATATGTATATGCAAATTTAATAAATAATAAGTCATAATTATTACAAAATATTTAACACCTTAAAGGTATATTCAACAAAGTAAATATTTTGAATTCTTCAAATTCCCTTTACCTAAATGAATCATAATCTGATAATGTATAATTGTCACACGCTACTCAGAAAGGTCATCTGTCGTGGGATAAAAATGCTAGCTTTTACTGTTCTCTTACCACTCTTGCCAACGCCACCATCTCCCAAAATGACGATCTTGTATTCCCTTGGTTTTGAATTGTATCCGTCGTTATTATTGGTACTCATTGCTTTACATCTTCGCAATTTTCTTCTGGACAATATTAGTGACAGATCAAGATACGCTTGGTTTCCTTGTGAAAATATTTAAACACCCAAAATAGCATTGCTAAAAATAGTAATAACCTGGTAAGGTGCGCGCTTCTCTGATTGGTTTACAGAAGACATATCTAAATACCATAAACAAAGACGTGACATCAGTGCATGGACAAAGGCCTTTTCATCAAGCACTTAACAAACCCTTGATATTGTTTGAACCTCCTGTACAGTAAACGATCAAAACAATTATTTTTTCACCATACTATAGAACTAAACTCCATCGAAACCTATATTAGTGTAAATCACATATTGAAATCAATACGCTTAGAACCAGGGACAGTCTATACTAACTATACTAATATAGTAACTAGTATAGACCATCCCCACTACGTCCCTGTTAGAACTAAAGCCAGCAATTTATGAGGGGTGAGTATTTACCAGTATTTATAGCGTATATATTCGGATATATGAAAACATTCACATCAAATAGAGCCTGTAAGCAATATAATGACCACTAGCCGACTCTTAAATTAAAAAAAAATACTTTAGCATGTGTCTTACGATTCCAGTCTGACGTGATTTGCAGATTTGACATACTGTAATCTAATTGTAACAATTCAAAATTTTGTCATGGGGTATTTTGTAATAAGACCTCAATTGAACTTCATATCAATGTAGTTACAGAAAAGAAGCATTGTTAAACGAAATCAACAAAAAACCAGTTGAACCTATAGGCCACTAAATATGAAATTAGAATATTCCAACGTGACGACTTTTTTAACATATGCCCATGTTGTGTTACTATATTATTTTGGCTAGTACGTTAAAAGTATCTACAATGACATTTACGTTTATTACAACACCTATATGCCTGAATGTACTATAAAATAAATCCTTTTATTGTTAACTTTGAGATGTAACATTAATACTAGAAAACGTTCTATATGAATTTACGAAAACAAGATAGAATGTTTTACAATAATTGTGTTTGCCCAACCTTTTATTTTTGGTAACATGCTTACTTGGTGAAATGCGTTAACAGCATGGACAGTAATACTTATGGTCATAACCCGATACTTCTTCATTATTTATTAGATGTAAATATTTAAAAAGACACATTATTTATTAGATGTAAATATTTAAAAAGAACGGCGTTAGTTTTAATTTCGATTGGAATGTTAAACATCAGGTACACAATGACTCTGTGCGACGGATTACGGTGAAAGTTTAATTAAATTCCATGCAAATGTATAGGGCTTTGGACAAGAAATATTACCGCCGTTTAACGGATGAACGTACGTACGGACGGACATCCTATCACTGTTTGTCACTCTTCAAAAGGAAGCGGTGTATAATAAAGTTTGATATTCATTATTAGGGACCGGTCAGTATTAATCTGGGTTTTAGACCGGTCAGTTCAAATTATCATGTTTAAAAAAGGTGATGTCCTGTCATCAGATTTGTTATTAAAAAATGTGTTTTGGAATGATATTGTTATGAAACAAAACTTGTCCTATCAGAGCTGATAATAACAAAACTTAGAGTCTTATATATGTATATGCCAGGATTTAAAAAAGTATGTGTCCTATTACATTTTTACCGGTCCCAACACCCCAATAAATATTGACCGGGCCCTTACTACTATTTGCCTTTTTGTTTGTTTACTCTTTTAAGGCGTTGTTCCTATAGTTCTTTATTCTGACATATGAATTCTTCTGTTCGAATATGCTGTTTGAAATTTCTTTGTTGGTCTACGTAAGAAGAAAGAAAAGACTGAACCGTGCCTTTAATTTCACATTCCGTTATACAGATGCTGTCTTGTCACCGAACAGTGCTACGTTCTGTGACTATTTGCGTTTAGTCTACCATAGCGAAATTAAGATACCCTAATATACTCGATTCGGTATCTTACCTATAGACAGGAAATAGACGGAGAAAAACTCAAAACAAAATTCTAAGACAAACGAAATGACTTTAGCTTTCCAATTGCACATCCTGTTCGTCGATGACAACAGTTGAGCACCGGGTATATTATTAACAATTTCTATACTTTGCTTAATCTTGCGATCGGTATTTTGATTTTATCGGACACTTCTGTTGATTATTACGCTTCTCAGACAGGGGTTTTTGCCCCTAAGTTTATGTTACCTATTCAGAGGTTCTATGACCGTCACCGTGACTTCTCGCAGATATTCAGAGTAGATATAGTCTTATTCTTTACTCTTTTTCTCTTCATTCATTTTCCTCTTACTTGGACACGACCATGAAAACTCGACCGTTTCCAATCGTAGGCAGGCACTGCATAGTCACCAGGAGCAATCGAGTGCATTCAGGTTTTATTGGGTTACTTACTTTCTGTGTTTGTTTTGGGTTTTTGTTGTGTTTTGTGCGTTTGTTCTGAATCCGCATTTGTATACGTCCCTTGACTTTTAGCTCTAGTTATTCCGTCAAATTTCCGTGCTATTTTTCAGTGTATATGTGACATATTTCGTTTTGATTGTTTAAGTTAATTTTACTACAAATTTTACTCTGTCTATAGTATGCAACCTTTCTTAAATGCATGTACATGCTCATGTATGATATAGATTTGTTTTGAAGTCAATGTTATATCAAATTATATTCTTGCAACAAGTTTTATTTGTCAAATAGTATTTATTTTCTGGATAGAGTAAATCGATGCGTCGATCTTGTTTTATTTTCAGTTGTATAAATTTTATGTTATTTGTTTTAAAAAAGAACACCTTTTGAAAATTTGTGATGCCACTGGCACTTGCAAGTACATGCCATTTTGTAATTGTTAGGTTTGTTTGAATATTGTTTAACGCCACTTTCAACAATTTTGCTGCTATATCCCCCATGGCGTCTAGTTGTTTTTGGAGTGGAAGCCGGAGTACCCGGAGAAAACCCCAAACCTTCGGTAGGAAAACAGGCAATCCTTGTCAATTAAGATATGTAGTAGAGCGCACCATGCCTGCAGTGAGATTCAAAAAATTGTTAGTAAGTGCTACTTTATAATATACATTATATAAATATTTAATTCAAATTTCATTGATTATATGAAACTTACTTGCACTGTAAGCAGATAATCATTGCGATTGCAAATCGATAGCTTACCAGGGCCCGGTTTCATAAAACATCTCAAATTTGAGGATTTCCTCAACTCATCCTCAACTCAAATATTGACCAATCAGATTGCTGGAAATTTCAAATTTGAGGAAAAACTCAAGGATTTGAGGAAAATCTCAATTTGAGAAGTTTTATGAAACTAAGGCCAGAACTGAAGGGAGTTAATAAATTACGTTTATTTTTGACATTAGAAGAAGAAGAAGAAGAACATTATAAAGTATGAAAATTAAGGACCTCGGCATACCTTCTTAACTAGACTTATGATATGAAACTACGACAAATACCGGCATTAAAGTTGTCTCCTAAATCTTCTTCCTTCATTTATGACAAAATTTAATAAGACATATGGTTTAAAGTTCATTTTACAATTTGTCGTTAAAAGTGGATAAACAGACGGACATATAGTATATAACAGTTTTAGGATATATTATGTAGTTTTGCCTAATTAATTGTAGGTTTTTCATATTTTGCGTGTGTGTGGTAACGCGGGGACTAGTATAACCTGGGACTAGTTTAAGGATTGTTTCCTGTGTCCTGCCATTACTCTAGGAATTCCCCCAAACTGATCAACTTTCAGCTTTTTCGCAAACATGATTGCTCTTATTGAAATACAGTGAATGCAACTATTTGGCTCTAAAAATAATTTTTAAAATATATATTTGGGACTTGATTGGGAGGAGGGGGACTTATTGCGGGGATGATGTTCTAAACTTCACCATTAGGGACCGGTCAGTATTAACTGTGGAGTTGGGACCGGTGAATTTCACATTATAAGTGTTAAAAAAGACTGTCCTATCCCCTAAAAATAAAAATGCTGTCCTACATCAGATGTGTTATTAAAAAGTGGTTTTCCTATCTGGCGAATACTTATATTGTTACAATTCAGTAGTAATGCTTGTTAAACGTACAGTATGATGGTAACGTACTTGTCCTATCAGTTTTGAAAATAATAAAACTTGGAGTCCCATGTATATGGAGGCATACAAAAGTATGTTCCCCACGGTTTTGAATTTTGCACCGGTACCAACCCCAATGAATGTTGACTGGTCTCATAACTGAATCGAAGGTCCGTATTTTTAACTGGGTACTCCCGTTCCGCCTGGTCCGTGTTTGTTTACTACTAATTTAGGTTAAACTGGTTTTCGGCTAGCCTGTGTTCCTGGTTCACTGCAAGCTGTCGCCGGTATAGACAGGCTAAGTACCACAAATGAAATTTTGATCGTAAGCCTTGGAATATTGAATATTAAAGATCAGAAGTCGATTTCACAAAAAATCGTAAGTGTAAAATTTATCGTAAGTGTGTGAAGATCAAAGGGAAATGCATTGTGACGTCAGCACTTACGATAGATATTACACTTACGACTTTTTGTGAAAAGCACCCCAGGGCTGTCAAGTTTTGATGAGCTGCTCGCGTGAGATTTGACTAAAAATTGAAAGATCAAAGGAAAAAATAAAAACATCAAAGAAATTTGCTGCCAAATTGTGGACTAGATGCGTGAGTCTCACGCGAGTCGCGTCGCGACTTGACAGGCCTGAAAGATGTGCATTAACGTCGATGGGACAATTCGACTACACTCTTGCAACCTATCACAGAGTAAAAAATTTTGAAATAGGAAAGAAAATGGAAATCTGTCCTTTACTTTAGGGTTGATCACCACAATTTCAAATTTTGCAAATATATTGTATTTGTAGAGAAGAGTAAAAAATGCTCTATAAATTAAATAATTTTTTTTAATTATGGCATAATTTACTTAAGGACACCCTCCACACTTATAGGACCAATTTATCATATGTGTTAAGGGGTATGGTTAGGATTAATATAGGTGGTGGGTCTCCTAAAGTAAAATAAGGCCTTGTACCATCGAGACTGGAGTTCAATATTTTCTATTGGAGATTTAGTAGTCAAAAGAAAGTAGCAAAGAAAACTGACTGAAAAACAATAGCCAAAAGCCAAGGGACGGTTACAAATCCGGATATAGACAAACACAACACAAAAACCAAAAACATAAAACACAGAATGAGAGTAACCTGAACCCATTGAAAACCATGGGTGCACTCAGGTGCTCCAGACGAGTAAGTGCAGTGCCTGTCTCTAATTAGACACCTGTTGATTTACTCACTGTAATGTCCAGGGACAAGTCAAATCCAGTAATAGGAAACACTATACTATGACTCAGCGAAAATGTCAGATCATATTTAAGACAAGTCGTTACTTTTTAAAAACTACTAAACAATTCTGATTTTGTGGTCGAAATTACCTCCCTTTACAAAAAATCAATATAAAAATATAATTTATCATTTCCAGAACCAAGGTTCAAGTGAAAACAATAGAGAAACCAACTATGAATTGATTTTGAAACTATAAAAATAACTAAAAAAGGGAAAGCCCCTGGCCCTGATGCTATATGTTATTATTACACACAGTAGTCTAGTTACAATAAAACTGGACGCTAAATTATATAATCTTATACTTCAGTCTGAATTCTATCCTAAACAGTGGAACAAATCTTGCATAGCAATGATATTTAAAATCTGCCTTCTTTTGGCTTGTAATTTAATATCAGAAAGCAAAGATAACCCCAATATTTCTATCAGACAAAATATTGTGATCAATGTCATTGAACAGTGAATAGTAAAAAACTGAAACTATGGTTAATCAAAAAAGAAATTTAAAAGCTGAAAAGCCATTGATTATTCTATAACGTACAAATGATAGAAAACAAACAGTTATAGAATATAAATTGTTTGGTTCAGCTTTGAACGAAAATGGAAACTTGTCTTCAAGTTTAAATGATTTAGCTAGCTAAATAAGCTAAACTGGTACTTTTTGCCTTAATTTTGTATGCAAGATTTGCAGCTATAGGTAATGTACCAGTAAAATTAGCTTATGTTCATTGTTTGATTCATTAATTTGACCTATTTTGACTTGATGATGAAATATGTGTGATGGATTCATATCTTCCATATTATAGAGCTAGAATTCATGCAAAAAACAACAATCAAACCATAGATGGCTGCTTTTTAGCTCACCTGACCCGAAGGGTCATGTGGGCTATTGCCATCACTTGGCCTTCGTTGTTGTCGTCTGTCGTCGTGGTCATTAACTTTTCTTTAAAAATCTTCTCCAAAACCACTAAAGGGATTGCTTTGAAACTTTGCACACATCATCAGTAAAATGTCCTCTGCCAAGTTTGCACAAATCATGGCCTCAGACCAACCAACATGGCCACCATGGCTAAAAATAGAACCAGGGGGTCCAAATACAATTTTTGGCTTATAGTTCAAAAAGTAAAGCAGATACAGGAAAACCGAAGAGGCATGCCTTTATCGGCATCAAAAGCTCTACGAAACACTTTATTGGGTCAAAGTTGTATGATGACCCCTTATAGGTGTTATTGCCCTTTAATTGTCGAAATTGATTATTTTTGACATTTTTGCCTCAAAATCTTGAAAATTATTAGAACTAGAGAAAACGTTAGCATTGTTTAATTGTTCTGCTTTATGAGGGCTACAAAAATGACTTGTGGTTAATATTGTCTGATGAACCGTTTAAGAGTTATTTCCCTTGAACTGTTTTTTTTAATCGGTTTTAATTGATTTTTTAACAATCTTCTCCTCTGAACTCTGAAACCACTGAAAGTACTGCTTTGAAACTTTGTACACATCATCCGTCAAATGTCCCCAACCAAGTTTGCACCAACCATGGCTGCAGATTAACCAACATGGCCACCATGGCTAAAAATAGAATGGGGTGGGGGGGGGGGGGGTAAAATACAGTTTTTGGCTTATATTTAAAAAAGTGTAACAGATACAGGAAAACCGAAGAGACATGCCTTCATCTGCATCAAAAGCTCTACGAAACACTCCATTGGGTTGAAGTTGTATGAGGACTCCTTATAGGAGTTATTGCTGTTTTAATTGTCAAAATTGATTATTTTTGACATTTTTGCCTCTAAATCTTGAAAATTATTTGAACTACAGAAAAAGTTAGCATTGCTTAATTGTTCTGCTCTATGAGGGCTACAAAAATGACTTGGGGTCAAGATTGTCTGATGAACCGTTTAGGAATTATTCTCCTTGAACATTTTTTTAATCAATTTTACTTAATTAAAAAAAATCTTCTCCTCTTTAACCCATTAAAGGACTGCTTTGAAACATTGCACACATCATCTTTAGGACGTCCTCTACCAAAATTGTGCAAATCATGACACCTGACTACCTACATAGCTACGTTGGCTTAAAATAGAAAATGGGGGCGGGGGATTCCAGAGAGTTTTCGACTGATAGTTAAAAAGTATAACAGGTACAGCAAATTTGAAGTGAATCTCCCTTCTCCCTCTAAGCATCAAAAGCTCCTCCTTAAAGGAGTTATTTCCCTTAAAAGGTCAAAATTAATGACTTTTGCAGAAGTGTTGGGCAATTCCTTATAGCAAAGAAAAGCCGGATAGAAAACGGTTGTTTGGTTTCAGGTTCAGGTGAGAGATACAGGCTCCTGGGAGCCTCTAGTTTAATAGATAAAACATTATTTGAAAAAGTATACCGGTACTTGTCATTTTGAAAACATTTATTAGATACCAGAAAAACTTCCTCCAACTTTTAGAATTACTAATTTTTTAAAGATTTTTCTAAGAGAATCATATAAAAATACAATCATTACTAGAATGAATATAGACAACATAAACCCATTCCTTAAGAAATCATTTTGTTTGTGCAAATATTTGGATAAAACAAATAAGTACTCTATAGAGATATACTTATATTCAATGCATGATTTTACAATCTTAACAAAACTAACATCATGCAAATCCATCAAGGATGTCAAATCATTGAAAAATTAATTAAATCTATATAGGTATTATAACAGACTTTTTACACAGGCACTTGGGGTCAGGATAATTTTTTTTATGGAATAAAAAGCCAATAAATGAGTTTACAGTGTGTATTCACTCTTTTGGTAACTAGTCTGACATGTCTTATTGTGAAATATTGACCCCAGAAAAATAATAAATTTCACATTGTTTTTTTGTTATATAATAAAGAGAAATTTATTATTTTTCTGGGGTCAATATTTGACATGAGACATGTCAGACTAGTTACCAAACGAGTTAATTCACACTGTAAACTCATTTATTGGCTTTTTATTCCATAAAAAAAATTATCCTGACCCCAAGTGCCTGTGACTTTTTAGTGTAAAATGATGAAAATAAATTATTCTTATATAAAGACTTGAAAATTGGTGATGTTGGAAATTTTTGCACATCTTGGGGAAAGACACATTTATGTCTCAAATTAAGAAAAAATTACTTTGACATATATATTTGTTCTTGCTCATTTTACATTACACAATTATGGTAAATTATGAGGACTCCTTATAGGGATTATTGCTGTTTAATTGTCAAAATTGATTATTTTTGACATTTTTGCCTCTAAATCTTGAAAATTATTTGAACTAGAGAAAAAGTTAGCATTGCTTAATTGTTCTGCTCTATGAGGGCTACAAAAATGACTTAGGGTCAAGATTGTCTGATGAACCGTTTAGGAATTATTCTCCTTGAACACATTTTTAATCAATTTTACTTGATTTCAAAAAACCTTCTCCTCTTTAACCCATTAAAGGACTGCTTTGAAACATTGCACACATCATCTTTAGGACGTCCTCTACCAAATTTGTGCAAATCATGACACCTGACTACCTACATAGCTACGTTGGCTTAAAATAGAAAATGGGGGCAAGGAGTCGAGAGAGTTTTCGACTGATAGTTAAAAAAGTATAACAGGTACAGCAAATTTGAAGTGAATCTCCCTTCTCCCTCTAAGCATCAAAAGCTCCTCCTTATAGGAGTTATTTCCCTTAAAAGGTCAAAATTAATGACTTTTGCAGAAGTGTTGGGCAATTCCTTATAGCAAAGAAAAGCTGGATAGAAAACGGTTGTTTGGTTTCAGGTTCAGGTGAGAGATACAGGCTCCTGGGAGCCTCTAGTTTAATAGATAAAACATTATTTGAAAAAGTATACCGGTACTTGTCATTTTGAAAACATTTATTAGATACCAGAAGAACTTCCTCCAACTTTTAGAATTACTAATAAAAATACAATCATTACTAGAATGAATATAGACAACATAAACCCATTCCTTAAGAAATCATTTTGTTTGTGCAAATATTTGGATAAAACAAGTAAGTACTCTATAGAGATATACTTATATTCAATGCATGATTTTACAAACTTAACAAAACTAACATCATGCAAATCCATCAAGGATGTCAAATCATTGAAAAATTAATTAAATCTATATAGGTATTATAGCAGACTTTTTACACAGGCACTTGGGGTCAGGATAATTTTTTTTATGGAATAAAAAGCCAATAAATGAGTTTACAGTGTGTATTCACTCTTTTGGTAACTAGTCTGACATGTCTCATTGTGAAATATTGACCCCAGAAAAATAATAAATTTCGCATTGTTTTTTTGTTATATAATAAAGAGAACTTTATTATTTTTCTGGGGTCAATATTTGAAATGAGACATGTCAGACTAGTTACCAAACGAGTTAATTCACACTGTAAACTCATTTATTGGCTTTTTATTCCATAAAAAAAATTATCCTGACCCCAAGTGCCTGTGACTTTTTAGTGTAAAATGATGAAAATAAATTATTCTTATATAAAGACTTGAAAATTGGTGATGTTGGAAATTTTTGCACATCTTGTGGAAAGACACATTTATGTCTCAAATTAAGAAAAAATTACTTTGACATATATATTTGTTCTTGCTCATTTTACATTACACAATTATGGTAAATAAAGTTATAAAAACATGTTTGAAATATTCAAACATTTGATAAATCCATTTATTTTATAAAAAACAGTGATGTCCGTATCATAACATACCCATTTCAGATGTTAGCTGAGCAATCAGAAGAAAATATTCTAGAGGTGCAATAAAATTCATTAACTTTAAAGTAGACAAAAATAATTTTGACATCGATAAAATTGAAGTGTTTGATTTTTAAATAACAACAAATTGTCAGACAAATTTTGTGCAAAGTCAGTTAAACGCTGTATTTTTTTTACATTTTTGTGACCTCACCAACACATAAAAAAAAGACGTCACGTCATCTTCAATGGAATACAGAAGCACTTCAGGGTACTCGGAAGTAGTGTCATGAACCATAAAATATGCATTATATGTGTTTAAGATATATACAACTGCTATAATGTACATCTTTTGTGTTAAAAATTAACTATGTAAATTAAATCGGCATTAACTTCAGAAAGGGTGTAGGACCTGTCATGCAGGAGCATTGACTGTATTTTAATGCTTGGTCAACCTTTTATTTTTTTATTTTTCAGATGTCCAAGTATAAACAAATACTGACAAAAATAAGACTTTATCTTCTGATCATATGCAGTCTTATACCCTTTGTAATTTTCTACTTTTATCTAAAACAAGAATATGTAAAGGAGAGAAGAATGCTTGAAATGGAAGACCAACACCAGCACTATGTAGGTCTAGATAAAAAGTTGACATTAAAACTTCCATCCAATCTTTCTGTCTTCAGTGTTGGGATGAATTCTACAGAAAAGAACATGCTTCTAGATATAGTTTCCACATTTTCATCAGTTATGAAAACAACAAACTTGACATACTTTTTGTATGGAGGATCTTTATTGGGAGCACTTAGACATGGTGGAATAATACCATGGGATGATGATATAGACGTCTGGATAAATAACTCCCAATCTTCTCAGTTCATTCAAGTCTTTAGCAAATTAAAAGAGTATAAACTATATAATCCAATAGAATCACAGTGGAAATTATTTTCTATTAATGGAAACTCTGTGATAAATTCACCATACAAATGGCCTTATCTTGACATATACAGATTTAACGAAAATGAAACACATGTTAGTGATTCGTTACATCAATATCAGGTCTTGTTTTCTTACCAAAAGTCAGATATTTATCCTCTGAAGACATGCAAATTTGAGACATTGGAATTAAATGTTCCAAAAAACATAGAGAAAATAGTGACAACAAATTATGATCCAGAAGTTTGTGTCAGCGCCAAATTTAATCATAGGATTGATCAGCCAATCAGAAGTCAAAGACAAGTTGTGCCTTGCAAGATTTTGTCTCCATATTATAAATTTGGAGCTAATTGCTTGTGAAGGGAACTCGGATAATATTCATTTTTAGTTTATCTTGACTAGAGGTGCATGGGACCTTTTGCCATCATTTGTCATCCATCATGCATAACTGTTCTGAATGAACTTTGTATCAATTACATTTCAGATTTCTTTTATGGAACCACATTTATGACATCAGGCAATTATAGTAAATTTTTCTCAGACTTAGCCACAATCATCTTTAGCACACATAGTTTTAAATTTATACTCCGGGTGTTAATTGACAAAGATGGCCACTGATTACTGAAAATAGAATATTGGGGTCAATATATGCTTTTAATCATTCTCTCAAAAATAATGGCTTAAGAAAGACCTAAGAAAAATCAAATTTAAATGAAGGTAAAGTCATTGTGTTAATAAATTACTTAATTTTTTTTCTTGAATACAATGTACATGTACTGTTGGACAGATTTTAGATTGAATAATCATATAATGACTCATCAAATTTTGATGTACATGTAGCTCATTATAACATCATTTTGATGAGATCAATTACAGGGTCCTGGGAGACTCTGGTTCTCTTGTTCCAACTACATAAACACATTGTATTTCACTATGTCTTTCAAATTAAGAAGTGCATTACTGTTTATATGCCTTAATTTATTAAATAGTAAACACAGTCAATGTTTGTTTTTTTGTCTGCAGTCTAATATGGTACATGGAATGTTAAACAACACACATTTCATGCAAGAAAAAAATCTTGAGTAGTTTTAATTTATGAGATGGACTAACAAGAACAAAATTTTGACTGCCATTGGAAATGTAGGGATGGAAAAGTTCATCTTTCGAGGCAGCTATAATGGGCCTACTCTGGTAGATTTCTACAAGACCTCTTACCAATAGTCAATTGCACATTGACTGAGTAGTTGTGGGGTCTTTAGTATGTTCTCCTGTGCTTGTAAAGGCAAGCCAAATATATTTTCTGAGAGAGACGACTGAATTAAAGAGTCATTATAACTTTTGGAAGATTTCTCGGATTGCAAGAGTGTCCGTAAGAAGAAATTGAGACAAACCAAAATCATAGTCCATTAATAAAATACATGTACATCTGACAGATCATCTCCGGCTTTGTTAGCACACCTAGACTGATGATCCATCATTTGGCATCTGTTGTCTGTCGAAAACTTAAAAAAAAAATTCTCGTCTGAAACCAGGCCACTTGGCCAATTTTTTCAAACTTGGACACATTCAGCCATAGGGTACAGAGTTTCAAATTTGTACCCAATGTTGATAAATGACAAAGGTGACAACTGTTTCTAAAAAAAGAACAGGTGTCAACACACATTTTTGTTTCACCTGCGACGATAGTCGCTGGAGGCGAGACATATGTATGGGAATCCGGCGGCGGCGTAAACACTTGGACAACTTGCTTCATACATTTGTAAGCCCAAGCCCTAGGTCCATCAAATTTGGTCCAGAGGTAGCTTATGATGAGTACTTGCCAGTCAGTCACCTGACCTTGACCTCAATTTCACGGTCCAGCGACTACGTTAAAGTTTTGGGTTACGGCAGTTCCTCTGTAACCACGCATGGTAGGATGACAATATTTGGTATATAGGTTGCTGAGGACTAGTACATGACTGTCTGGTAGGTGTCACCTGACCTTGACCTTAATTTCACGGTCCAGCCACTACGTTAAACTTTTTGGGTTACGGCAGTTCCTCTCAAACCATGCATGGTAGGATGACAATATTTGGTACCGGTATATAGGTTGCTGATGACTAGTACATGACTGTCTGGTAGGTGTCACCTGACCTTGACCTCAATTTCACAGTCCAGGGACCAAGTTAAAGTTTTTGGGTTACGGCAGTTCCTCTGTATCCACGCATGGTAGGATAACAATATTTGGTATATAGGCTGCTAATGAATAGAACATGACTGTCTGGTAGGTGTCACCTGATTTTGACCTCAATTTCACGGTCCAGCACCTACATTAAAGTTTTGGGTTACGGCAGTTCCTCTGTAACCACGCATGGTAGGATGACAATATTTGGTATATAGGTTGCTAATGAATAGTACATGACTGTCTGGTAGGTGTCACCTGACCTTGACCTCAATTTCACGGTCCAGCACCTACATTAAAGTTTTGGGTTACGGCAGTTCCTCTCAAACCATGCATGATAGGATGACAATATTTGGTATATAGGTTGCTGATGACTAGTACATGACTGTCTGGTAGGTGTCACCTGACCTTGACCTCAATTTCACAGTCCAGGGACCAAGTTAAAGTTTTTGGGGTACGGCAGTTCCTCTGTAACCACGCATGGTAGGATGACAATATTTGGTATATAGGCTGCTAATGACTAGTACATGACTGTCGGGTAGGTGTCACCTGACCTTGACCTCAATTTCACAGTCCAGGGACCAAGTTAAAGTTTTTGGGTTACGGCAGTTCCTCTGTAACCACGCATGGTAGGATGACAATATTTGGTATATAGGCTGCTAATGAATAGTACATGACTGTCTGGTAGGTGTCACCTGACCTTGACCTCAATTTCACGGTCCAGCACCTACATTAAAGTTTTGGGTTACGGCAGTTCCTCTGTAACCACGCATGGTAGGATGACAATATTTGGTATATAGGTTGCTGAGGACTAATACATGACTGTCTGGTAGGTGTCACCTGACCTTGACCTCAATTTCACAATCCAGGGACAAAGTTAAAGTTTTTGGGTTACGGCAGTTCCTCTGTATCCACGCATGGTAGGATAACAATATTTGGTATATAGGCTGCTAATGAATAGTACATGACTGTCTGGTAGGTGTCACCTGACCTTGACCTCAATACAGTCCAGCACCTACATTAAAGTTTTGGGTTACGGCAGTTCCTCTGTAACCACGCATGGTAGGATGACAATATTTGGTATATAGGTTGCTGAGGACTAGTACATGACTGTCTGGTAGGTGTCACCTGACCTTGACCTCAATTTCACAGTCCAGGGACCAATTTAAAGTTTTTGGGTTACGGCAGTTCCTCTGTAACCACACATGGTAGGATGACAATATTTGGTATATAGGCTGCTAATGACTAGTACATGACTGTCGGGTAGGCGTCACCTGACCTTGACCTCAATTTCACAGTCCAGGGACCAAGTTAAAGTTTTTGGGTTACAGCAGTTCCTCTGTAACCACGCATGGTAGGATGACAATATTTGGTATATCGGCTACTATTGAATAGTACATGACTGTCTGGTAGGTGTCACCTGACCTTGACCTCAATTTCACGGTCCAGCACCTACATTAAAGTTTTGGGTTACGGCAGTTCCTCTGTAACCACGCATGGTAGGATGACAATATTTGGTATATAGGTTGCTGAGGACTAGTACATGACTGTCTGGTAGGTGTCACCTGACCTTGACCTCAATTTCACGGTCCAGCGACTACGTTAAACTTTTGGGGTTACGGCAGTTCCTCTCAAACCATGCATGGTAGGATGACAATATTTGGTATATAGGTTGCTGATGACTAGTACATGACTGTCTGGTAGGTGTCACCTGACCTTGACCTCAATTTCACAGTCCAGGGACCAAGTTAAAATTTTTGGGTTACGGCAGTTCCTCTGTAACCATGCATGGTAGGATGACAATATTTGGTATATAGGCTGCTAATGAATAGTACATGACTGTCTGGTAGGTGTCACCTGACCTTGACCTCAATTTCACGGTCCAGCGCCTACGTTAAAGTTTTGGGTTACAGCAGTTCCTCTGTAACCACGCATGGTAGGATGACAATATTTGGTATATAGGTTGCCGAGGACTAGTACATGACTGTCTGGTCCAGTGACAAAGTTAAAGTTTTATAATTAGGTCCGTTTCTCTGTAACCATGCATTGTATATTTTAAATGATAACAATTTAATGCTATTTACGTATTGCTCTTGACATAATTTGTTTTTCGTTACGGATGCGGAATTCAGGCGAGACATCTTTCTGTCCACACTTGTTGGTAAATATTTAAAAAATTATAATAGTTATAGAGAAAACTGTTACCTCAAATATTTTGTTTCCTTGTTTGAATGTTGTTTAAAGCCACTTTCAGCTATATTATGGGGTCAAGTTTTTATTGGGAAGAAAGCTCAGTGTTGACAGACCACATGATCAATAGTAGATGAACTACCTTAACCACTCGGCCACCGAGGCCCGTACCTCAAATTGATCAGCATATTAAGCTCTACATTAGTTGCTATTTATCTGAAGTTGTGTAATGAATTGATGTACGAGTTATTGCCTTTATATCATGAATTTTGACAAAATTTTCAGTATTTACAATATGACATGAAAAAATATTACGAACTAGAGTGACATTTTAAGACAATGCCTACAAAACACTTTGTTGGTCTAAAATTGTTGGACCACTCCATATAGGAGTTATTGCTCTTAAACGATAATTTTTTATTAAAATCTTAGTTTTTGTCATGTAACCTAAAAACGATGACTTTATTCAATTTGTTGGCTCATGGAAGCCTCTAGTTTTGCAGTAAAGCACCTACTGTTAATAAGAAACAAATCAGCAGTTCCTAGAAAGAGTTCTCCAATGTTGACTAAAGAGACAGGGAAAGAGGAAGGTCATCTATAGACTTATTGATAAAGACTATTGACATGATTGAACTCTATACATAATAATATTAAATCTTCATTTTACATATGATTTCCCACACATTTGTTAAACATGATGTAAACGTGTTTCTTAGCGTTTGTTATGTGAAAAAATGCTTGGGTAAGTATAAGCAGACTCCCTTCGTTATCGTATCTAACTGAATTTCCTTCAGTGTCGATTGAAGACCTTGAAGCAATCTGTACTATAAATTTATCCTTGTAACTAGCTAAAAACACAGGAAAAAAAAGTATGGATGTAAGTGTTAGTAGTTCAGTTAAACCTTAACTTTTGCAAACAATACATCTAAGAAAACCACAAGAGTCAATACAAAAAACCATTAGATTCCTTAATACTATTACCTTGAACATTCTCATTTATATATATTGGATCTCATATTCACAATTAATCCAACTACTTCACTGGAACCATACTGGTTCTTGGCCTACAAAGCTCCCTGAGGGTTTCCAAGTGGCGGATTGGGGGTGCCCTTTTGTTTGTTAGGCTGTATTATGGAAAGCCTGGTTAGAGAGTGCCTGCTCATTGTCGTGCAGGATAAAATCACTTTGGTAGATGTTGATAAGAGTGTCTTTTGTAGCCACTGTCCCATTCCTTAATCTCATACTTTTATGGTCTGTAGCTGCTGTCCGTCCTTAACCCTAATCACATACTTGAACAGTTTGTAAACACTCCCTCCCATACCCTAATCTCATTATTTTACCGTCTGTCATGTCCATCCCATACCATAATATCATCCTTTAGGAATCATTTACTGTTCAGTCCCTAAGAGTATGACATAAGGGTATGAGACGGACTTGCTGGTATTTTTTCTATTATAACGACTTCACCATAATTGTCCATGGGAGTTATGTCTTAATTTGTGGGCAAAATACAACAGTTGTATATTTACATTACAAACATTGTTTATACCGGTAAGTAGATTTGAACATTCTAGTCATTTATATACCAACATTCAAGGTCAAAATAGACATTTGACATAAGTCAGATTTCAGGATAACTAATGCCTCTTAGGATTCAAAATGTATGTCTGTCAACAATGTTAAACATTTAAGGATGGCATGAAATAATTAAATCTGAATAAAGTTTAGATTTTATGCAGAGAAATATGACACAGGAAGTACCGGTAAATTAACAGATTGAAAAACAAGTGTCAAAGTGGTACAAAGTACGCCTGTAGAAATATTGCCATTTTTTGTATAAAGGACCGTAACACTGAAGTGGCTGAAGTAATTTGGCTGGTTATAAATCTTGGTCAAGATATTATACCCATAATTATTCCCCAAGTTTCATTAATATTGGACAACAACTTTTTGAGTTAGAGAGCACAAAATACAAATTTGCCATTTTTTGTATACATAAAGGGCAATTACTCTGAAGTGGCTGAAGTGATTTGGCTGGTTTTCAAACCTGGCCGAGATATTATGTCCATAAACATTTCCCCAAAGTTTCATGAAGATCACACAACAACTGTTTGAGTTAGAGAGTGGATATGGCTATGGATGCTGCCTGCCCGCCCTGGATGTTCACATAATCAGTCCTGTCTTTGACGGGTGTATAAAAATGCAGGCATTTTTTAACTTTTAATCTATTGATAATGGAGTGAATGGAATGCAAATATATAATTCTTGTAATCATGTAAATTAGAATTACTTGATTACTTATGACTTGTAATGTTCTTTAACTGGGCAAATTTTTGGACCCCACAACTTTGTCTTCAAGCATTACTATTTAGAATTATATGTCACAATGTGCATCAAGCAGACTCATAGTAAATAAAATCATCTGAACTACTTCTATGAAAATTAACGAGTACATTTATAGCTTATCTTTGAATAACAAACAAAAAACAACTGGTAAATATTTTAATTGTCCATTACACGAACAATCTCCCTGTTTTATTACTACATATTGTAACGTTTATTACGCCTCATAAGGGTTTGAAAAATATTATCCCATATTTCCTAAACACATAATTTCTTGTACAATCTCAAGGTGCATAGGAGTTACGGTTATTACAACAAGATTGAACAGAAGTTACCAAAGAAAAAAGCTACAAAAACAAGTTCCGTAACAAGATTGCATACAAAAAATAAAGTATCAGTCTCTTGGACCAAGATCATGGTATAATAACAATATAATATGCCATTGTATATAAAGAAATACAATTATACATATATAAATATTACTCATACATATATGTGTCAAACATTATTCAGGTTAACATTTAAATTATGATAATTTAGATATAGGAATTTGTTATTTACAGAAAAATTACAGACATATAGTTGAAATTAAACACAAAACAACAGCTGACAAAGGTACAAATTATTTTAATGAATGTCTCTAACAAAAACAATAGTAAAGGCTAACAGGAATGTTATTTTATTACAAGTACCGGTATATAAGATTCAATGTGATTTTGCTAAAGGATGGATGAAATCTTAAATTTTCTACAATAAAAATTTAGGTTCAAGAGCATTATATACATAACTTGTCCAAAAAATATTTGTAATTGAGCATGAACTACAGTAGGAATAACTAATAAACTTTCTAAACCACTAATACCATACATGTTTCTAATTATTAACTTAGTCAAAATAAAACAAAATTTAAGTATTAATTAACTGCTATAATATTCACATAGATAACAGTAAAACTGCCAATATGATATATTTTGCTGAACCAGTCCAATATGGAATTAACTAGTCTAATATCAGTATTGGCCTAATCGACCTGTATTGGCCCGATTCCAACCTGTATTGGCCAAAGTGATTTGAACTAGTTAATTAATAAAGATATCATTCCGTAATGATTTCTGTATCAGTTATTAGTCCTTGGCCAGCGGTATTGGCCTGAGGCACAGCTTCAGGCCAATGCAGCAAGCCTTGGACCTATAACAGGCCAATACAAAAATTATCACGTAATAATATCATAGTATTCTCCAAAATGTATACATTTTCCACAAGTAAAAAACTATTGCATATTTAGCACATTTCACATCCAATCTAGAACTTAAATTTAAAAACATCTTGGACATGGAACAGAGTTATCAGATAATATCATGAAAGAGAACCATTTAATTATTTTCCACGCTAAGTTTTGACGTTGTAGTTTCCAACGAGACGACTTGTTAATGGTTTTGTGTTTTTTATTTCAAATTTTAGCATCATAAGCCTAATATTCACACTCTAAAAATGTAAGCTTTTTCTAGCTTTATGTTAGGCCAATTCTTCTCATGTGGCAAAAATTTTCAGCTAATATTGCTAAAAAAGATGAAGCAGATTCAGTCATTTATAATTTTTTGTTTTTAGTAACTGCAATCATTGACATAAGTGTTTCAGATTTAATTTTGGTAAGGGATATCCCAAGGACCATCCAAGTTAACTTTGGTCAGCTAATAATAACATGGCCAATGGCTAAGTACATATTAAATCTTTTTTAGCTTAACCATGTTGCAAACTTTAAAGGTAAATATTATAAAAAAAGTGAATATTGATTTTATCTAAAAAACTTTTATCTTTATAACTAAAAATGATTTTCCTTTCATACTGAATGCCAAATTAAACATTTGTTCAGTAAACCTTTTAAAGCATGAAAATTATTTGAAAAATAGTGCAATATATTAAACAGTAAAATTTCCTACCAAATAGAAACAATTCAAATGATTCTTTGTGTTCATTGATTTCTCCATGAATAAAAAAAGGAATTCAAGAATGTATACAATAAAAACATGATTGTAACTATAATAGATTTCTTGCTGAATAAAAAAGGAATGCAAGGTATATAATAAAACATGATTGTAACAACAAACTTAGTGAGTAAAAATCAGTAGTATGTATCAGATCAACTTCAAAGATGTAGTTAGACCAGGTGTATCGTCAAGGTCACCATCTCATGTTTTGCAAGAAGACAATATTAAATATAAATTACCAAAACATTTGGAAGCCCATGATTATTTAACACAAATAACCAACCTTTCATTAGTTCCCCATATGTATAATACACCTCTAAAACAAAATACTACCATAATATATTACAACATAGATAATATCTGTTTAAAATCTATTTTGGTCCCAGTGCCTATCGTTACAGGTTTGCTAACATAGCCAGCCTCCACACACAACATAATTTTGTATTCCTTATCTCCAAAATCTGCCATTTCTTTAGCTTTCTCTGCCCAGGGATTCCAAACAACTACAAAACAATGATACTTAATATCCATCTAAGATAAATTATTTCAGTTCAACTCTGAAATTTGAAATTTGAATATGTTAATGGTAAAAATAGTATATCTTCTTTGTTTGTTAATATAATGTCATATCATGTAATGAACATTTAACTAGATATCAGTGAGATGGTACCCATCTCTCTGGGCCCTGCCGACCTTGAGGTCAAGGCCAAAGGTCATCAACCATGGTATGCGACACATCACCGTAATTAGGCCAAATTTTACTGCCTTTATAATCCTAAGTTAATTTTGTGATTTGTCGGATTAACGGCAGAATTTAGTCCCATTGCTCGTAATGTAGCAAATAAAAAATTCTAACTTCGGCTATTTATACAAATTTCAAACATAATATTCATCGTTTTACGTTATTAAGCTTCAGACATTGTGAATTCGACAGGAAACAATCTTAATTGAAGAAATTTCTTTTTTCGTCTTGGAGATGCATGTGGAAAATGCTATGTTGATAATTTTTCTGTATATGGATAATGTTACCTAATTTTAGTATAATTGTGCTAATTTGCATACAGTAACAACCATTCCCTAGTAAGAATCCAGTATTTTGCATAATTTACCCAAGATGCAACACGCCATTTATTTTTTTCACTCCCGCTCTGCTACATTACGAGTAATGGGACTTAATTCGTACACTTGCCAAAAAGAGCAAGAGTATGAATATTCGTTCCAGCTGGAGATTTGCAAGTAGAAACTAACAATACATACTGTTGACATATTTTTTTATGAAAAGAAAGTCAAAATGAATTGTGTGATCAATAGCAGATGACTAACTTAACTACTCTGTCTAACTACTGAAAAACATAATTACCTGTGTCTGGTAAATTATGAGTTTTAATCAAAACATCACAATGTTTATCTGTAACACCTTTAACTATTATGTCACTTGGGCAGTCTTTGTAGATCCTGTAATCAGAATTGTTTTTCTGAATAGAACATGTCAACAAGTGGACATAACTGTCTAGAATGGTCAGAGGGACTTTATAATTCACTTTGAAGGCATGACACTATGCTCTTTTAATCAATAAATAAATGATGTCCTGATAAAGCTGAAATATTGCCTGCTGGACATAAAAAACAGTCAATCAAAAGAATTATTACATAAATACAATTTTGTGTGTTTTTGATTGGGCTAAAAACAACTTTCGGGTTTTCCGACATCTGTTTCTTCGATTGTTTTCAGTTAAATCATTAGAAAAATATGCCATATACCCCATGTTCGTATATTAATAGCCAGGTTAATACAGATACATTTACTGTGACTTAGCCTAATGACATATAAACAATCTGTGAAGATGATATTTTGGTAAAAAACTTAATAGAAATTCATTTTTATATAAACTGAAAAATATCAATTTTGCTTTAATTTTAACAACTACATAATTTGCTAAATCTTGACATTTTTTAAAAATTCCCAGATAACTACCTGTCATAATTTTCAGATATTTGTACAAATTCTCTCTTTTCTACCAATTCTTTTCCATCTGCAACCTATACAAGAAACAAAATAAACAAGTCTTAAACAACTTACTGGGGTATCATAAAAACTTAAACCACAACCTTGTTGAAAATGTAAAAATATGTAAATAAATACTAAAGTCATGTTGAGTTGTGGTGACATAATAACAAAAATATGTATATTGGTTTCGAACTTTGTCATCGTTTGTATTTGTAGCGTGCGATATATCAAGTACTTTTGCTATATATCCATTCAAATAAATCGACAATAATTTTTAAGTATTGTACTCAAATTTATAAACTTTATTACGAAATCATGGAAAAACATTTCACAAAAACATCTCAACTTACAGTTCGAAAAAAACTAATTTAACAATGCAGATTGGTTTTTTACGTAATTGAAAACAACACACAAGTCAACAAAAATAACAGAATATCTTCAAAGAAACCAAATCTAACCACATATATTGTTGATCAGATCAAAAGAAATTTTCAATAATTATCATTTTTAATTAAACATGACAAAATAATTCAGATGGTTGTGAGAGGATTATTAATTAACCTTAGTAATGCATGTACCGTGCTTGAAACATCAATTCGTTTGATTAAATTTCCAATTCAAATTGGTTTACGATTTGACAGGTGTGTAAAATAAACAGAGACACGAATTAATTAAACATACAAATGAAATTGTTAGTTTTGACATATGATATTGAGAACAAAATTAACTTGGAGACGAGGTTAGAATTACACTAACTAATATTGTACGGACTACAAAAATCCATCGAATTAAGCTAAATATCGAAACAACCGAGGAGAAAATTCATTGTTGATATGGAAAAAATGCGGGGACTTAAAAATTATATCGATATAACCAATGGTATTGAGTCAACCAAGTTCGAGACAATGAGGTTCGACTGTAAATATTATAATAAATTAAAATTACCTTATCAATATATGTAAGATGTTCTAATCCAGAAATTGAGGCTTTAGATATATCTGGAGTTCTAAAGTAAGTGTGCATCAAAGTTGTAAACTCAAAATCTTCTTCCCCTGTAAATAAATTCAAGAAATACATGTATTTAATAAACCAGAAGGAAGTAGGTGTATAAAGTATAAATACTGATTAATTTGGTTTGGGGAGTTTGAACACATTTTTAACTTAACTACCGGGTAATGTAAATTTTAATAGACATTACTTTTGATAGAATGTATGAATTTTCTTATAAATATGATTACTGATTATTATTACCACTGCAATTATTTGAATGGTAACGTCAATATGAAACCATATTGTTCAATCAAGATCAAAATAGAAATTCTTCTGAAAACAATTAAAAAAGACCTATAGCTGACACCATCTCCTGCCATGCTTCTTCTGGCAGACCAGGCAGACATGTTTTATTTTGGTCAATACTCATATCTCTAAGGCTATTCCTTAAAGTTTATGTACTGTGAAAGTACTTAAATTCGTGGGTATCAATTTTCGAGGTTCGGTGAAATTTCACATGTTCGTGGGTTCTTAAATTCGTGGACTTACGGTTTCCGAAAATGCAAAAAGTGAGGTAGCGAGCAAAATAAATTATTACAGCAGAATCATTTTCACGGTTGATAATAAACATCAACATATAAAGAAGACAAAACAGTTTCTAACATGATGTTGTTAATGCGCGTGGTAACGAATGTAAATTAACAACACGCAAATCAATAGCTAATTATAAACACGGTAATGTATTAATTGATTAACTCCAATAAAAACTACTTTGAGTCTATTTAATTCTCTAATTGTTATCTTTAGAATCATTCCTAGCCGAAGGGCACTTGTCACTTTATGTGTTGAGTAGCAATAAATAACTGTTACAAAGGTGTAATTTAATGTCATTTGTGCGACCATCGGTATTATCACAACATCCATTTGATATAGCGTGTCATTGATATGCACTAATAAAGATAAAGTATAGCTTTTCTGTTAAATATTTTAATTTGTGTTCAAAGGAGCAACCAAACTCATAATTCTGATAATAATTTGTTACTTTTTAACATCGAAAATGAACACCTCATATATCCCCACCTTGACCGGAAGTCGATATTTCTTCGTACGCTTTACAATTAAATAATACCTACATTTAGTAAAAACACAATTCGAACATGTAACCTGTAACATAATCATTAAATGGATTTGGAGCTGAACATAAGTAATCGATCAAACCACAAAATCATTTATTACATTTACAAATAAATGTCCGATCTCGGACATTTCCAGATCGTTGTTCCCAAGTTCCCACCTGTTAATGAAGTTTTATTCTTCGTTGGATTTTTAATTTCGTGGTCCGAGGCCTCCACGAAAACCACGAAAATTGATACCCAACGAATAAAAAGTATTTCACAGTATGTTAAGTATACTACAGATATTAATATCACCAAGCTTAGAGTATAATTACTTCTGTATGATAATGTCTTGAATCATGGACTGTATACTGAGAACATTTAACCACAGTGCAAATAAAAAATTGTTTGCATTTTGTATCGCTTGTTTACTAGTTGTATTTGAGGCCAGAAAGTGAGAGTGGAATTAACCTAAATATTAACTCTGACATGATAATACAGATTATCATGTCGCAAATCTGAAGAAAAACTTTAAGAATTTCCTTGTAAAATTTAATTTTGTTTAATAATAAATTCCACCGTGATTGCTGAACTAGCAGGATATTTAGCATATGTACTATAAATCTTACATAAAAATCACAAAAAGGAGATTTCAGATTGTACAGATCATGTGACATATTAATGCAATAAAAGTTTCAGTATTTTTTAATAATTTAACTTAACAAGTAAATGGACTTGAATCTAATCTACACGATCCCAATATTTCTTACATACCTGTATTAAATACTGTCAACTTTAAGGACAATGATGAGTCTCCTAGCTTACCAACCTGTATTAAATACTGTCAACTTTAAGGACAATGATGAGTCTCCTAGCTTACACACCTGTATTAAATACTGTCAACTTTAAGGACAAATGATGAGTCTCCTAGCTTACCTACCTGTATTAAATACTGTCAACTTTAAGGACAATGATGAGTCTCCTAGCTTACATACCTGTATTAAATACTGTCAACTTTAAGGACAAATGATGAGTCTCCTAGCTTACCTACCTGTATTAAATACTGTCAACTTTAAGGACAATGATGAGTCTCCTAATACCTGTATTAAATACTGTCAACTTTAAGGACAATGATGATTCTCCTAGCTTACCTACCTGTATTAAATACTGTCAACTTTAAGGACAATGATGAGTCTCCTAGCTTACCTACCTGTATTAAATACTGTCAACTTTAAGGACCATGATGATTCTCCTAGCTTACCTACCTGTATTAAATACTGTCATTTTTAAGGACAATGATGTCTCCTAGCTTACCTACCTGTATTAAATACTGTCAACTTTAAGGACAATGATGAGTCTCCTAGCTTACCTACCTGTATTAAATACTGTCAACTTTTAAGGACAATGATGATTCTCCTAGCTTACCTACCTGTATTAAATACTGTCAACTTTAAGGACAATGATGAGTCTCTTAGCTTACCTGCCTGTATTAAATACTGTCAACTTTAAGGACAATGATGAGTCTCCTAGCTTACCAACCTGTGTTAAATACTGTCAACTTTAAGGACCATGATGATTCTCCTAGCTTACCTACCTGTATTAAATACTGTCAACTTTAAGGACAATGATGAGTCTCCTAGCTTACCTACCTGTATTAAATACTGTCAACTTTAAGGACAATGATGAGTCTCCCAGCTTACCTACCAGTGTTAAATACTGTCAACTTTAAGGACAATGATGATTCTCCTAGCTTACCTACCTGTATTAAATACTGTCAACTTTAAGGACAATGATGAGTCTCCTAGCTTAATGGTATATAAAAGCTTAAATCTGCAAAATAAAGGATATTTCTCAGCACTAAAATATATTTTAATTTTGAATTTTTTTACTTTCTGTAGTCAGCAGAATGATTTGTAAACAAGAAAGTGCGAGACCGTTTTACGGTAGTAAGTAAGTTAAGTAGGTAAATAAATTTAATTGATAAATTAACTTAAACATGATAGATGCAAGAATATTTATAAGATGACACATTTGTCATGTTCATTTTGCACTGTAAACTCAGATTAATGGATCAGTTTTATTTATGTTCTTTCTTTGAAACTAAAATAAAACATGGATGCCATGATATTGCTGAAAAATTGCAAAAAATGTTGTGAAATCGTATTCAAACAAACAATTTTGACTTTGAAAAATTGATAACAATGGTAATTACAGACTTGCCTACCCATTTCAGGCAAAAATAGTAAGGCACTCCCCGATAAATCGTAATTTGAGGTGAAAAATAGTAAAGCATATATTAAGTGTTAAAAAGGTTGTAATATATATTGTAGAAACTGCATATTTTTGTTGTCTTTAATTTTAAACAAATAATAACCTAATGGACACATCAAATTCAATGTGTTGACTTCTGGTTTAAAGCTGTATATTTTAAACTTGTCCCTGAAGCTTCAATTTAAACACACAATTACAGAGAACACAACATCAACAGGATGTTTGAAAATGACAATGTAAAGATAATACACAGAGTCAAACTAAAAATGACAGAACGGAAATGACAAAGATCCTGATTTTTTTTAAATCGTAAGGAATATAGTTAAAGTCGTAATGGCGTAATATAGCCTTAAAAATTGGGAGCCTTACGCCAAAATCGTAAGGGTAGGCAAGTCTGTAATTATCTCCCCTCCCAAACATGCTATGATTTAATCTCTCGAGACAAAATGCCAAATAATGACCAATATAAAATCTGAATAAGGGAAATTATTCAGACATATATTATTTTGATCTTCTAAATTTCTATAACAATGAATACATATTTCATTATGTAACAGAAACAGAGACAACAGTTATTTCTTCATTAGATCTGAAAAATAATTCTGTTGTTTTATCCTGCAAAGGTATATGTTGATATTTGATACTGTCATGTTGACAAAACAAAGCCGTTAACGGCAATGCTTGTAAAGCTTCAATTTTTTGTGTACAAATGTATACTGGTAATCAAATTGTCCAATGTACATGTATTTAAATACAAAAAATTTAAATCATGAATGATTTTTATTTAATATGGACATAACTTATGTCACATAAGATTTAATTTATTAAGAAATTTGTACTGTTATTGTTATCAGAGAATAACATGACATGTGTTCGAGTCTCACTGACATGCAATATCAGATGAAAGAATATCACACTACACTGGTAGGCTAAATGTTCATGCAGTCAGAGGTTCTAGCAAGAGGTTTTTATGCATACATAACAGTACATGCAGAACACATTAAGTTTGTAAGCTAAACTCTGAATGAAAGCAGGTACCATGTGACATCATTATCGCTCTAGATGTTACTTCAAACCATTATCAGGGCCATGGTAGCCATGTTGTCTAGTTAATAGCCTTCTACTACCGATCAACAGCTTGTCAACATTAGGCTTATGAGTTCAAAACTGACTTAATGCAAGATGTGCTCAACTCCAATCTTAAATTTCAAGGATTGCCAGTTTTCCCCCTGAAGGTCAGAGAAAACCCCAACCTTCAGTAGGAAAACAAGCAATCCTTGTCAATTAAGATTGGAGTCGAATGCACCATGCCCGCAGTGAGGCTCGAACCTGCAATCCCAGGATCTTAAAAAGGGGTTTAAAAAAAATTATCAAGACAATATCGTTAGGAACATTATAAGCCAACAAAATTAGGATCAATAAGCTCAAACATCAGAAAAGCAATTATACCAGAAAGTTTCAGGAGTTGAAATGTCTTGACTATAATAACCTACTGGTAATTCCACATCTGCCTTGTTTCCTCGTCATCTTTTAAAGATAAGCTGCAAACAATATTTCCATTTTCATCCTGAAAAAATATTGCAGTGAAAATATCACACTGATATTAGTTTAAAATCAAACTACAGACATACAAAATTTTACTTCTGCTCAAAGCACATTTAACATGGTAGAGCAAGGGTTGGTTGGGAGTTGAGCAGTAATACAGTAATGTAGGTGACATGTCTGACCTATTATTATCCGTAAATAGTACATGTATAACCATTCATAAACATTACTTAAGTTATTTATGGCAGTGTCAATTCTGGATGAATGTCTCATTAGAAATGATTTTGTGCTACTAATAATGATAATACTTTTTATTACCTCTTTAGGAGGAGATTCTACTTGCCACCTTTTAATTCTTGCAAACCCATGTTGTGGCCCCTGATTCCATGGTCCAAAGCAAGCTGAATGACAGAATATACAGAACAATAAACAGCAATATACCTAATCTATAACAAATCATTCTGCATAAACCCTTCATTACATAGAAAATATTAAAATAATGTACATGTGATATTCCTTGAATTATTTATTATTAATTTTGCCTATTTTGATATTTATAATGTGACTTTGCTCAATAATAAATACAAATGGACATTTTTTAATGAACAAAATTTGCACATGTTGATGTATAATAACAGCTGTCAATTAATTAATTTGCTTCAAGCACAGTTTTGCACACAACATCAGTTAGCTTCATAGTATTTTAATTCCCTCAGTCATGTGACTTCTATTTATATATGTACAGATAAATGACAACGGCTCTGTAAATGACCTTTGACTGAGGGAGAGGAAATTAGTTCTTATTTTGATATTTGGCTGCGCCGAGCTGTAGCATGGACAGTGGATTTATTATTCAATGGAATTTAGATATTAGAGCTGCATTTAAAAAACAGTTTCATACAGAATTGAAAAATAAATTTATTTATATAGTTTGTTAAATGTATTGGATATTTTTCAGCTGATTGTGCAAAGCCAATTTCTGGACTATTTTATGGGTGTTTGTGAGTTTCCTTGAATACCCTTCGGGGTTTCTAAATTTGCGAAAAATTTTATCTGACATGACACCCCGAAAATTTAATGTGATATTAGTGAAATGATTTCGCTCATTTTGAGGGGTCTCTCATTACTCAACGAAACTTGGTGCCCGAGTCAGAGCAAAAAATGTTAATAGTTTCTCCAATACACAAATAATAAAGAGGCCGTTGTCAATTGTATTACTTATTTAAGAATATATTTACTGGTATCAAATTAACTAATTCAATTTCATTACATAACATATGTAATTCATAGTTAATTAACTTTTAATTAATGAAGATGTATTTTATCCACACAGAGTAACACTTGCTTCGGGTATCTAAGGGTTTATATAATTTTTTGCTCTACTCACGAAATACAAGTGGTATTCCTCCTCGAATTGCCTTCTTGTTGTTGAATACTGCTTTTTCACTGAAAAACAGTTAAATTAATCATGGAGAGAAAGATGGAACTTTAAATTACAATACTGGTTATTCTGCCTTAAGGAAACCACATTGACAATTTTCTATCATTTATGGATTGTAATTTCTTGAATTTAAAGCATGTATCTTACCTTAAAAATAAAACATCTTTTCCTTTACTCTCCCATGACACAATTGTTGCACCTGCAAAAAATTGTTTGAGATTGACAATAAGGAAATGTAAAAAACATCACAGATTAACCAATATGTATATGTACAACTTGTACTCACAACTACTGTGAACAACTATATGTACATGTACTACCATAATATCTGTTAAGAATGACTTGATTTTTAGATGTACAATCTTAACTGCTGTAAACAAGGTATGTATGATATTGATGATCAACTTACACTATATTCAATCAATCTGGTCAATCTATCCTAAGTTAAAGTAATGACTATTTATCTATGTTTTTAGACATTGCATAACACTTGCTCAGGGTTCTAAAAAGTTTGTGTCAATAAAATCTCCAACTGCGATTTTCTGTCACAATTCAAAATCTGGTGCTAAAGTGAAACCCTTTTCACCTTATGTATGTACAGCTTGGCCAATATTCTTTACATGTGTATTGGTTCTACTATTTCCATTTACTATTTTTTGTTTTCTTGCAATAAAAAGTTCATAGCCAGGCAAATTTTAGGTATGATGGCATTCAGATTAATTAGTACATGTAAAGCAAAATGCCTAATTCTTACTTGTAGAGGTTACATAAAGATAATAATTTGTTTTATGCTTTAGGTAAGAAGTTAAAAACAAAGAATGATGGACAGATGAGGTTTTTATACAAGACTGGTCAACATTATAATCCTCTGCCATCCAACCTTGTTAGACTTTAATGGGAGCAGACTAATGCATTGTTAATGTATTTATGTCGCATGGTTTATAGATGGAACGAATAATCTTACCCTCGCTTTTTTTTGGCGACAAAATCACCAAACTTACTTCGGATTTTAACGGCAGTAAAATTCGGCCTAGTTTTTAGATAGTTGTAAAAATATGCAAAAGTGCATGTTTAAAAATCAAGCCACATAGGATAAAAGATGGGACTGTGCTGCACTGCAGTTTGGCATTAAAACGTAGTGGACAGGCAATTTTTGGGGGCTTGGTTTGTTACTGCTTCCATGACAATTAAAGCAAATACATCAAGCAGTTACAACAGAAAAGATATATATCCTGTTACACATATTTGTTACAACAGGAAAAATATTTACTGCAGTTACGCCTATTTGTCTACCTTTCTTATAGAACAGTAGCTGCGGAACCATAGCTCTTGAAGTCCTTTACGCTATTTTTGATTTGGCGGACCATAGATAGTCTGTCAAAGCAAAAACAAAGATCTGAGGAAATCAATATATAAGAAAAGAATGCTGTATAATGTATATCAGAAACATAGAGACTTCAAATCATGGGAAAAGTATAGAATACAAAGGAATTTAGTTAATAAAACCAAAAAGCAATCTGTTAAAAATTAGTTTATGGAAGGATGTGTAGGCCGACACAAAAGTAAAGATTTCTGGCCTACAATTAAACCTTTTCTTACCAACAAAGCTGTAAGTTTGTAAAAAATAAAACTCTAAATGAAAATGATCAAATCATGACCAACCAGAAAGATATCAGTGATGTTTTTAACAATTTGTTCACAAATGTAGCTAAGATATAGGAAAGGATTCAATAGATAGTTGTCACCCCAGTGTATCAGTAATCAAACAAATCTCAAATAATGCAGAATCTGGCAAATAAATATTTGAACCAATCACCGAGGAATTTGTAGAAAAACAAATAAAAAATATAAGTATCAAAAAGGTGACGGGTATAGAAGAAATATCACAAAAATTTTGAAAATTTCTAGCCCAGGTAATAAGATGCGAATTTCACAACTTATAAGCTTTTAAGACGTCTACTACTTTTCCTGATAAACTTAAAATAGCTCAGGTGGTACCCATACACAAGAAGAATAATACCATGTAGTCAATAAAAGTAACTTTTACAACTACGCTGTTGACAACACTCTATCATATAGCAGCAATGACTTAGATGATCTTGTAAGAAGTCTGGAAAATGAGAGCAAATCCAGATAAATTCCAGGCAATATCAATAGGTAAAAAAGCATGTGATCTAAACATTACTTTTAATCTAAATTGAAATAATGTGTGTGAAGACGAAGTAAAATTACTTGGTGTTACTTTTGACTTTAGATTAATTTCAACAGCCATATTTCAAATATTTGTAAAAAAGTATCACAACAGCTCAATGCACACAAGCAAATCTGAAATCAGCTTAGCAAGTTGGGGAAATCGACAATTTATTACTCTTTTATATTATCTAACTTTAATTATAGTCCTTTGGTGTGGCATTTTTGTGGGGAAGGAAAAACCCAAAAATGTAAAACAATTCAGGAAAAGGCTTTAAGGTTCATACATATGATCAGTTGCTTTAGAAGTCTAAGATGCCATCATTAAAACTCAAAAGACTATGTTTAATAGCTATTGAAGTTTATAAAATAATAAATAAACAAACACCTGTATATTTACATGACTTATTAACAAATAAAGACAATACTTAGATACAAAAATGTGATGGGATATACCAAGGGTGAGTACAACAAGGTATGGGTTACACTCTATAAGGTATGCTGCAGAAAAACTGGAATGATCTGCCAAATAATTTTTGGGAGGAAATGGGTTTAAACCAGTTTAAAACATTAATATGTAAATGGGGAATGGGAGGGGTGTTCTTGTGCCTTCTGCAGGTAAATACACTGCAGCATACCATATAGACATTAGCTGACATTAATGGCTCCCTGTGCTTAAGTTTGAGGCTATATTAGTGCTAATCGTTTTAATGCTTTATGTATTGTTCTCTCTCCACCTTTAGTTTATGCTACCTTTATATTTAGCAAATGTATATTTACAATGTATCTACAGTGTTAGTCTGTTTGTGCTTTTAATGTTTTATTTATAAACTTTATAAACTGCTTTATGTCATATATCTGTAATGTCTGTGCTAATGCTTTCTTTTATTGCTTTGTACTTTTAAGCTTAGCTTTAGTCTGCATATTGCTTTCTTTTTTGCTTTGTAACTTTTAGCCTGCATCAGTGCTAGCTGCATTATACTAATATGTAGCGGGATTGTTTAATTTTCTGTTTTATTTTCAATTGTCTCCCTTTAATTTCCATATTTCCTGTTTTAAAAGTGCTTATGCATTTCAAGTCTCAAGTAAGTTTACATTTGAGTAAGATAAAAGACATGTTTTGAAATTTTTCATTTAAAATTAATTGTTTACAGTTTTTATATTCATTTTTGATTAAATTAGTAAAGTTAGATCTTGATTCTCACCTTTGAAAAGATAATTTTTATTTTGAATAAGTGTTATTTCAGATTTGTTATTAATTGTCGATAATCTTGTTACTAATTAGTAAGGTACGACCACATAAATTCTGCTTTCTGGAGTCATAATATAGGACAACTAATTTGTCCTAGAAAATGACTGTCATTTCTATTTTTGGAGATCTTTAAAATTATTTTTGAAAGTCAAAAGATTTTTTTATTATATTTAAATTTTTCAATATCATTTTTGACTGATAAACTTAAACTTGATGTCAGTACGGGGAATAATTTTTGTTCTTTGATACCTGCTACTTATATTTTTGCTATTTATTTACAATTGTTATGTTATCACACTATTAAAAGTTAAACCTGCTTGCATTTTCATTTCCAATGCCAACATCCTACAAGCTCAAATCCCTGAGGAACGAACTTGGTATGCAAATACAAATGGTCTAAAAGCATAATTGAGGCTTTGCCTTACTGAAGCCATTACTCAGCATCCGACGTCAAATTTGTGTTTCTTTTTGTTGTTGGTGATTTTTGGGCTAAATAGGACCATTTTGTATTCAGCAGGGATGAGCAACGCGCATAGTTACTCAGACCTCCTGTTACAAATACATAACTTTCTTGCTCTACCTTTTTAACATGTGTTGCCTGCATGATCGGCAATTGTCTTATGTGTTTTGATAGTATTTATTTGAACATATATGCATTTCTTGTACCTATGTCTGTGTCAGTCTATTGTCTCTGTATTGTACTGTATGTTTATTATGTAGTCTGTGTCAGCTTATGTATGGTATTGTACTGTTTGTTTATTATGTCTGTTAAATGTAGTTGTTATTTTCTGTCGTTTTTAAAAGCTCTACAGGCTTTATGTTTGTTGTTACATATGCCACCGACTTTAAATAAAATTTACTTGACTTGACTTGAAAAAAAATGTCAAAGGTCTTAAAAGGCTACGGTTTCACAGCTAACATAACAGTTACAAATTTTATATGACATTTATCTTTCCAACTTGAGGCTTCACATACCCAAAATAAAACAATGTCATGTCGAGTTAAATTCAAACTGACCGAAAAGGTGAACAACTAAATTAGAGCCACACTTCCTTGAAAGTTCAAGAAAATCTGATGGTGACAACTTTTCTACTGAGCCTGAGGTGGACATTCTGAATATAAAATTTGAAAAGAAAGTAAACAACTTCCGGGTTAAATAAAAATGCATAAAAGTAAAACCTAGAACGGGTCGAGTTCTACTATTTCGGTTTATAATTTATCGTCGAAGAGTAGTTAAGGCACAATTTAGTCATCCACTATTAATCACTGTCAACACTAAAGTTTCAGGTTCGAGCTTTACTGCGGGCAGGGTGTGGTCGACTCCGATCATTATTGAATGATGATTCCCACCTGCTCCGTATTATCCCTTATCGGAGTAACGTTGACTCCATGCTATGTACATCCAGAGACATACAATTTCATGTTATTATATAATTATATATCTGATACAGCTGAAAAATTGATGAAAGTGGCTTTAAGCCTCATTCAAAGTATAGTTGATTTTGGGGGGGGGGGGGGGTGGGGGCAAGAGGGGGTACATTAGCAGGTTAACAGTAACAGAAAACAGTAAATTTAAAATAATGGTAAAAGATAACAGTAATTTACACGAGAAAACAGAAAACAGTAAATTTTTTAAAAATCGAAAAACAGATGACAGCAGAATTAAGAAATTCAAAAGGAATAACACAGAATAGAACAACAAACAGGGTTTTATCAATCAATCAATCAATCAATCAATCAATCCCAATCAAACAATCAATCAATTGTATGTGTGGTTTCTGTATAATCAATCAATCACTCAATAGTATGTGTGGTTTCTGTATAACCAATCAATCAATCAATCAATTGTATGTGTGGTTTCTGTATAATCAATCAATCAATCAATCAATTGTATGTGTGGTTTCTGTATAATCAATCAATCAATCAATCAATCAATTGTATGTGTGGTTTCTGTATAATCAATCAATCAATCAATCAATCAATCAATCAATCAATCAATCAATCAATCAATCAATTGTATGTGTGGTTTCTGTATAACGCGTAGACTTTGTATAAGCTGATTTTCAAGGCTATAATTACAGGTACTTATATTTATACCAAGCAGCTTGCTACCCAAAAGATAGCCAAAGAATTCTTAGAAAACCAGATGATCAAACACCTATTTTTAATT
Organism: Limnoperna fortunei; assembly: GCA_944474755.1. NCBI lineage: Eukaryota > Metazoa > Mollusca > Bivalvia > Mytilida > Modiolidae > Limnoperna > Limnoperna fortunei. Next base: position 24,848,736 of record OX104116.1, read on the forward strand.
TTATACCTGAAAGAAAATCCGATTGTAGCAATTTAATCAAATGTTTTCAGTGTGGTGATAATTAACGTCAAAAGAAAATGTGTACAACAGGCCTTTGAATGTTTGGGTCATGGCAAACATATCAATGCGATCTTATACTATGGTTTATTTATAATAAGAAATACATTCTACGGCCATTTTGTTACTAAACCTCAAATATCTGTTAACTTAACTGACCTTTGATACCTCCTGAATTACAATTAATATACTTAAATAAGTTAAATGTGTAGCAACAATAATAGAAAAGCACTATCAATTTCAGTATATATGCCCGCCCCTAACATCACAGAACGAATAATCTTACCCTCGCATTTTAGGCGAGATTAATCCGACACAATCACACAAATTTAATCTGTCAAATTCTTTGCAAATAGCAGTTCTGACAGAAATCGTTTCAAATATACATTTGTACGGAAGCCTTGGAGGGCCATTTTGACTTTTAACTTTTAACTTACTAATTCTGACTTTTTTGTTTCGAGTTTTGACTATTGACTTGTTATACAAGCCGACTGGGGACATTTTCACTTTTATCTTATGACTTTCAACCTTTTGACTATCGACTTTTGTCTTTTGACTTCTTACTTTTTACGTAAGCCTTGAAGGGACATTTTTGTCTTTCAACTTCTTACACTTGACTTTTTACTTTTCAATTTATGACTTTTTAGGCTGGAAAAATTGAAGATTGTACAGTTGCACAAACCCCAAAATTTTCCATTATATCAATTGTAAATCTATGTCTCGCTGTCCGATGCGATTTATTGACTTTTGTAAAAAAAACAACTGTCTCTTTCTTCAGAAATCCAATTTGTTGACTTTTAACACCGAGCACGTTACACAAAATAAAAAGTCAGAACGAAGTGTGTTACAGAAATAATGCGATTATTGAAATTTCATATTACGATTGGTTTATAGACGTATACAATAGCATAAAGAAGTAAATTTTCTGTATAAAATTGATTAACTCATACAAAAATACAAAGGAGGTTGTGGAATTTGCTCTTTTCCTGAAGATATTTTTGTCAGTGAGCTCATATTTTTATAATTAAAAGGTTTTAGTAAATCTAACTAAGGTGAGATTGTCTTTGAACATTGTTTTCCGCCTTGAAAGTCATAAGTTGAAAAGTAAAAAGTCAATTGTAAGAAGTTGAAAGACATTTGAAAGACAAAAATGTCCCTTCACGGCTTACGTAAAAAGTCTGAAGTCAAAAGTCAAAAGGCAAAAGTCAATAGTCAAAAGGTTGAAAGTCAAAAGTTAAAAGTGAAAATGTCCCCAGTCGGCTTGTATCATAAGTCAATAGTCAAAACTCAAAACAAAAAATTCAGAATTAGTAAGTTAAAAGTTAAAAGTCAAAATGGCCCTCCAAGGCTTCCGTACATTTGATTATATAAAGGATTATGTGACCATGTTTGTTCGATCTTTACATTTGCATTTTGGTTTTTTATAAGTATTTGTAATACATGCATGTGCTCGATTTAAAACTGTTCGAATAAGCTTTGAAAAGAGATCCACCAATACGTTTATTTTCGCACCAATAAACGGTGTCCAATAAAAGTCCAACACCGAGTTATTTTAAGGGACTCGTCATTTTTATATGCAAGATATACAGTATATATATAGAGAGAAAGAGAGAATTACATGACAATCATGATTGCATATTTTTAACGCGTTTAAAACAGATTTTTGAAAATCACAAATCGGTTTTGGCATCATTTGGTCTCCCTATCATAATTAATAAATGTGATCTACCTACCTTTTACTTGATACTAAAATTACACAAACATCCATACAAACAGCGTTTCACAACAGAATCATATATGTTTACAACAAAACCTATATCTAAAATCCTGATCGAAATTTAAAGGGAATAATAACTGGCCTGCAAATATAGTCATATATATCATGTATATGTACTTGACTGGCGGGCAGTGGCAAAAATGAAATCTTGACGCTGACAAATTTAATAGACGATAGACATCTTTAGTTGTTACATTAGGTACAAACAGTGATATAAACCCATTCACTGTTTTTCACTGTAGAAGTAAGATGCAAGGCTCTTCAAAATATTTAGAGTGCTGAATGATAAGTTCCTAGTTATGACTGGACAGATACTGAAAGCAGCAGTACAGATTTCACAGCAGCAGAAAGAAAATCAAGTTGGGCGTTTCTGATGCCAGGAGGAAGTGGCTGGAGTACAACTACCGATACACAATTTTTCCGAACGCCGGCAGTGTTACCACTTACTGTACAGTAATCTAATTGTTGCATAGTTGTAAAATCTCCTGCAATAAGCTGTTAACAGGACACGCAACCTAGGGCTCGACCTACAGTGCTGCTCATGAGCAGATATGAACGGCCCTCTTGTTAGGGCCGGCGAGTGTCAGGTTGTAATGTTGAAAGATTGAACGTGGACCGTAGAGAGTTGTGTTTTTATGAACTTACACTTAAAGACAGCTTTTAAAGGTATAAAAAAAAGAGCAGGCGTATTGTAACCGCTACAAAACGCTAAATTTCACGACCCTATCCGCGTGTGGAGTGTCGCGCCCCAAGCCGGGATGAGACAGGAGGAAGGTTGTTGGTAACCAGCTTTTCCACCCGGAAAAAGATACTACAACTGCAAAAACCAACAACTGATTAACAGTTAGGAGGAGACCAACGACATGGAGGAATCGTCTATCTCTACATTTTACAAGAACTTCACACGGATATAAATATGGAATGTGCAAACTTTGTATGAGGCAGGACGGTCAGCGTGCAACTGAAAATCATGGGCATGGAAGACAGAGATTAGGATTGAGCGAGATACTCTGGACCACAGTAAGGAGAATGACCTAGCCTCCGGTCACACTCTGTACCACGATAACCAGTGTAAAGATGATTCACACGGTAAGGAGTCGGGATCGGTTTGAAACAACAGGCCTTCAGGTGAATTAGAAACATATAAATGAAAGTCTCATGGCCAGATTTCGGTCCAAGTTTTAATATGTCACCACAGTACAGTGCCATGATGCAAAGCAGAAAGCATAAGGAGACTTTGAATTACCTGCAAAGTGTTCTCAACAGATTAAGAGAGATATCATGGCAACTTAAACAATGTTTTGATAGAGATCATTATGGGAATGAAAGGAATGGTTAATATGAATGAGACTTGAACTTTTTCAGATCTATCTAAACACAGGCACAGGGAAACATAGACCCGAATGGAATTGTCAGTAAAACAGTTTGATCACGTTGCAATATCGCATTACTGATCTTAGAGCTAACCTTGGAGCGTACGCAGATATAGAAAATGACCTTGTCATCGTCAGAGCCAAGTTACTGGTATGTATTGCCATGTGTCAAAAGCAGCATTTGCGATTAAACACTCGAAAATAAGGGTAGAGAAGTCTCATAAATTATTTAAGCTAAGAAATCGCTGCGAAACTGAAGCAGACGTAGACGAAGGCGACAAAATTCCCACCAGAACATGCGACCTTGCGCAGTAGCAAACTAATCAAAATAATACAACAGTCTGTATAAGTAGGAAAGAACATTGGAAAAGATAGTTATTTCAGAGACAGAACAATCAGCAAAGCGAAATGACACGAGGTCCTTGTACGAAATTTGCAAGCGGCTTACAGGGTATAAGGACATACCACCAAGTCAATACGAGAAACCTGGGACTAGTATAAGTTGATTTATTGGTTCCTGAAGACTAATTGGAATACTAGTATGCTGTCCATAACAGCAGACCAAATTAACAGTAGGAAAAGACACATACAGGCAGTGCTCAGTGGCATACCTGCTCCTGACAAACCACAGCTGGAAGCTGGACCATCCTAGAAGTCAAACAGGACACATCATCAAGTAAGAAATCCTATCAAGGAAATCACTAGTCTAAAACTGCGGTAGGAAAAATGGCAATCTTGTCAAGCCCGCGGTGAGAATCAAACCCGGAACCTCATTGCTGACAGACCACGTGGTCAATAGTAGATGACTAACAACGTTAACCACGGCCACCGAGGCCCGACCGTGAAATTCAGGTAATGATTATATGACACCTACCATGCAGACTGTCATGTACATTTCATCAGCAACATATATACCAAATCAGGTCATCTTACCATGTATATTACCAAGAAACTGACTCAATCCATTGAATTTAACGTAGCAAGTGGACCAAAAAATTGAGGTCAAAGTCAGGTGACTGGCTGACAAGTTCTCATGATATTGGTTGACCTATGGCCAAGCTTACAAAGATATAAAGCAAAATGTCAACTGTTAACGCCACTGCCGCAGCCGTAACCCAAGTATATGCCTCGTCTCCAGCGACTTCCATTGCAGGCGAGACGAAAACCGCATGCTTGGCACTTATAAGATCGGAACAACAATATGGTTTGTTTGTTTGTTTGTTTGATGGTGTTTAACGCCACTTTCAGCAATTTTTCAGCTATATCATGGCGTCCAGTTTTTATTGGGGGAGGAAGCCGGAGTACCCGGAGAGAACCTTAAGCTAAAAGAAGACACCAACAACTGGAAAAGATACAAAACCGTGGAATTAAATTCGTAAAAATAACTATATAAATAGAACACCTAGATTTATCACGCAAAACAGGAAAGAGCTCGAAAGTCTACGTCCAATACTACTGTACAAAGCAGGTAAAGGGCTGGTAGCGGCATTGCCTCCAGAGAAATGTAACAAAGCAACAAGGCAGAAACGAATCAAACCCAAAACATACGAAAACTGCCAAACATTGGAAATAGTTAAATAATACTCAATTAACAAAACAGGAATACCAGAAGCCAAAAGGGCATGGCACAATTCAAACATTCTCCTGTTGTTGAAGCAATCGTCCTTAAGAACAAGCTACCAGAAGATGCTGGTGTGCCACCTCAGTAAACCTAATTTAAAGGACTCCACAACTACCTCAATATTAGTGGTTATCTGTTTCACCGTGTATACAAGTCAAATTTGGATTTTACACATACTAATACAGAAAAAAACCATTCAAATAGTCACGAGATATTTCGTTAATGGCCCGACAAAAAACAGAATTTGAGACGGCCACTCCATATCACTAACAAGGCCAGACTTCAAGAAATAAAACAACATGTTTTATCAGTGAGGAACAACTAGGCAAATGCTTAAAAACACTAGTCTCTTGAGAGCCTGTATCGCTCACCAGATTTACAAAGCAAACTTTTTAAGAGACGTGACTTTTCTTGATATTAGATGCTACAGAGTTTATGTGAAGATGTTTCTATAAATGTTGCCATGTTGAAATTCCAATCAGCAGCAATATTTACCAGTTTCTGAAAAGAAGCCGTTTTATGCGTTTCTCATTGGTTACAATGTTTAGTGATGTTCCATGATGGCAGCGATCTTGTATTTGGGATCGAAACATAAAATTTACAATTAGAAGAGGACCATCTGCGGTACACTCTACACTATCACAATTCCTTCTGTCAAGCGGTTTGTAAGGAAACGACTTATGAGATGTCAGCTACTCAGAACTCATTTTCAGCTACCGGTATGGAAGCCATGCTGAATTTCCTATCGACTCGAAAAAATCAAATAATCTGCATAAATTGCCATAATTGTCTGGAACAGTTAAATGGAAGAAGCTATTTGTGTTTTGCCCATAGGATTATGTTAAACCGTTCCATAGTGGCTGCCTTCTTAAATTTAGATCGTCATAAAAAAAACTTGCTGTGTAGAGGACCATCTAAGGTACATTTATGCAATATTTCAAATCAATCTGCCATATGGTTTGCAAGATTTTCGCAATTTTAGCCAATCAGAACGCATTAGTGACCCTGTAAGCCACGCTAACATGGCAATTGACTAGAAAAACTCAAAATAATAAGATAACTATTCAACCTTCATTCTTTCATAATTTGGCTTTATTGTGTGGAACAGATTCCGAGTTGTTTTATGTTTTTCCCATAGGATCATATCTTAAACTATGTCATGCGATTGTGGCCATCTTGGATTTGGATCGGCGCAAAAAACTCGAACTTTGTAGAGGACCATCTAAGGTACATTTTGACAATATTTCAAACTGTTTACTTAAGATTTTTGAAATTCAACCAATCAAAATGCTTAATGGCCCGGCAGCCATGTTTAATATTTAATCAGCACCAAAAACTCAAACTGTAAAGAACCACCCAATAAACATTCCTGCTAAATTTGGTTCCAAAGTGGTTTTGGAGAAGATTTAAATGTGAAAAATTTAAAGCCGACGACGACGGACACCAAATGATAAGAATAGCTCACACCGACCCTAAGGGTCAGGTGAGCTTAAAAGGCAATACTTGTTTATCTAGGTAATGCCATGATATGTAAATGGCCTCCGAACCTGGGTACCATATTGTACAAGTCTTTATTTTAATATTAAGATATACAAGTGTGGACACAGAAAAACGTCTCGCCTGCATTCCGCATCAGTAACGAAAATAAATTTCGTCATAAGCATTACGTAAATAGCATTAAATATCAGCAGCGGCCTGTATAAAAAATATTGTCACCATACCCTGCATAGTTACAGGGGAACAGCCGTAACCCAAAAACTTTAACGTAGTCGCTGGACCGTGAAATTGAGGTCAAGGTCAGGTGGAACCTACCAGACAGTCATGTACTATTCATCAGCAACCTATATACCAAATATTGTCATCCTACCATGCGTAGTTACAGAGGAACTGTCATAACCCAAAAACTTTAACGTAGTCGCTGGACCGTGAAATAGAGGTCAAGGTCAGGTGACACCTACCACTCATGTACTAGTCATCAGCAACCTATACACCAAATATTGTCATCCTACCATGCATAGTTACAGAGGAACTGTCGTAACCCAAAAACTTTAACGTAGTCGCTGGACCATGAAATTGAGGTCAAGGTCAGGTGACACCTACCAGACAGTCATGTACTAGTCATCAGCAACCTATATACCAAATATTATCATCCTACCATGCGTAGTTACAGAGGAACTGTCGTAACCCAAAAACTTTAACGTAGTCGCTGGACCGTGAAATTGAGGTCAAGGTCAGGTGACACCTACCAGACAGTCATGTACTAGTCATCAGCAACCTATACACCAAATATTGTGATCCTACCATGCGTAGTTACAGAGGAACTGTCGTAACCCAAAAACTTTAACGTAGTCGCTGGACCGTGAAATTGAGGTCAAGGTCAGGTGACACCTACCAGACAGTCATGTACTAGTCATCAGCAATCTATACACCAAATATTGTCATCCTACCATGCGTAGTTACAGAGGAACTGTCATAACCCCAAAACTTTAAGGTAGTCGCTGGACCGTGAAATTGAGGTCAAGGTCAGGTGACACCTACCAGACAGTCATGTACTAGTCATCAGCAACCTATACACCAAATATTGTCATCCTACCATGCGTAGTTACAGAGGAACTGTCGTAACCCAAAAACTTTAACGTAGTCGCTGGACCGTGAAATTCTGGTCAAGGTCAGGTGACACCTACCAGACAGTCATGTACTAGTCATCAACAACCTATACACCAAATATTGTCATCCTACCATGCGTAGTTACAGAGGAACTGTCGTAACCCAAAAACTTTAACGTAGTCACTGGACCGTGAAATTGAGGTCAAGGTCAGGTGACAGGTGACTGACCGGCAAGTACTCATCATAAGCTACCTCTGGACCAAATTTGATGGACCTAGGGCTTGGGCTTACAAAGATATGAAGCAAGATGTCAAGTGTTTACGCCGCCGCCGCCGCCGGATTCCCATACATATGTCTCGCCTCCAGCGACTTTCGTCGCAGGCGAGACAAAAATTATGCAGATTATTTGATTTTCTCGAGTCGATAGGAAATTCAACATGGCTGCCATAGCTGAAAATGAGTTCTGAGTAGCTGACATCTCAGAAGTCGTTTCATTACAAACCGCTTGAAATATCTTAATATCTTTATATTAAATGCTAAAGATTTTATGTGAAGATGCTGTTTCTATGAATGTTGCCATGTTGAATTTACAATCAGCAGTAGGAAAGTTCTGAGAAGAAGCAGTTTTTATGCTATTTCATAGGTTAGTATGTTAAGTGATGTTCCATGGTGGCAGCAATCTTGCATTTTGGATTGAAACAAAAAACTCAAAATTGGTAGAGGACCATACAATATCACATATCCTTAAATCTGCCAAGCGGTTTGTGAGAAAACAAATTTTGAAATCTCAGCCAGTCAGAACGCATTTGCAGCTCTGGCAGCCATGTTGAATTTCCTATCGGGTCGAAACAAACTTAAAAATAATAAGATTACTATTTAAGATTCCCTTCTGCATTATTTGGTTAAATTGTGTGGAACCGAGTTTTAAAGAATACGCTGTTTGTATGGTTTTCTCATAGGGACCAATGTTAAGCTGTGTTCCACTGTGGTGGCCATCTTGGAATTTGGATCGCCACAAAAAACTCGAATTTTGTAGAGGACCATCTAAGGTACAGTGCAATATTTCAAATCAATCCGCTAAACGGTTTGTAAAAAAGATTTTTTATATTTCAGCCAAACAGAACCCATTAGTTGCCCTGGAAGCCATGTTCAATTTGCAACTGGCTCAAAAAACTCAAAATAATAAGATACATATCCATTAATTATTTCTTCATAATTTGGCTTCATTGTGTGAAACAGTTTCAGAGAAGAAGTTGTTTGTATGTTTTTCCCCTAGGGTCCTATGTTAAACTAAGTCCTGCAATGTCTGCCATCTTGGATATTGTATCGGCATAAAAAAAACTGAAACTTTGTAAAGGACCACCTAAGGTACATTTCTGCAATATTTCAAATGAATCTGCCAAGCAGTTTATGAGAAGGAGAATTTTTTAATTTCAGCCAATTTTTTATTACAAAGAGAGTAGTTTAAAGCAGAATAAGTTTAAAATCAAGTAAAATTTCTTTTATTCAAATGCCATCAATGACAATGAAAGCATTTGGAATGCAGTAGGAGAAACAAAATGCACAGCACCTGATGTACAGAAATAGACTACAAACATACAAACAATAACAAGAGACTAACAAAAATATATGTCAACTGAATGCTTAACTTTGGAACTACATATGTAGTAGACATTACAGTATATGCAACTGATGAATAACAGTATGAAATTAAACATTACAATATAACATGTTTTCTAAAAATATGTTAACAAAATGTCTTCATGGACTAAATTAATGTACAAAATAACAACTTAACTTATAATGCTATTGGGTTTTTTTTGGCTTTTTGTTCCCTTTTCTTCAATGTTGCCCCTTCAAATATCTGTACAACATTCCCAACACAAAATGACTTGAAGTTTACACATTTTGCAGAATGTCTAATATAAATGAAGATTTCGAACTCTTTTTAAAAGACTGCTCTGAAAGTAAACATCTCCAAAAGCCTGTTTAATATTCAATGAATAATTGTATCATATATAGGAGCTTGTGTTTTTAAAAGTTATTTAACATTAAATACATTATGCAGATTTCAGTTTAAGTAACAGTACTTGAAAATAATTTATCGTTATATGACAATAGGTCCAAAAAACCCGTGGTACATGTTACCAGACAAGAAAAATCATGTTCTTATGTCAACATGATGTACGTTTTTTTTACTTTTATTTACTGATTATGACTTATATACTGCATTCTGTATGAGAAAATTTTGTTTGAAACTACTATTTCTTGTACTGGTATATTAACATGTGAATGAATAAATAAGTGAAACTGACCTGCCATTAACCATACATTTCTTTTATTAAGACCTGCAGTCACCATAGTAAAAAAGAGGGAGCAAGCAATAAAATATAGTATTGAACGAATCTTGATCGCATCTCCTGTAAAGGTGGGATAACAAGGTAATCACAGAAAGGCTGGTATGACAAGTTAATTGTGTAGATACAAAAAAAAGGCAAGTAGAAAAAATATGTTACCAAAAGATTTTTGTTAAAGGACATGAACAAGAAAGTCCAACAAAAAGTATCAAAATAAACTAAACGCCTCTAGGACTCCGCTATCACTCACCAGGAATACAAATGACTTAACTACCTTTACATTTTTGCAATTTACAGTTTCACTCTGGCTGTTATAACTTTTAAGTAGCAGGCCAAAAACTAAAAATTTCATTAAAAATTGTCATTACAGGGCACAAACTCTTTTTAATGTGTCATCAAATTAGTTTTGAACAAATAAACAATTCGGATGCCTTGTCATTCTGATTTGTTTAGTAGTTTACAGCCTTCATCTAGCTGTTCTAGATTTTAATGTATAACACAAACACTGGTAATTCTGTCTGAAATCATCGGTATATCTCTTTAGTCATATGACAATTCTGAACAAAAAGAGTGATTTATAGGCCTAGCTTTGCTGAGCATTGTTTGCAAATAAGTTACTCTAGCATTTAAGTTGCAGGAAAAATCTACGAATTTCATCAGAAATTGTGATCAAAGTGCAATAACTCCAACTAAGGAATCATTAGTTTTTGAATTACTGAAAAATTTGTACATCTTGTCATTCTGATTATTGTTTCTGTTTACATTTTACTGAGGTATTATAGTTTATAATTTATAATGCAAACAGATAATTTGGTCTAAATTCGGCATTAAAGACAAAAATATTTGTAAAAATTCAGAAATGTTTCATTATCAGATGATTCAACTATTAAGTCAACTAACAAATTCTACTGAAACAATGTGGTATTTTTAACATAATTTGAGATATTTATATGGGTAAATACAAAAATTTACATAAATTTAGCAATGTAATGATGGGTAGACGATATTTTTGTTATTTAAAAACATTAAGACATATATTTTTTATATAACAAATCAGAAATTTCCCTGCAACTAAAAGGCTTAAAATTAATTATCATCACAGACATCAAGGTAAAAAAAATTATTAGGCCGGACACTTGTCTTGTCTAATCAACACTTGTCAGTGGTGCTTAAACCCAAACAATATTTAATATCCAAATGATTAAGATGTTAAAGAGCCTTTATACCAAAAATTCCAAAATGTTATACAAAATCTGGTAAAGGCTATCTATGTGATCTACATAATGAAAACAAAAAAACCTTAGCATTAAACATTAAAATAATTTTCTAAATTTCAGGGTAGTAGATTTAGACAGTGACAGTTATCTTCTACTGTAAGTGTGTTGAATTTTTGTTGTCTTACAGTTTAGTAAAATTGTATAAATAAAAATTGCAAATTTTCATTAAGAAAAAAAGATTTTTATTGACCCTTGTATTGAAACACGAAGTTTAGGTTCCAATAACAGTTCAAGTAATTATAAATGTAATGAATAACATGATTTTTGGAGGAAAACAGGTGGCCGACAAGTTTATTTACTAAAATCAAGCTTTGCATAATTAAAAAATTTGTTAAAAACAAGAATTATTATTTAAACAAACTGCACCTTGGTTTTAAATGTAGCATTACTGTCAACATTGCATTTTTAAGTAAATTTTATTTTACTTAACACATTAATTTTTGAAGAATGATTTTTGTAATAGATACAGACAGATATATTTCTTATTTCTTTTATGATTAAGTGTACATGTACTAGTAAGCTGTACGAAGTACACTTTAACAAAAAAATCTACAGCAAAATGTACTTTTAAAACATCTGACACAACAGAAAAAAAGCACAAAATAAACAAATATTGGAATGGTAAAAAACCCAAATGATGGACATAATTCTACATTATTGTATAACAATCAACAATAGCTCAACAAACAAATATATACACCACAGCTAACGCTGACATTAATTTGTTTCTAAAGGTTAAACCTTTTTAGATAAATACAAGAGTAACAATTGTGGTTAATTTAATGTTACACTCACCCTGTCTGCAAGTTTGATTTTACTGTGCGATGCTATTCTTAGAAATTATACAATATATGTCTCAAAACATATATAATTTTTTTTTTAAATAGTAAAAAATATAATAACAAAATATTACCCTTTACAAATGTCCTACACTGAATTTGATTCCGATTTCAATCATAAATAAAATATATTGGACACATTCATTTGGTCAAATTTTAGAATGGGTACTCATTTTAGACCCTAAATATGAAGCAGGATCCTCCTTTCAGATCCAATTCCAGATTTCATTACAAACTGAAAATGTGTTATGTACATATATGAAAAATGTTAAATTATAAGGTATAGAATAGAATATGTAAATTCAATTTCAAACTTCAATGAAGACGATATGTGTTGCTTTCTAAGAAAATGATTCAATATAACATTTATATACTGTTTATAATAATTACATGGTTCACCAGTATTTAAAATATGAAATGAGACATATGCTGCAGTTTTAGTCTTTTCTAATTCTCTTAAAGTTTGACCCCATTTAAAGAACATGCTGTACATGTAGAGAAAAATATACAAGACAAGGATGAATTATAATTCTAATAACCCAACATATTTATGTACATAAATGAGTCATGAACAATTTTAAAAAACATTTCCAAAATAGGCATATTAGTGACTGTTCTTACACTTTGGGCCTGCAACAATTATATGTACCAACAAAGAATCTAAAAAACCTGTCTGTTATGGAGATTCCATGTCATTTTTATTGTTTCAATTTAGGGTATAAATTTAACACGAGTTGCCATTGAAAAATAATTGTCAGTTATTCTTATACTGTCATTCTCATTGGTCAATAGTTTGACATGAAAGATCTCATCATTATTAAAAACAATTAACTTGATATCCACTTTTTAAAAATAATTGTTTGTTTCAAAAATTAATTAAGCCAGAAAACATAAATCCAACCAATTACAGATAATAAATTATTAAACAATTATATACATGTAGAAACAAACAAAATATGACTCTAGTTTTTATCTTAAATGATCTCTTTAGTCTTTTCAATACTTCCAGAAATTTTGGTTTAATTAAGGAAATTTTTTGGTGGACCTTAAATTTATTATACTTTTTGAAAAACAGCAACATTGTGACTGGAAATGTAGATTTAAGTTGTAGTCAAAATTGGGCGATATTTTTGACCAGGTATTTTTTATTAATATATGTGAATCAAGCATACAATTAGTCAATTTTGGTAATGCACAACAGAATAAAATTACAGAAAATTTTATTATTTCTGGTTTGATCAAATTAAAATATTGTGTATCCTATTTAAAGTTCAGAGTATTCGAGATATATAGAAAATTTTGTATGTTTGATACTATTTTCAGTATGAAATTAATTTTCTTGTGATCCCGAGGCCCAGCCAATGTAAAACACTATATCTCAGCCATCTATTCTCTACATTTCTGTAAATTCACAATAATCATTCTGAACAAAGTATTTACATTACACAACAAACCTGTTGTTTATCAAAATAATTATGTAAAACAATGGTAAAATTAATCAAAACAAATAAGTTCTATTATTTTTCCGCCTTTTAAAATGAAAATGTTACATGTACTTATGTCTGAAGTTAATTAAAAACTAGATATCAGTGAGATGGTACCCATCTCTGTGGGCCCCGCCGACCTTGAGGTCGAGGTAAAATGTCATCAACCATGGTATGCGACAAATCGCCTTGATATTATCTACCCAAATATCAAAAACCTATCTCAATAGATAAAAAAGTAACAAATCGGACATGAATTTGTTATTCAGAAAGCAATAATGTGACCTTAAGGTCAAAGCTAAAGGTAACGTAAACAACCATGGTATGCGACACATCGCCTTGATATTTTCTACCCACATTCCAAATATCAAAAGTCTATCTCAAAAGATAAAAAAGTTACAGACCGGACATGAATTTGTCATATAAAAAGCAATAATGTAATTTTAAGGTCAAAGGGTATCAACCACGGTATGGGACACATCACCTTGATATTATCTACCTACATTCCAAATATCAAAAGCCTATCTCAAAAGATACAAAAGTTACAGCCCAGACATGAATTTGTCATACAGAAAGCAATAATGTTACCTTAAGGTCAAAGTTCAAGGTCAAAGGTTATCAACCACGGTATGCGACACATCGCCTTGATATTATCTACCTACATTCCAAATATCAAAAGCCTACCTTAAAAGATAAAAAGTTACAGCCCGCACACGATTAGTTCGGACGGACAGACTGATCACTAGAAGGCGTCCGCCACAAAGTGGCGGGGCCCTAATAACCTTCTATCAAATACCAGTGCCTACGTGTGTGTATATGAACAGAGCCAGAAGCTATAAAGTAATACAGTACTGACAAGTAAACAATGCTTTACAAAAATTGATGACTGAACAGTAAACTAAAAACATCAAACTATATTAACATTACACATGTATATTATTTTCTGGTGGGAAAAAATCCACTAAAGGTACATATAAAGATAGTTTCCACTAAACTGTTATTCATTAGAAATAAAAAGAAGTAAAACTTCTATAAAAAAAAGCAATAGTTTGGGTAAACAAAAGATTTCTATGAAATCTATTAATTTGTTGTTTTATGATTGTTTAAATGTAGATTCATCAAAAATGCCTTTTTATAAAAACCACATGTACATGTACTTAAATTACACATAATTCCAACATAATATCATTGAATTTTTAAAAAAACTAAACTAACATCAACAACAAATTGTATCATACATAAACATTGAATTGCTTTTAACTCTTGTAGTGGTTAAGAAAATGTACTACTTCTTGGTTTTCCTCTACCAAGGTGAAATCCCAATGTACCGTCTGGGCCTTTTGGTTGACGTATAACTCCTTCCATATCAAGCATACGTTTTTGGGCAGTACCACCATTCGAAGCCAGGGGACTTTTCTCCTGATTGGCTTTAAGCAATCTTCTACGAATCCATGGACTCGATGGACTACTTTCACCTCCTGATGAACAATCATTGTTATATTGCTTTCGACTGGGTTCAGGACTACTTCGAGGACTCAGATTTGGGCTGTTGTCAGCCAAGGGAGATTTTCCATGCTGAAATTTATGACGCTGTAATCTTGGACTAGTCATTGGACTTGATTTTGGACTAGATCTGGGTGAATTACTAGGGCTGAGCTTATTAACTTCCAAATGATTTGGACTTAAACTTTTCTGATGTGGTTGACGACCACGTCCCGATTGTTCAACCTCTGAGCCACTACTATAACAGGAAGAATCATTGTTTTTAGTTAGTTCATCAACACGATTTTTCTTTCGTCTTTCTCGCCTTTTTTTCTGCTTTTTTGGATCTTCCTCATCCTCCTCTTTTCCTGTATCATTATCCTCCTTCTTATCCTTCTTCTTTTGATTAGATAACAGAACAACCCTCATTCCTTTTCTCCAGTCATCATTATTATTTAATGTTTCTGCTGCAATCTTTGCATGTTCATGTTTTTCGAATTCAACAACTGCACATGTTGTCGTCCCTATTTCAGGATGTTTGTTTGCATGTTTCTTTACATCTTGGGGAATTGTTTTCCCTGGACGTAAAATTCTAATTAATGATACATCGCCACATTTAGCAAATATCTCTGCAATATTTTCAATAGTAGGATTCTCCATGGGAAGATTAACAACAACCACCGATCTAGATGGTGTTGTTTCATCAAATTCTGGTAGAGGATCCGTTCTACGAACTTTTCTTCCTTCTTCATTTACTTCAAGTTTATCAGAGTGTCTTAAACTATATGCAACAACTCTGTAGTCCTTTGTCATAGATTTCATTTTCTTGAATGAAGTAATAAGTTTTATACTAACATATCCTTGTTTATTTCTCCGCACATGTTTTAAAAGAAATGCGTCTTTCAAAATGTTTGCATCTGAGAAATAAAACTCCACTTGTTTTATTATTTTATCGCGTAGCTCATCGTCGGGAGGATGAAATTCTGGTTCAGGCGATTTCGAACGGTCGTTGTCGTCAGATTGGTGACGACTCCCACCTCCCTCCTCCTCACTGGTGTAGAAACTACTATTCGCATCATCTTCTACTTTTAGTTGGTCTACTCGAACATTCAATATAGGTGATTTCACGGCCACGTTTTCTTCGCTGTTTTGAACATCTGGAGAAGATGGAACAGTTTCCTCTCGAATTTCTGGGATATTTACACTTACAGTATTCTCACTCATGGTAACACTTTTTTTTAGATAACTAACAGGTAAATTCAGTGGCTATCAAATGTTATCTAAGGTGGTAAAACTGTAGGAATTCCCACAGAACTGCCTACCCCAGATTAAAACAGCACTTTCTAAAATATCCCAAATGACGTAGCAATTAGACAACTTCCGTTTCCGTTGTAGCGTAAAAAATGCAAGTTCCGTAAAAAATGCAAGCGCGCATGTGCAAAATCACATATCTCTTCCGGTGTAAAAAATGCAAGTTTAGTAACTTCCGGTTCGCTGTGGTATTCGAAAAAACCTTTAATAATTTGTATAGAAATATTGTCATTGATTAACTCATTCTTTTTAAGATGTAATAACTCCAGGGCTAATGAATTTTATCAATTTATGATATAAGAGGTGACGATAAATAATTTAACACAATGAATTCTTTGAATATCTCAACTTCGTTGATTTTCACAGTTCGTGGACGGCTTTGATATGATACATTTATCGATAATTTGATTTTATATTTAAAATGCTATTGAATTTTTGTGGAAAGCCATTTACTGCCGTTTGTTTTAAATATAAGAAACCTTTTCTTTCAATATTTTTGCTGAAAGTTTCTAATAGTTGTTTAAGGATTACATAAATTTTATATATTTCCAAGTGAACTGTTTCAAACTTTTACATAAATGAAACAAAGGCAATTAAATGTAATATTCAAAATACATTTTTAAAATAAAAACTTTTAAAATGCATAACAGAAACATTCAATGTGTTTTTGCAGGCTGGTCTGCAATAAAAACTTTCATAATTTATGGCTGTTCTGAACTAACTTTGATTATAATAAATTGGTAGAATTTGCAATCAAAACTTGACTTCTGTTACTTATCTTTGAATAACAATCTTTAGTTATATTTACTGTATAAAGTAAGTGATTTATGTTTTCTATAGATTGTATGAAATATTACTGAATATAGGTAAAAACTTGCATTTTTTTACAGCTGTCTTCAAACTAATTTCTGATATAAATTGGTCGAGTTTGCTATAAAAACTCATTTTCTGTTACTTATCTTGAATAAAAATCTTTAGTTATATTTCCTAGTACTATATAGAGTATGTAATTTATGTTTATCTCCAGTTTTTATGAAATATGGTTCAATATAGGTAAAAACTTGCATTTTTTATGGCTGTCTTAAACAAATTTCTGATATAAATTGGAAGAGTTTGCAATAAAAACTCGACTTCTGTTATTTATCTTGAAAAAAAATCTTTAGTTATATTGCTAGTGCTATATAGAGTAGATAACTTCTGTTTTTATCAAGTTTTTATGAAATATGGTTTAATATAGGTAAAAACTTGCATTTTTTACGGCTGTCTTAAACTAGTTTCTGATATAAATTGGTAGAGTTTGCAATAAAAACTTGACTTCTGTTACTTATCTTGAATAAAAATCTTTAGTTATATTTGCTAGTGCTATATAGAGTAGATAACTTCTGTTTTTATCCAGTTTTTATGAAATATGGTTTAATATAGGTAAAAACTTGCATTTTTTACGGCTGTCTTAAACTAGTTTCTGATATAAATTGGTAGAGTTTGCAATAAAAACTTGACTTCTGTTACTTATCTTGAATAAAAATCTTTAGTTATATTTCCTAGTACTATATAGAGTAGGTAATTTATGTTTATCTCCAGTTTTTATGAAATATGGTTCAATATAGGTAAAAACTTGCATTTTTTACGGCTGTCTTCAACTAATTTCTGATATAAATTGGAAGAGTTTGCAATAAAAACTCGACTTCTGTTATTTATCTTGAAAAAAAATCTTTAGTTATATTGCTAGTGCTATATAGAGTAGATAACTTCTGTTTTTATCAAGTTTTTATGAAATATGGTTTAATATAGGTAAAAACTTGCATTTTTTACGGCTGTCTTAAACTAGTTTCTGATATAAATTGGTAGAGTTTGCAATAAAAACTTGACTTCTGTTACTTATCTTGAATAAAAATCTTTAGTTATATTTGCTAGTGCTATATAGAGTAGATAACTTCTGTTTTTATCCAGTTTTTATGAAATATGGTTTAATATAGGTAAAAACTTGCATTTTTTACGGCTGTCTTAAACTAGTTTCTGATATAAATTGGTAGAGTTTGCAATAAAAACTTGACTTCTGTTACTTATCTTGAATAAAAATCTTTAGTTATATTTCCTAGTACTATATAGAGTAGGTAATTTATGTTTATCTCCAGTTTTTATGAAATATGGTTTAATATAGGTAAAAACTTGCATTTTTTACGGCTGTCTTAAACTAGTTTCTGATATAAATTGGTAGAGTTTGCAATAAAAACTTGACTTCTGTTACTTATCTTGAATAAAAATCTTTAGTTATATTTGCTAGTGCTATATAGAGTAGATAACTTCTGTTTTTATCCAGTTTTTATGAAATATGGTTTAATATAGGTAAAAACTTGCATTTTTTACGGCTGTCTTAAACTAGTTTCTGATATAAATTGGTAGAGTTTGCAATAAAAACTTGACTTCTGTTACTTATCTTGAATAAAAATCTTTAGTTATATTTCCTAGTACTATATAGAGTAGGTAATTTATGTTTATCTCCAGTTTTTATGAAATATGGTTCAATATAGGTAAAAACTTGCATTTTTTACGGCTGTCTTCAACTAATTTCTGATATAAATTGGAAGAGTTTGCAATAAAAACTCGACTTCTGTTATTTATCTTGAAAAAAAATCTTTAGTTATATTGCTAGTGCTATATAGAGTAGATAACTTCTGTTTTTATCAAGTTTTTATGAAATATGGTTTAATATAGGTAAAAACTTGCATTTTTTACGGCTGTCTTAAACTAGTTTCTGATATAAATTGGTAGAGTTTGCAATAAAAACTTGACTTCTGTTACTTATCTTAGTTATATTTGCTAGTACAATATAGAATAAGTAACTTATGTTTTTATCCAGTTTTTATGAAATTATGGTTTAATATAGGTAAAAACTTGCATTTTTTACGGCTGTCGTGAACTAGTTTCGGATATTAATTGGTAGAGTTTGCAATAAAAACTTAGAACATAGAGTATTCTATATATTTTAGATACACTGTATATAAAACACCTGGTTCAATACTTGTTAATGGCTTCAAAGGGCAAAATGTGTCAAAAGATCATCTTTGAATTCATTTTAAATTCATTCCAAAGATTAATACAGGTTGAACTGAATCATGCTCGGTGTGCCAATATGAACTTAAGTGAGATACTTCAGTTTGTAAATGATACCAGTACATGTGGTCTTAAATGAAATTAATTTTGCTTTTGTTTTGCCAGATTAAATTAAATCTAACACTAAACTTACCATGGTCTTTTATTTGAAACTTATCATTTCCACCTTGCTCTGTACAACTAGTTTCAAATTATTACATGATTTCCATGCCATTGTGAAAGTTTAACAATTACTTGTCAGTGTAATACTTTGTATACCAATTCTTGTCAATGACCTGCAGTTATACCTTTGTTAAATACGGAACTTAAAAAATTAAATCAGTATAAAGAAAAGAAATAAAGATAATATTAATTGTTGCTGGGCTGGATTAGGGGGTGATTTTGGTAAAAGTGGGGACTGATTTTATTTTTTCAGGTGGGGCGATTTGACCTGCTTCCCATAAAAGTAGTTACTTGTTGTGTTAAAACATTCTAGTTTATTTACAGATTTTGTTTAGGGGTGGGGAGGGGTTGATGGTGGCAAAAAGGGAGAAGTGTAATATATCATTGGACTTTTCATTATTAATATAATGATTGACACAATCTCTCATTACTGTTAACACACTCCACACAATAATACTCTTATTTGTGTAATCTTGATTTAACTGTTGAGTATACCTGTTTATTTGTGACAAATTTCGCTTACTTGGGACTTGGTACACTCCGTCCATTATAAATAGTAGAGCACTGCATTAAACCACTGAACACAAAATATTATTTAAGGCCGATTATTTAAATATTTATATTCGTAATGCGGCAGTATTCATTTCCTTCAACAAAGTCGTAATTTACCGGCTCAAAAAAATGCAGAACACAACATACATGTACAACTATTACTATCAATGATTATAACTTATAACCCCTGACTTCAATATTAATTTACTCAACAAAGAAACAAATATTCGTGCATTTACTATTTTGATTTTCAAGATTTATTGCCATTTTGATGCGACTTGCAATTTTTACGGACTTGCGATTTTTACAACAGTCAGCGTAAAAAACACAAGTTTTGACCGGAAACCGGAAGCGGAACTTGCATTTTTTACGGACTTGCAGATTTTACGCTACACCGTCCTAATGCAAAATCGATGGATAATCTCAAAGGACTATTCGTTTCAAAAGCGCTGAAAAATATAGCGTGTTGTTTTCGTTCATGCAGATCTAAATAAAGCCATAACAAACATCTATCATTATTTAAAAAAGTACCTAGTGTAAAAATCTGTAAATCCTTGTCATTTCAGTGTCATCAAATAAAATCAGAATTACAAGTTTGATGACTGTGAAGCTCTTCCTATAAAGGAAAAAAAATATTCTTCTTTTATTGTATACAGAATAGAATCAGAATATTACATTTATGTATTGCGTAAATCATTTCAATTTTCATTCGATGTAAATAGATAATGCTTTTGTGTGCTACCAATCTGCATCCCTCCAAGTCGGGGGTTTTGATTCCGCCTTCGCTTCCGCATTTGTTAATTAAAATGTTAAACTCTTTAATTTTGAAAAAATGATAACTTTGTGTTTTTTATAAAGAGATTTATTGTTCTCATTCTTTTCTATTGCATTTCTATTGCATTTCAAACTGATTTATAACATTTTTCACACAGAACACATACATTGGAATTTGCATTAGTAAACATAACGAAAAATTGATTTTTCATAAATATGAAAAATATATACTTTGAAAGGAAGTTTTTAAAACAAATACTGTAGAATCCGTGATCGTTTAGTGCCTGAAGAAAAAAAAATGGATTTGCAGATTTGCGGATTCTGATATATTTTGGCATAACTGACGCAAATCGGCAAATCCATTGAAATACAATTACTTTGATATTAATGATCTTTTATTTTGCATGGTTTTTATGTGACTAAATAGGAGTTGTGCAAAATCTGAAAAATTATTATTTTTCTAATAAGTATTAATTTTGTCATTAACCGGAAGTTTATGTTCAAATATTCGTCTATGCAAATATACAACCAAAGAGCTAGTCCGAGAATCCTCTGCCGTCTAATTATAGATTACAGATTCCTGATTCAATACTATATCAAACGAGTTTAAAAACAAAGAAAACCGACCGAACAACAAGTAAGTGATTCAATACACCTTAAATATGAGAAACTTGAAAAAAGACATCAATCAGTGCTACTTCAGTCTGATGAGAACTTTCGTACGGCGTCTCTTTACTGTTTCTTAGACCAAGACTAATGGTTTACAGAGTTAAGAAATGCCACAATCCCATCGTTAGTTGCACGTGTCCAAACTGTCTTTATTTCAGCACATCTTTATCACGCCCTCCCTCCTTTTTGTTAGTGTCGATACGCATCGATAGTAACAAAGGGGGAGCAAGTTCAAGATTTTAATTATATTGTAACAAAGCTTAACTTTGGATTAAATATATAGTGCATTTGTGATGGATGTACCTGCTATGGAAAGTGAAAAAAAAATCAATTGTTATCCTTTCAATAAGTTTAGTTGTTGTTGTTTCTTGTTTTTCTTAAATTATTTTTTGTACTGACATTTAGGATATAACTGTATTCTTGCCGACAGTATACAAATGCACTTGATAGCCGAGAAATACATGTATGTTGTTCGAGCAGCCTTGACATTTAATCGCCTTAGGCGTATAAAGTATTATTGTTTTATTACTTGTTATTTAGTTGTTGCTAAATGCAAATTAATACCTAGTTCTTTTTGATGGGCATATGACGACAATGTTTTACCACACTAATTCGTCTTATTTAACCAGGGACATTATGTACTAGTATAGACTGTCCGCGATTTACTGGTCACACTAATTCGTCTTATTTAACCAGGGACATTATGTACTAGTATAGACTGTCCCCGATTTACTGGTCACACTAATTCGTCTTATTTAACCAGGGACATTATATATGTTTCTAGTATAGACTGTCCCCGATTTACTGGTCACACTAATTCGTCTTGTTTAACCAGGGACAATATAGACTGTCCCTGATTTACTTGTCTCATAAGTTAAATCCGTATTGGTAGCTAATTAGCGACAATGACATAGACTTCGCCAACTTTAAAATTTATCACATCTTTACAAAACTGCACAGAGAATGGACAATTGACACAAGCACGTGAACCTATCTAAGTATATGCAAATTTGTCGTCTCTATGTGCGACCTAGAACGAATAATTGTACCCTCTGTTTTTTGGTTAATCCGACGGCAAATCACAAAATTAACTTTGGATTATAACGGCAGTAAAATTCGGCCTATGTGCAACCTAGTCAAACTTACAGACTGTCTTTAACTAAATGCGGTCTGTTCTATACGAACCCAGCTATTCATATTTTATCATCCTGTGCAGGATCACTAACATTTTTACGACACGATCTTTGGTGTGAGATCATTAACATTAGGCCTATCGAAAATAGTGTCTCGCTTGGACGAAACTACGCAAGCTTTGAACATTTTGTCATGCAATTCGGATAGATTCTTTGAACTTTCACTCGATGACTCCGAACCATTTAGCATAATTTGTGTGAAAAGACATCTATAAACTGTGCAAAGCAGGACTGAACCCAACCAGTTGTTAGTCTCTTTTCTGTCGAGAAATTTGGTCTAAGCATTTATTGACTACGTAATATTTGAACACTGGGATTTTTATCCACCATATGTATTATTTAAGAAATAATTCACGGAGGCTGTGGTTTATCATTGTTTTACCACGGGGTGACCATTTATGTCGTATTATTTTATCCCGAGCGAAAGCTTCCTCCCCCTCCCCCCCAAAAAAATGGACGCCATGATATAGCAGAAAATTGCTGAAAGTGGCGTTAAACGCCATTTAGCAAACAAGAAACAAATTCTTCGTTTAAACGTAAAAAAAAACATAAAAGTAAGCAGTCCATGCAAGAATGCTAGCCTATCAAATGTACTGACTGATTACCAGAGATTTTCTCTCAAATATTCATATAAAATCAGGAACCTTAGTTAGTTAGTTATACTAGTCACAGATAAAATATATATACATGTAGAGCAATATACCAATTCAAATTCAGAAGTAGCTTACCTTAAATCTAAACTAAAGACTTTTGAAACGGTCCCTTACGCATGATGTTCACATACTAATAGAAGACTTATAAAATAAAGAAAATGAAGATTAAATCTCTTTACAGAATTAAGCAGTTGTTTATTTTTGTTTTTTTTGTTGAGTTTCTTTATTAGTCACATTGCAAGAGTTTCTTTATTATAAATATTTTGTTGTCGGAACATCCCGTATATTCCAAGATGGCGGACGTCAGTATTGAAATTTTGGAAAATCGAATTTTATCACTCGAAAACATCGTTTTTGGGAGTTCTGAAAAGGATGCACTGTACCCAAAAGTACGGCATAGTAATATCTTAAAACTAAAGAATTTAACTTCACACTGATTCTATTGTCAGATCCCAATAAACATTAATGAATCCTGATCACTCGGAACAACGCAGAGTACTCCGAGAAATCCTCTGCCGTCCAACGTTTTTTTTTAGCGTGGGACGTCAGAGAGCTCTTCATAAGCAAAACAGCGCATTTTGCGACACGGGTTTGAGTCGGCAAATTTAATGTCAAGATGTTACAAAACATGTTCGTCCAGTTAAACTATAAATAGTAAATATTTTATTTGTTCAACACATTTATAGTCAATTTTACCATGTCGGTCCGACGGGTTTTGCCTGACAAAATAGAATACTGCTTACCGCGTATGGTCAAGTTTATGGTACTTTTGTAGATCTCATATTACACTTTTTGAAAGCAACAATTATTTTCGACAGTTAATCGGCGTTCTGAAATGCGGCTGAATTTTCATTTTGATAAATCGAATTTCCATACTAAATTTTGACCTTGTTTTGAACGGAAGTGTACGTTAGGAAAATTCCATTGTTGTCTATTCGTAATCCTTCGGGTAATGTTGTCTGCAGTTAAGGCGGGAAAAGCTTGCGGTTTGTCCGAATACCATTGAACGTCACGAAAGCAGACGAACGTTTGTAAACAACATTAGACCCCTTTAGAATCAAAAATGGCTGACTTCCTATGGAAATTCAATTTATCAAAATGAAAATTCAGCCGCATTTCAAAACGCCGATCAACTGTGGAAAATGATTGTGATTTCAAAAAGTGTAATATGAGATCTACGAAAGGACAATATACTCGACCATACGCGGTAAGCAGTATTCTATATTGTCAGGCAAAACCTGTCTGACAGACACGGTAAAATTGATTATACAATAAATGGTTATAACACACAAAATGCAATTAATACCACATGATTAATACAACAACAGAAACTGGGTCTTGATACAATATGCTTCTTTAGATATATTTCTCTGTGAATATAATCATCATACCTTCAATCTAATTAAATTAATTAAGCTAATTAAAACATTGTTCAAAATGAAAGCGAAATGTCAGAATGTAAGGGTATCGACGGAAATTAACTTAGAAATGGACTTAAATCATCTTAGGGGTCTTCCATAATTATCAACCATTTTTACAAGTGTGCAAAAAGCACACTTTTTGAGACCCCCCACCCCCATCAAAAAGTGTACATCAACCATTAAACTAATATTAAAACCGAACTCCAAGGAAACGAAAAATTTCAGAAAATAAAAAAAAAGTGTACGCAAAAATGTCGAAATTTTTTACCCCCTCCCTCAAGTGTGTGGTTTGCACACTTATCTATGAAAATGGTTGACAATTATGGACGACCCCTTCATTGAAGGTATGATGATTATATTCATAGAGAAATATATCTAAAGAAGCAAATTATATATAGTTTAACTGGACGAAAACGTTTTTTAACATCTGGACACGATGAAATTTGCAGACTCTGTCACTCAGACCCATGTCGAAAAATCCGCTGTTTTGCTTATGGAGAGCTCTCTGATTACCCACGCAAAAAAAAATATATATAAATTGTTGGACGTCAGAGGATTCTCGGACTACACGCACAGGCACTTGGGGCTGGTCCTCGTTTGGTCAGGATAATTTATATTGATTAAAATGCTAATAAATGAGTTTACAGTGCGTATTCAATCATTTGGCAACCAGTCTGAAATGTTTATTGCGAAATATTGCCCTCGGACAAATAAATATAAATTCAGTACAACACCAAGGCCACGGACATGTACAAATGAATAAGTTTTTACATGCATTTTTGAAGGAAACGGGGTCGATTTTGATATAATGTGGGGAAAAAACAGTTTTTACCTGCCAACTTTCATATATGTAAAACAATTACTTGACCCTGTCTACATTGGTTTCTAGTACTGTTCTGAATTGAGTTATCTTCATGAAGGAACCGAGAAACCCTACCTTTTTGTTTCCAATGTCATTATACTCGTAATTTTAAGAATTTAAACTAGTTTGAAAGAAATCAGTCAATAACCCTTGATGGAAGTAGTCTTTATCGTTATTGAGATAGTGAGTACAGAAAAGCCTCAACAACGTTAATACCCACTACTCTTTTACTATCAGCACAATCTTTCCGTTTTTGTTATATTCTGAAAGTACTTTTGTGTCTGAAGTACTTTTGGGTGGTACAATTTTCATACTCCCAGTTAATAACATAGGTTACTGATTGTTTTACCTGGCTGATCTGAACATGTAATATGTGTATTGACTTTTGCTTGTATAATCAAATCGCTACACTTTGTGCCTTCATCTTGATTATGTATTATGTCAGTACTAACCTGTGATTTAGAATATATTCTTAATGTGATCTGTTGTAACGCTTTCTTTATCCTGTTTAAGTATTTATAATTTTTTTTCTTGTGGCAATTGTTGATTTAGATTGATACATTGTACTTGGTACATTTTAAGTTGAGAACTTGCTAATTATCTATGTGGTTTCAACCTATTTTTGGCACTATAAATTGATAAAGTACTGTAAAATTTTCTATTTTGTATTCATGTACACTCTATGATATACAGTTAAAATAATAGAAAAATCATGGTAGTATTCTGCAAAATTGTGACTTGATGCTGTATTATATTAGTTTTAAAAAAAGTTTGCTAATTATGGTAAAAAAATAACAAGTATATGTACAGGTTTAATTTTTAAAGGAAATAAAATTAAGTTTCTTTTCCAGTAATACAAATGACATTATACATACAGTACACACAAGAACACAGTGACATTTTTTTTAAATTAAGTTTTATGTAAAGCATTTCCAGTAATTAATTTATTTTAAAAAATTTTCATTTCTAGATTGTATAAAGTTTTATTTTTTTTGGTACATACATGTAGTATTATTGTACTGTTAAATTCAGTAGGTGATCTATATGGAGGTGTTTTGTTGTATTGATGCTCAACTTGCAATGTCACATGTGTTTCTTTTTCTTTTGCATGTTGCATGTTGTGATTGAATGTTTGTTTTGTTTTTTCTACTCACAGGATACCAAACCTAAAGATCAGGTAAATATTCTAAATTTATACAAGTAAATCAATATTTTTACTTGAGTACACTATAAAGTGTTTATAACCAAGAATCTAAATGTACCAGTTATGCTACTGCTGGTAGTAAATATAAAAACTTGTGTGTGTTACATGTTGTTATACATACTGATACAAGTGGTCAAGATTCTGAATACATGCAGATTAGTTCTACTACTGATAGTGGTAATGATTCTAAATAACTGGGGGCCTCAGTGGCTGAGTGGTTAAGGTAGTTTGTCTACTGTTGATCACATGGTCTGTCAACACTAAGATTGCGTGTTCGAGTCTCACTATGGGCAGGGTGTGCTGGACTCTAATCTTAATTGACAAGGATTGACAGTTTTCTTACCAAACGTTGGGGGTTTTCTCTGGGTACTTAGGCATTAAACAACATTGAAACAATTCTAAATACATGTGCAGTATTTGACACTTCTTATTGTAAAATTTCAAAGTACATATACATATAATTTTTACACTAGTACATATACATATAGTTTTTACACTAGTACATATATACATATAGTTTTTACACTAGTACTGCTACATATACATATAGGTTGTACACTAGTAGAGTAGTGGTATAACTAAGACATATAGAACCTTTGTAATATACACTATGTGGTATGCATTATTGCATAAAGTTAAACTCAATGTATTGGTAATTCACCCACCAGGAAATTTGTCATTTTCATTCATCTGTTGCATGCAGTCATTTTTCCTATCAATTTCCTTTTCAGCTTTTTATGGTTTTCTAACAGTTTTGTATGTAATTCAATATAAATTAATTACTATGTGGAATAAGTTATACAATCAGTTACAAGGGGGGACTTGGAAATATAAGGAGGCATGGATTTGTTTATGCATCATTAATTTGTAATATATTCTCATGATATAATGATATTTACATTGCTCGTGAAGAGTATTATTTTCACTACTACATGTAACATGGAATGCAGGTGAGACTTTTTTGTGTGAACTATCAGATTATTTGTTTTTAGAGTTTGAAATTTGAAATATGGACACATTTATTCATTACTATGTTGATATATTTAGAATATGTATGTCTTTCATCGATATCCTAGATTTCTATTGGTTCAAACCGTTACAGATGACATAGAATCATTCTTTGCATTTCTTAATGAAACTGGTAGCCATGAATAGCAGGCGCTTTCTTGACGACGTCCACAGTACACTAAAAAATGCAGAATGATTTAAATCAACAAAAATACAATGTATACGATATAAAACAGGACCCCTGCATTTTTATATGAAATAAAATGCAGGCTTTCAAGCCAGCCCTTTTTTCCTAATTTTCCTTTTTTTCACAAACAGCCCTAAAATTCCTAATTAAAGCTGTAAAATACTAAAAAAGCCCTACTTTAAAATCCTAATTTTTTTAATTTTCAAAATTTAAAAAATAAAAGTAAAAAATAAACATAAAATAGATTAAAGTTAAATGCTAGCTTTAGACTTTCAGAAATATGCATTTGCCACCCAGGAGACTATTTGATGGTCATCCAAATGGCCTTCTGAATTGATAATTAACTTTTGTACTATTGTTCTGTGCCCAAAATGGTGAGTAAATCTAAATTTTTTAGTCTTAAATCATTAGAAAATAGCACATTTTATCCCTTATTTTTATTTAAAAACCCCTAAAAATTCCTAAAATTAGCCTTTATTTTTTTAGAATTCAGCCCTAAAAAAAGCTCTTATTTTTGCAAAAAGTAGCTTGAAAGCCTGAAAATGTAAATATAAGAATTGAATGCATTCTTTTGAAGTTTCATTGCCGTATGAAAGCGTTGACCGAAGCACATTTTTATCATGAAGTGCAACCATGCTCCATTGAATATGCTTAGGTCAACACTTTCATATGTCAATGAAACTTCAAAAGAATGTATTCAATTCTTAAATGAAAACATTTTTTTGCATAGACACAATTTTTTGCAAATATGTGCATGTAGAAAGTACATGTAGTTGGTTCAACATTTTATTTAAGAATTTGACAGGCTATAAAAAATGTCCCTTGTGGAATTACATGTTGCCCTTTCAATGCCCTTTTTAGCTCACTTTGAAAGGTTCATGTGAGCTTTTGCCCTCACTTGGCATCCATCGTCCATTGTAAACTTAAAAAAAAATCTTCTCTTCTGAAACAACTCAACCAATTTTTTTCAAACTTGTCCACAATCATCCTTATGGTTTCCAGTTTCAAAATTGTACCCAAGGTGTTTATCAACGGACAATTGCTGCTGTTACTAAAAATAGAACATGGGTGTCAACACATGTTTTTGGTCAATATCTAAAAAATTATAATAGCTATAGAGAAAACCTTCACTTCAACACTGTTCAAATCGATCAGCACATTAAGGTATACAATAGTTGCTATTAGTGTGATGTTGTAATATGGCTTCCTGTAGGAGTTATTGCCCTTTAATGACAATTTTTGACAAAATTTTCAGTTTAAATTACAATATAACTTGTAGCGGGGAAAATAGGGTATCAATTTTGTGTAATCAACTGCTCCTACACTTTTCAACCCAGATATTTGGAACTTCTCATAAAGATTGCACATGTATTGAAGTTTTGCTGCTGCTATTATGGAATTTTTTTCCTAATTTTCCTGACATAGGAACAAGTCATTTTTCAGAACATTTGCAGAAGACGGTACCTATTTTGTGTAAACAACCCCTCCAACATTTTTTTACACAGACCCGAAAACCTCTTCCAACTAATTGTAAATCATTCCCTATTTATTAAAGCACTTGCTTTGCAACCTGGCCATTTCAGACTTGCGATTTTTCATAAGTTAAGCCTAAACAAAAATGACTTTAATGCACATTGTTTACCTTCAGAAAATTTTTTTTTCTGCTATCAATACATTTGCTGTTCAATAAATAAATTTTTGCTTCATTCATCACAAAGAATAAAGTCTCCTGGTACCCTTGTCTTCACTTTTTAACATTATTTAGTATTCTGTACTGGTTTATGACATGTTGTCGTATAGGATATCTGTTTGTGATGTAAGGCTATCAATAGAATGTGTTCCCCAAATTTCGTGTTTGAAATTGAATGGAAGTGCACTTTTTTCATGTTTGTTATTAGTATACATTGTTTACATGGTTGTAGGATTAAAAAAATTATTACATTGTCAGAAAATATAAAGTTTATTTTTACTTGTCACAAAGCAAGTGAGAAAGTATCGATAGGAAAATTATGCAATTTGAAGCCCTTGCCAGGAATCTTACTTAAAATTCCATAATTTTCCAACCACTTGTCCGATGTGGAAAAGAAAGTTATCATCACTAGTGAATATGTGGTTCTCATCTATTCCTTGATTTAAAATACAAGGTACTTTTCTTGATATAACCAGTGCTTGTTTTCAAATAAGGTCAAAAGATGTAAAAGTTATTTCCCTTTAAATATTGATGTTGAACACAATTATATCAGGTTAGTCATTCAGGCTCCTTGGAATCTTTGGTTACTACACCCAAATGCTGTTGTTTCTTCTTTAAAATATTCTATTAATAATAATATCTCCATTGAATCTTTGGAAATGACCACACAAGATGGACATAGGGGATAATCAATTGGTTATGACCATGAATGCCCCAAAATGCAACTGAATAAACAAGTACATGAAATGTGTTTCCTGCAAGAGTAACTTGTTCCGAAATGAAAAGTAATTAACTACAGTACTAGTAAAGTATAAATTCTAGTTTAATATAATCCATATGTAATAATAACAAATAAGAGGTAATATACACTTTTATTTTACTATACCTACCACAAATCCCTTTTAAATTTGCTATTGGAGAGGTTTCCTGTAAACAGAAAAGTAACCTATTCTCAAAATGTTTTGTTGTTGCAAATTGTCCTTATTAGCTCACCTGGATGAAAGATCAGTGTAAGGTTTTCTCATCACTTGGTGTCTGTCATCAGTCTGTCAGTCTGTCAGGCATACACTTTTTAGCTCACCTTACCCGAAGGGTCATGTGAGCTATTACCATCACTTGGCGTCCGTCGTCGTCCTTAACTTTTCTTTAAAAATCTTCTCCTCCAAAACCACTGAAGGGATTGCTTTGAAACTTTGCACACATCATCAGTAAAATGTCCTCTACCAAGTTTGCACAAATCATGGCCTCAGACCAACCAACATGGCCACCATGGCTAAAAATAGAACAAGGGGGTCAAAATACAGTTTTTGGCTTATAGTTCAAACCGAAGAGACCTTCCTTCTTCAGCATCAAAAGCTGTACAAAACACTTCATTGGGTCAGAGTTGTATGACGACTTCATGTAGGAGTTATTGCCCTTTAATTGTTGAAATTGATGATTTTTGCCATTTTTGAATCAAAATCTTGAAAATTATTATAACTAGAGAAAAAGTTAGCATTGCTTAATTGTTCTGCTCTATGAGAGCTACAAAAATAGCTTTAGAGTCAAGATTGTCTGATTAACCGTTAAAGTGTTATTCTTCTTGAACTGTTTTTTTAATCAGTTTTAATTGATTTTTTTTAATTTTCTCCTCTGAAACCACTGAAAGTACTGGTTTGAATCACATCATCTGTCAAATGTCCTCAACCAAATTTGCACAAACCATGGCCGCAGATTAACCAACATGGCCACCATGGTTAAAAATAGAACAGGGGGGGGTAAAAATACAGTTTTTGGCTTACAATTCCAAAAGTATTACAGATACAGGAAAACTGAAGAGACATTCCTTCATCGGTATCGTAAGCTCTACCAAACACTCTATTGGGTAGAAGTTGTATGTTGACTCCTTGTAGGAGTTATTGCCCTTTAATTGTCAAAATGATTTTTCCAATTTTTGCCTCAAAATCTTGAAAATTATTAGAACTAGAGAAAAAGTTAGCATTGCTTAATTGTTCTGCTCTATGAGAGCTACAAAATAGCTTTGGAGTCAAGATGCTCTGACTAACCTTTTAGGAATTATTCTCCTTGAACATTTTTATTATCAATTTTAATTGATTTTAAAAAATCTTCTCCTTTTTAACCAATGAAAGGACTGCTTTGAAACATTGCACACATCATCTTTAGGATGTCCTCTACATACATTGTGCAAATCATGACAGCTGAATACATACATAGCTATGTTGGCTTAAAATAGAAAAGTGGGGGGGGGGGGGGGGGAGGGGTCAAGCGAGTTTTTGACTGATAGTTAAAAAAGTATAACAGGAACAGCATACAGCAAATTTGAAGTGAACCTCCCTTCTCCCTCTAAGCATCAAAAGCTCCTTCTTAGAGGAGTTATTTCTCTTAAAAGGTCAAAATTAATGACTTATGCAGAAGTGTTGGGCAATTCCTTATAGGAAAGAAAAGCTGGATAAAAAAAGAGTTGTTTGGTTTCAGGTTCAGGTGAGCGACACAGGCTCCTGGGAGCCTATATTTATAAAATCTTCTCTTCTGAAAACACTTGGCAAATTTGTTTCATCAAAATTATAATAGCTAAAGGAAAAAACTTTTAATCAAATTCAAATTAGCACTAGTGTAAAAGTTGCCTTGCAGTTTTTGCAATATAATTTGAAAACTATAAGAGCCAGATAGACAATGTAAATTGCAAAATCATCAGCTGAAGAAAAGCTGAAAGTGTCGTTAAACATCATTCAAACAAACAAAAATCAAACAATCATTCAGTTCCCAAAAATTATTTGACCACCCATTAGATTGCCCTTTTTGCCCTTAACTGACAATTTTATTTATTGAAATTTTATTTTTTACCCTGTAACTTAAAATCTATAACATCTTGATTTAAAATGGAAAAAAATATTGGAAAAATGATCAGCAATACACACAATTCACCTGATTGGTCTGAAACTGTCAGATGGCAGACGCTGTATAGCAGCTATTGCCCTTAAATGAAGATTTTTAAACAAAATTACAAGTTTTTGTCATAGAAATGAAAAACTAATACATAGAGTAAAACTGTAATAGCAAAACATAATCATAAAGAAAAGGCATAGAAACCAATTAAATTTTGCAAACATTGTCTGATAGCCCCCTGATAGGAGTTGTTGCCCTTAAATGACAATTTTGAAGGAATTTGCAATTTTTGCTAAGCAACTTAAAAGCTATAACATGTTCAGCTGGAATGACACTTTAAATTGCCAAATATTAAAGTTATCTGGAAGTCATGTGTCTTCCTCCTGGGAGCCTTTTGTTCGACTACAATAATTAGTACTCTCTATAAGTAGACATTTTATATGGCTGCTTTAAGCTATGACATAAAGAACAAAAGGCACACTTTTTGACCAAGAACCCTGACATGTTAATAATATACAAGCTGTTTTGGAAGTAAACACATAATTTTTAGATACTTAACCTCATACTTTATTCTGACATAAAACACATAGTTAAAAGTTAATTACCTGTCATTCTGGTAATTAGATAATTAACTTTTAAAATGTTATCTATGCAATTGATGGGGAGTAATTAACCACAGGCATGCCATTGAGAATACTTATCTACCTTACACTATCTTGTGAATTTGTGGAACATTTCAAGAGAAAACAGTGAATGATGGAAATACTGTGTTTAAATCCATTCAGTGAAAATAAACACTAAAAACCGTATGTATGGATGTGGTTTAACAGACCAGCATAAAGTTAAAACAGACCACAAGTCAACTGTTTACAACATAAATAAAAATTGTACTGCTTAATTGGTTTGTCCAATATATATTAGTACTAGAAGTTCTGTTTATTATGTAAATGATTAAAAAAAATCAATGAATTCTTTTTTTTCATAAATTGTCTTTTTTTTCTAATTTCAGTGTATTCAAAGTGTGTTGAATGCTAATTCTGAAATACATAAAGCCACCACAGGGAAAAAGGCTATACCAAAAGTATACAACAGATGTAAGTACTGGTGTGATAGAAGATTTAGTGTATCTTGGCATTTATTGTTTGTTAACTATAGAAAGTATTGATCATGAATCCAACCTCAGAAGTTTATTCTTGGTAATAAGCTAACTTTTACAGGACTGCTGTAGTTCATTTGACATGATCTAGCTTTATTGGCTGGCACTAGTTGCTGTCAAGGTAATTTGTTGCTGAATTTATAAGTTCACTGTAATGCTGTTTATTTGCATATCAAAGTCGTCTCTGTTGGCCAGTCCATTTCAGATTTTTCTGTTTCTTACAGCCATTGGTAAGATTTTGTGAATTCTGTTTGCACATCATGATGACCTGAATGATTTTAATTAAGTTATGGCCTTATGTTATATTTATTGAATATATTTTGTCCACACTAATCATTGCTAATAATCAGCTACTGTTGGTCAAATTGATTTAACTTCACATGACTGTCAGTACCAAGTCCCATGAATTGTTTTTTTAATGAGTTATGGCCCTTTGTTATATTAAGCAGTATCACTACTGGCTAAAAAACTGACTGTAAATACCAGTTGCAGTCGTTTTTCGTCTGTCACTGACTGAGATTGACTGCAAATGACTGTAAAAATGTCTGTTAAAGACTGCAAACGTTGTGTCAGACAATAATTTTTACTGTGACAGTCATTTTATGCCTGTCACAGACATATTTTGTCCTTCAGACATTTTTCCCGTTGGCGCAGTCATTTTATGTCATACAACGGTGTATCCGTTGTATCAGTCAAAAAATGTCTGTCACAGACATTTTCTCCGTTGTATCAGACAAAATATCACTGTCACAACGCCTTGTAATTATTATTGTTAATTTATTAAAATCTCTATTTGGAAATTGATCTCTCGCACACTTTAGGATTACAAATGTTTTAACGCCTGGTAATTATTATTTGTATTGTTGTTAACCCGTTGATTAATTTTCTAAATGTCAAGTTATTTTATGAAAATGTTCGGAATTCAACAAAAAACATCTATTGGAAATTTGATCATCTTCTTCATTTTTATAATAATATTTTCTGCAAACAAAGTTAAACAAAATATGATGACATCGCTTATTTATTAAGTTATGTTGAAAAGTATTTTTACAATTATAGTTAGTATAAATATGTTTAGCTATTTTAAATACAATATTTAATAAAAAAAACATCAAATCATGTTTGTTTTGCTATTGTTTGAAATATCAGGTAATTCAGTAAACATTATAAAGTTGCTGATGTGCAAGGGGCGCTTCCGATTTGAAGAAGGACACATGTGGTTAATTATGTTACAGGTAATCCCGCCTCACTGATCAAAGTTCAAGTTTATGAAACATTGCGCTGCATCATGTGAAAACATTACACAGGTGACCGGTAATTAACGATACTAAAATCGGCACGTGCAGATAAATATGCAAATATCTCTAAAACTACAAAATAAAAATAAAAAATTGGTAAAAACTATACTAGTAGTTTGCGGTTTTTCTACGGACCAAATAAATTTACAGTTATAGATTGTACGGTTATCTTGTAAGTAAACTTCAACCCCTTTTGTTCTACAGACAAACACTAAATTTTTAAAGGTGTTTATTTTTAATTGTCTACATTATCTCTGAAATCATACCATAGAAAAGCAAAGTGTCACAGAACAAATAACGGACACACTTTAGCGAATGAAACTGAATTGAGTGCGCCGTTTCGTACAAAGTTGACATGTATTCGAGAAAAATCATTCGAGATATGTCCAGTGAGCAGTTGTAAGTATAATATATAGTATATACAAATATAACTGTGTCTGACTGTTTCGGTGTCTCAGTAAAAAGAAAACGGAAATTTTAGGCAATACACAGTTTATGGTTTCTAAAATAAATATACAAATCGTCTCCTTTGCAAAAGCTTTCCCCAAATGTTGTATGATTTTATTTGCAAATTTGAGTGCTAACATAAGTTAACGATGTTTTCGTTCGTACATCGGGCATTTATTGTTCGTACGACATTCGTTCATTCATTCATTCATATCTTTATTTCCTCTTACAAATGATAAATATATATAATATACAGATACAAAATACGAAATATCTACAAATCATGGTTAATCATACAGTTAATATGAGATGCCACAGATACAGGTTTTAATAACAAATAATAATGTAAAGTAATAATAAGGGAGACATGGGAACAGTGCCCATGACGTTCCATGTAGTGGATTGACTAATATGTTCTGTTATAATGGGCCATGCATGCAACCGCATGGGCATGGCAAAGCATGAAGAAATCGTCAAAACACGCAAAATACGTAAAATCGGCCCTAATTTATTAATATAGGGATGATTATTATTTGATCACTGTACTAATATAAAAAGGTTAATAACTTTTTATCGTTCAAACCACAGGGCCATACGGAAAGTTGTATTACCCGATACTATCTCACCTACGGTCTTCTGGACCAGTAAGCTATTTCGTGACTCCTTCCAGCGTATGATAGATTGGCTAGTCATACGGACTGTTCATAAAGGCTAGCGAAACGACTTTTACTTTATTTAATTAAAATTGTTAGAACTGGCGTCTGTATTGGCTTTTTATCGATTATCGGTCAGTCGTATTGGCCCTGAACCCTACGGGTCTCGGGACCTATACATCCAACCTAGAATCAATACAAGGGCCAATACATATTCAGCCAGTTAGTAACACTGAAGCATGGTTTCTCCAGCTTGCATGGTAGGGTTTTCCTTTATTCTATCGAGTAGTGTATAAGGTTTTTACATCATAAAACGAAATAAACCATTATAAATTTGAATAAAGGAATTTGAAAATCAGACTTCTTTTGGTTTTTACTGGTTCGAGTACACCACGAACATTGTCCCTGCGCATATGTACACAAGTAATAAATACACTTCAAAGACATATACACGACCTGTATTGTATTCGGTTATTGTAATTAACAAAATTAACAATAATTCTGTAGTTCAGATTTTTAAAAAACGACACTCAGAACTGAAATAAAAAAAACTAAAGTACATTATTGTGCACACGGTCTATTAATTTCTTTAATAAATATTTAGGGGCCTCGGTGGCTGAGTGGTCAAGTTAGTTCGTCTACAATTGATCACGTGGTCTGTCAACACTGAGATTGCTTGTTCGATTCTCACTGCAGACAGGGTGTACTCGACTCCAATCTTAATTGACAAGGATTGCCAATTTTCGTACCGCAGGTCGGGGGTTCTCGCCGGGTAACCCGGCTTCCTCCCCCAATAAAAACTGGACGCCATGAAATAGCTGACAAATTGCTGAAAGTGGCGTTAAAACACCATTCAAACAAACAAAAAAAACAATAAATATTTAGCGTGTATTAAAATGTGAAAACTTACACCTTTCAAATACATTAAAGGTTTGTTTTTAATAAATCAATAGTCCATGTGTGGTAATGAAATCGCATAAATAAGGTGTTAGAATTCAAACTTAACGATGTGATATCCAATTATTACCGAAATAGATAGATAAGTTTGATCGGATGTTTGCTTTACGTCCAGCGAGTAGTATTTCAGCGATATTCAGGACAAGACTAAGTAAACAAACAATTAATCAACGGAAAAGGGGGGTGGGGTGGGACACAAGTAACACAATTTAGACTGCCACTGGAAAAGTATGAAGTTTTGTGTAGGGGCGAATTTAGCCTTTTGTAGCAGCTACAATGAGCCTACTCTTTTTTCAAATCTGCAAAAGGGGCTTTATCGTGCTAGGGGAGTGGCAATCTTCAAACACAATAATTGTATCAACAACGTGTACAACTTTTTCAAAAATACATTTTAAAAATGTATTTTCTTATTAAACTATACCGATGGGCTAGTAATTCTAAAGTCCCTGTTTAGTTTAACTCTCTTGCTTATTATGTTTCGTGCTTGACAGAATATTGTACGACTAAAAGCAAACGGCGCACTCGATTCAGTTGCATGCTATATATATTATACAGATCGTCAGGTCTTTCCGGGGCATTTCTTTGTAATAATTTTAATGATCTCCATTGCTTCTCAAAGTTGACAATAAGAAAAGTACACCTTTACAATTAGTGTTTTGTGTGTACAAAGTTCATAAGTTACCACGAAGGGCGGGGGGGGGGGGGGGGGGGGTATTATACAATATACACATTATCTTTGATCAGCGAGGCGGCGAGGCGAGATTACCTGTAACCTAATTAACAACATGTATCATTCTTTTTAATTGTACATGTACAATTTTATAGTTGTAACTAAATTACCACATCCATTTAAACGACAGTAGATGCAGCTTAGAAAACAAACATTATTTTAGGGGTTTTTTTATATTTAATATTTAATATTGAAAGACAGAAAAAATAAAACGACTAAAATGTCACAATTTGATGTATGTATCCGTACTAAATAAAATACTAACAGTTTCCGCCATAATTAAAGAAATTGGCTATTTTATTATATGTTTTATTTTACACTTTGTCCGTGTTTTAAGAAAACATTATTGTACAAATGTTTCCAATGCAATCGTTGTTATGGCTTTAATGCGGGTTTTAATTTCACCAGATGTGTAAGTAAACCATTGATTAATTCAGTGTAATAATTATAAATAAGGACTGAACAAATGCTAACGTTTTCAGCAGTCTTCATTTTTTAGAAACAGATTGATTTAAACATACATTTATCTTTAACCTTACTACTTAAATAACATTTGTTATCGTAATTGTGCGAACATACAATTTCCAAATAGAGATATTTTTTGTTTAATTCCGAAAATTTACATAAAACAAGTGAAAAAAAAATTAATCGACGGCAGTTAATAAATTAACAATACTAATTACCAGGCGTATTTTGTCTGATACAACGGAGAAAATGTCTGTGACAGACATTTTTTGACTGATACAACGGTAACGCCGTTGTAACAGACGATTTTCGACTGAGTCAACGGAAAAAATGACTGCCACAGACATTTTTTGACTGATACAACGGATACGCCGTTGTAACAGACATAAAATGACTGCGCCAACGGAAAAAGTGTCTGTGACGGACAAAATATGTCTGTGACAGGCATAAAATGACTGCCACAGTAAAAATTATTGTCTGACACAAGGTTTGCAATCTTTTACAGACATTTTTGCAGTCATTTGCAGTCAATCTCAGTCAGTGACAGACGAAAAACGACTGCAACTGGTATTTAGTCATTTTTTTAGCCAGTAGTGTATCTAGGGGATTAATCATTTTCAGTAAAAGTTCTTTTTGGGTACTTGATTTATCAGTTCAGAGTAAGATGCCTAAAAGCAACGTACTATAGCTTGAGAAAGTTGAAAACAAGAGATATACAGTATTTTTTTGTTATATATGTCCTCCATTCCCTTAAACATTAGTCGATTAAAGTTGTGGTCCGTACTTCTACTTCTTGATGCAGTGTACTTTTTTATGGATTCAAAACAGGTAGTTGCATTAACAATTTTCTCCTTTGCTTTATTTATAGTATCAGAATTAAGAAAGTTTTTAGATCCAGCTTACATGGATGAGGTGATGATGTCTGATGATGCTATAGCAGATATAATTCTAGCAGGTAACCAATCTCAGTTCATAACACAAATTTAATTAATTTTAGTACAATAATTCCTGAGTTGGTTATTTTTTCAAGATAACAGCATTTGGTTCTAGGTACAAAAGTCAATCCTAGAATGGAAAAAGGTGCTGTTTCTTCAAAATAAGAATGTCAGTATGTAAAATGATGCAGTTTACATTCAAGTACAATCCTAGAAGGTGAAAAAACGCTGTTTCCTCTCAATTGGAATGTCAGAATGTAAATTGATGCAGTTTTCATTTAAGTATAATCATAGAATGTGAAAAGGTACAGTTTTCCTTATAGAAGAACCCAGAAATGGAGAAAGTGAAGTCTTCCTTTATGATTATTACTGAAATCTTAGGTTTGAAATATATAATTTTAATTTGTGTAGATCCAATTGTTGCATTTGGGTTCAAAGTTCTAGACTTACCAGTAGCTGAATTAAGTTGTGCAAGTTTGCGCTACTTTACAAATGACTGACTTACATTTGATAGTATTCACAAGTCTTCTCATATATTATTAAATCTCAATTAATGTCACTTAATTCTTTTTGACATTCTATGATATGTGGAGTATTTTGTTAGCAAGAAATATAATTCATTCCAGAAGAAGATTTTCTCAGACAACAGGCTACAAAATTAGAAGAACTAGAAAGTTTAAAGGAAGTTTTAGATAGTGCTCATATTAAAGGTAAACAAGTGCTTAACAGTTTCATTCCTGCGAAAAATGAGATTTCAGTGTTCTTGAATGGTTTTGATGTCAATCTGACAGCTTTTTGTGCTGAATAAATGTATTTGGCGCTTTCGATGAAAAATCAAAATTAAACACACTAAAATTAAGAATGCACCAAAATTTTACATCCCAAAATAACGGACCTGTAAGACAATATCGTCACGTCATGGATGAAAATACGAGTAATGCACAAATGTGTTTAAAAAGAAAATTGCAGGTATACATTGGCATGTATCTCCTTATTCACTTCTATTTGTACATAATTATGTCTGGCTTATCTTTTTTTAATAAGACTTATTGATAATAAAAATAACACCTTCATCGTCATTCAATCAAAATATACTGGAATAAAAAAAGTTTAAAATTAAAATCATTTATCTTAATTACTGACAGAAGGACAATAATGAACATTTGTTTTATATGATATGTGTGGTAATTACATAACTAATAAAATTTAAATAACACATTTTAGGCATCATGTCTTGATCTATAAGTTGCAAGACACCGTCCCTGCAAATTATATACCTATATATAATATATTTAAATCACATATAACGTTGCTCACTACTGTGATTTAAAGAGAGCAACTATAAAGGTGCCACAATTTAACACATCAGTTGGATGAAGCACCAAAATAAAACAGATGGCTTTTGAGAGAAAAATGCCAAAATTTCCAGATTTACGGTATCTGAGAATTTAGCTGTATTTTTTTACCTTCACATTTCAAGGTCTGTACAACTGTTAGGAAAAGTTTTGGCAAGCCCAAAGTTAACAGACAAAATAAATCATTAAAGACAATGTAAGCAGCCATACTTGGCTTGTAGTACCATGGTAATGCTTGTTCTGTGGTCATCTTAAAGTGTTATTACATGTAAACAATTTATTTATTACTTGTAAACAATTAATGGTTAAGATAAAAAAAAAACAATAAAGTAAATAAATAAACAAGAACCATTTTATTAACATTTTTGTTTTTTTTTTTTCATTAGGTATGCCATCATACTCTTCAAACTTACAGGATCTAAGTAAGATACAGGTTGATCAACAGGTTAGTTGTTTAATATATTATAAGCATAAATGAAGAACAATAATAAATAATTCATATTGTACTATTATACTGCTCAAAATTAATAGATCACTTCACAAAATCAAAAACAGTAAATCAAGCATTGAAGTTATCAATTTTCATGGTACATGATGAAAGAATATAGTTACATTTGTTACAGTCTGACTATTGCATTACTGCTTTGTTCACAATTTTTTCTTCCTATACATAGCCAGTTCTGGTACAGATGATCTCATGCACTCCCATCTGTACTCATTGCATCATCCAATCAAAATGTAATTTCGCTCGTTACACTGCGCTCCACTCATGAAAAGACACAAGATTTCTTCACTTGGTCGTTGCCAAAATTGTATGCAAGAATCTTTTAGTTCTTTTAGTCTTCTATATTTCTTTGCATACATTTGGCATTGCCTGGAACTTATACTTCTACAACTTGTTTTATGTACATTATATTTGTAGTTTTTATTAATTATTTAAACCTTGATATAAAATTTTTTCTCAGGATAAAACTGGAGAATTTACAGATGAAGTAAGAGCAGTGCTGGAAAATTACAATGCCATCGTATCCTTCTATAATTTGTGCATATTTTAATAATTAAGGTCTTTCCCACTACAGTGGAAAGACCTTCTTACCTTTCTTATGATTATTATTATTTTTCTTTTCTTTTCCGCCATCAGTTGCTAAAAAGTGTCGCGACATATCATTTTGATACTTGGTACCATTAATCGGTCATACTGGCAGATGACTCAGTTCACCCTGCGAAACCGATTTATTTTTAATAACAGAGTTATTCAGGGTTCTCGTTAAGACGCGTATACGCGTCCTGGACGCGTCAAAGTTGTGTAGGACGCGCCATTAAAAGATTCCGTGCATCCTCGGGACGCATGGCATTCAAATCATTTGCGTCCCTAAATGTGCTTTAATCAACAGCACGTCATTTACCTAAAGCATACCGAATGACACTTTTACAACCGGATGTAATTCTATTTTTAGCTGTGATGCACAGCAGGTGAAATATATTTGATATCTGACGATGACCGATAATAAGTGGCTGCATGTATTAAATCTAAACAATCTTAACATGAATTAAAAAATATTTTAATAAATTTATGATGTATTTGAAAAAACAAGTTTTTATAAACCATAATAATAATATCTTTCTTGTACATCGCGCCTAAAGTAAACAAACACGTTTTCGATGTTCATGGTTTTTTAAAGGTAATTAAGTGAAACACCTGGCTTGTGACTTGTGTTTTCTATTTGAATAATAAATTATTTCCATTAATTATCAGTGACTAGCCAGAACTTGGGATATTTGCGGGTTTACATAACCAATAATGTAATAAAAAGTCAAAGGTTACAATGAAAATATTTCCAGCAAAAAGATCGTTTTCGATGTTTTTAAAATGTGATTAAGTGAAACACTTGGCTTGTGACCTGATTGCAATGATTAAAAAATATTATTGTAATGATTAAATGTTGAATGGAACTTTTGTTATTTCAGATGAGGTTAAGCAGAAATATTTTCTAGTTTTGGGAAATTTAAACAAAATTTACAAAATTTATTGAATAACTTAATAACTACTTTTAATAATATAATATTGCTTTGAAATGTATTATACATGTATTAGTCAAATTATTTAAATTGAGGTGTTGCCTCTTATCACACTGAACCCATAATTTTCTCCCAGATGAAGCCATGCAGACTTCAAACACGTGACTTCAAATAACCAACAGAAGTAAATGGTGTTAATTGATACTTCCCTTCCATAAAATGATGCTAAAATCTTGGGTATGTAAATATGGGCACAATAAATTATGTGTATCTTTACATGCTCATTCAGACTAAATTTTTACCTCAGTTAGTAGAAGATTACAACCCTACATTTGTTTGAAAAGTTTAAAGAAATTTCACAGCAAATTTCATTAATGAATTGAAAATGCCTCAACCCTGACCAACTTCGGACTTTTAAGTACACCAAGACAGTGAACTGAAATATATCATACATATATATTAGGTCGACACAAAGCAAAACTACCAAAACAAATATTTTTAATATGTTTTCATTCTGGAAACACGAAGCTGTCACAGAGTAATGCATGGGTTTCAACAAGGATTTTAGTATCAAATAAAACATGAAGATGTTACAAAACAAAACTTAATGTATTATTCATGGTAACGTCATGCAGTACCGGTAGTTTGGTTCGAGTCAACTTTATGGACTCACCAAGACAGATTGGGACTCATCATTCCAAAAAGTGATGAGTACATTTGACCGAAAGCTGTGCGATGGACCATTTTTGAGTTACTGCCCTTGACGAGTTTAGGTTAATCGGTTTTTTTGGTTAAAACTTGAAAACGGTTAGAGATAATATAGTAAACATATAGGTTAAACATGATCAGTAGGAAAAGAGCTTCAATTTGAGCCAAAGGTCAAAGGTCATAGGTCAAGGTCATACCCTAGCAACAAGGTGACCGTTATAAAAAGTCCTTAGCAACTATATATTTTTAGAATCAGAATGATGTACTTTACTGAAATATGTCATTTCATGACCGGAAGTGGCCTTTTGTCCGAATGAAAGTCCTTAACAACCCATATATTTTTTGGCTCAGGACCACTTTCTTTACTCAAATAATTCATTTTTATGACTGGAAGTGACATTTTGTGCTATAGCAAGACACAAAATCCTATAGCATCACCTATCTTTTCTTACTTAAGAGAAACAGTGGGAAAGACCTTCTCATTTGTTCTCAGAACAAATGGCATTTTAATTATAACATGTGTTTGTATGTATATACATGTATGAGAATAAGACAATATAACCTTTAGATGTCTTATGGGCCTTACTTAAAAGGTTCTTGTAAAAATCTCTTAATTTCTATGGGCCATTTTCAATTTTTATCTGATGAGACAGAAGGTCCCTCTAATCAAATGACTTTATCTGATGCTACAAATTTTACAGTTAATTTCCAGTTCAATGATGTTTGTGTTGAAAATGGATGGTCTTTTTATCATATGCTTTTAAAGATGGGTTTACAGGTGTTAGATGATGGTTGCAAGTCATAGTAAACCAACTAATGGATGTTGACAATGTAGCAATGCAGAAAACGTTTTACTTGTTTATTATTACAAGTTTAATTTATATATTTGTCTTGTTTTAATAGATTTCAAACAGTTTTTCAGTGCTTATTACAAAAGTTAATAATTTTGTCATTCTTTCACCTCACCTTAACAGGATACCATAATACCCTGCACAGGATTTATGAATATAGGGAAAATACAAGAAATATATATTGATATCTAAAAGTGATTGTAGGGTAGTATATATGATATATATTTCATCATTTTTTCATGTTTGACTTGGCACCAAAATCTTCCTTTACTACATACAATAGATCTCACTAGTATCCAAGCAAATAATACAGTGGGACCAGATGGTTACTAGGGCAGAAATGAGTAAACAGACCAAGAAATCTTAATTGAACTGAATCTCTATGTGATGGTGCAATATTTATTGTATAATTTATTTAAAATTTATTTCTTCGCTGGCATATTTTTAGTTGTGCAAATAATAATGGGACAAAAAACATGATTTTAGTTCTGTAGTTTTTTAGCTCACCTAACCCAAAGGCTCATGTGAGCTATTGTCATCACTTGGCATCCGTCCTTGTTGTCTGTCATCATCCGTCATACTCTTTTGTTGTAGTCCTTCTTTGTTTCTTTAAAAATCTTCTCCAAAACCACTGAAGGGATTGCTTTGAAATTTTGCACATAGTGTAGTGTCAGTAAAATGTCCTCTACCAAGTCTGCACAAATCATGGCCACTGACCAACCAACA
The DNA here is from genome assembly GCA_944474755.1 of Limnoperna fortunei. Lineage (NCBI taxonomy): Eukaryota > Metazoa > Mollusca > Bivalvia > Mytilida > Modiolidae > Limnoperna > Limnoperna fortunei. The sequence continues at coordinate 24,893,596 of OX104116.1, forward strand.
TGGCTGCCTCGGCTAAAAATAGAACTGGGGGGGGGGTGTTTCAAATACAGTTTTTGTCTAACAGTTCAAAAAGTATAACAGATACAGGAAAACAGAAGAGACCTTCCTACTTCAGCATCAAAAGCTCTACAAAATGCTTCATTTAGTTTAAGTTGTACGATGACTCCTTGTAGGAGTTATTGCACCTTAATCTTCAAAATTGATGATTTTTTTTCCATTTTTTCCACCAAAATTTCAAAATTATTACAACTAGAGAAAAAGTTAGAATTGCTTAATTGTTCAGCTCAATGAATTCATGGACAAGATTGTCAAGATTCTCCTTGAACTTTTTTTAATCAATTTAAATTGATTTAATGAAAATCTCCTTTTAAACCAATGAAAGAACTGCTTTGAAAATTTGCACACATCATCTTAAGGATGGCCTTTACGAAGATTATGCAAATCATGACAGCGGGCCACCAACATGGCAATTGGCTTAAAATAGAACACGGGTAGGCGTAGGGTAAGATAGTTTTTGTCTTATAGTACAAAAAGTATAACCGATACAGGAAATCTGAAATGTGCTTCTTTCCTCAGCATCAAAAACTTTACAAGATGTTCAAATGAGTTGAAGATGTGTGACAATGCTTTAGAGGAGTTATTTCCACTAAATTGTCAAAATTTTCTATTTTGGTAAGTTCAACAAATATAATTCTTTTTTATGAAAATTGTTTTCTTTCCTAAATATGCCATGAATAAGCCTTACTTTGGCAAAAAATTAAAAATTCCTGTCTGAATCTATTTGACCAACTAAAACTAAAGTATGAATGATCTCGTCACCAACCGATAGCTCTGATCTCTGACCAAGATGGAGACTGTTACTACATTTAGAAAATCCTTTAATTGGCTGAATTTTTCATATATAAGCAAACCATCTGAAACTAGTTAAAAAAAATGTATGCTGTGGCAGTTTTTGTGTGATGCTGATGTTAAAGCTTAAATCCCCTGAAAGGGTTATTGTAAGGTGTACATGGAAATTAGGTCATTATACCCCCCGCTTGAAAAGCGGGGGTATATAGTGTTCATGGTGTCCGTCCGTCTGTCCGTCCATTACACTTTCTCTTATTTGCAACTCCTCCTACACCACTTAACGGAATTTGATGAAACTTACACAGAATCTTTGTCACATAGTGCCATTGTGCAGGAGATATTTAACATTTTGATCGGAATGATATTTGGGGTTTCCCATAGAAAAACATGGACATTGTCATTGACCTAAAGGGGTCCTCATCTCTTATGTGCAACTCCTCCTACACCACTGAATGGAATTTGTTGAAACTTATGCAGAATCCTTGTCACATAGTGCCATTGTGCAGGAGATATTAATTATTTTGATCGGAATGATATTTGGGGTTTCCCATAGAAAAACATGGACTGTCATTGACATAAGGGGATACCCATTTCTTTTGTGCGACTCCTCCAACACCACTAAATGGAATTTGATGAAACTTACACAGAATGTTGTCACATATTGCCATTGTGCACTAGATATTAAACATTTCGATTGGAATGATATTTGGGGTTTCCCATAGAAAAACATGGACTTTGTCATGGACAAAAGGGATACCCATCTCTTATGTGCAACTCATTCCTACACCACTGAATGGAATTTGTTGAAACTTACACAGAATCCATGTCACATGGTGCCATTGTGCAGGAGATATTTAACATTTTGATCGGAATGATATTTGGGGTTTCCCATAGAAAAACATGGACTGTCATTGACATAAGGGGGTACCCATCTCTTATGTGCAACTCCTCCTACACCACTAAATGGAATTTGATGAAACTTACACAGAATCCATGTCACATAGTGCCATTGTGCAGGAGATATTTAACATTTTGATCGGAATGATATTTGGGGTTTCCCATAGAAAAGCATGGACATAAGGGGATACCCATCTTTTATTTGCAACTCCTCCTACACCACTGAATGGAATTTGTTGAAATTTACACAGAATCTTGGTCACATATTGCCATTGTGCACTGGATATTAAACATTTTGATCAGAATATTATTGGAGGTTTCCCTTAGAAAAACATGGACTTTGTCATTGACATAGGGGATGCCATTCTTTGGGGGATTGGGGAGGGTTACATGTTTTATCTGCAACTTCGCCTTCACGTTTAACTAGATAAAGTTTCAATTTCATAATTAAGAACACATGAATTTTCAAAGTAATTGTGAAGCAGGGGGTATCAATGGTGAGCATTGCTCACAGGTTTTTTTTACTCTAGTTAGATTTTGTAGCTTGGATACGATAATTTAACCTTTTATCTGCACTAACTTTAGTTACAGCTAGAATTGTTTCAGCTCACTAAAAGTGATGTCTCGCCTTCATATTAAACTCATTTTACAAAGAGTAGCAATTTTACCTTGAAGTCAAAATCAAAGGTTATTTAATGTCATCTGTTGGATATATCGAACCACAAACCTTTTAAAAATTCACCTCCTCCCCCGAAACAAATGACAGCACAGACACTAACAAAAGAAATGGGCCCAAAATTGAAGGTCAATGTCATCCAAATGGTATACAACATATTAACGTATGATGACCTAATCACAAAAAATATATCTAAGGCATGATAAGTCCGACATCAAAATAAATGGAAAATTTATCTTGAAGGTTAAGGTCAAAAGTCAACCACTCGATCATGCAACACATTTCCTTATGGGGACCTACCTACATACTAAATATCTTACGCCTAAGTAAAAAAAAAACAAGTAACAGGCCTTGCAAGCTTTCTATACAATATTAACAAGTTTGACCTTGCGGCCAAAGGTAAATATAACCGACGACACACTTCATAACGAAACAGTTTCACGAACAACATCTAAAGCTGGTCCATTTGAGTTTTCAATATAGCCCTTCATACAAAGCAACTTTGTCATTGCAGCTCCTCCAACATGATTGGTTTGAAAGTCTGTCTTTTGTTGGATCATGGATCGGTGCAAATGGAGTTCGGGTATTCCGTTCTATCGAGAATGTTTTAGTTTGGACATTTCAGTTCGGAAATTGTGTCGATTCTTTGTGCCAATGTCACTGGGCATCTTCTGTTTTGCAAACAAAATGGTATACGAGGTTCGTAGAGTTTGGCAGGTATGGAACCTTCTTTAGTTTACACGATACTAGTTATGATTATGGATTGATGATACCCCTACCTTAGGCACGACAACTGGTAAGCCTTGTCAATTTGGGTTAGAGTAGAAGATACCCTAACCACAGTACGACTTAAACTCGCAATCTTAGTGTCAACACAAAGTAGATGAGTATATATTATATGCTATAGATAATACACATCAATAGTAGATTCCAAATTAGAAAAGATTGGCAATAATGGTACTTTTATAAAATTGAATTCGGTTGCATGGCTATTTTCTTAATTTTCTAATAGCCTGATATTAAAAAATATTCTCTGCAACTAACACATCATACGAAGTTAAGAAAATAGCAAACAAGAGCCAAAGGCCAAGGTACAGTTACAAATTCGAATATAGACAAACACAACACAAAAACCAAAAACAAAACACAGGAAAAGAGTAACCCGAACCCAATAAAAACCATGAGTGCACTCAGGTGCTCCGGACGAGTAATCAGTGCCTGCCTCTAATTATTTCTCGTGTATTTTAACCACATTTAAAAATAAATAAGTAGTCTCTTGTTGCAAAAAAAAAATCGTTATATTTTCTGGTTTCGTGGACAATTTCCTTGGTGTTCGGTATTTTGTTTAAAGCACGATTTAAATCAACAGTCCTTTAATTTAAGAGACACTTTTATGAGTGGGTGCATCTGCCCACGCAGTGCTTGTGTGCTAAGATATTATATTGATAACCAGAAAAACAAATCGGAATGTTTCATAGATTTTTCTCAAGAGATTTCACCTTTGTTATTATATGGATTACATTGCTGCCATGACCAATGCTATTCAAAACTTTCTTGGAAATGTGGGCCTAGATGATCCTTTAAAAATCAACTATAACGTTCTTATATTTTGTGTGCAAGAAGAGCACCGCAATGCAACAAAATCCTTTAATTACATGCGTCCATCGGGTATTCTGATCTGCTTTCAGATAATTACTCATATAAAATGAATTAGCACTGAATAAATCCGATACAAGCTGTTATATTTTAACAAAATCAACATGTCTGACGAGGAATAAATTTTTCAAGTTTTATATTCCGGCTTTGGTTTTTGTGTCGATGACCTCAGTCGATCGATGTTCTACATTTTTTTTAATCTTCAGACATGCCAGTCTGGTAAAGTAGTCAGATTGTAGAAAATATTGATTCTATTCTACAATGTCAATATAGTCTCGCATATTTTGTACTTTTCATTAATCACTTTTTTTTTCAAACACGTCTACGTAATTTCTGTGGAATATACTTAATTACGTTTGAGCATATACTGTTTAATAAAATGCAGACAGTGACATTTCAAGTCATTGTCAGCTAATTCCAGTCTTCGTTAAATTAGAGAACTATTGATTGATGAAACCAGAGTGAAACAAAATAATTTCAGTCAAATTAGATAGGCAATAATTTGTCACCAACGTAATCTTTCTAGGTTCTCATGAACGTCTGCATCAGATTGCTAGATTGATCTATTTTTTGGGTTTTGATGGCATTTAATAATAATTCATATGCATGTCGATAATAATATCATCCAATAGTTTAGCCGATTTCTCCCGACATTAAAACTGGGACCATACTAAGAGGGTTCCCAGTCCTCGACACGCAAAGCGCGTCCCCGGGTGGCGGATAGCGGAGACCCTATCGTTGGGTGGTTGTCATGTCATAATAAGGAAAGCCTGGCCGCTAGTCCCAGAATCCTCTGCTGTCTAACGCGTTTTTTTTTGGCGTGGGACGCAAAAAACAAAAACACAAAAAAAAGCGTTGGACGGCAGAGGATTCTCGGACTACCTGGCCGCGAGCCATAGTGCATGGTTGACGTGTTTGGAGAGTGCCACGCTCCTTGCACGATAAAGACGTCTTTGTAGATTTCGAAAAAGAGTATGCTCATAAGGCGATATTATCTGCTCCTACTCCATACTTTTTAAGTGGCAGTCAAAATTGTGTTCACTTAGCTACAATAATGTAGCTCCTTTTTTTTTATTATGGACGGAGCTACAAAGAGGTCCCATTACTCGTAATGGAGCAAAAACACTTTTGGGATTTACACATATTTTCCGCTATTTAACCTTTGTCTTTATTAAATAAATATGTTTTCTTTCCTCCGCCGTTCATCTGATATGTCTACAATGTCTAATTAAATAATTTTAACACTTTTTCGTAATCATGTCATTGTTGACATAATTAAAATTGTGGAGTGTAGAATTTCGGAATCGTATCGGTAAAATTTGTAATAAGGGGACATAATCATAATGCAAATGAATGCAGCTGAAATCATCCGGAATTTCATTTTTTACCAAATCGATTCCGATATTATCGAAATTATGCACTTCCGGAATTCATATTTTGTCAACAATGCCATGATTATGAATAAAGTGATAAAACTAACGAATACGGTGTTGTGGAAATATCAGTTAAACTGCAAATACATAAAAAAAGTATGTAGCAAACCAGGGAAACAGTTAAATTGCTTATAAAATGCATAAAACCCCCGGGTGTGAATCACTCCCGGGCTGCTCCATTACGAGTAATGGGACCGCTTTGTAGCTCCGTCCATAATAAAAAAAAAGGAGCTACATTATTGTAGCTAGTGTTCACTATGTCCATCCCACCCTTTTTTCTGTTGATTTATTGTTTGTAAACTTGTTCTCGTCTTGAATATAGCTGAAATATTGCTCGCTGGTCGCATAGGCGTAGCAGCCGTACCAATAACTTTTCCAGGTACGGCATGCCGTACCAAAAATTTTCAGAAATAAAAAAAATATTGCTCATGAAACCCATCTTTTAAGACTTGAGATTAAGTGCTAGGAAATCGCCAGAATGCAAGATTTTGCACCATTTACCCCCAGAGCTTCCCAGAACCACCCCCCTTGCCGTAAAACCAACTCTGCGAGGTGGATAGGATAGCTACGCGATCATGATTAGCATTCCGCCGTACCAATATCACATGCGATGCTACACCTTTGGGTCGTAAAGCAAACATCCAATCAATCAACCAATCAATTAACCGACATTATTAGATTTTTTTAAGAGGTTCAGATCAATCACTTATTGCTGGGAATTTGAAACGGTTCTAAAAAGAAACTGTGTTCTTCCTGATACTTTCTTGCGAGTACTACTGGAATTCATGTATAAACTGACATATCTTCACACTATGAAATGAAATCTGAGACTCAGAGATATAATATTTCTGTTAAATACGACAACATATTAACCAAACAACCAACATCATGTTAATTAATTGTTATCACGATATTAACCTATGAATTTAGTTAGTTATTTTATATTTTATTGCACTTGCTGCGGTATATCTTGGTGTACATTACCATTGACTACACGCTACAATATAACGTGATTCCCTCTCATAAATATTAGTTATTTGTTTAGTTCTCAGCCAAAATGACAATATGTTTTAAGTTTATAGCCATTGGATATTCCATATTGCCGTTTGTCGTGAATTTTAGATATTGAACAGAGTTAAGCTATTGTCATAAAACGCTCATGTGAACACTAATCTTAAAATGTGATATACCGGAAACTCAATATTTTTCACTTGCCATTCCGATGCGTCTTTGACTTGCTTTTATAGGCTTGATATACGCTTTTCATAATCATTAGTTGTTTTTTTAATTCAAATTAACTACTTTATTCTATAACTTTAGAAAAATCAGAAAATCAGTTGAATTCGTTAATAACTTCTGAATACATCTTAATATTCAGCTACAAAAAACAAGTCGAACAAAGCTACACAAAATATGTCAAAAATAAAACAAACCCCAAGAGAACACACAATGTTATCAATTTTAATTAATTACTTTTCACTTCTCTATTTTACTCAAAGGGATATATAATGACATCAACCTTTTATGAAGGAATATGTTGGTTAAAGACGAACCAACTAAAAAGTTTTCATTATTTTAGAGTAGAACAAACCTGCAATTATTTCCAGCACATATTTATTACCTTAACAATATATATGTGTGATAACAAGAGAAGAAAACCATGTATGCTGTACCCTTGTAAATGTTTACTGGTACCCTTGTAAATGTTTACTGGTACCCTTGTAAATGATTTTTGGAGCAGCTAGTCTTCAAGTTTTAACAATATATTTGTCTCTTCGTATGATTGTCTGCTTCTGTTTACACCAAGATTATGTTTTCATCAACATAACATTTCGTAGTTGTCTAAAACTTGGTCCCTAAGCATATTGGCGATTGTCGATAGAAACACATTATTCGAAGTCAAATTCCCCATATATAAAATGTATATATTGGTGTATATCTTAGTTGACCTCTAGTATGTTCGGGGTCATCTTCTTCCTTAATACAAACACTACCTAATATTGACTCAGCATTCAGTGTCTGTACTGTAAAAGTAATAAAAGCACCATTACAATTTATTAAGTAATTTTCATATTTTGAAGGTTATTCATTTTATAATTGAGGATACAGGATTTCTGTATTAGTACATCCCTCAAGAGTTCTTATTGCAGAATGTTGTAGTACCATTTGTTTTACTCTTTGTCTCACAATATGACACCTTTAAAGGAACAAGACCTGCTTATCTATTTTAAAAAAAAAACAATTTTAATGTTGATGTATTCTAGGTCTTAGTTTTTTATGTATTTTTAGATTTTGTCTCATATGATCTTTTTTGTTTTGATGTCCAGTAGTTGAATGCATTTTCAGTATAGTTTTACACATTGACACTGATTGTTTAAGCACATTACGTTACCTATGGCCATTTAAGGTTTAATGAGGAGTTATGTCAAACAACTTAAGCATAGTCTTGAATTTAGACAAATTGTTCAAGCAATTGTTTAGCAATGTGGATTCATCATAAGATTAAATATTGGTTATCTACATTACATATTTGACAACTTACAACTCAAACGATTATGCGACATGTTTGTTGCACCATGTCCTGATGAGTGTGGTTGAAATCTAAGATAATGGTTTACAGACGAATGCAGTGGTACTGTTCCTATGATAATTTCAACTGGAATTCTAAGTTCTAGCGTTGGTCCTATAGGATCTACACGAAACTGAAAAAAAGTCTTATGACAGCTATACATGTCGTCGCTAACAATTTACTTTGCATATAAGTACTGTTACCAAAGTACGGATAAACCCAACCTACGTTATAGAACCCCTCAGTATTCGCGTTAATATGTTCAAAACGTAACTAAATTACATATGAACATTAAGAGAGTTGATAACAGTACTGGAATTGCAAGAAGTAATTAGAAGGGAAGTTTAAAATTGAGAAGACAGAAGATTAAGAATTCACAAATGCTACCAATTAAGACCAAAATAAAATTAAAATGAAATCATCCGGGAAGCCGAAGAACATATTTAAACACGTTTTTGGATTTAATGAAGACAGAAGAACCTTTCCCTAATCCCTTTCATTGTAAAACGTGTGGAGTAAGTTAACAAAATGAATTTGAAACAAACCATAACTTTTAACCCCTTCTGCATAATATTTTATGAATAAAGAAAAAACTCTAAGCTTTGAAAAGGCCTTATCGCTTACAAAAAATAAGTCTTAAAAATACTTTGTGTCCTTTAAAGTGAAACTCATAACAAGGCAATGCAACCATTTTCAGTCCGATCGGCACAAAAACAGATGAAAATTTCTAAAGGCCTACATGTCAAAATGAAATTGTACATTTTTAAAGAGGCCCTCACACGAGTCACAAATTAAGCATTGATTTCGGAGATTTACGAATGACCGAATGACGGTGAAAAGAGCTTGTAATGTTCAGTGCATATCATATAATTTCATTTACTGCATGCCTAATTTCAAATAACTAATTAGGGAAATTGCAAAAAACCCTCTCCGGCTCATTGTGGAATCCAAAGAGCGTTCGTTTAAAATAAGGAAATTTTTAGAATTAGATGATATCAGACTTTACCCAGGCAAAAGCAGTAGATAGAAGCGTTGACATATTTTGCCTTTGTTGTGAAAGTAAATAATTGCACTGAAATCTATGGAAACAAGCAAACCTATTACATTTCACGGTCAGTTACGAGAAGTTTTGTAATAAGAGGGATGGAAGAATTTGAGAAGATTTAATTTTGTATTTGGTCGGATCATTTAAACTCATTTCCTATAGTATCTGAATATTTAAACTGATATGCTATTGCCTTGAAAGCGTTTTACTTTGTCTTATCACTCACTGACCTCTAAAATATAGCTAAGATCTATGTTCTTGCATCCCCGGAGAAAACTTGGAGGGAGTGAGGGTACAAACATCTGTTCACCATTCCAAGTGTCTATCTGGCCTTGTCCGATACTGCTATGTCTTATTGTAGTTATTGCAGACGATACGGTTCTTGATTGGTGTGGCGTATGAAATGTAGTTATCTACAAAAACAAGAAACAACATGAGAGCAAATCGCGGACGATACAATTCTTGTTCAGTGTTGGGATACAAAACACATTATATGTTATATTACAGCAACTATATGTTGGGATATTGTGTTTTTCCATACGATATAATAACCCTTTATCAATTCATACAAGATCAAACAACTTTCAATCAGAAGTGTTAATGTTTTCACACATACCATCTAGTTCATATATGTATGGAAATTTTGGTCAGTACGATTAACATGCAGAAACATAATACATATAACTTTTGACAGGGACTAACGCTTTACTGTGTTTACCAATTCCTATTTTCTCAGGTTTCTGAACATGAGCTTTTGCTTCCTTCGTACCATGAGATATTTGAAATATAAATTTATTGGCAATATTATTTCCTTGTAATATCCGTGGAAATTCTTGAAACACAAATCTGTGTTCTAAATTTTGTCTCTCTGTGGGATTACCGTTCTGTCAGACGCCATTTATGAGTGACATATGATAATGATTTCGGTTATATTTTTACCTATGAGGCCAATTGCAGCAGTTTATGTGTCAAATATTACACGTATCTTTGTTCAGGTAGCGTTATACACTGGACGTCTAATTTTAGCTCCAGCGATTGTTTGACTTTGTCATTATATATGCAAGTTTTTCCGACGCAGTCGGTATTATATTCACTTTTTACCCTTTGACCTCATGACACTTCACCTCTCGAAAAGCATGTAACGTGATCCTAATCTCTGTTTCTTGATTAGTCAAAAACCAATTTGGACTGGGGTTCGAAACAGGGTAATGAATTGGACAGGGGTTCGGAACAGGATGGTAAATTGGCAATTCACCTTTCAAATTGTGTACTATTATTATTAGATTTTGCCGTCTGTTTGTATAAAAAATTATTTCATAGTGCAATTTAATTATTAAGAACGATAGAGATGAGCTGCAGTTTGAAAAATTTTATATCAAACAACTTTTATTAAAATGTTAAATATTTTTTATTTGAAGTACAGCGCAAATTAAAACGCATATAAACACCCTGGATTTTTTCGGGATTTTATGGAGTGTAAACGAAACGAAGAGAAGAAATTTTAATTAATTTCTTTTATAAATACAAATTGACAATCATTTTATATTCATGTTGATAGTAAATCAAATGTGTTATTATTGTTCTTGGGCGTCCGTCGTAGTACGCATATAGATAGAGAGTTGTGGCTCTAATTGTAAAGTATACTTTGCTTAATCAGTAAATTTTAAAATATAAACATTTTATTAAACAATTCTTATATTCAATTTGTTGACATTATTGTATATTTGCTTCTGGTGCTCGCAGAAAAACTTCATTTCTATATCTTAGGCAGTGGGTTTCAATACATAATAGCAATACACGTTCTGGAATACATGTACATGTACAACAAAGTACATGTAGTTGTATGTAAATTATCAATTTTGAGTTAACTGTATACTTGGTAAATCTGTTAATATTGAAAACACGTAAATAAAAGGGGGGGGGGGGAGGGCGCACTCATGTAATGTTAATTTATAGGTTCATGATTTCTTTCACGTAGTAATAATTGTCCGTCAGTACTTCCCCAAAAAAATTTCCATCAAACATTTCTGGTCTATTGAAACGGGGAATTTGTATGGCAATAATGGCGATTCGTCGTAGTTCAATGCATAACTCAATTTATATCTTTACTGCGTCGGTTATCTTTTTTAAAGATAGTACTTGTTTATTTTATAAATCCATTAATAATAAAAACAATAAAAACATCCATTACAAATTAACACATGACAAGCAAAATATGGAACGCCAAATTAACATATATTCAATTAATTGTACCTATCTTCAAATAATTGAAGATATCTTCAATCATTTGAAGATATCTTCAAATAAATTGAAGATATCTTCAATTCAATTGTACCTATCTTCAAATAATTAAAGATATCTTCATATCAATTGAACCTACCTTCAAATGAATTATACCTAGGTGCAATTTAATTGCACCTAGGTATAATTCAATTGTACCTATCTTCAATTGAATTGAAGATATCTTTAATTCACTTGAAGATAGGTCTAATTCCAACATCTCCATAATTCATTTGGAGATATCTTCAATTCATTTGAAGATATCTTCAATTCAATTACACCTATCTTCAATTGAATTATACCTATCTTCAATTCAATTATAGATATCTTCAATTCAATTATACAAATGAGTAAAATTCATTTGAAGATAGGTATAATTCAATTGAAGATAGGTTCAATTCGATTGAAGATATGTTCAATTCGATTGAAGATAGGTTCAATTCAATTGAAGATAGGTTTAATTGAATTGAAGATAGGTACAATTGAATTGAAGATATCTTTAATTGTGCTGAATTGTACCTAGGTACAATTGAATTGTACCTAGGTACAATTGAATTGAAGATATCTATAATTGAATTGAAGATAGGTATAATTCAATTGAAGATATCTTCAATTATTTGAAGATAGGTACAATTAATTGAATATATGTTAATTTGGCGTTCCATAGAAGATAGGTATAATTCAATTGAAGATAGGTTCAATTCGATTGAAGATAGGTTCAATTCGATTGAAGATAGGTTCAATTCAATTGAAGATAGGTTTAATTGAATTGAAGATAGGTACAATTGAATTGAAGATATCTTTAATTGTGCTGAATTGTACCTAGGTACAATTGAATTGTACCTAGGTACAATTGAATTGAAGATATCTATAATTGAATTGAAGATAGGTATAATTCAATTGAAGATATCTTCAATTATTTGAAGATAGGTACAATTAATTGAATATATGTTAATTTGGCGTTCCATAGCAAAATGGAAGCATATGAGCTCAACCGTTTAAAGAGAAATGTTTAAAACAGATTTAGCCACAGTGCAGAGTCAATGTGTGTTAGCAGGAAAGTCATACGTTGACATCATTATTTATTTAACATTTATACAAATTAGCAAATTTCCTAATTTTGACATATTTTTTAATTGAAACCATTGTTGTTACATGAAAGATATATATTGTTGTTAAAATGTTCTCGTTCAGTAAATAGTTATACAGTTGACCAATATGAAACTTATCTCTAAGTTCTCTTGTTAACAGAAGGCACATAACTTATATGGTCTTCTATATTTTTGCTACCCGGCTTTTTGTTGGTAATGTATGATTACCGACTTTAAACCACACGAAGCAACACTTTTAGTGAAAATGTTTGTATTTTAAAATTCACAGTAATTTTTATACAACCTATAGCTCAAGTGTGTAGGTGAAATTCTTGTAAACATGTTTTCAAAGTAATTTATGTATGTGGTGAAATTTCTGTATCAGGTCTTTTCCTGTCTTTAGTTATCAAATTTTTGTTTTAATCTCTGCTTTATGAATTATCCAACCTGGGTAGGATCTGCATTCACATGTAGCTCCTATATATTTCCAAACTACTAAAAATGTTCTGTATGTTTGAAGACGTAGAGTTTGTCCAAGTTGTTTTAAACCATATAGTTTGGTTTCCATGTATTGTTAATGTTTATAGAATTTTACAATAATGCAGCTAATAAGAGAACTCTTCTACTTGATCTATATTGACAAAGCTTGTTTCACTGTACTGTAATGAGATTGTTTAATTAATATTTGACTAATAAATTATTCAGAGGAACCTTCTTTAGAATTTAATAAATGGCCTTTTGCCGTGTTCATGTTATATACCTTTTGACTTCTAAATACTTAAAACTGTTTTTGTAAATAACCCTTGTAAATGTTTTCCTATGTATGTTTTTGTTATCATTACATGTATAAGAAAATGTATAATTGTGAGAGGCAAGTCCTGTGATAAATAAGCTCATATAAGACAGCAATTGTCTTCGAATAAACATGTTAGGTCGGGTATATTTCTTGCCGTTAAATATTGTTCTAAATAATTATTCAAGTTATATCCAAGAAAATAGAATCGGGTTTTACCTTGTCTGTCATTTATATTCCAAATACCATGAAAACATTACCTTTTACGATATTCTAATATGATAACAGTGTCAAAGTTATTTGATAACCTTTCAGAACATCACCAGAACACATCTTCTTTTTGTGTTTCGTAATAATTGTATGTATGGCAAATAAATTATATAAGTAGAATAGCTTGTTCTGAATCTACCTTGGTTTTCACTTACAATGTTTACCTGATAAAAACATTTTATATAATAGGCAAAAAGAATCGAAGTTACTGAGAAGCATGCTATATACAATACCTCAGATACAGACAAAACCATTGTTAAACAAAAGAGGGACAACAACACAAACCAAACAGATACGCACCATAAAAACCAAAAACTGAGCGACACGAATCCCAGTAAACTGAGCGACACGAACCCCAGTAAAAACCTTGTGTGAGTCAAGGTGCTCCAGAACGGTAAAAAACTACTGCTCCACGCGTGGCACCCTTCGAATTAGTAAGGGTAAAATATGATAATTAGTCATATCCACGTGAAGTCGTAATCCGGTAAGGGGAAGTGGCTACGACAAACGGGGCAAATCATTTGTGACACTGATATTCCGAACGGTCTACTAAGAATAATGGCGATTGTAAACCTTTCCAAGCAATGACTTTAATCTTGCACCTTTGAACCCCTGGTTAAGTATCATGTTATATTTAGCATATGCTGCCAATCGGCCTTTGATATCTGATTTTTGCAATGCAATTTTTCCCCTTAAGAATATTAAGTAATTCTATATACATTCAGTCATTTTTCCGTCAATTAATTTTGAGTTAAATATTCATTACCTAGAGACCACCTTATGGCTCATCATTTCTGACTTACTGCCGTTTTGTTAATTTTTATTTAAATGTGTAAACATGATATTCACGGCAATTAATTGAAGTTAGAGGTTTTGATTAAATATTTGTGATGATAGACATTTTAAAAACAAAAAGCTAACACGATGTCTTTCTGTCATTTCTAACTGATGTCTTTAAAGTATTGCATGGTGCCACGTTATGTTGATGGAGACAAGGAACGTTGGTGTTTATGGGTCATTGTGGTCTGTTGCCGGGGTAGCAATGGAGTGTAGATATTCTAACGTCTGCATGTGCACGAGTCAGCGTTATGAAAACATAATTTTCTAGTTAGCAGTATGCCGACAAACGACTTAATAGCTGGCTTATAATTAGTTGGCAAAAGAACACCGAGATAAGAAAACATACGTTGGGACAACATCATACAACAAAAAGGTTCTATAATGTGCTAACCATATTGCCAAATATTTTGCTATCAAGGAATAGAATGCACGTTCTTCTGAACGACATGCAGATCTTCAAAAGCAGACCCATAATATGCGATTTCTTAGTGTTCCCAAACATTTTAAATATTTGTTGTTCGACGTTTCTGCTAAGAACGCAAATGAGGAATTACAGAAACAAAAGAACAAAATTCAAGCCATGACTAACAGAATTTAACTTCTTTGGTGAAGTCCTTTTCTACCTTAAGCAAGACAAAATAATACAATATACATTTAAATTTTCAATTTGAACCCTGTACTTAATTTAACTTTTAAAAAGCACAAACCATTTTTAGTCCAACCGATGAAGCCTTTACTTTTCTGCTTGATAAGTTTTCAATTTCTGCGTTGACGGTGATTGGTTCTCCGGGCACAAAACCATGACGATCAATAGAAAGGAATGCAGTGATTGGTCCACTTGAGCAACAAAAACAACACAGTTGCTTTGTAAGAGTCTTTTGGATCGATTTCTGAAATTTAAATACAGAATTGTTTATTTTATTGTGAAACTATACATTTAGACATGATTGCATTGAAGTTGGACTAGAACATATTTGTATCTCAGCAGCTTTTTTCACATATAAAAAGTTTAGCCAGGATTTGTTGTTAATAGTGTATCACAATCTTGCAATAAAATGTCCAAAATGTTAGATACTGGTACATAATTACTGTAAACAACTAAGATTAGTTCAATATAAATCTTGAGTTATTATAGTGTATATTGGGAAGTAGACACTCAGCTTTGACATATCGACTGTTAAAGGACGACTCAAAACATTACTCGGTACAAAAGTTTATTATAACTAGCCAAATGTTTTCTCTCTATATTTACTTTTGGTCATGTATCTTAATGTGATACTATTTCTTAATAGGCATTATATTTCCAAGTGTCTCATATTCCTACATACGGAATTTAGTATTTAATCATAACTAAAGGCAATCGATATTCGACCAATATATGGTTTTTTAACTTTTTTCCTTCCTAACTAATTTATTATCTGATTTTCTGTATACATTTACACAAAAGTGCAATTGAACTGGTTTAAAATGTTACGAACTGATTATATCATCCTAAGGCTTACTTTTTATGGTATTTTATTTTAAATATTTTTAAACAACAAAAGAGATACGCACATTAACATTATATGGTTCACTGAGCTTTTTTAATGGTAGAACTGAACTTTATTTAATGTATGCTGGTCTTAAAATTGGCCTCGTTTCATGCATGGCCTAAAAGTCTCAAGTATTTACTTACAAACGGTTATTATTAACTGTGGTGTTTCTATCTTTGTTCAAGACTTAAAACATGTTATTTTTGATTCTCAACTGTAACATTTAGGACAAAATAATCATTAGCTTACTGGTACTATGATCTCTATGGTCAGTTACTGTAGAGTTTGACCACAAATTATTCGGCCAAAAGTCATAACTGTGACACATTAAGGTCATCGCCCTTCCTTACATTACCACTTTTTTGGGGTTACAGTGTGTTTAATGATCTAAGAATAGTGAATTACAGAGTATTCAATCAGTTATAACGATAAGAGATGTTGATAACCTTAAATTAGTAACTAGTCAAAGAAGAATGAGTAGCCAAGGACAGATTAGTGATTAACAATGTTAATAATAATGAAAAATGATTATGATATTATGGATCATAACTTGCTTCCAAATCCCATATGGACCATGAAGGCACCACTTCAAGTTATGACCTATTTTTGGTGAAGTTTCATATCGATCCAATTTACTGTCTCCGAGAAAACGGTCGGACAAAATTTTGGCGGAAAGCGGAAGAAAAAAAATAAACATGATTATGATCTTATGATCTTATGAATCATAACTGGCTCCCAAACCTCCTTTGGACCCTCTAGTACAGAGATCGATTCACAGCAACTGTATCTACCGGGAAACCAAGTTTCGTGCAAATCGGAGCATTTTTCAATTTTTGTCGGCCAAAATTCAAAATGGCCGCCAATTTCAAAATTTTAAAACTGGAAGGCACCACTTCAAGTCATAACCTATTTTTTACACGAGTTTCATATCGATCCAATTTACGGTCGCTGAGAAATTGGTCGGACAAAGTCTTGGCGGTAAGTGGAAGAAAAAAATCGAAGAATGGTTTCTCATGTACGGTTTCTGAGAAAAGCTTGACAGAAATTCGTACGGACATACGTACGTACAAATGAAGTCCCAAACAGGAAGTAGTTTTCTGACAGGTCTGAAAGTCGCTTAGGACATACAACGTGATACTGTACCACCCTGCCAAATTTCAAATTGTTCTCATGTAAGATTTCTGAGAAAAGCTTGACGGAAATTCGTACGGACGTACGTACGTACAAATGAAGTCCCAAACAGGAAGTAGTTGTCCGACAGGTCTGAAAGTCGCTTAGGACGTACACATTGTGATACTAAACCACCCTGCCAAATTTCAAATTGTTCTCATGTACGGTATCTGAGAAAAGCTTGACGGAAATTCGTACGGACAGACAGACGGACATGAGTAAAACTTTATGCCCCGACATGTCGTCGATTGAGCATAAAAAAATAAGAAGAAGAAACAGAGAAAAATCAATATGTCTCCATAACTTTTTTTGGGAGCCATAATTATGTTATAAAATGCAAGCAAATTATAAGCAATATGTAGTTATATATAGTTATAATAGTAAATCGTAATAGCAAAAAGACACTGTTGCCAGGTGCCAAATATAAGTGACAATTTTATGTACAATATCACTACAAAATACACCAAAAGAGGTGTGTACAACAACAGACACAACATTGATTTTGTGGTCATTTTTTCTTGTCTTGCGTAAAGTATCGTCTTGAATGTAACAATAATATACAGTTTATTGTGTTTTCTCCATTTTCTGTTTTTAGTTGATTTTCTTCAACCAACATTAGAATTTCTGTTATTATTCTCGCGAAATGTAAAGATTATCATGATTATTAAATACAATACTGTATTCAAATACTGGTGTTTTCTTATGATTCCGCGAATCATCGCCTGTATGATTTTTAGACAACGCTAGTATTTAATTGAATATATATTCTCAAACTCTCTTTAATCGGAAGAAAGCTATATTTCAGAAACAAAAATATGCTATTAAGCTCACTTATAACTGAATAACAACATACGTTGGCTTCAGGTATTGTGTTGAGATCCAAAATGCTAGCAACTGTAAAAGCTGTTTTTGTTACATGAGCCATTCTCATCGGTTTCATGATGGCTGCCTTAACGTAATATCTAATGCGACCATATTCTCCTTCAAACGAAGATGGTAGATTTGGTGGGAGTTGAAATCGGAATGGATAACTGTATTTTCCAGCTGGCAGTACAAATTTCTTCGATTCCTTTTCTGCAACAAAACAAATTCAAAATCGACATTTGACCTTTTAAAGTTTTTTTAACAACAAAAATAAATTTTCAAGCAAAAAATATTTTTCGGTTTTATAGAATATATTACTGTAGCTTGTTTTTCTCCAAAATATCACATCTGTCCCTGGTGACTATAGTTTAATTGTAAAACAATTATAGCTATTTCGATCATGGTAAAATGAAATAATTACCTTTTATAAAACTTATATAATATCCTTCATTATACTTATATAGTTCTATTCTTTAATATTAAATGTCGTAACGGTAAATTATCATCTACTTTGTGGGGGTGTTAATAGTTTTAGTTTTATGTATATTTTCAGTATAAAACTAATACAATGCAGTCAGAAACTACATAACGTGTACTGTTTGAAATTAAGAAAAATACAAACTGAAGTTAACAGGGTTTGTTTATTGAAGTAACTATTCTGGATTAACGTTTGTTTCAATTATTCATGAAGAGATATGTTGATTGATATAAAAAACGAAACCTAATGTCGGGAAAGCTGCAGGAGGTGGGATTGAAGCCAATACACGCGTTCTGGTTTTTGTTATATATATCTTTGAATCTCGAGACAGAAGAGGAAGTTATCAGTGAAACTGACATTTAATTTCTTTTTTTTTAAACACAATTACTACAGCGAGTAAATTCGGATAAATAACGGCTAAGAATTTAAAGCTACAAAAAAATAAAAATACACATTTTTATAATTAAGAAAACAATGATATTTCATTTTGCTGAAAAGACAATTTCTAAGCATTGTTACATGTAAACTTTATATATTACCATTATTTTTAAGAACCGTTGTGTAAAAGTCAAAGTATTCCTCGGTAGAAGAATAGTGTCTTTGGTTTTTAAACCGTGGTTCTCCTGGTCCCCGCAGTTTCTGTTCTGTCCAATGAACAAATGACTTTCCCTTTGCAAATACACGTATTGCTGCAAGAAAAAAGAATCAAAATATCAAGGCGTATTCATGAACAATAAGTCAAAGACGGACAAAACCATGATTAAACAAAAGATGGGACAAAAGGGAGTCGAGGTGATTTGGAGGGTTAGCAGCTCCCCATGCACGCGCTCCATCCGTTGTTGTATCAATCGTTTAAAATACGGCGATAGTCATATTCGTAGTAAAAATCCAGTAAGAAGAATGGAAAGTGGTTACGACAAACGGAACAATAAAAGGTCATTTCCGTAACGATAAACTGTCATGATGCAGAAAGTAAATTTTCTCAGTTATGACTTCAATCTTGCCAATGTAAAACCCTGCTTAAGTTGGGTTTCTGTCAGCAGAAACTATAAAAGGACAGTTGGATATGAAATGCAGGCTCTGGATAACTTGATCAATTATAAAATGTATACTCCATATGCAGGTGCTACTGGAATGCTGCTACTCACGTTTTGCTACTTAAGACTTGCCACAAGTCCCTTTGAATTTTTTGCTATAAGAGAGATACACCTTTGTTATCAACAATTTATATACTATCCAGCTTGTGTAAAAACGGACTTAAAGTCTGCAGACTGTGACCATTTCCAGTCACCTATAAATAGAACTCATGTACAAGCGGATAGTATAGGAAATGATGATGATAAAGGTGTATCTCTCTAATAGCAAAATAGCAAAAAAATCAAAGGGACTTGTGGCAAGTCAAGCTGCTGCTCAAAAATTACAATCTTTTCTGTTCTTCCTGTAAACCCATAAATCGCACACATGCAGATACCAAAATCAACCGTGGTCAAGAAACACGCAAACGACGAATGTTGTATGCCATTAAATAATTACTATGACAAGTACCATAAAATGTATGTTGTACGTCATCAGAACAAACTATGTATTAAGAACTACACTTATCAGGCTTACGTTACCAAAACATTACTAAATAATAAGAAACGCGCCATCAGAGCCGCATTCTTTTAGGAGCTAAAAACTATATAGACGTACACCATGTACACAGCGTGTGTTTGATAACCATGATAACTTCACACTCTTTATAGGACTTACGAATTTTACAAGTAACAAATGTATTACATATGCAACAATGAAATTATATCATCGTTACTATAGAGTAAAGCCTGTTATTGTGACTACAGGTAAATGAAGATGCAATGTAGCTCATTTTTTGTGTTTCAGCGCACGGCATAACGAATGAACAAACTGATAAAATATCTGAAACAATTAATATGTCAAGTATACACTTAATCAACAAGATCAATCGCTGATCAGATAGAATGCAGATGTAGATCACTATAAAAGTTCTTGTGTGTTTTCAGAATAATGACCGGGTGCACAGTCTGATTAGCAATAGATAAATGAGAAAGAGCAATTCCTCGTATATTAATGTCCAATTAGTTTATTTATGTCAATGCGAAATTTCAAACCCATCAGCATGAAGGTCGTAAATAATAAGTATCTCCAAAACGAAGTGTCTATATCTTTAAATGTTGTATTGCTATAGCCTATTTAGGTTATTTTGTTTGCAATAAATAAGTATAAGTATATATCTTTAACAATAAGCAGGAGAGTTCAAGATTTTCATCATAATTATAGATACCGATGTGCAGCAAAGATGTCTCTATCGAGTGAAATAATGAGTTTTTGTGTAATTTATCATGTTGGGTTATATATTTTACAGTTAACACATGTTTTTCGAAATATTGACAGAAGACATCATTACGAGGTTTTCGCATAATTTCACTGTATTTATTGTTGAGGTACTTGAAGGTATTACATTTTAGTAATATATAAAGTGGTAAGCAAAAATCAATATAAAACAAATATACAGTAACTAATGTACACCCCCCCCAGATTGTTTTCGAGTTTAAATTACCTTCATGATTTGTATTTCTATTCGAAAAGACAGTAGTCAATTTAAAATAAAACAACCGTTTATGTATTTGAATGTTTAACGCCACTGTAGGAAATTAATTAACAATATCATGACCTCCAGTTTTTTTGGCGGGGTGGGAACAAGAGTACCTGGAGAAAACAAACCGCCGACCGTTAGAAAAACAGGCAATCCTTGCCAATAAGATTGCAGTCGAGTACACCCTGCCAGCAGTAAGACTCAGTGTTGCCAGACAGGTGATAAATAAGATTTTTTAATTATTTTTGACTGTGCCACAACTTGTGTACACCTTTGTGCACAAGTGGATAGTATAGGTAATGTTGATAATAACAATATAACTCTCTAATAGCGAAAATTCATAGGGACTTGTGGCTAGTATATTTAAATTAGTATGCAAAAATCAATATTGATAAAATAAATTTTTTATCTAATGTACAAACCCCAAAAAATGTGTTTGAGTTTCAATTATATCTTGATTGGCAGGTATTGATACCAAGGACTGAAAAAATGGAATGAAAACAACAGTCGATTTTCTGATATGGGTTTTCACATGAGACATAACCGTTGCTACTGTCTGTAATTGACGGTAACATCATCTAGATTGACGGTCGTCGCCGAAAACATCATATATAATGCAATAGGGGTGTCAGATTATAAGTAGTGTTAAGAAATTTGTATAATAACTTGGGTCATGGTTTTCAGAATACATATATTTTAAAAGTAAATATGGGTCAGATTGCAATGATCACATGTCTGGAGCGAACGTGGAATCAGAACCCTTTTACTTGGGATGAAAGATTTTTATATAGAAGTTTACATAAGGGAAGTACTTTTATCCATTTGACGAAGTACATTCATCCGACACAATTTATCACACATCATTTCACGACAGTCACATAAAATTCCATACCTAAGCAAACACAAATAAAAACATTTAGATAGTTGACTAACTGGCAATTTGTATAAGAATGCATTAATTCGTTTTTTTTTACATATCAGGCGCAATAGGCATGTCAAATGTTTCCTTCTTGTTTGATTGTAAACGTAATATTGTTACCTTTATTGCAAAATAAATTTATTTTGTCTCATTTTAGATTTATGTTTTATTCATTTTAAATATGCATGTATGTGTTAAAGTTGTATACAGTACAAAAACACTCTATGTGGAAACATCTGTATGAAACGTACATATTTTTAACACTGGACCGTACTACGACGGTTCACAATGCTCGAACCACAGACCTGCCTAGCGCATCCCCATATGGCGGATAGATTATGCTCTTTCGTTGGGGTTGTCACGTCAAAATGCGTAAAGCCAGTTGGTAACGTGTTTGGAGATTGCCACGCTACTTGCGCTATAAATACCACTTTCGTAAATATTAATAAGAGGAAGCTCCCGTAATTGTCTGCTACTACCAATTTAAAATGTTGTGCCCTTTATCCATCGTTCGCGAATAAAATGTTTGTTATCTTGTTCTCGCCCTGAAGCTGAAGATACTACGTACACCAACCATCCAATCAATCGAGATATATTAACACATATCGAAATTGATTGGACTGAATAAGCACTTGTCATCATTTGTGAATTATATATATATGTTTTATGATATGAAAATAATGAGTCTCGTATCAAAAATTAAAATGGCATACACTTGTAAAAAAAATTAAAAGTCCACCCCTCCCCCCTTGTTCTTCCACAGCGAGTCGACAACTTCCACGGCGAGCACCATTAAGGTTTGGAATAAAATATATTACAAATGTCCTGTTATTAAGGTTAAACTTATAGTTCATGTTGCTCTAAATATCTCTTGCTTTCTCTAATTCATTATTCGTTATACTGATCTTGTTCATTTTCTCCAAGATCATTAATTTAAGGTCTACTAACAATTTTTGCCCGCAGCAAATACAATTTTAAAACGTCTTACGGATCAGTCTTGTCACCTCCTTGTCAACAATAAATCAATATTTCACAATCTAATATTTCTTAAGTAAAAAATTGCAGTTTGTTGTTCTGAATGGTGAACACAATTTGTGGTAATAAAAATGGGAAAAAACTAGACTGCTTGTTAACAAGAACACGCGCGTGCACATCTGTAAAAATTAAAACGATGCAAGTTTTGCTATAAAAATTTCTCCTTACATCATATTTTAGACAGAACCTAAATGTAAATTCTGGTAACTATTAGACATACCTTGTCTTCGGTTTTTATTATAAATTGAACTTTTTATGATTACTTATTTGTAACCGAAATCGTACCATCGTCCCAAAAGACCTCTGGTTTTCATACCAATATGCGTTTGGTGATAACATACAGAAGGGTTGTTTCAAAAGAAAGAAAATTGCTAGGTTGGGAGTACTACTGTCAAAAACAGTAAGTCTATGTGGCTCAATGTGAACCGCAGGGAAAGTTCGTACAAAACAGAAAAACGATTACAGTCTATTACGAGATTGTAAGTTATTTTATCAAACAGTATGCCAGCGTAGATTTTGATAGTCGCTCTACAGGGATGACAAAACAAAGACTTGCACTGGCTCTAATGTAAGAAATCTTTTATTATATTTAAAAATAATAAACACGTGTTTATGCATATGAATAATTTTTGTTTATAAAATACATTATCGGTAGACATGCTAGATAATAAAAACCCACTTACATTGCATTTTCGTTGGATATTTCAACTCTACTGTCACATATCCTTCCAATATTTCTCCCGCCATATAAAAATTATCCGCAGACGACAGCGTAATTTCAAACGTTTTTAATTTCACCATTGTGTCTTCTTTTATACCAACAAACTATACCTGTATAAAGTGTTACGTGCTTGAATCTCGGTGCAACAAGACCCTGCCAGATGCAAAATCCGAAGAGATGGTAATCTTATTTTAACGATTACAGATTAAACTGTTTATCTCGCAGGTGTGTAACGTTACATTCATCTACCAATCATTAACTATCGACTGCTTATACAGAGCGTTCAGATCTCCGCCTGCGTCTTTTAATGCTTGTCGTCTGATTATAAAGACATTATAGTAATTATACCGGACACATTGATTGGAATAAGAATTGCCCTCTAAACTGGAGGGAATGTTTATTTATTGTCTGGTCCTGTGTAATTGAATACCAGGGGAATTCTTTTTCTTATGGAAAATAGATGCTAATTTCTGGCGGGGAAAATATTTTATAATTACTATTTACAACTAAACAGCATCAGTTATTCGATAATTGTAAATATGACAATTACTACTACCACTGTTAATGGAAATAGTCTGGTTAAGTACACTTGTGACCTATTATTGTTAAAAATATAAATATTGGACTAGTTTTATTGACCCTTTATTAGAGAATTATGTTATATATAGACATGGGGCTTGTGTTAGTACAAAACCATTTATCAGAGGTTAATTTGATAAAAGTGGAATGTGCTTCGGTCACAAATAAGCATGCAATTAGAGTCACTAATAACATCGAAAACGAGATCTAATGCCTTATTTGAACAATGGAACACGCCACACGTTATTACACTGCCTTGAATCTCCCAACTTGGTTAAATATCGTTGAAGAATTTGGGTTGTTTTTTGTCCCCATTGTTTTTTCAATAAATCTAAATAAATATACATCCTCACAAGTCAGGGTTATGTGTCCACGTTTCGTGGACACTTACAGTGGACATAGAAACCCTGACTTGTGAGGATGGAATAAATACAGCCGCTATGGATAATACAGTAACAATTGTTTCCGAGACTAAAGTTATTTTTAAGGGTATAATGGTCACGATCTCTTGCCCAATTAAGATAAAATCTGAAACAATACAAACAATAAATCAACGTGAAAAGGGGAACAAAATTTGGACCGCCACTGGAGAAGTATGGAGTATTGGGTGTTATAGAGGCGGGAAATTTTGCCTTTTGTAGCAGCTGCAATGAGCCTACTATTTTTCGAAATATACACAAGGGGTCTTTATTTGCCAGGACTGGAGGTAGCAATCTCCAAACACGTCACCCACTACGGTCCGCAGCCAGGCGTTCGTATATTGACCTGAAAACCACTTTGGACGCGCCGAATTGCCCTGTTGGACATCTCTGCTGTGTTCTGAAAAATGTCAAATTCTAAATGATGTATGTGATATCTTCAACTTATCACAGCTAGTTAAAGATCCAACCTGCTTTAAAAAAGGGTGTAACCCATCCCTTGTTGATGTAATTTTAACAAACAAAAAGAATATGTGTTTTAAAACAACAAATAGTCCAACAGGTGTTAGCGATTGTCACAATATTATAAGGTAATGTTACAGTCCAGGATCGTAAACTTGTAACATACAGAAGTTATAAGACATTTGATATTGTAAACTTTTCTAATGATGTACAAGGTATAACAATAGCTGAAAACTGTAAAAATGTTAACAATATATATGATGCTTATGAAAAAGATTTTATTAGTATTTTAGACAAGCATGCGCCAATTAAATCTAGATGTCAAAGGCGGAAACCTCTTCCATGTATGAATAACGAACTTAGAGGGACCATAATATCGCAAACAGATGCTCTATACCAAATATACTAAAAACCGGAGTGACAAAAATTGGGAAAATTTTCGGAAACAAAGAAATTTGGTCACTAAAATAAAACGTAAATCCGTGAAAGTATTTTTATTGAACGTTGCTCCGGGGGATCAAAATCTTGTGATTTTTGGAAGGCAGTTAAACCTTTCTTTTCTAATAAGGGTAACTGTGGAGAACAGAAAATTGTATTACATGAAAATGACAGAATTGTAAATGATCCAAAAGAAGTGTCAAATCATTTTAATAACTTTTTCTCCACAGAAGCAGATAAAATAGGAGCAGATGTGATATATGAACCCTCAACTCATCCAAGTGTTATCAATATTCTAAAGATCAGAGACCAAAGCATAGATTTTTATTTTAAGAATGTTCAAAATGATGTTGTAGACAAAATTAATGTAAAGAAGACCACCGGAGCCGATGGTATTCCAGCCAAAGTAGCTAAAATTGTAAATCATATATAATACCTCACATTACCAAACTTGTCAATTTGTCAATTGAAAATAACTGTTTTCCAGATAAGCTTAAGCTAGCCCAAGTCACTCCTATATATAAAAAGAGTGACCCCTTACAAAAAACAAATTACCGACCAGTGAGTGTTTTGCCAATTTTTTCTAAAATTTTTAAAAAGTGCTTGAAATCCAACTTTCAGATTATTTTGACAAATTATTTAACCCTTTTTATGTGCTTTCAGACGTGGTCACGGATGTCAGACCACGCTACTCAGACTATTAGAAGACTGGCGAGAGGCACTTGATAAAATCAGTATATAGCGGCAGTCCTTATGGATCTGTCAAAGGCTTTTGACTGCCTCCCCCATAACATAATAAATTATCTGCATATGGGGTATCTTCAGGCTCTGTTGCTCTTTTGAAATCTTATTTAACAAACCGCAAGCAACAAATAAAAGTCAATAGTTTTCTGAGTG
The DNA here is from genome assembly GCA_944474755.1 of Limnoperna fortunei. Taxonomy (NCBI): domain Eukaryota; kingdom Metazoa; phylum Mollusca; class Bivalvia; order Mytilida; family Modiolidae; genus Limnoperna; species Limnoperna fortunei. The sequence continues at coordinate 24,920,123 of OX104116.1, forward strand.
GCTGGGCTGACATCCAAAAAGGTGTTCCACAAGGCTCTATACTTGGCCCTTTGTTATTCAATGTATTTATAAATGACATTTTTCTGTTTGTTAAAAATGGTAGCATCTATAATTATGCTGATGATAATACCTTATCTTTTTGCAGTCCTGATTATGATTTGCTTATTTCAACTGTGGAATCTGAGTCTAAAATACTTATTGACTGGTTTCGATTTAACAAGATGCAAGCAAATCCTGATAAATTTCAACTTTTGGCAGTCGGCAAAAAGACATACGATAAAAATCTCTCCTTGCATATCCAAGATTCGGATCTTACTTGTGAAAATACTGTGAAATTATTAGGAATTCAAATTGATTATCAGCTAAATTTTGATGCCCATATCAGTTCAATCTGCAGGAAAGCCTCACAGCAACTAAATGTTTTTAAACGTTTGGGTTCTCTTTTGGACAGACTTAGTAAGCTTACTATCTTTCACACTTTTATTCTAAGTAACTTTAATTTTTGCCCTTTGGCGTGGCACTTTTGTACGGAAAAAAATTCAAAAAAACTGGAAAAAGTGCAGGAAAGAGCACTTCGTTTTGTTTATGATGATTACCATAGTACTTATGATACTCTTCTTCAAAAAGCTAAGGTGCCTTCCCTGCAGATTAGACGGATACGGACTATGGCTATTGAAACTTTCAAAATTGTGAACAAGATTGCTCCTGTGTGCCTTCAAAATTTAGTTAATGAAAAAAACTCCCAATATTCTTTTAGATATGCAAATGTTCTTGAAGTGCCTCATGTTAAAACAACCACGTATGGGAAAAAATCTTTTAAATTTGCTGCTGCCACTTTATGGAACAGCCTCCAAATCATTTTAGAACTGAAAATAGTTTGTCGCATTTTAAAAGTCTAATTCAGTCCTGGAATGGTGTTGATTGTCGGTGTGCTGCTTGCAGACAAAATTTATAATACTACTAACCGATTGGAGTTCACTGATGCCAAATGAATGTAATAGATTTTTAATTATTTTAAATTTTAGTTCATTATAATTTTTTCTGGTCTGGCAGATTTTTATTGTCTCGTAAATTATTAGGTACTTATTTCAAAATTTTAACTGTCCTTTTAAAAGCTTGTGGGTTTTTCTGCAATTTTTCCCAGGCACTATAACAATCAGTGCGACGGGAAACCAGCTGACGCCGACGTCTTTGGAGTAGCGGAAGGAATTGTTACTCGCATGAATATAGGGAATGGAGTAGTATGTCTCCAGATTGATCAACGCCATCTCGTAACTTTTTCCCTCGCGCAGTTGCAGGGATGGATTGAATTGGTTGAGACTTCGGCTTTGGTTGTCGCGATCGGACACAATGAAAGAAAAACCCCTGCTTGAGTTTGGTGTTCTCGGCGTTTCGGCGCGGATCTGAATATCGACTATTTCAATCGCTAGGAATGATGACTCACATCGATGACGAACAGTGGGTACAGGTCGATGAAATCAGACGGGATGTTACAGTTATGGTTAGGATGCCGGAGGGATGCTCACGGGATAGTTGGAGGTGTCGAACTTCGCTTGGACGTGCGGGGCGATGTCCCGGTAGAACTCGGGGGTCTGGATCTCATAGGCCGAGCCGTCGGTATCGGTGAAGAGCAGCCGGGCGTTGTCCTCACGAATCCGTAGTGGAAGTCGTACACCAGGAGCTTCGAGATGCAGGATTCCAGGTAGACCGGCTAATCGAACTTCCGCCTGGTCTTCTTCATGTGGACGGCTGCCATGTTTTCGGTGAAGACGACCCGGCGATCGAAGTTGGGCTTAGACACGAGATTCAGGGCAAGCTTCTTGGTGGTAGCCAGTTGGACATCGACCGCTTTCGAATGTTCTCCATGGTCTTGCCGGAGTTCTCAGAGTCAGTCTTGGCCTTGGCTCGAGAGCAGTGTTCAGATCGACGTAGTGCTTCAGCGCTTTCGGGACGTCTCGGCCATAGTGCCATTACGGCCATAGCCAATTCGGCCATAGTCATTTCGTCCATAGTACGCTTCGGCCATACTTTAATAAGACGTTTCGGCCATGGTTTTTAAGTATATAAAAGTAAAAAGTAAAGATGGATTTAAATAAATGTTAAATAAACTTTTTCACCTTAAATAACAATGCTTTAATGTTAATATCAATAACAAGCCACCTTCAGAAGTGATAATAATTTTGAGAAAAATAATGAGTATACAAAACAAACTCTGATCCCGACTCAGATTCCGAGTAAATGAACATTATTTGCATATGAACTTATAATTTATAATTTGAACTTGTAATTGAACATTATGCTTTATTGTTCATTTTTGTCATTATGTTATTATTTGAAATAAACTTAACTATTTAAGTTATATATTGATATAATTAATATTATTTATTGCTTTGACAGTTTGAGAGCGGTACGAAAATTTAAGAATTGTAGTTAACTTTTGTAATTTTTTGTGAATATTTGTATTAGAATGAGAGATGCGATAGTAAGAAATGTAATTTTTTGTGAATATTTGTATTAAAATGAGAGGTTTGAGAGTAAGAGAGTGATTCATAAAGTGTTTGCTAAATGTTTGCTAAATACTTGTTAAAGCCATATCTGTTATATGTTTTGCAAATATAATAAAATATTTAACATCACGTTTGTTTTGCTTCATTTACCTAGAAATTATGCAACACCTTACTGAAAATATTTACAAAATTTATGCAAGATATCCAGTAATTACTTTAATACAATTAATATATATAACTAATATGGCCGAATTGACTATGGCCGAAATGACTATGGCCGATTTGATCTATGGACGAAGTGTACTATGGACGAAACGGAGTATGGCCGAGACGTCCAGATACCGCTTCAGCCACCGGGATTGCCTGAACCTGGTGATCCTGTGGAATTTGGTAAGCTTCACGCCCATCTCCAAGTATACAGCTTGAGATTCCTGTAATGCAGCGTATACTTCTCATGCTTACCTAGAAGATGCACCAGCTTGAGAACTTTGTTGATCTCCACGTTCTCCGGCGCGAGTTGGTAGTCATTGTGGGCGTCGTGGAAATCATGCTGATATTTCAGGTCACATTCCACCATGACACCAAGAACCGAAATCATACAAATGAATATTTTTCCTGTTTAGTCTAAAACAGTAGTAAATCATAAACTGCCAAATAAATGTAATATGCTACATGTATTTGACTGGATGTCACAGGAGTAATGTTGAGATGGGAAGCTGTTGTCTTCACTTAAAGGATGTTTTGGCTGGTTTGACTTGTATTGTTCTGCAGCATTAAATTAAATAAATTGGTATTTTATTTAACTTGTAACTGTTTTAAAATATATTTTGCACATGATAAACTCAGCAGGCATTAACACAACCAGCATCTAAATAATTAAACAACTGACTCTGTCATCACTGATATCACTATAAATATAACCTAAAAAAAATTAAATAAGGACATCCCAAACCATAATGATGTTTTTATATTAGGCTTGTAAATATTTTCTTTTGTGGGTAGACATTTTAAAAGTCATAATTTAAAATTTTCATACAAATCAAGTAATTATGCACATAGACACTTTAGACGTCACCCTTATAATGAAAAAGATGTTTTTTTTGTTTTTTTGTTTGAATGGTGTTTTAACGCCACTTTCAGCAATTGTTCAGCTATTTCATGGCGTCCAGTTTTTATTGGGGAGGAAGCCGGAGTACCCGGAGAGAACCCCCGACCTGCGGTAGGAAAACTGGCAATCCTTGTCAATTAAGATTGGAGTTGAGTACACCCTGCCTGCAGTGAGAATCGAACCCGCAATCTCAGTGTTGACAGACCACGTGATCAATAGTAGACGAACTACCTTGACCACTCGGCCACCGAGGCCCCATAATGAAAAAGACATCTTTCTATTAATAATTTTCTTTAATAGACCCCTGACATGTATATTAAAAATAAACTTCAGAAATATTTGTGTTTGTTTGGTTTCAAACATTTATTCAGTATGTTCAGAAAATAAAGATATATGTTAATCATATACAAAACCATTCATAGATTGCGACTAGAATTATTTACAATACTGTCCAGTTAACAAGGTGGCCAACAGCAGAATCAGTAATTTGGGATGTTTTAAATTCCGTGAAATGATGTTTTCAATGACACTAGAATTATCGAAATTTATCCGTGTTCTATTTCTTAACCAAGAAGTACTTGATGTTGTCCATGCTCTATGACCCAAGAAGTAATTAATTTATCCATTTTCTGCAATGACCTTAGAAATAATTTATTTTATCAATTTTATGTCTATCAACTCTACTAATTAATCTACTGGTACCATTATGGTACATAATAAAACAAGTGTCTAGGAGGGAAATATAACTTAAACAAATATATATGCTCAACTTGTATGAACCTAATATAAAGGGAGGTAACTACAAAGACAACTAAACTTTGTTTATAATAATCATTATCTTTAGATTACATAAAAAATTTTTTAAAAATCTACAGGAACATTAACCATCTTTGTCTGAAAAAAATATATCATTAATATTTTCTTCGTAGTCTTGTTGTTTTTTTAAAAAAAATCATGTGACATAAATTGCTTTACAAGTGGAAAGTGGCTGTGTGTGGATTTTTTCACATTTGGACAGTATTTACAAATGAACTTTTTTTGAAAACTTTTTGTCAACCCATAAAAAAACAAATTTAAACATATCAAATGATTATATTAATCTAAAAATTACAACTTGTCAAGACACAACTTTGCGTAATTTTTTTAATTTTCACTATAATGCACATGTAACTGTACAATTATAAAATGCCAATTATAAGGGATAAACTTCAGACAAAAATATGCATATAATATATTATGGTATCTTTTTAAAGCCTATGTTGTTGGCTTATCCTTGTCTGAAGTTGTGATTTCTGTACACTTATAATTCAAAATACTCACAAATATATAAAAGAAATGTGGCAATAATTGGTTTGATTTGTATAACATATACAGTTCTTTAATATATTTTAATTAGCCCAAAATATGACCATGGAAAATGAAACATACCTTACACCCACAGAATACATTGGGTCATCCTAATGCCGTGGTTAATTCTGTTTGAATTATTTCTTACCATAAATTCAGTAACTGTAGTTTGAGCATATATACAAAATGTACACAAACAATAAAAATAAAATTGCATTGTAGAAAATATTTTATATTTACAAAAGTATAAAGACATCACATAACATTAAATGTAATAAATATAATAAACTTACGTAAGGACCATCACAGAGTTGCTACCAATACAGATGATACAGTAAATGGTTGTTTTTAACACGTATAAAACACCTATTTGTGAGCTTCCCACATAAAATATTGACAAGGCAATGAACAAAAAACAACCTTACCAGGATGATTTTATTTATCATTATTTTTACAACTGACATTTTTTCTTAACTCTAAGTCAATGTGGATTACAGGTTTCAAAATACCTGGCAGTTTCTCCATCGACTTAAAATAAAAAATGCAGCCATTAAAGGGTAAAAAAAGTGTTGACCTATGGTTTGTAGACTATGGAGAGATAATATCAAGTCAAGAAGTGGTATTTATTTGATATAGGTAATCCATACAAGTAGGTTCAACCAAATAAAGAATAACAAGGTGAAAAAAAATGCAGGAAGATATTTGGTCTAGACTGAATACTCAGAATTTAATTGAATGTATAAATGTAAAAAGCCATAAAATATGATTTCAAATACCAGTCCTCTTTACATTCTTTCTTGCTGTTTCATAATGGCATAGATTATCAATAAATAACTTCATACACTCATCATTCACTACACACACCAAATCAGAGCATTATCATGATATTATTTACAGCTTTCATAAAATCCAAAAATAACACAAAAAACAAAAATTGCCTTAACAACACACATGTCAAATGAAATCACAAACATTTGTATTGCACATTAACAAACAGGCATGTACAACCATGCACCTAGATTGATTTATTTACTTTGAATGGGGTGTTACACCACTTTCAGCAATATTATGACATATACAGTTTTTATAGATTAACAAGTAAGTTAAAACTTTGAATCTTAACTGTTATAATTTGAACAAGAGCAAGTAATTTTTTTTACAGACTGTTTGCTGTAAACATAGTACACAGGATGGTATTCTAATTACCTGTTATTTGGAAACCAGATTTAATTCATGAATTTCTATTATTTATAAAGTATCCCACAGACGTTCCTCATTTTATTTTTGTCAATTCCTGTATTGAAACTCCAATCAATAGTCCAAAAGAATTAGTAATAAATAATTTTAGGACATTATTTATATTTTCAAATAAACACATGGTGTATTAGGCTCGTTAAAAAATACTTAAACAAAACTGAAAGCAACATTTTTACTTTTTTCAATCTTTTATAAAATATTTACTGATAACATAAAAACCCCCAAGGGACAAAAAATAATTTTAACTCTTATGATGCTAATCATATAAACACTACAAGGGAAAGCAATTGATTATCAGTAACATAGTTCAGGTGGGTTTATTTATTATGCACCAATATACCATCATGCAATTCATGTATAATGTATAATTGAATATAGGAAATATAAAGTAAATATTACACATTTTATATCTTTAGCAGTATTGTTTTAAATAATTGAAACATATACACAGAAAAAAACCCCTTAACAATGAAAGTGACAAAGATATAAGATCTATTTTTGACTGCAAAACTACTTCTCTGTGGTTTGGAGAAAAATATAAGAGACAATTTCCTGTCAAATTTTAATTGGTTAATAAGAACAATTGCATTGATCCATCATCATTTTTTGTTGTTTCTTATAACGTATTAGACTCCAACTCCATACAAACAATTATTCCAACAACTTTTTGTTTATTTGGACCCAGAAACATTTAAAAATGTATTTATTATATATTGTGATCAAAGTTAATATTTTGTCAGTGTATATTTCAAATGTAGTGTAGCATATGTTTGGAACATGTACAGTCACTTAAAGGCATCGGTTTACATTTTTAGTATTGCATTGGTTTTTCAAATACATCTACATTATAAGCTTACAATTTTTACTTTTTTCACAAAAATAAATCTATAAAGGCACAAAGATGTAGCTGAATTAGAACATGATAGGTTTATCGGATGTGGCTTTCCTAACATACTCCGTGAATGTCTTGAGAAATCGTGGATATTCTCTCTTGTATACTGCTCTTAACACAGAGGACGGTACCCAACCACCTGGATTAACTGTAAAAAAATAAAATATTTTTGAATGTTAAAAACAGAATTTACAATAATAATTCTTAACTAAAACAAATTTAAGTATTTAACATAAACAAATATTATGATAATTGTATGCCCCCCCGATCTGTTATATTTAATTCAAATTCTTGATTTAACATCAATTCTGATTGGATACCATGAATAATTTCATGGCATCAATTCAAATACAATACATTTATCTCCTAACTAGAATTTGTATTATAAAACTGTCAATTTGATAAAATCTTAAAGACAAATATGTTATATATTTCAAATTTATATTAACTTTTTCATGTATAAGTAATGTAAAGCAAAACATACATGTATAAATGAAACATATACACAGAAAAAGACCCCTTTACAAGGAAAGTTACATAGACATAAGATCTATTGTTAAGTTTACCTTTATTATAGTCAGCAACTTCAAACTACTATTACATGAAAACAGTTTTGTATTTTGTTGATTGGTTTAAAAACTACTTTTGGGTCATTTTAAATCACAACAGTACTAAAATTGCATCAAAATATTGTTGCACAAGTGGTCACCAATATCAACCTGTTTTTGATTTCATTAATTAATGTGTATGCAACCCAAAATCTTGTCAGCAACACTGCAATAGATTTGCTATGATAGACGAGGATTTGATGGTTTTATTGATATAATAAAACAGTTACTGACTTTGATATGTGGTCGCTATCAATATTTCTCAACCCTCACAAATGATTCTTGCCTAGCGTTGGTGAATATTACATTTTCTCTGGTTGAGAAATTCCAATAGCAACCTATATAAAGGTCTTTAATTGCATAATATAGCATTCAGTGAATATATAGAAAAGATACATACCATCTGCTGTGTAACTTATTTTACAGGTTATGTTATCTCTAGTTATCTCCCCTTCTGATGGAGGATCTATTATTGTTTGACATATCATGGCTACATTCATTGTTACTCTGGTGTATTTTCCATCCTGAAAAAAAATAAACTAGAGTAAAAACACCTGTGAGCAATGCTCACCATTGATACCCCCCGCTTCACAATTACTTTGAAAATTCAGGTGTTCTTAATTATGAAATTGAAACTTTATCTAGTTAAACGTGAAGGCGAAATTGCAGATAATACATGTAACCCTCCCCAATCCCCCAAAGAATGGCATCCCCTATGTCAATGACAAAGTCCATGTTTTTCTATGGCAAACCTCCAATAATATTCTGATAAAAATGTTTAATATCCAATGCACAATGGCAATATGTGACCAAGATTCTGTATAAGTTTCAACAAATTCCATTCAGTGGTGTATGAGGAATTGTAAATAAAAGATGGGTATCCCATTATGTCCATTACAAACTCCATGTTTTTCTAGATGGGAAACCCCAAATATCATTCCGATCAAAATGTTAAATATCTCCTGCACAATGGCACTATGTGACATGGATTCTGTGTAAGTTTCAACAAATTCCATTCAGTGGTGTAGGAATGAGTTGCACATAAGAGATGATAATAAAGAAAGGGAAAGTAACACAGAAGTTCGAGTTAACAATCCAGGGGGAGAATATTCCAACTATCATCGGAAACCCAATAAAGTGCCTAGGCAAATGGTTTGACGAAACACTTGGAGATAAAGCCAATATTCAAAAAACAGAACAACAAGTAAGAGAAGGGATGAGGAACATAGATAAAACAGGGTTACCAGGGAAATTCAAGGCATGGATTTACCAACATGGCCTCTTACCACGCTAGCATGGCCATTGATGTTGTACGAGATACCAACTTCAACAGTAGAGAAATTGGAGAGAACCATCAATAAACACCTCAGGAAATGGTTTGGTGTACCACCAAGTTTTACATCAATCGGCTTGTACAGCAGATCAGCCAAACTACAACTTCCTGTGACATCAATAGTAGAAGAGTTTAAAACCAGCAAAGCAAGACTTGTCATGACTTTGAAGGGCTCAAGAGATGATAAGGTCCAATTATCTGGAGTAGAGGTACGGACAGGGCGGAAATGGTCAGCAACAAAGGCAGTAGAAGAGGCTGAGAGCAGATTGAGACACAAAGACATTGTAGGAATGGTAGCGGTGGGAAGGCAAGGTTTAGGGACGGCAAAAAGCAGTTTTTGGAATAAGGCTGACACTACAGAGAGACGTAGAATGGTGCAGAAAGAGATTCAAACCAGAGAGGAAGAAAACCGACAAGCGAAGGCAGTGGAGATGGGAGTCCAGGGGGCTTGGACAAGATGGGAAACAGAACAACGGACACTATCATGGGCAGACATCTGGAAATACCCGCAGTTCCAATTACAATTTTTACTACGTTCAGTGTATGATTTGCTACCATCACCGGCAAATCTCCACAGATGGGATCTCATAGAAACACCAGACTGTCCCCTATGTGGAAAAAGAGGAACCCTACAGCACATTCTATCCTCCTGCCAGGTGGCATTATCACAAGGAAGGTACACATGGCGTCATAATCAGGTGCTAAAAGAGATGGCAGACACTATTGAGAAAGAGCGGAAGAATAAAAGCAAACAGACAACAGTGAAACATAAACAGATTTGCTTTGTAAAGGAAGGTGAAACAGCAAAGAAGAGAGAAGAGAAGATATCTGGAATACTGAACCAGGCAGACGATTGGAAGCTGGCTGTAGATCTAGGTCAGAAACTGACATTCCCAGAGATAATTCCAACTAATCTCAGACCTGATATGGTATTGTGGTCATCAAATACAAGGAAGATCATTGTCATAGAGCTAACAGTTCCCTGGGAAGAAAGATATGATGAAGCCCATGAAAAGAAGAAGGCAAAATACGATCCACTGCTGGCAGAATGTAGAGAGACAGGTTGGCAGACCTGGAATTATCCAGTAGAGGTTGGATGCAGAGGCTTCCCGGCACAGTCAGTTTGGAGGATGTTTTCTGGACTAGGGGTGACAGGGAGAAGCAGGAGAACAGCAGTCCAAAGGATGGCCCAAGCAGCAGAAAGATCATCATGCTGGGTTTGGATAAAGAGAGACATTAGTAGCTGGATACCCACCACCAACGCGCAGTGACTGATCATCACTGTGGACCCCCCATCCTGAGAGTGTACCGAGCTAGGGGTTGAAACACGCAATGAGGGATGGCCTCGGCTGAGGACGTTGATGGTGTAGCAGCAGTATCATCACAGCTGTATGTAAGTAACTGGGTATCCCTTATGTCCATGACAAAGTCCATGTTTTTCTATGGGAAACCCCAAATATCATTCCAATCGAAATGTTATATATCTAGTGCACAGTGGCAATATGTGACAACATTCTGTGTAAGTTTCATCAAATTCCATTTAGTGGTGTAGGAGGAGTCGCACATAAGAAATGGGTATCCCCTTTTGTCAATGACAGTCCATGTTGTTCTATGGGAAACCCCAAAGATCGATCCGATCAAAATGTTTAATATCTCCTGCACAATGGCACTATGTGACAAGGATTCTGTGTAAGTGTCAACAAATTCCATTCAGTGGTGTAGGAGGAGTTGCACATAAGAGATGAGGACCCCCTTAGGTCAATGACAAAGTCCATGTTTTTCTATGGGAAACCCCAAATATCATTCCGATCAAAATGTTAAATATCTCCTGCACAATGGCACTATGAGACAAAGATTCTGTGTAAGTTTCATCAAATTCCTTTCAGTGGTGTAGGAGGAGTTGCAAATAATAGAAAGTGTAACGGACGGACGGACGGACACCATGAACACTATATACCCCCCGCTTTTCAAGCGGGGGGTATAAATATACTTAACTACATCCTGGTAATTTACGTTATAAGTAATAATGCTAATAAGTCCACAACAAGGAAGAGAAATAGCCAGTATATAAATGTATGTTTATACAAAAATCCAAGACTGAAATCGACGGCTTGCCAAGATGAGCCTTAATTAAAGGTGGAATGGAGGAGATGATTAAACAAAAATAAGCCATTTAAAGGAACATTAAATGATACCCTGCCACATTGCATTTTTATTTTACTACTTGTATTTAAATTACAAATCAGCTTATATTAACAGCTGCACATGATAACAGTTAATCCCTGAAGACAATTTTTACCTTCACCTTGGACCTATAAAAATAATTCAAATGGGCACAACTCAAAATCTACAAATGGGATTGTGCTGAAAATTCAACTTGATCTTGATTTTATAGTACTGAACAGCTGTGAAAAGTTTAAACAAAATCTATTGACAAGTTTCTGAGTTATCATCTGAAAACCACAAAGGCACTGACAGACGGATGGACATTCATCCATATGGAGGGTATTACATATTACCCTGCTAATTTGTGTGTCCGGGTATAAAAACAGAACCATCAGGTATAAAATATGCTTAAAAATGTATCCAGTAAGGATACAGTCATTCCAGTCAAAATGGAATCTGGTGAGAAGATAACAGTCCTGGTAAAGAATTATAATTTGATGTTGTTTTGACAGTGCCTACGGTGTTAAATGTTAATTCAATACTCGGTTTGAATTTCAAGGAAAAAATAATAAGACAAGTGACATTTGTGTGGAATTTCTGGGTGAGAACTGGAAGGAGTTTCTCCTTCTTGTCATATAGCTTCTGAAGAGATAAAATCAACTTAGATACAACTAGATATCAGTGAGATGGTACCCATTTCTGTGGGCACTTCTGACCTTAAGGTCAAGATCAAAGGTCATCAACCATGGTATGCGACACATCGCCTTGATATTATCTACCCTCATTCCAAATATCAAAAGCCTACCTCGAAAGATAAAAAAGTTACAGACCAGACATGAATTTCGTCATTCAGAAAGCAACAATGTAAGGTCAAAGTTCAAGGTCACAAATGACACCACAAAGTGGCGGGGCCCTAACAAACCCCTGTTTGAGCAGCTTAGCAGCAGCATCCAGTCTAGAAAATCTTAATACTGATTACAAGATCTAGCATAAGAAATAAGTTGTAAGATGTAAACACAACATGCCACTGCTGCAAGAATGTTGGTATCGATGATCAGAATGTTTACAATTGGGAACATGCAGTCATCACATTTGTAGTCGAGACTGTTTTATAGTTTTCTAAAAAAAAAGAGTCTAAATGTATTGGTGGTGTCATTAATTCCAAGCCTGCTTTGATTAAATGCAGATAGTGACTGCACTTAGCATTGTCAGTGTCAAAACATCACCCATATATAGTGGAATATTAAATTAATGGTTATAGTCCACTGTTGTTTCTTCTTCAGTAGCCCTTTAATAAACTCAGCGTTATAAAAGTACTAAAATAGCTTTCCAAATAGAGGAGCACAATTTTTTATTTTAATAAATCATTTGAAATTCTTATTGAATAAATGATATACAACACTCCAAATGTGGGTTCATAACCCAAACTGATAATGTCCAAAATTTAATTAAATGAAGCCAAATTAGGAACAACTTACAGCAACTTTTGGATGAGCAGTACTATAATTAACAACTATCCATCTGTCTGGTGTTTCATCAGAATCTCCTGGTAAATGTCTCATATGAGACCAGAACAAGGCATCTCTCTGTGAGGCTGGCCATACACGTTTGATCACATTATGTAATATGACAGTATCCTCTGACAACCATTCTACAGCTACAGTTGAATCTAAGGTTACTGCAATTACAATTCATATCACATTGTACAAACAGCAAATATGTTTTTTTTTTATTTTATAGGTAATATTTTTTACATCAGAAAATAGTGTGTTGCTTACCTTTGATTATTTTATACAACCAGTAAATGCTACAAAGAAACGAGTCAAACATCTCAAAGTAAAGCTTAGGAAAACGCTATGGATCAGATAGATCAACTTATGTTTATGTCAAAACAGCCTGATGATTATATTGGAGTTATTCTCTAGAGAGCTAATACAAAACAAAATATGCCTTCATACAGAAATTAAAAAAAACCTATCATATTGTTTAAATAAACAAAAACAAATATCAATAGTTTAATAGTTCAGTTTGCCTATACTTACAATCCCAATTCATCTTTACATCAATATCCCAGAAATGGTGACATACTTCATGACCTGTAAAGCCCTAAAAACAAAGAACAAATAAGAAATTCACCATATTACTTAGATAAAAATATCTATAAAAAGTATATTTTTGCTCAAGTAAAAACTGGCATCACTATGTGTGTTATGATGAAAAATTTGTAGTTATGAAGAAGAAATGTTTTAATCATTCATGGTTTGATTCGGAAACAAAAATGTAAGTTATCTGCAAGGTAGATGTCTACAAAATAGAGCGTAGTGGACACCAACAAGGGAGATAACTTTAATGTATAAACTTGGAAAAATCAAAATAGTCATGACATTAATATAAGTACAGTTTTCTTATATGCTTTCTCAAAAATCCTGACAGAGCTTAATGCATGCATGAAATCAGCATGTAACATACAGCATTTTTCCTTTGATGTTTTTAAGGATTAATCACACTTAATTTGTGTGTTATGCGAAATCATTCTTGAATACAAGATGTATCTTGTTAAACGGGAGTTCATGTCACCTGATAAAAATCTCCATTTAAATACAATTGAATAAGGCAGGGCTTAGCTATGGTATATTCAACCAACTTTTTAGTTATTCCATAGTGTAAGCCCACCTCATACCATCAATAAAAATACCAAATGAACTACATAAATTGCCTAGACTGACTGTCTAGCATGTGATCGTCTGAAAACAATAATGTCACATCAATTTTCAAACTCTATTGATTGAATTATGCTACGAAACATATACACCATGCCTTTTACGAGTTAACCTATTTATAACTGTGAAGACACAGCAGGGTCTATGCCTATTAGAAACCTAATGTGTACTCAAATCATATTAAGGACACCATATTAGAAGACAATATTGAGATCATGTATATTGATTGCAAAGATGAGCATAACACTAAACAGGAAACAGTCATTTTAAATACTTTTCCCTTCAGAAATAGATTGTAAAATAGATTCTATTTAAAGGTTTTATGATAAGCAACATGTTCCCTTCATTAAAAGATTTTACTAAAGTCTTACAATACAAATGTAAATTAACAAAATTAACATCAGTGGTTTTCTAAATAAAGGGTTAAACAAATATATGATTACATACCTTAACAGTATGACAAGCTTTCAAAGGATCTACCACAACTCCATCTATTTCCATTTCTCTGGTATAGACTTTGAGTTCTCCCTCCTCTGCTATACATCTCCACTGTTTATCACCATCTCCACTACCCATCCTTGATACATGTTCACTTGTTATCTTGTTAATCTGATAAAAAAGGAAAAAACTTTTAACACTTCCTAATCCAAATAAACATTTGTGTGATTGATTTAACAACAAAATGATTTTAAACAGAAATGAAATTTTAATATTTTTAGCAAACTTAAGATATGTAATTAAAATACATAGCTTCAAGAAGACTCTCAACTTTTTAATACCTATGATGTATATAAATTAAGGTTCCAAAGAACAATCGTTATTGCATTTATCATCTGCTTTATTTCAAATAACATATCAATTATTAAAAGGCTGTTCCAATTAAGCAGTTCTGGATTTATCCAAACTGATGCATTACAGCTGTTAAGCACCAGAAGGAGTTCAGAAATAGCCAATATTTTATTACCCTGAAAAGACTATAAAATCTTTCTGTTTTTGACAAATCTTAATATCTAAAACAAATAAATATCACATACTATAGATTAAAAATATCACTCATTATTATTCATTTTGTTCTGCTGTCATATCTTACCTCATCATATAATCGGTTATTTGGAGATAAGGATATTTTAGGTTGAACAATATTTCCTATCTTCTTCTGAAAATAAGATTTCCTTTATTAATTTATAAAAGTATTCACAGATAGGTATAAGAATACCAATCTTGGGTCAAACATAAAAACATTCGGACCAAAAAAGGTAAAGTATTTATCTTCTACAAACGGTCTTAAAATATTACAGATCAAAATTGATGTTATGGATAAGATCAAAATAAAAAATAGCCATTTCTTAAAAAGAGGATGTGACAATCATAATAAACATTATTGATTTATTGATTGTTAAAATGCTGGTTCATTTGCTCGTGGATAATGTTTTAGATCTCCAATGATGCCTTGAAGGTCTAAAAAAAAATGATTAATTTTTCATCTTAATGCCTTTTTAAAAGTGACAGTTACAATTTTTTTATCAGTGTGAATGTCATTTACACATGAATTATGTACTGCTATCATTAAAAAAACATTGCTTTAAATCTGTGCTTTCCTTTACTTATGCCAGCAGGTCAAATTAATATACCTTTTCTTCATCTCTCTGCTCCAGTTTATCCAAGCTGGCATCAACGGCATCATAAAACTCATCTTCTTTTATCTGACAGTGTGGTCCTTCCTGATAGCATAACAAAGAGATATTACAACCAATTTGATAAACAATATTTAATTTCATTCATTATAATTGCAGATTTTTTTTCAAACATATAAAACAAAGTATTAACTCAGCATTTAATAACAACCATCACTGGGACATAGACATTAAGGCCAGAAATGATGTAAATTAAGGTATATGTGCACCGTGTCTTTTGTCAGACTTAAAACAAAAGATAGCAATCTGTTTACATCAAGTTGAAATAATTAATGCAATGCATTTTTCATGTAATGTAATATATTACAGTGGTTTTATTGCAATTTTTACTCAAGCCAAGGACTTGGGTGCCTTAACGTCTTTTATTAGGTTCGTGTAACTAAGTTCTCAGTTTTTTGTTGTTCTTTTTGGTTTCTTCTTAGTGTCATGTTTCTCTCAAATCAGTCTTTATCACTGTTCTTTGATATTTAATTTTTGTATTACCTCAAAGTCTGGTCCCCCTATTACAAGTCTAGGTTGTTGTTTCATCTGTTCTGCTGAAACTGCTTTTAGAGTTTCTTCTGCCTTCTTTCTTCGTTCTACCTCCTAGAATCAAAGTAATTTTTTAAAAAGAATGAAATTGAAACAGTAAACCTCCTTACAACAATCCTGCAAACTTATATTTAACAAGTGTGGACTGTGAGCACGCTCACAAAGGGATACCTCCTGCTTCGCTTCAAGTCCAATTACCTCCCCTGAATAATATCCGACAGCGACGAAAATTATTCATGCACATCTACATATGATTTTCTTCCTTCATGTAAAGTTTCATCAAAATCTGTCAAACGGTTTAGGAGGAGTTGCGCTTACGAGGCCCCGCACTGAATACTATATTTTTAAAGTCTAAGTCCAATTATCTCCCCTGAATAATATCCGACAGTGACGATAATTCTTCATGCACATCTACATATGATGTACTTCCTTCATGTAAAGTTTCACCAAAATCTGTCAAGCGGTTTAGGAGGAGAAGCGCTTACAAGGAATGTGGACAGACAGACAGACAGATTCCTATATACCCCCCCCCCCCCCCCAAACCAGATATTTAAGATTTCAGCCATGCAGACACTATTATTATCTGTTTCAAGGTAAAAATATTTAAGATTTCAGCCAAACTATTATTATCAATGGCATCCATGTTTGGTGTTGGACATGTAAGAAATGAGATTTTCAGTTCAGATACTAAAATCCTGCAGTTATAACACATAATCAGGTCTTTGTATTTCAGAGAAGAAAATGTTCAATACTTCAGGAAATCTGGCAGGATTGATTACAGGGCACCACCTTCGATATTGAATCAGAAATCTTTGTAAGGGACCTCTAATACTTCAATACTGCAAAGCTGCTATACCTTTGGTCTGGTAGTTTTAGATAAGATTTTGAAAATTACAGCCAATCAGAAACATGCATCCATTTGGCGCCATGTTTATCATCTATTCTGTACTTAATAAAATTGATATAATATCGCTAAAATTTCCAAACAGTTAAAGACTATCAGTCTGTAGTTTCCAGAGTCTTGTTGTAATTTCAGCCAATCAAAAGGATTCTGCCAATCAGATGAGAAAACATTGGAGACATTAGACATTAATAGTGTGAAGTTACAAAACTACTTAGTTGATTTCTGTAATTTAAAAACACTCATGACACAAAAATAAAGAAAGATCAAAAGTGACAATTACTGGACCAATCAGAGTAAAATGTTTTTAATTAATCTCAAAGTGTAAGCAAAAGCTAATGTGCCAGCAGAAATAAAACTGACTTCAGAAACATACAATAATTCACTACAAAAATGATTCAACGAAGTGTATTTTAAAACAGACCAGTGAAAAGTGTTGACAGCATCCCATTCAGCCACCTTTCAAATAAGGTGTCTACCATTTTCCGGAATGTATTAAATAGTACTTAAAGGTACTTAAAGTTACCAATAAAATTAAAATTTCTTCTATATATCATTTGTTTATCAATAAACACCAAATTAATAGAGATGTAAGGGTTAAAGTAACCAGCAAGCAAAAGATACAATTCCTTAATCAAAATTTCCATATGTAATCATTCAAGACATATTTCTAAAAAGTGTATTCTTTCTGCTTTCCTTATATTCTGTCTAGAGATGTCCTGAACAAAACGTTTATATTATATCTACAACTCTCATCACCTTGTCAATTTTCTTCTTCCATATTTCTTCCCTTTGTCCCATGAGATCAATACAGTGAGATAATGTTGCTATAATACCAGCTGTAGTGGCCTTAAAGGTAAATGCTTCACCTTTAAAATCCACTGAATGCCCTCCGTGCTGCTGTAATATGGATGCTGAAAACAGGCAAGTATTTGACTGAATGTATGAACTTTTTTAAATCACAACAAACTGCATGACAGTCAAACAATATGGCATGTTCCATTAATCAGAAAATAAATTATTTTAATTTTTATAACAGATTTTTAACCAATGAAATAATTACAATTATGTTAACATGAACAGGTAACTTTGAAGCTGCATGACAGATACAAACACTTATCAACTGTGTAAAATGACTGTACAATATAAAAAAGGTGTTAACAAAGTTTTTAACTTTAATGAATACATTTAATTTTCCTGTACCAGTATCAAAACTGTAAAAATTTTCCTGTACCAGTAACAAAACTGTAAAATATTCTTAAGAATTTACGAATAAGTATCAGATCATTAAAATTTATATATTAAATTTGTTCATTTGGTAATTATTTACACTAATAGCAAGTGTGGACACAGAAAAATGTTTGATTGAATTCCGCAGCAGTAATGAAAAAAAAACATCAAGATCAACATGTAAATAGCATTAAATTCTCATTATTTAAAATAAACAATGCATGGTTACAGAAAAGCTGTCATAATCCAAAAATTTGTCACAGTCACAGGACCATGAAATTGAGGTCAAGGTCAGGTGACACCTACCACACAGTCATGTACTATTCATCAGCAACCTATATATCAAATATTGTCATCCTACCATGCATAGTTACAAAGGAACTGTCCTTATGCAAAATATTAATATCAAATATTGTCATTCTAATATTCATGGTTACTGCTTTAATCTTAAAAAATCAATATGCACAGGAGTGCAAATCCGAGTTGCCGTATTTTATTAACCAAAACTTTCCTTGTCTTCATTTTAAGATTTCACATAATTGGTTATTACAGGCATTACATGTAAACTGGGGACAAAGTGAGGAAGGGTTTCAGCAGGAAAAATGTAAGCTTTATCAACAAATTTTCAAAGTTGCATAAAATATGAATATGTGAATCCTCTAACAGTATTGAACCGTGGTGTAAAATTTCAGATATGTACTTGATGTAGTTTTTGAGTTTTTTCTGTCACTGTGACCTTGACCTTGAACGGATTTACCCCAAAATCAATAAGGTTCCTTCTCTTATGGTATGTGACAATATAGCAAAGTTTCATTAAAATTTGTTAACAACTTTCTGAGTTATGGTCCGGAAACCAATTGTTGATGCCCGCCTGCCCCCCATCATCATAACAATAGCCAAGTTCAACTTCGTTGAAAAAAAATTATGCTGCTGGCATAAATTGCCAATTTACAAATTGTTTCAATTAATAGCTTAATTTTTTTAGATGGCTTTATACAGTTTTCTGGATAAATTCTGATGTAAACCTCAAACTAACTACCGGTGGAAACATGTTTGATTAATGCTTATGATAAGCTTATTTATTTATATAACCTATAAACTTGGCCTGATATGATTATTCTTCGTGACACACTTTAATGTGTGGTTCACGTCAACCATGTTATCCATTGGCATTTAATGTAGCAAAGTAAAGACTGTCAAATACCTACCTAAATCTTGTCCAGTTGGTCCATTAAAATGATGAGGGTGATGATGATGAGATGAATGGTCTGAGGAATCGTTGATGTCATCAGGATCACCAATGTCATCTTCTGCTACTATAAATATATATTTATAATGATAAAACACAACATGAAAACCTGACCAATCAGAATTAAAGCCATGACATATATAAGGTACTTCAATTCTTGATTTAAGTAGGATATTAGGGCTGTTTCATAAAATACTATATCCCACCCCCCACCCCCTTCAGGGTGAGCCAGCTTTAGAATGATTTTTTATTTTATTTACAGTGGTAGTCCACCACAACTAGATTTAAATTGTGTTGGTCGTCGGTATATGTTCTTTTTTTTTTTGAGCGTTTAGATATTATCAGTTTCCGGTTGAGTGTCTCCCATTCCATTTAGATTTTTAAGAGAAATTAACTTAAAAATTCAATGAACTTGAACGCAAATAATTCATATTTGTTTTATGAAAACCTTTTCTATTTTTGTAAAAAATTATTTTGTTCTATAATAGTTTAGGTCTTAACCGTAAATTAGAATTATGAATTATCAATCATTGAAAAATCTGAGAGTTTCGTTTTGTTCTATTTTCCACGTACCTGAAAAGAGAGACTTCTCAACAAGAAACTAATTATATCTAAACGCTAAAGGAAAACAAACTAACACTAGCAAAAATGGGATCAATACCTATTGTAGCCGATTTTCAAGTATTTTGAAAGACCATATATACGTGAACATGCATTACTGCTACTGTAAATGTATGAACAATACAAAGATCTATTTTTTTTTAAAGTACATGTAATATGTAAGTCTATGCCTATATATTTTGTTTCTCCTGAAATATAGTGATCCAGACAATAAAAACCACAGACTTTAGTTACAGACCAGCTAGGTCAATATACTAGGCTGGTAAACATCCAACAACAATGTTTTATACAATATTATAGACATTTATATGATATATATTTACAGTCATGAACAACACCGTGAGTTACTGCTGAAGCACAAGTATCAAAGTAACTTTGTAATGTGTCAATCTGTCGACATAAAATGTCACGGAAGGTTTCCATCTCAGCTAACTTCTCCTTTAATCCTCTTCCACGCTAAAAAATAAATTTTTTTCATTTTTGAAGTTGATTAGATTGAGCACTTTTTTAACAAATGAGCCAAAAACCTTTTGTTTAATGATTAAATTATGCTCATGTCATTCTAACAAATCATGTTAAAACCTAAACAAGTGTGGACACAGAAAAACGTCTCGCCTGCATTCCGCATCAGTAACGAAAATAGATTTCGTCATAAGCATTACGTAAATAGCATAAAATATCCAGCGGCCTGTATAAAAAATATTGTCACCATACCCTGCATAGTTACAGGGGAACAGCCGTAACCCAAAAACTTAAAGGTAGTCGCTGGACCGTGAAATTGAGGTCAAGGTCAGGTGACACCTACCAGACAGTCATGTACTAGTCATCAGCAACCTAAACACCAAATAATGTCATCATACCATGTGTAGTTGCAGAGGAACTGTCGTAACCCAAAAACTTTAATGTAGTCGCTGGACCGTGAAATTGAGGTCAAGGTCAGGTGACACCTACCAGACAGTCATGTACTAGTTATCAGCAACCTATACACCAAATATTGTCATCCTACCATGCGTAGTTACAGAGGAACTGTCGTAACCCAAAAACTTTAACACAGTCGCTGGACCGTGAAAGTGAGGTCAAGGTCAGGTGACACCTACCAGACAGTCATGTACTAGTCATCAGCAACCTATACACCAAATATTGTCATCCTACCATGCGTAGTTACAGAGGAACTGTCGTAACCCAAAAACTTTAACGTAGTCGCTGGACCGTGAAATTGAGGTCAAGGTCAGGTGACACCTACCAGACAGTCATGTACTAGTCATCAGCAACCTATACAACAAATATTGTCATCCTACCATGCGTAGTTACAGAGGAACTGTCGTAACCCAAAAACTTTAACGTAGTCGCTGGACCGTGAAATTGAGGTCAAGGTCAGGTGACACCTACCAGACAGTCATGTACTAGTCATCAGCAACCTATACACCAAATATTGTCATCCTACCATGCGTAGTTACAGAGAAACTGTCGTAACCCAAAAACATTAACGTAGTCGCTGGACCGTGAAATTGAAGTCAAGGTCAGGTGACACCTACCAGACAGTCATGTACTAGTCATCAGCAACCTATACACCAAATATTGTCATCCTACCATGCGTAGTTACAGAGGAACTGTCGTAACCCAAAAACTTTAACGTAGTCGCTGGACCGTGAAATTGAGGTCAAGGTCAGGTGACAGGTGACTGACTGGCAAGTACTCATCATAAGCTACCTCTGGACCAAATTTGATGGACCTAGGGCTTGGGCTTACAAAGATATGAAGCAAGATGTCAAGTGTTTACGCCGCCGCCGCCGCCGGATTCCCATACATATGTCTCGCCTCCAGCGACTTTCGTCGCAGGCGAGACAAAAAACTAAATTTGACAAGTTTTAAACTTGCTCGGAGCTTTTACTATAATAAATATACGTTAAAAATGAAATGGTGACATGTACAGGGTTCTCATTAAGACGCGTCAAAGTTGTGTAGGACGCACCATTTCTAGATTCCGTGCATCCTCGGGACGCATCGCAGTCAAATCATTTGCGTCCCTAAAATCAACAGCATGTCATTTACCTAAACCATACCAAATGACACTTTTACAACCGGATGTAATTCTATTTTTAGCTGTGATGCACAGCAGGTGAAATATATTTGATCTCTGACAGTGACCGATGACCGATAATAAGTGGCTGAATTAACAAAATCTAAACAATCTTAACATGATTTAAATAATTTTTTAAGAAATTTATTATCTATTTAAAACAAGTGTGGACACAGAAAAACGTCTCGCCTGTATTCCGCATCAGTAACGAAAATAAATTTCGTCATAAGCATTACGTAATAGCATTTAATATCAGCAGCAACCTATATACCAAATATTGTCATCCTACCATGCGTAGTTACAGAGGAACTGTCGTAACCCAAAAACTTTAACGTAGTCGCTGGACCGTGAAATTGAGGTCAAGGTCAGGTGACACCTACCAGACAGTCATGTACTAGTCATCAGCAACCTATACACCAAATATTGTCATCCTACCATGCGTAGTTACAGAGGAACTGTCGTAACCCAAAAACTTTAACGTAGTCACTGGACCGTGAAATTGAGGTCAAGGTCAGGTGACACCTACCAGAAAGTCATGTACTAGTCATTAGCAACCTATACACCAAATATTGTCATCCTACCATGCGTAGTTACAGAGGAACTGTCGTAACCCAAAAACTTTAACGTAGTCGCTGGACCGTGAAATTGAGGTCAAGGTCAGGTGACACCTACCAGACAGTCATGTACTAGTCATCAGCAACCTATACACCAAATATTGTCATCCTACCATGCATAGTTACAGAGGAACTGTCGTAACCCAAAAACTTTAACGTAGTCGCTGGACCGTGAAATTGAGGTCAAGGTCAGGTGACAGGTGACTGACTGGCAAGTACTCATCATAAGCTACCTCTGGACCAAATTTGATGGACCTAGGGCTTGGGCTTACAAAGATATGAAGCAAGATGTCAAGTGTTTACGCCGCCGCCGCCGCCGCCGGATTCCCATACATATGTCTCGCCTCCAGCGACTTTCGTCGCAGGCGAGACAAAAAACTAAATTTGACAAGTTTTAAACTTGCTCGGAGCTTTTACTATAATAAATATACGTTAAAAATGAAATGGTGACATGTACAGGGTTCTCATTAAGACGCGTCAAAGTTGTGTAGGACGCACCATTTCTAGATTCCGTGCATCCTCGGGACGCATCGCAGTCAAATCATTTGCGTCCCTAAAATCAACAGCATGTCATTTACCTAAACCATACCAAATGACACTTTTACAACCGGATGTAATTCTATTTTTAGCTGTGATGCACAGCAGGTGAAATATATTTGATCTCTGACAGTGACCGATGACCGATAATAAGTGGCTGAATTAACAAAATCTAAACAATCTTAACATGATTTAAATAATTTTTTAAGAAATTTATTATCTATTTAAAACAAGTGTGGACACAGAAAAACGTCTCGCCTGTATTCCGCATCAGTAACGAAAATAAATTTCGTCATAAGCATTACGTAATAGCATTTAATATCAGCAGCAACCTATATACCAAATATTGTCATCCTACCATGCGTAGTTACAGAGGAACTGTCGTAACCCAAAAACTTTAACGTAGTCGCTGGACCGTGAAATTGAGGTCAAGGTCAGGTGACACCTACCAGACAGTCATGTACTAGTCATCAGCAACCTATACACCAAATATTGTCATCCTACCATGCGTAGTTACAGAGGAACTGTCGTAACCCAAAAACTTTAACGTAGTCACTGGACCGTGAAATTGAGGTCAAGGTCAGGTGACACCTACCAGAAAGTCATGTACTAGTCATTAGCAACCTATACACCAAATATTGTCATCCTACCATGCGTAGTTACAGAGGAACTGTCGTAACCCAAAAACTTTAACGTAGTCGCTGGACCGTGAAATTGAGGTCAAGGTCAGGTGACACCTACCAGACAGTCATGTACTAGTCATCAGCAACCTATACACCAAATATTGTCATCCTACCATGCATAGTTACAGAGGAACTGTCGTAACCCAAAAACTTTAACGTAGTCGCTGGACCGTGAAATTGAGGTCAAGGTCAGGTGACAGGTGACTGACTGGCAAGTACTCATCATAAGCTACCTCTGGACCAAATTTGATGGACCTAGGGCTTGGGCTTACAAAGATATGAAGCAAGATGTCAAGTGTTTACGCCGCCGCCGCTGGCGGATTCCCATACATATGTCTCGCCTCCAGCGACTTTCGTCGCAGGCGAGACAAAAAACAAACAAGTTTTTATTAACCATAATGATAATATCTTTCTTGTACATCGCCGAAAGTAAACAAACACGTTTTCGATGTTCGTGGTTTTTAAACGGTAATTAAGTGAAACACCTGGCTTGCAACTTGATTTAAAAAGTTTTCTATTTGAATAATAAATTAATTATTTCCATTAACTATTAGTGACTAGCTAGAGCTTGGAATCTTTGCGGGTTTACATAACCTATAATTTAATACAAAATATAAAATATTTGCAGCAGAAAGATTGTTTTCGATGTTTTTAAAATGTGACTAAGTGAAACACTTGGCTTGTGACCTGATTGCAACGATTAAAAAATATTATTGTAATGATTAAATGTCGAATGAACTTTTGTTGTTTCAAATGAGGTTAAGCAGAAATATTGTCAAGTTTTGGATTGGTAAATTTAAACAAAATTTATAAAATTTATTGAAAAACTTGATAACTACTTAGTGCTTTGAAATTTATGTATTATACAATTAGTCAAATTTTTTAAACTGAGGTGTTGCCTCTTATCACACTGAACCCATATTTTCTCCAGATGAAGCCATGCAGACTTCAAATAACCAACAGAAATAAATGGTGTTAATTCATAATTCCCTTCCATAAAATGATACTAAAATCTTGGGAAACATGTAGATTAAGCTGTCATGTAGTAATGCATGGGTTTCAACAGGGATTTTAGTATCAAATAAAACGTGAAGATGTTCATAATGTTACAAAACAAAACTTAATGTATTACTCATGGTAACGTCATGCAGTGCCGGTAGTTTGGTTCGAGTCAACTTTATGGACTCACCAAGACAGATTGGGACTCATCATTCCAAAAAGTGATGAGTCCCAGGACTCACCATAAAAAAATCCTAGTGAGAACCCTGATGTATCTTTTTTGCTTGTGTAATTATGTCTGAAAAGTCTACCTAAACGAGCAAAGTTAAAAGAAAATAGAATCAAGACTATTTAATTCTTCCGTAAATGGCTGATTTCTGGTACAGATGACCCAGTACAGATGAGCTGACTCTCACACATCTGTACTTGCTGCGTCATCCAAACAAAACGCCAAAAACAAAAATGTTGTTATGGAGAAAACCTGACATTCGGCAGAAAACTGTTAATTAGGATTGGAGACATGCAGTGAGACTCGAACCCACAACCTCAGTGTTGCCAGGCATGTGATTAATATTAGACTAAGTTTACCACTAGGTCACTGAGGCCCCCAAGTTTTCAGATTACAGTAAACTGTAAAACTTGAAATTTAAAAAGTATCAATACTGGTTATACAATTATTGTATACAAATTTTGGTACAGTAAAAAAAACCAGTTCTTGTGCTAAAGGTCACATCTTACTTTTACTTCATACTTCCTCTTTTTTGTGAAACAGGAAGAAGTGACTAGATAATGCCTGCTGAGATAACCAATATATCACAAACCAAAAAATATAGTTAAACATGAAACAGAGATTATGGAATACAGGAAATTTTGGGTTTGGCTAAAACTTTTATTTCCCTATTCAATTTATTTTAACACATTGTATTCTTCTGAATATGTATCGGACCATATAATTTTAAAGGCTAAAGATAAACACTTTCATGTTGATCAAAACATATTAACTGTCATTTTATTGAATTGTGTTTTTGAATTAAAACTAGAATATTTAGCAGTCTGGGTCAGTTCTTTCTTCCAGTTAAGAAGGTTTCCCAGTGCTCAACCCACAGAGCAGCCCATTGCATCCCCGGGTGGCAGATAGGGGAGACCCTCTCATTGATGGGAAGTTTGTCAGGTCATCATACGAAAAAGAGTAGGCTTATTGTAGCCGCTACAAAAGGCTAAATTTTCCGACCCTACCCAAAACTCCATACTTTACCGGTGGCAGTCTAAATTGTGTTCCCTGTGTCCCATCCCACCCCCTTTTCTGTTGATTAATTGTTTGTTAACTTGTTCTCGTCCTGAATATAGCTGAAATACTGCTCACTGGACATGAACATTGATTGATTGATTGGATGTCTGCTTTACTTCCAGCGAGCAGTATTTCAGCTATATTCAGGACGGCGAAAATTTAGCCTTTTGTAGCGGCTACAATGAGCCTACTCTTTTTCGAAATCTACAAAAGGAATCTTTATCGTGCAAGGAGTGTGGCACTCTCCAAACACGTTACCCACTACAGTCCGCGGTCAGGCTTTCCGTATTATGACCTGACAATCCCCCAACGAGAGGGTCTCCCCTATCCGCCACCCAGGGACGCGCTGGGCTGCTCTGTGGGTCGAGCACTGGGAACCCTCCCAGTATGGTCCCAGCTGGACATGAAGAAGACATACAATCAAACTTTCAGTGAATCCAATCTGTTGCCTTTCCTCCCCTATTAGCCTGGCCAAAAGCCCACCATTTGTAAAAAAAACCCACATTTTTAAAACCTTTCCTTTGATCCCTTGAACTTTGTTAGAATGATCTGGTAGAAAGGTTAGTGTTAGACACAAAAGAAAACTAAAATTACCTTAAATGATGATGCCGACATTGTAGATAAACTGGTACCTGACTGAAGGGAGAGTAAGGAACCATGCCGCCGCAGATTATTCTCACTGCCATATCCAGATTCTGCTTGCTAAAAACAAACGAGATCTATGAAAGTAACAATTTTATAAAATTTCATAACAGATAATAATACACATTTTTTTTACATGACATAAGAGCAAAAGAGATCTGCATCTATTGTTTAAAAATTTTTTCACATTTAAGTCTGTAAAACACAAACACATTTTACTTGAACCTTTTTATACATGTACATTTTTTTGTTCTTGACAATTAAAGCTAAGCAGGTAATACTGAAAGAAGATATTGTATTTTGTTAAAATCTGAAAAATAAGAGATACAACTTGGGTGATACAAAAACTTGTATCATCTAAACATGTAATACAAGATGTACTTTAATTGGAACTATTTTGACATCTCAATGAATGGAATGATTTTTATTTTATGAAAGTTACTCGCATGGGATGTTAGGGACTATATTTTATGTAAAAATGATTCATTAAGTATAAATTTTCTGTATCATTTTTGTTCTCCCATTTTATAATTGTTAACTTTAGATAAACTTATTACCTTTACATACATTTAAGTGTAGGCACAACTAACTGTAATATAACAGGACCAGACAGATGATGATCAATACATTCTGCATCACAAGTGGACACTATGTGTCTCCAAGCGAATGTAAACAAATGTACCTACACATAATGTATGCAATATGTATGTCCATTTCATGTACATGTACTCAAGAACAAGCAGTAATAACTTTCACCAAATATTAGCATTAAATCCCTGAAATTTCTACTAAGGAAAATTTATCCTCGTTTTGGGGTGTAACAAGTTATATTTTTTCAAGTTTTCAGAAAGGCTGTAACATTTGAAATATTAATGTGAATTATTATTTGACATCTCACTTATTCTTCAAAAGTTGTTAAGTTTAAATTTCAACTCAAATTATATGATTGAGAAACCATTTAAATCTTAAAGAGTCAAAATAGGTCATTTTTAAGCAGTTTTATTTTTTTTTAATACTCTACTGATTTTATTCCATAAGAAAACATAGAACTAGCAGTCTTTTGTCCACCTAAACAGTAAAATTACTGAACCTTTAAAACACACAAACAATTTTTATCGATTTAAATTTTTAGTTGTTTTTTCAAGTTGTGAAGATCTAATGTTAGTTTTATCTATTTAAGCAAACTATCACAAACTGATGTACATTCAATAAATTCCCATTACTAAATATATTGATTTTCTTTATGTCCAATTAAATAATTCAATATATCCAATTAATAATTCAATGTATTGTGTAATCACTTTCCATTGTAATTTATTGTTATTACCATACTGTAGGTAATTGAATCTTTGTCAAAAATTATGGCTTTACACTCAGTCTGATATATATATTTAAAATCTTTATGGCTATTTACTTTCTTGATCCAAGTACTGGGTAGCATGAAGTTAAATATTTTAGTGTTCATAGATAGTTACTGAAGAGAAACCAGATTTTAACATTTCATAGTGCAAAGTCCAGTATTTGTTACTCATAAGCAGCAAAAAAAGTACATTTGTTTTAATTTGTGACTTGAATATTTTACCAGACACAGAATAATATAGCATTCATTTTTAAATAGCACTTACAAACTAACCAACTAGGAACCAATAACAAAATTTTTCAAAATCAAAGTACCCTGTGTAGTTCTATAGCACTAATCCACCGACTTCTTTCATCCTCACTGTTAGCTCTCATGTACCACATACAGTCATTGACATTGACATCAAATCTACACTCATCAAACTGGTGGGACTGAAACAGAAAGTATAATATTACTCATTTTTTCCACTGATCCTGCCTTTCCCCTGCCCACATACCTACATAAATTAAGTTCCATAAAATTCTTTCAGTAGCTTGAGGACTAACTCTTATATATTAAGTATATATGTATATTGAGAAATTTCTATGTTCAAAGGGCATAACTCTGATAATAATTACTTGTCAATATTCACAATTCTAATATGGCACCAGGTGTAAAACCAGTATATATTCCTAATCAACCGTCATAAACGGTAGTACAATCAGTTTATTTTCGTGCCCCAAAGAATTATTTTAAATTTTATATGTTGCCAGTCATTCCTATCAAGTTTTATGAAATTCAAATTCAAAGTAATTTCTGTGGAGAAGCATTCAGATTTGCTTCATACATATATATTTTAAGAAATTTCTATGTTCAAAGCAGCATAACGCTTACAAAAAATATACAATCATAATTTCCTGTGGATATGTGTAACTACATATAGTGTCCTTCATTCTGACTGTTTCTTAAAATTCTGATTAGTAGTTTCAGAAGAGTTGCACTTACAAGAATAGGGCTGACAGACCCATCAAAAACATTATCCCTACCACAACTATTCAGCTTGAGTATAACAACAATTACATGTATAATGTACTGTAAGTAGGAGGTGTAGTAGCTTTTATATGAATTATGAATCAACTGATTACATGTATATCCTAAGGAAATCAATTAAAATCAAATACAGTGTAGAATGTAAGCCTACACAATTTTTTTTATTTTTTAAGTTACAAGTTTGATGTTAAGCAAAATTCTACATATGCTATCACTTGTTTAATTTAATAAATAGAAAGAATTGTCTGAAAATCACATACAAGCAGTGTACAAATTACATTGCCTGGAACATGACTTTGAAGAAAGAAACCAGACAAAATATAACTTAAATAAACACAATGTGTGGGGGTGGAATGTTTTTAAACCAGATAGATTACATTTATGAATGTACCTGTAATTGTTTGAAACAAAATATATTTAAAATCGATACATGCCAGGTGATCATGATCACTTGAAGTATTTACGACATATAATATAACCTTATAATTTTTTAATTGTACCAATTAACTTCAAGCATTTACACAATCAAATATACATGTATGTATATCTTGTTATAATAAAAAAAACAAACAAAACTATATGTCTTGAACAAAGTAAAAGATATATACATGTATGACAAATATCGCGTCTGTGTTTAATTACATAACATTACATCAATAACACTTGACATTTTATTTAGGAATTTGAGACAGAAATAAATTAAAAAGTTCAACGTTATTATGTTACATATATAAATTAACTGATCACATTGCTGTTGTATAATATAATATAATTTAGTTATTAGTCCACCATTTTAACTAAAAGATTGTGCCCTGTTAAGTTGAAATAAGAATCTTAAGAATCTTATTTCTGTACATGTATATATACAGGTAGTGTTAACATCAAGAAAAACTTGCAAATAAAAACTGACCAATTCTCAGTTCACGCAATTAGTGTTGACATATGGATTTGGGATGTCCTTTGGTTGGGTGCGACGTGAGGCTGAGGATGTGTGTTTTGTTACATTGGTAATTATTTAACATGTTTGGAGAATGAAAGGAGTCAAAGAAATTAAGGAATGTATTCACAGGACAGTTCCACATGTAAACTTTCAAGTTTTACAAGACTACTGAAGATTTTGAAAGATCAACATTTAAATTCTCATTTTTTAAAGATCGAGACACTCATCTTCAGAATTATCAGCTGCTCATGTATTTATCAAGACAGTGATATTAAATATATTTTGTTTAAAGGAAAGGTAGTGATCTGCTATCATTTACTATTTTATTCTGGTAAAAAAAAGCCCAGACTTTTTTTTCATACAGGTTTTGACAAAGTTGTAAATGACTTGTCTTTGTTTTGAAATGCTGATGGGGAATGAAATACACATTACTATTTTGGTGACCTTTGGAAATTTGATAACACTGTCTTTTTAATAAAGGAAATGCAGTATGTTCAATATCTATATCAAGCTATAGTCCGAGAATCCTCTGCCGAACGTTTTTTTTTTCTTTTTTTTTGCGTGGGATGTCAGAGAGCCCCCCATAAGCAAAACAGTGGATTTTGCTACACGGGTCTGAGTCTGCAAATTTCATCGTGTCCAAATGTTAATAAACATTTTCGTCCAGTTAAACTATATATAATTCACTTCTTTAGATATTTTTCTCTATAAATATAATCATCACACCTTCAATCAAGCTAATTTAAGCAATGGATTTAAGTGACATTGTTGGCACATGACTTTTTTGTTCAAAATGAAAGTGAAATGCCTGAATGTAAGGGTATCGATGGAAATGAGATTAGAAATGGACTATCATCTTGATTGAAGGTACGATAAGTGTTCAATCTAGAATTTGGCCTAAGGGGGTCATGATGGCCCTAATAACTTACCATAGGAGGGGGCATAATTTATAGCTAGGGGTCAATAAAACCAATATAGAGACATAACCGGACAAAAACTTTGTTTGCATTCTTTGTCGGCGCGGTACTTCATTTTGATTTAATCCGTTTTTGAACGTTTATCTACAATGGGAGTAAAATATGAAGAAATACGCTTCATCTTGAGCATGAACAACATGTTATAACAAAATCGATAATATATTGTCTACCTGATTTAGACGATTGGTACATGTAAATTGTAATTGTACATGATTAAAGCGTAGGACCGAGAATACAGTTAAATTTCTGGTACATTTTAAAGGGACTTTCTCAAAGCTGTTGACTATGGGGGAATTTCTCAAAACAATGAAAAATTATGTTGCGCCAGTAATGACCCAGAAGGTTTTTTAAGCGCGTCAATCCAAACAAAAAATGTGGGAATGACGCAATGGCACGCTCTAGATTGAACACTGTATGATGATTATATTCATAGAGAAAAATATTTAAAGAAGCGAATTATATATAATTTAACTGGACGAAAATGTGTGTTAACATCTAGACACAAGGAAATTTGCCGACTCAGACGTGTGTCACAAAAACCGCTGATTTGCTTATGGAGAGCTCTCTATGTCCCATGCACAAAAAAAAAAAGAAAAAAAAGCGTTGGATGTCAGAGGATTCTCTTATCAAGCTAGTGTTCCAAGTCTTGGACTTACATGTTATATGATTACAAATCAGCCAGGCATAATAAAAATTATGTTCTGCAGTTAAATTTTCAGGGATCCCCCCCCCCCCCCAAAGAAAGCTTTCGGAATAGAGAACCAGACTGCAGGGGCTGCTCTGGCTTCTAAAAAGCTGGCGCCAAAAAAATCGCCAACTGCAATTTTTCGTCGCCAGCTTTGTAAAAGTGTCGCCATATTAGAAATCACTTAGATCACTATATGACATGGCGAAATTGTTTAACATATTCTGTAACGTCGAACGAAATCCAAATTTGCTGGACTCTTAATTCAATTTTTCAAAAGTTTGGTCTCAAGCAGCCCGTTCACTTATTGTATTTTAATCATGAAAAGATGTGTGAGTGATTTCTTGTGGGCAGAAAACCAAAATTTGACAGTAATTTATTAGAAACATCTAATCCAGTGAATGAACATAAAACCAGAAACCGGAAATACTGAAAATAGAACTACGCATGTGCAAGAGTTTTCTAATTACGAAATTAAGACGGACATCCAGTCCGGAAATCACTCAACAACTACGTCAGTTTTCATACCTGTATTTTGTTAATTACATAATAAAAAAATATTACTTCAAAAATATGTTTGTTTTATTATTTTTATAAATTAATTAACAGCATCAATTGTTTTATTACATGTCTACTCAAATGTGATGCAGGCAAAGCTGCTTTTCATCAGACAACTTTGTTGATTCATTTATTGCCGATTTCCGTTCAATAACTCGAAATAACACACATGTCACTGGATACTACACAATACACTTGTATTTACAACCATAGAAGCCGACAAAGGATCTTTAATGATGCAATCGCCGATTAGCGATAAATTTAAAACGTGCATGCAGCGTTTAACACTATAAAACCTTGGCGCCAAAAAAATTGCCAGATGCAATATTTTGTCGCCAAATGAAAAAAAAATCGCACTTGGCGACATTGGCGAAGCCCAGCGCGGCCCTTGGACTGTGACCTAAATTTAAATGTATGGAAAATAAAATAACTGAATGTAAATATTAAAGCAGAACAATAAAAAATAGGTGACCAAAATGATGGTCCCTAATATAGATGGTAAAAATCCAAAGACCAAATGTACCCAACTTGTTTTTTATCTGATTTTCCCAGGACTCGAGTTTGTGGCAGAGACTGTCAGCTTCAGTAATAGTCATCAGAAACTAATGATGCTTAAGTGTTATATTAAATGGTAATACTATAGAATGGAAGATTTGAAAAATGGCATATGTGTACTGGATGAAACAAAGTATAGCCCAAACATCCAAATACCCCTCATACCTCATTCTCTGTGAATCTTGTGGGTACTGAATTGGAATTTCAAAATTGTCAATAAGAAAAACTCAACTTGACAGGACACTTACATTTACTGAAATTTGTTTCATTTTTTTTTAAATCTTTTGCTGAAATCCTGAAATTCAAGGTTAGTATAAAATTGTTAAATTTGTGCAATTTTAAAACAAAACGATCTGTACATTGTACATTTACACCAAATAAAATATTACACTCACTACATTCAAACACGTATCATTGAATGTATGTACAGATAATTTGTTTATAATAAACTTCATACGTGTTTACGTGCAAAAGGTTGTTGAACGCGAACTTTCATACAGGCCAACATCCTGGATCCAATATCATGCTTGGATCAACAACCGGTCTTTGCCTTTTTTTTTGGCCGCTTTTTGTAAGCTTACCGTAACAATAGCCTTTGACAGACTGACCGCTCCTCTACAACCAAACGAAGTATCATTTTCAGATTTATAGTAACTTAAAGTTCCTTCTTTTAATACTATAAAACGGTCCTGCCAACCATGTAAATAGTTAGTCCACTTTGACAGAATACCCTGCAGTTCAGGCAAAGCAGGTTCGTAGTCCGAATCTTCATTTTCTTCGTCATCTGTCAAACTGAGTAAATCTAATTTCTCCTCTACTATTCCTGTCGCCGCCGACATTCTTTTGAAAAGAACATAAACTTATTTCTTAAAATGTTCCTCATGTGATTATACGTGCTTACGGGTTACAACTTGACTAATCAGACGCCATCATGATGTCATGCCGGAAACATTAATAAAGCACCATCTATTGCACCAAGGGGAGTAACTATAGTTGAAATAAATAAATTAATGCTATTTTGCGTCTCTTTCTTTTTTCTATTGTTGTTTTGTTTAGGGATATGGATAATGTATACTGTATTTTTGGATGAAAGTAATACTATATGTCCAGCGAACCGGCAAATTATAAATTAAATTGAAAGAACATTTATTTATCAGTTTTGCACACAGAACATACGAATATTTGCATGCTTCTTCAAGAACTAGGTTTTTGGCACAGGCACTTGGGGTCAGGATACTTTTTAGCTCACCTGACCCGAAGGGTCATATGAGCTATTGCCATCACTTGGCGTCCGTCGTCGTCGTCGTTAACTTTTCTTCAAAAATCTTCTCCTCCAAAACCACTGCAGGGATTGCTTTGAAACTTTGCATACATCATCAGTAAAATGCCCTCTACCAAGTTTGCCCAAATCATGGCCTCAGACCGACCAACATGGCCGCCATGGCTAAAAATAGAACAGAGGGCTCAAAATACAGTTTTTTGCTTATAGTTCAAAAAGTATAACAGATACAGGAAAACCGAAGAAACCTTCCTTCTTCAGCATCTAAAGCTCTACAAAACACTCCATTGGGTCAAAGTTGTATGATGACTCCTTGTAGGAGTTATTGCCCTTTAATTGTCAAAATTGATGATTTTTGCCATTTTTGCCTCAAAATCTTGAAAATTATTAGAACTAGAGAAAAAGTTAGCATTGCTTCATTGTTCTGCTCTATGAGGGTTACAAAAATGACTTAAAGGTCAAGATTGTCTGATTAACCGTTTAGGAATTATTCTCCTTGAACATTTTTTTAATCAATTTTACTTGATTTTAAAAAATCTTCTCCTCTTAAACCAATGAAAGGACTGCTTTGAAAAATTGCACACATCATCTTTAGGATGTCCTCTACCAAAATTGTGCAAATCATGACACCTGACTACCTACATAGCTACGTTGGATTAAAATAGAAAAATTAAAAAAGGGGGGGGGGGGTCGAGAGAGTTTTCGACTGATAGTTAAAAAAGTATAACAGGTACAGCAAATTTGAAGTGAACCTCCCTTCTCCCTCTAACCATCAAAAGATCCTCCTTATAGGAGTTATTTCCCTTAATAGGTCAAAATTAATGATTTTTGCAGAAGTGTTGGGCAATTCCTTATAGCAAAGAAAAGCTGGATAAAAAGGGTTGTTTGGTTTCAGGTTCAGGTGAGCGATACAGGCTCCTGGGAGCCTCTAGTTTATATGGAATAAAATGCCAATAAATGAGTTTACAGTGTGTATTCACTAGTTATACACACTGTATTGGCATTTTATTCCAAATAACTAGTCTGACATGTCTCATTGTGAAATATTCACCACAGAAAAATATTAAATTTCTCTTTATTATATTGTGACTGATTTAATTTTAATTAGATTGGGGTGCTGTGATATTTGGTTCGACCCATCATTTGTTGTAGGTGTCGGGTCGTTTCGCACAGACTACCTGTTCGCCCTGAGTAAATTCTCTCGTGTCGTTTCGCCCCTATAAAGTGAGTCGTTTCGCATTGTGTCTTTTCGCTCCTCTAAATAAAAAACAACGTGTATCTTAAACCAAAAATCGTATTTTGTGTGTTGGAGCCCATGAACTTTAATTAATAATGCGTATTTTCGCAAAATAAAAAAAATATAACAATAATAATTTCATTTGTTACTTCATCAAAATAATTCAATTAATATGTTAATAACTTTCAAATACCAATTATCATTTTTAATGTGATGATTAAAAGAAATTATGTTATGATTAAATAAAATTTCAATCAAATTAAGAAACACCTTTGATCTTGAGCTTTACAGCTTGTAAGTTAATTAAAAGTTCAAAAGTAATTTGTGAAATGTTTGATTAGCCAAAACATAAGCTGTAAAACTCACCTGAATATATAAATACATCTTCGCTAGCCAAGGGTTACGATCCGAGAGGGGGACCTGATCGTAACACTTGGATAGCGAAGATGATATAAATATGACCCACACAAGTGGCTATCATTTCATAATCAACCTTCGCGAAGTGTATTCTTTGTATTCATTGTAATGATCATGTACGACCAAAGCAGCACACATGTGATCGTTGGCAGCACCGGTAATGCAAGAGAGGTATAACTGTTGAGCAGTACAGATTTGTTAAAGCTTGAAGGGTAAAAAAGCCCCAAGATAATTCATGTTTCATTTCAATTTTTAAAAATTTGAATTGATATTGTAAATTGTAATCAAACAATAACATTTTTTCGGATTGTTTCTAGGTAGAAATTTTTTCCTCTTTCTTTGGCAGGTTATTTCGAAAAGATAGCTGTAATTTTAGCGAAGAAATGTATTTAACAGTAACACCATGTATTTGTTATATAAATGTATAAAATGGATTGTCTTATATTCATTTTAGAATAAATTTATGTAGATATATTTCAATGTGTTGTTTTTCTTTAAAATCAGTTCTACAAATGTTATAAGAAAGCTTAGTCAACTATTAAACATGATATGGTAGGGGGAAAAAGTTTTAGGGTCTCAAGCTTTTATGACGCAAAATGTTTAAAAAAATGTCTTGTCCGTAGACATGGGTTAATTACAAGCATTTCATTGTAAAATCAATATAACCAATATTAGTTTTTTTGTTGTTGTATGGTGAGTTTATATAGATCCATATTGATTTTCAATGTATTGTTAGTAAAACAAAAATTACTTGTCGTAGACCCAGTTATTTAAAGCATTTAGATGCGTTAAATTAACAATTGACCTGAAGTTTTTCATTGTTTTTGCTTATTTTTTATGAAACCAACAGAAAAAACTCTTTTTTTATCTTAACAATTATTTTATTTTCCGAAGATTTTCTTTGTTATAAAAATATGTCATGTCTGTAGACATAGCTTGTTTATCTTTTATTTTCATCAACATTATTGGATTTTCAATGTGTTAGGATGTTTTAAGTAATAATTTGAAGAAACAATTTAAGAATAAATTATCATTAGAATCAAATTTTTCAAAGTTATTAATAACATGTCTTGTCCGTAGACATTATTTATTGTTAAATTTTTACAGCCTTTCATTAAAAAAGATGCAAATAAACGCTTGGAAAAAGGAATATTAGCACAATAATGGCTATTGTTCTCTCTGCAGTTTATTCTTTGGGAACTTTAAATTTGTCTAGGAGAAATCAATCCCCCATTGATTAATTTTCTTATTCTAAAAACAAACTCTTCCTGATAAATATACACGAACCTACAGGGGCATAAAAAAGCAGATGAATAATTCAAACAAAAAATTTTCTATTCCCCCAATTAAAGTAGATGAAGTATATTCTGCATTAAGTAAATTAGATATTAACAAATCCTCGGGATGTGATAACATTGGGGCAAAAGTATTAAGACTGTGTGCTCCTTACATAGCATCTCCTATTACATATATTTTTAATAGAATGATAGATACCAGCTGTTTTCCTAAAGAACTAAAAAATGCAAAAGTAACTCCAATATATAAAGCTGGAGATCGTTTGTTAACAAATAATTACAGACCTATATCTGTTCTCCCAACTCTCTCAAAAATTATTGAGAGACATGTTGCTCATCATGTATATTTATTTTTGTCAGAATTTAAGCTATTACATCCTGCACAATCAGGATTTAGGCCAAATCATTCCTGCCAAACTGCTCTTATTAACATTATTGACAAGTGGCTACTAGAAATGAACAATGGTAATATAAATCTTGCAGTATTGGTGGATTTTAAAAAGGCTTTTGATGTTGTTGATCATATGATACTCTGTCAAAAACTTGAGGTATACAGATTTTGTGATAACACTGTTAATTTTTTCAAGTCCTATTTATCAGAAAGGACTCAACAAGTAAAATTATGTAATGTTTTCTCAGAAAAGAGGAACATTGAATTTGGGGTTCCTCAGGGATCTATACTTGGACCCTTGCTGTTTGTTCTTTTTATAAATGATTTGCCCTTGTATATTAAAAATTGTACAACTGATCTATATGCAGATGACTCAACATTACATTTATCTGGGAAGAATGTTTATATGTTAGAAAAAGAAATGCAAAATGAACTTAACTCTGTTGAAGTGTGGTGCAGAGAAAATAATATGTACATAAATACCAGCAAATCAAAATGCATGTTAATTGGTACAAAACCAAAATTGTCTACAATAGAAATTCAACCAAGACTAGAAATTTTTTCAGAATTTCTTAATGTTTCGGCATGTGAAAAAATATTAGGCATTCAAATTGATGCAAATCTTATATGGAAGGAGCAAATTGATATGATATGTAAAAATATCTCATCAAGAATTTATTTATTATCACAAATAAAAAGTTTTCTGAATCTGGAAACTAAGAAAATATTCTACAATGGATACATATTACCCTTAATTGATTACTGTTGTATAACATGGGGAGGATGTAACAATGACAGCCTTGACAGAATACTAAAACTGCAAAAACGGGCAGCCAGATTAATTTAAGATACAGACCCTTTAGCCCCTTCAGCACCACTTTTTAAGCAACTGGGCATAATGACAATACAATTAAGAATCAAATATCATAAATATTTACTTCTACATAAAACATTGAAGGGAGATGCCCCTGAATACCTTATACAAAAGTTTAATTATCTCTCGTCTAATATTCATTATGGCTTAAGAAATGTGTTAGATGGAAATCTTATGGTACCAAAACAAACTACTGAACTTTACAAAAAGTCATTTGCATATTCTGGTGCTGTTTTATGGAATGAGTTACCACCATGTTATAGAAACACTAAAAACACACAAACTTTTAAACATTGTATTAAGAAATATCTGTCACAAGACTGATGACAGCAGTTTTTGTTGTAATATTGTTACTTCATTACCACACTCATGTTTGTATGTTATTGTCAATTTATATATTTTTGTTTATTAATTTGTAATTTTTTCATGAGGGCCTCAGGGAAGATTAGTTGTATTACTAACTGTGTAACCCTCTTTAAATAAAGTCATTATTATTATTATTATTATTATTAGACTAGTTACAATGTGGACTCACAAAATAACTAGGGGGATCCGGGGGCATGCCCCCTCCCGAAAAATTTGAAAACAATGGTGTCATTTGGTGCGTTTTATAGAAATTTAAGGTGCTTTATTTAGTACTGAAAGTCGACAGTTTATTGATTGCAATTTTTGGGGTTTTTTTTGGTCAAAATCATATGGATTCAGCCGCGTACTCGCGTATAGGCAGCTACGCCACTGACCTACATTGATTATAGGAAGGAATTGTTGTGCAATTGTGAGCCAAATTTAACTGAACTGTATTATTTGGTATCTGCCATTTGAAGAAAAATTGTCTATACAATGTAAAGAAGAAATCTTAAAAACTTTTACAATCCATTTTGCAATGTTTGCAAATTGATAGAACTAGACAAAAAAGAGAAAAATTTGTCATCAAATTTAACAGTATTTCTATAGAATTATTTTATGATCTGTGGTAATATGCTTTCTGTATTATAACTGGACACCCCACACCCCTGGAGAGAGCTTCTTATATTTATATATATGAGCTTCCTATATTTAAAAGAATAATACTAGTTCAATTACAATCATGATTTATATAATTGAAAACAATACATTTTAAACAAATTTGTGAATTTATAAAGGAAAAAAATCAACATATACATGTGTTTGTGTTTTATTAATTCGTGTTCTATTGATTTAAAAGTTAATATAAGTTGAGTTACAACTTTAAGATTTATCTTTATTTATTGTATAAAATTATTAAAGGTTAACGGAAAGAAAGTCACAGTTTTGATAGGAATATAAGTCACAGGAAACAAGTCACAGGAAAAAAAGTCACAATTAATAAGTTGTCTTGGTCATAAGTGTTGTCATAATATGAAGATATTTTTATGTGTATTATAATTATAGTCATATTTTTATGTAAAACTTGTTTATTACTTTATTACTTATTAGTTATTTAATACCAATAACAAAAATTGTATTTAAAGTCCATCAAAATCTAGAAAATATTTAAGTAAAAACACATTACTGTTGCTTTGACAGTTAAAAATAAAAATATGTATACCAAAGAAATGTATAAGATAAACAGTAGCACAGTAACCTACTAATTTCCACACTTTTAGCGTTTAAAATGTTAGTATATTATCATTTAAAATTTCAAACAGTTACCTATAAAGATAGGATAAATATATCATTGTCAGCAAGGTTTATTGGTAAAATCAGTTTATCTAATGGTAAGATGATAGAAATTTTTTTTAAATATACATTGATCCAAGCCAAAAATATGGCTTCAAAATTTTAGTGATTTATTTATTAAATAATTTATAGTGAAAAATGAACATGTGTGAACAATTACTGTCCTACGAATTGCTTAGTATTCCTTTGTTTTCATATGATAAATTTGTGTTTATTTATTATGATATATATTTTAAAATTAAATGTCTTACTTTGTTATACACAAGAACATAAATTTTGTAAAAAACCTTTAAAATAATTCAATACCAAATACAACTTATTAATTGTGACTTTTTTTCCTGTGACTTATTTTCTTGTGACTTTTTTTCCTGTGACTTTTTTCCCGTGACTTTCTTTCCTACAACCAAATTAAAGCGTATATACCTGTAAACAGAAAAATGACTTTCAAATTATATATACAATATATATATAGGATCTTACATTGGTACGAGTGGATTATCGGATTTCTCCAATCGAGATAGTTAAATTATGGAATTTTAAGTCCGAGCCTTGGCGAGGACTTAAAATTCCATAATTTAACTATCGAGATTAGAGAAATCCGATAATCCACGAGTACCAATGTAAGATTCTGTTTCTCTAATTTTGAAAAGTAGTAAATTTGCGAAACGAAGTACAAATTCTCCCAAACCCAATTTTACGTTCATGACTTGAATACGCGGTAAATGGAAGGTGTTTTGTTTATGACGTCATGAGTTCTTATTGTGACGTTATTATTTTTAACCAATCAACTGCTGAGAACAACAAATTCACTAGTGACGAGAAATATTTTTTCCACACCGGTCAAGCGGTTGAAATATTACGTCAAAATTAGAGAATCAACGTTACGCAATTTGTAAACTGCGAATATTATTAAAGACATATAATTACATGTCTCTGATATTATCAACACTAGGAATATAATTAGATAACTAGAGGCTCCCAGGAGCCTGTATCGCTCACCTGAACCTGAAACCAAACAACCCTTTTCTATCCAGCTTTTCTTTGCTATAAGGAATTGCCCAACACTTCTGCAAAAGTCATTAATGTTGACCTTTTAAGGGAAATAATTCCTATAAGGAGGAGCTTTTTATGCTTAGAGGGAGAAGGGAGGTTCACTTCAAATTTGCTGTACCTGTTATACTTTTTTAACTATCAGTCGAAAACTCTCTTGACTCCCCCCCCCCCCCCCCCCCCATTTTCTATTTTAAGCTAACGTAGCTATACAGGTAGTCAGGTGTCATGATTTGCACAATTTGGTAGAGGACGTCCTAAAGATGATGTGTGCAATGTTTCAAAGCAGTACTTTAATGGGTTAAAAAGGAGAAGATTTTTTTAATCAATTAAAATTGATTAAAAAATGTTCAAGGAGAATAATTCCTAAACGGTTCATCAGACAATCTTGACCCTAAGTCATTTTTGTAGCCCTCATAGAGCAGAACAATTAAGCAATACTAACTTTTTCTCTAGTTCAAATCATTTTCAAGATTTTAAGGCAAAAATGTCAAAAATAATCAATTTTGGCAATTAAAGGGCAATAACTCCTATAAGGAGTCCTCATACAACTTCAACCCAATTGAGTGTTTCGTAGAGCTTTTGATGCTGATGAAGGCATGTCTCTTCGGTTTTCCTGTATCTGTTATACTTTTTGAACTATAAGCCAAAAACTGTATTTTAAAGCCCCCCCCCTCCAATTTTTAGCCATGGTGGCCATGTTGGTTAATCTGCAGCCATGGTTGGTGCAAACTTGGTTAAGGACATTTGACGGATGATGTGTACAAAATTTCAAAGCAGTACTTTCAGTTGTTTCAGAGGAGAAGATTTTAAAAAATCAATTAAAACCGATAAAAAAAACAGTTCAAGGGGAATAACTCTTAAACGGTTAATCAGACAATCTTGACCCTAAGTCATTTTTGTAGCCCTCATAGAGCAGAACAATTAAGCAATGCTAACTTTTTCTCTAGTTCTAATAATTTTCAAGATTTTGAGGCAAAAATGGCAAAAATCATCAATTTTGACAATTAAAGGGCAATAACTCCTACAAGGAGTCATCATACAACTTCAACCCAATGTAGTGTTTCGTAGAGCTTTTGATGCTGATGAAGGCATGTCTGTTCGGTTTTCCTGTATCTGTTATACTTTTTGAACTATAAGCCACCAACTGTATTTTACAGCCCCCCCTTTCCAATTTTTAGCCATGGTGGCCAGGTTGGTTAATCTGCAGCCATGGTTGGTGCTAACTTGGTTGAGGACATTTGACAGATGATGTGTACAAAGTTTCAAAGCAGTACTTTCAGTTGTTTCAGAGGAGAACATTTTAAAAAATCAATTAAAACCGATAAAAAAACAGTTCAAGGGGAATAACTCTTAAACGGTTAATCAGACAATCTTGACACTTCAGTCATTTTTGTAGCCTTCATAGAGCAGAACAATTAAGCAATGCTAACTTTTTCTCTAGTTCTAATAATTTTCAAGATTTTGAGGCAAAAATGGCAAAAATCATCAATTTTGACAATTAAAGGACAATAACTCCTACAAGGAGTCATCATACAACTTTGACCCAATGGAGTGTTTTGTAGAACTTTAGATGCTGAAGAAGGAAAGTCTCTTCGGTTTTCCTGTATCTGTTATACTTTAAAACTATAAGCAAAAAACTGTATTTTGACCCCTCTGTTCTATTTTTAGCCATGGCGGCCATGTTGGTTGGTCTGAGGCCATGATTTGGGCAAACTTGGTAGAGGGCATTTTACTGATGATGCATGCAAAGTTTCAAAGCAATCCCTTCAGTGGTTTTTGAGGAGAAGATTTTTGAAGAAAAGTTAACGACGACGACGACGACGACGCCGACGACGACGGACGACGGACGACGACGGACGCCAAGTGATGGCAATAGCTTACATGACCCTTCGGGTCAGGTGAGCTAAAAAGAACTTAGTCTTCACTGCTGATTTATCACACTGAAAGCGGCATACAAACTCTTTTATCCGTAAAACATATTTTATATATTTTATACAAAAAGAATACCCCCCAAAAATAATGAGTATACATTTATAAAACTAAATATATGTGTTAACACAATGAAGTACTGAAATGACTAGATGTCTAAAATTTCGAGTTTTTCTATATTAAAATAATATAGTTGCTCAGAAAAAAATATTTCTCATCTTACAATATTTACTTTTTACACAAAAACATTGTTCTCATGTCCATTTGTAGTTTTATGAGGTATTCTTGGGTAAAGTAGTCCATGGA
Source organism: Limnoperna fortunei (assembly GCA_944474755.1). Classification (NCBI taxonomy): domain Eukaryota; kingdom Metazoa; phylum Mollusca; class Bivalvia; order Mytilida; family Modiolidae; genus Limnoperna; species Limnoperna fortunei. Next base: position 24,963,713 of record OX104116.1, read on the forward strand.
CCATTGAAGGTTATGTACAAAGTTCTAAAACTAGGACGATTATTTTAATTATCAACAAAATATTATTTTAGATTTGTTTGATAACATGGTTAAACCCAATCTAATTAAAATTAAATCTTTCACTTGCTCCCCCCTTTTTGTTATAGGTCGCTGCGCTGTATTAGATTGGGTTAAACCTATTCTTCTCTATGGCTCTGAAATTTTGGAAATTTTTTTGGCTTTGGTAAAAACGAGGTTCCAAATTAGAATTATGGGGAGCTTTACCGGTAGACTTCCTATTGCTATTTGATTGTATCTGTCTGTCCAAACCTTTTTAATGGCAAACAATCAAACGGGCCTTCAATATTGTATTGTCTTACCCGGAAATTTAATGTAAACTATAGTATGCACTATTCTTGGATTAACTGTGTTAAAACTATTTTAAATGAGCTTGGGTTTTCAATAATCTGGGAATCGGAACAATTCTACAGTAATGACTGCTTAAAATTACATAGTTAAACAACGGTAAACAGACCAATTTGCAAAAAACTGACATTCACTTATGTTTCATTCAGCAAAAGCACTATAATGCCAAAAAAAAAGACCACAAGCTATGCCATCATTCTTAATGAAAGCGCACAAGGCTTATTTGTAGCAAGACTATAAGTGTTCGCTGCGCCACGGGGGCGATGCATGTTCTATTTGTATCTCCCCTCCGATATATCTGTTTTATGAGTTGTGAAACTTTGAGAAAAAATAAGATCCTGTACACATTTAATTAACACAAGGCAGCGTGATTTGCACGATAATGATTTCCATAATACGAAAACTTAGTTTTCGGATTGCTATTTCTCTTCATGACAATTTGTAAAACGAAATCTGAACTCGAACTTAATTTAAATATCTCAAATTTTTGCGGATGGTATACACTTATGCTGATTTAGAACAACAAATGAGCATTTACCAATAGAAACTTGTAGATAGAAAAATACTGAAAGAGAAAATATTTTTTTTTTGTCATTTTAATAAATTAGGACATAATACCATTTTATATTTGAAAACTGAATACACCGCTCTTTGAGAACAGCAAAAAAAAATATCGTTCCAAATTACTACGCGAAATACCATAATGTTCACAAGTATTCAGAATTCGGTCTTTGCTTAGAAAACATGTCAGGTTTATTATATTATAAATAATGACTGTTTGCGTCCCTGGCTTACCTATCGTGTGAGCATAATCTTGTTTTTTTGTGTTTGTATATAGTCTATAATGTTTCTTTATTGTTACCTTCTCTGTACCAATTCTTTTATTGCCCCACGCACCCCCCCCCCCCCAAAAAAAAAAAGAAAGAAAAATTATAATAACATATACAGGAGTAACAACTAGAACAAATCTCGATACCGCTTATTGTTGAACATGCAGAATGAAAAACAGGATCATAATGGATCGTCAGTGGACATGTTTTCATATCATTGGTACTTTAGTCTTATACATTTTCAGAATAAAAAACACGCTGCAATTCGGCACTTGAGAAATAGTTCATAACAAAATTGTCACACTAAATGTCCAATTCAAAAGGCCATTGAAGACAAATCGGCGTGCGACGCCGATTTTTCCACATCCTGTTATTCAAAATATTAAACGAACTGTATGGGTCCACCCCAATCGTCAACGTGATAATCCAAATATGTAGAAACTCACAAATTCGACAATTATAGGCCGTAGTTCGATCGACACTGGCATATTTAAAAACCTTTTTTTACTTTTTACTTCCAATTTATCTGATAGTGTCGTTAACAGCAAAACTAAAACAATTCAAAAGCGCTATGACAACGCGCGCTAAACTTCAGAACTTCAGAACTTTATTTCAACGCTCAGACACAATACAGTGCAACATGAGGTACAAACGTAAACAAAAACATATATACATATATGGCGAATTGAGCAATACACACTATGAATCGCAGGGTACAATACATAAAAGGTTATAATAATGTTGAAATTTTTCTTATAAAAATTGACAGTTTTGATAATATTTTAGTGTTACATAAAGAAAATAAACCTGCCATTTTATGTATATTTGGTGGGTTCCAATAGTATTTTGGAATAATTTTTTCCCTTAAGTTAGAGATAGTGTCATTATTACAAATAAATAAAATGTGATATTCGTCACACACAGCTTCGCTGCAAAAATTACATAACCTGTGTTCTTTTGGAATTTTATTCCATCGACCTGTTTCGATTGGTAGCTTTAAATTTGATGTACGAAGTTTAGAAATAAATAATCTATCTTGAGAACATAGTCTTAACAAATATTCTTCTAGCTTAAACTCATTCTTGATAACTTTGTAAAAATCTCTAGAAGAATTTTCAATATCAGAAAACCACTTTTGAATAAACAAATCTTGCAACTTTTGTCTAATAATATCCTTTAAATTTGTACCATGAAAAGAAAGTTGAGAATTAAACACATAAGGCAAACCTACTTCATTAAAAATAGATTGCACATAGCTAACCCATTTGAAATTACAAAAACCTTCACTCTGTAATTTAAACATCAGATTGTATAGGATGGAACTGAGTTTGTTTTCACAACTTATCAACCTATTCCAGAAAGATACCATTCTCGTTTTAATTTTTACTGAAAGAGGGAAACAACCGAGTTCCCCATAAACCATGTAGCTTGGAGTAGATATTCTTACATTCAATATCTTTTTTAAAAATTGTAAATGTATCCTCTCCAGTTCAGATATATTTTCAAACCCCCAAATTTCAGAACCATAAATCAGAATAGGTTCGACTAAACTATCAAATAATTTTAACTGGAGGTCTATAGGAATAGGTTGATTTCTAATTCTTTTATAAACAGAGAATAAAGCTCGACTAGCCTGGGTAATGAGCTGTTGCTTTGCTTTTACAAATGATCCATTATAATTAAAGTCCAATCCTAAATATGTATAAGAATCTACTATATCAATTGTTTCGTTATGAATTTTAAATTCGAGAAGGTTTCTATATTTCCTCTTGCTAAAAATAACAATCTTAGACTTTGCACAATTAATAGACAATTTCCATGTATCACTATATATACTAAAAATATCTAAGTTATGTTGTAAAGCCTCACTTGTTTCTGCAAATAATACAGTATCATCAGCATACAATAAAATAAATAATTCGAAATACATTGTAATTGTATGCTCTTGTAGTTTTGATTGTAAATCTTCTAACGAAATTCCACCTAGACTCCTGAAAAAGTCTTCTAAATCATTAAGAAAAAGAGCAAAAAGAAATGGAGATAAATTCTCTCCTTGACGAACACCTGAAAAACATGGAAAAAAATTTGAGTGCTGTCTCTTGTTTCTTACACAAGATTTAATATTTTCATACATGTTATGAATAACATTAAAACATTTACCTTTAATACCATAAGTTTGTAATTTTTGCCATAATCCGTATCTCCAAACCGTATCAAAAGCTTTTCGAAAATCTATAAATGAGCAAAAAAGTTTCTTGCCAAAAGAAAAATATAGAGAAATCAAAGAATGTAACGAAAAAATGTTGTCTAAAGTAGAATACCCCTTTCTGAAGCCGGTTTGACATTCAGAAATAAGGTTTATTTCTTCTGCAAGTATATTGAGTCTTTTATTAATAATTGAAGTGAACAGTTTTCCTAAGCAACTGACGAGTGTGATAGCTCTGTAGTTATCTGGGTCTTTTGGATCACCTTTGTTTTTATAAATAGGTTGTATAACACCAATAGACCAGCTTTCAGGGATCATACCTGTATTCAATACTAAATTAAATAGATTACAATAAAGTTTACTGAGTCTAGGTGTAGAAGCTTTAAGATATTCATTTATAATTTTATCAAATCCTGCAGCTTTGTTATTTTTTAACAACTTAATATTATCATCAACTTCTTTTTCTGTAATTTCAGAATTTAGTATTACATCGTACATTGGGTCTACATTTATATTTTCGTTTATTGGGAACTCTTCAGTTTCGCCCGAGTTCAGATTTTTAAAATATTCATAGAAATTGTCAAGGTCAATTTCTGGAGTTTGCATACTTTGTCCAGAATATTTATTTAACAACCTCCATAAAGACTTTGAATCTGTCTTTGACATTTGACGCATTTCTTTTTCGCATTTTTTATTATATTTTTTGTAACACATATCAACTTCTTGATGGTAAGATTTCGAAGTCCGGTTTACTTGGCTCTTATTTTCATCGCTTTTAACTTTGTTATAATTTTTTCTCGCTTTATTAAAAGCTTGTCTCTTTAAATCACATTGTTTTGTAAACCACGGTTTTCCGCCCTCATCACGGGGTTTGCCTTTTCTGTGACCAAAAGCAGAACTTGCACAATTTACAAACAATTTTGCAATATCTTCAACAATGCTATTTAGTTCATTGTTGTTTACGTCATTTTGGTTTATAAAATTTTCTAACTTCTGTTCGAGGTCACTTATTTTGACTTCGTTCTCTACAAGTAGTATACGCTTGAATTCGTCGCACTTGGACGAGTTCCAGCTTATAGTTGGTGGGTTCGTTTGGCTACGGTCATAACTCGTGTTAACGGTACTAAGAGTGTGTTCACATTGTACCGTATTCTCTATAGTAAAACGCATTTGATTGTGTACATCGGAGAAAAGTGGATTAAAATCCATAATTTCAAATTCTGAAATCACTGGGAAAAGATTCGATGTGACAATAAGATAATCTATCAATGTACAATCTTTACATGTATTTCTACCAACATTTTTATCCAAACCAAGTCGTGAGTTTGCTATGTACATTGAACAATTTAGACATAATTCAATAAGTTTACGTCCATATTTATTTGGACGACTTTTATCCTCAGAAAAACGTTTAAGAGAAATTCCATACTTAGGTAAATTTTCAAAGTCGAACAGATCATTCAAAAAATCTGGATCGTTATCAAAATCTAATAATTCTAACAAATCATCGTTTGGCACGATGTAGTCATCTAGTACTGAACTTTTGGCATTAAAGTCACCAATTAAAGAAATAAATTTAGAATTCTTTGACATTGTAATTATCTCTTCTTCTAATTCATCGAAAGCTTCATTTGAAGAATACTTTGATTGATCAGGGGTATATATACACACCCAATAATTAAATCTTCTACACCTGAAATTTTTTTAGATAATTGTATCCACTGAACAAATTGACAGTTGCTTGAGATAAGTGTAATTTCATTTTCAATTTTTTTCTTAAACAGAATTGCTAAACCACCTGATTTTCTTTTAAATTGTTTTCTATTTTTCAAAAAGTATGAGTAGCCATTTGGCACTTGTATTACATCAAGATCATCTAGTTTAGTTTCACATAGGAAAATAATGTCATATTTTTGTAACTCATTGGTAAAGTCTGGTAATAACAGTTTTTTTTTTAAGCCACAAACATTCAAAAATGTACAAGATAGTTTATTTGTTACGATTTTACAACTAAAAGTTATACACATTTTACGAGTTCATTTTCTGTACAATTCAGACTCAAATATCCTGTTTAAGGTCTTTTGGAAAGTTTTGTAAAGTTTACAAAAAAGGTCACATATAGCTATAGTAACAGTTGTCAGATGGACAGAAGCAGGTGCTTTAGTTTACTTAGTGAATACTGATTCAAATCAACAATTTTGAATTCAATTAACTTCCACCATCCCAAGTCCGGAATCAGAACCCCTGACTTCGGAAATGTTTCACTTCTAAAATATGTTTATTTTACATCACGTTGATTCTAAAAGGAATCATTCAGAATTACAAATGTTATGCAGAATTAAAGTGTAACTACTTGATTTCTTTTATCCACTAATTTTATGTCTCCCATACCATAAAAACAAAAGCGTAATGTACACATGTCTATATAATCTATCAGTCAAGTTCATAAATGAGGTCTAGGACCATACTGTAAGGGTCAGTGCTAGACGCACAGAGCTGCCAAGCGCGTCCCCAGGTGGATAGGGAATGCCCCTCTCGTTTTTTTTTTTGGGGGGGGGGGTGTCAGGTCATAATACGGAAAGCCTTTGGAGAGTGCCACTATTTTGGCATAGTGAATGCTCAACACAACATTATTATAATTATTATACTGACTGTCTTGACTTGGAAAATTATAACAAGAAGAAAAATGGGTCATTGATAGAACATTAAATGAAACCCCGCCACGTTGTGATGTAAAGTATTCCTTACGAAATTTATTGGGATCGTCCTTCCCAAACCTGGACATTTTCAGGCTTTCACGGCCGGGTTGTTTTTTTTTTTTTGTTTTTTTTTTTTTTTTTTTATTTATTTATTTTTTTTTCAGACGTTATACGTTGATCAGCTTCTTCCGTTGACTAGTATAAAATACCTTATTTAAAGCGAAGCAGTGATCAATCATTGATTACAAGTTAACCCCGCCCATTCGGGTGAATTACAATTGATTGACGTCCAAATCAATAGTTTTCTTAGGCAGGCAGAGAAACTATGAGGGCATAGTGCACTGGGCACAATTCGTTTAGAAATATATGTCAAAATAGGAAAATAATTCTATTAAAGGACATTCTTACAGAAAGTATAATAATCATTTATATATGTACAACATTGAATTCATAAATAAAAAAAGAACCCCCTTTTTCCCCTGGTTCTTATTAACCTGCATGCCCAAAAATGAAATAATCTATTGATAGATATTTTAACCAAAAAAATAATTAGATGGTCATGGTCAACATATATAGATTGCCCCGATGAATTATAAAAATAATATATGAATATATGAACGATTGCAAGTCTATATTCTAGTTTCCGTGTAAAAATATAAATAATGCAGTGGCATAGACAACCCGTTCATTTATAGCCACCATAGTAATAAGGTAATGCGAATTTTAAAAATTATTAGTAATAACCTTAATATCTACATATTTATTAAAGAATGTTTATCATTTGTGGTAGCGATTCAGTAGTTAAGCTATATTTTGGATGGATCAATTGGAGTTCAGAAAATCCTTTCTACCTTAAATGGCAGATGAAACAGATTGCATTACCGCACACACACTCATTTGTACTCGTTCTCTCGTCTAATCAAAACTCCTGAATGAAGAACGTTGTTGTGGTAAGATAAAAACTTTGGGAGCTGGTCAAATCGTCCCCGAAACCCCCCCCCCCCCCCCCCCATTGTTTGCAAAATCGCTCCCACTGTAAAAAGGCCCTCACCTTTACCAGAATCGCCCCACTATTAAGTATACAATTGTTAAGTTGCACAGCTATTTTTTACTTTAATAAGTTTATTGTTCTATATTTAATTACATATCATATATTTAATTACATATCATTGTTGTCACTGATTACAATTAAAAAAATATTTCATTAATAATGATCGATAATGTCTTTATTTTGCTTTAATTATTAAAATTATCATTATTACCCTAATGATTTTCCTTTAGAACTATATCAGTAATGATGATGTATAAACGCGTTCTTCAACTGTCATTAAACACAATGGCTAGTAACAATAGAGTGACCACAGACTGTCCGAACAAGACAGAGGTCGTCCAATACGATTATTGTGAAAAACGATGAAAGAGCACAGATTTGTGATTTATCTTAAATAGAATTATAACATTCAATCAAACAAAGAATAATTGTATACTATATACCGATTTTTGTAAGTAGCGCGATTTTGCTCAAAGTGGGGCGAATTTGTTTATGATGGGGGCGTTTTTACAGGGGGTGATTTCACAAGGCCGGGGAGGATTGTGCAAAAAGTGGGGCGGTTTGACGGGGGCAATTTGACTTGTATCCAAAACTTTTCATGGTTCTGACGTTCTGATTACATGTTGGTTATAAACAATATTGCGATTTAAAAGCTGTTGTTCAGAGACAAAATAGGTACTTTTATACGTTTGAGAATCACCTGTGATCTTCCACTCGTGGTAGAAATTTGTTATGTCTCTTCGTTCGTTGCGCTGTGCTCCACTCGCGAAAAAACATGAAAATTTCTAATACTCGTAGAAGATCAACTGGTATTGCCCAAAACGTATGTAAGAACGTATTAGAATGGCACTAGAAAAATATGGAGTATTAGATAGGGCTGGAAAATTTTGCCTTGTTGAAGATGAATCAACGGTTTAGCGTGTTATGTGCGTGGCAGTCTCTATACAGTCTCTTACCGACTATGGTCCGTTGCAAACCTTTCCGCATTATTACATGACAACTTCCCACTCCTTTTCCCGAACGAGAGAGCATTTCCTTTCCGAAACCTTCGGACGAGCTAAGCAGCAATACGAGTCCAGCATGGGGTTCCAAGAAGGATTTATTCACTAATTACATCATATCAATAAAGAGTTATATCGCTTGTTGTTACTACACAATTCGTACATACAACCTGGAATGTTCAGCGTACATTCTACTTATATTTACCTCTGTTTCTACCGGACACACATCTTCGTTTGTTCCCCACGCTGACTCATTTTCATCAGCTGCAACAACTAGATCATTCGAGTCCAAAACGGTGGATTTTATACCCGGGTTTTCACTTATATCCTCTTTAAACTCTGCTTGAATAGCTCCAGACGCACCGTTACGTTCTTCACTGTTGTTTTCTATTGGAATGACATTCTGTTCCTCACTGGAACTTCGACTTCCGTTTTGTTTATCGACAAGACAATTTACCGGATTCTCGTAAGGATTTAAAATTTCTAACATTTTGCTTTTTTTTTCAAGTTCAGCAATTTCTTATTTTATTTATTTATTTTGAATTACAGTACTCTAGGTAATACGCATTTTCACTGCTTTAATACTGAATATTATCATCCTCCGTACAATAAAATTGTAAATATTTATTGTGCTTCTTGTTCTTAGAAGATCTTTGACCTATGATCGCAAATGAATGAAAAATGAAATATATTAATAAGCGAATTAATAATAAGTATAACGAAATGCATGATAAATTTTTTTTATTGCAGTCAATGTATCAGAATCAACATACACAAGATATATTTGTGACTTTTCTGCGATGTGAAACTAAATTAAGCAATCCAGAAAATCCTTCTATGGCGTAGGCGGCAGTATGCACGCCATGAAAGAGTGTACGCTTGGCAAAAAATGCGTCATACTATATTCAGTTTTAACATAGTGAACTAACATTATAAGAATGCAACTTAAAACACATATCGCATCATGCACAACTGATTAGTTATTGCCAGAATATGACTGAAATCGTTTCACCTGGCGTAAAAACATGTGTTCAGTCACTTTTTGAGAAAACAGAGAACCATAATTGAATATACATAGCGGAAATGTTCCGTTCGTGCTTATTTCAGTTTTTTTTGCTTAAAAAAAATGCGAAAAACAAAACTCTAAAGTGATTGGGCGGTTTTTCTGACATTTTGATTTCCTGATAATAATATTTAATGTATATTTCAACGAACTGACTATTCGTCCGACTACCCCACGAATGGCAATTATTTACTATTCTACCGGCTACCGAACAAATAGTAATGTTTTACTATTCGTCCGGCTACCGGACAAATTGCGCAATTTTACTATTTGTCCGGCCAATGTTACGCATACTGAAACATAATTCTACGTGATCATTGCTTGATCCCACCACGATGACATAATATCCCGCGTCATTTGGAGAGAAGCAGAACTGTGAGTTAGGGAGAATTATTCGTCTTTTGCTGCGCTGGCCAAGCGGTCAAATAGTTTTTTAATATTTTTTCCGGCTAAATGAAGTCGAGCACACCCTGCCCGAAGTGAGACTCGAATCCGCAATTTCCGTATTGACAGACCACGTGATTAATAGTAGACTAACTACATTAAAGACTAGGCCACTGAGTCCAGTTAAGATATTTGAGAAAACATGATAACAGAGACAGTAGTAAATTCATTTAAATTTTGGTAAATGAATTTATTTTATATTAATATTATGTTCTGTGAATCTGTAATTTTGTCTGACGTATCTTTTGCAGTTAAATATATTATTAAAAGGAATCTATCGTTGTGCGCACATGCGATTTGTTCGATACCTACAACGTATATTTATGTTTTCTTGTGGACAAATTGTTAAAGGTTATGTGACAGCGGAAAATGACAATAAAATATATTATTTACAATTTGGACTTTTTGGACTTGAGTTTCTATTAATTTCGTGTTTTTATGTGAACGCCAAGAATCTTCAATATTTTGTATTTAATTATTTCTAAATGTAACAGTGTTATACAACTGCAACTGGAACTGTTGCTGAACTGGCGAAGATGCCGAAACGACGACAGTGACTGATGCTAGTCACCTGCCTTGAAACTAATACTACTGGCGGAACTAACTCACAGACTGGTAGAGCGATGATCAACACAATACAGATTTTCAGAATGGAATTTATTTCTTTCGACTTCTTACTTATCACTTATCACTTATCGGATATTGTCAGTTTGGAAGCCTGACTCCGACTGAAGTCTAAACTTCAGTCGTTACATTATAAACAAAACGTGTAACATGACATAACAATACAACTGAGAAAAACATACAATTAAGAATTAAAGATTAACAATAGAAATAAAAGGATTAATGTCACCATACATACATGTATCTAACTTAAAGAATTAACATTACGTAACAATAAAGTGACGGTTAAAAAAGATACAATTAGCGTTCAAAGAATATAACAATTCAATCTACAAAACTACATAATTAGTTTAACACAAGGTGATAATTGCAGAAAGAATTAATGTCACTTAAGATAAGAACTGATAAAACGGATTGTCTTTTGACACTGTATACAAGATTCTAATTTAACAGGTAAAATAATTATAAAAACAGATTAGTTCATTTGAACAATAAACATAATTTCTAGAAGGTTTTCTCACGCGTAGAACAGACATAGGTAGGATTAAAAGATAAATGAATAATTTATAGTAACAAATTACATAACTATTTGCTAATTAATTATTTTTTGGTCTTCAAATATAAGAAATAATTAAATACAAAATATTGAAGATTCTTGGCGTTCACATAAAAACACGAAATTAATAGAAACTCAAGTCCAAAAAGTCCAAATTGTAAATAATATATTTTATTGTCATTTTCCGCTGTCACAGATTCTCCCACGTCGAATTGAACGCGTCCCGCGTTCCGCAGTTGTATTTTTACATAACTATCTCCGTCGACCCCTGAAGGTGTTGAAACTTCTGTTAGTCGAATTGTTTGTATAGTTACGATTTTGCGTTGTAAGATGCGATTTACAGATTTCCGTTAGATTTGATAGAATGTCTCGTTGGCTCAACATAACATTTCCACTGTTGCGAAGTTCTTGATTTTCTGAATAAAGTCTTTGAATTTCACTTGATTTAGAACTATTTAACGATAGGAGAGCTGTATTAATGGCTTCCATTTTTTTTTTCTTTTCAACTAGCTCGCAAATCTTATCCTCATATTCTTTCAACCGTTTTGACACAATGTTAAGTTGTTCGGATTCTGCTTTGCTCTGCAATTCATTTAATTTGCCGATCAGAATTCTGTTTTCTTCCTCTACTTTTCGTAGTTGATTTGAGATTTTAGACGAGTTCGTCTCGCAGGTTTTAAGATTTTTATACACTGTTTTCAATTCCACTTTAACGGCGGTTGAATTATCGAAAAATTTTATGAGAACAGAGTTCCTGACATTACTAAACGGCAATTCGCGTAAAGTGTTCTTTCTTTCATAATAGCTCGTTATCCTCTGCTTGTCTCTTTGTTGTTGTCTCCTGGATTTTATTCTTACGCTTGAAGATCCGGTAGAAACATTTCGTTGTTTTTGACTGTAGCACTGTCTTGCGAAATGTCCAAATTTTTCACAAGAAAAACACTTTTTGGCTTGCGCTGGACATTTATGAAAACGATAATAGACAAGTCCACATTTTCCACATAATGGTGATTGCTGCATACGGTGGTACTTCCATACACTCCATTGTGGCCGAAAACTGAATTCCATCTCTGAACTTAATGTCTCCTTATTGTGAATTATGGGGAATAAATCGCTTGGTCCTGAGATACGCGCTATCGTGTGTCGCACTAAAAAGGCAACACGCCTCTGGTTAACTCCACCAAAATGTAACAGTGTTATACAACTGCAACTGGAACTGTTGCTGAACTGGCGAAGATGCCGAAACGACGACAGTGACTGATGCTAGTCACCTGCCTTGAAACTAATACTACTGGCGGAACTAACTCACAGACTGGTAGAGCGATGATCAACACAATACAGATTTTCAGAATGGAATTTATTTCTTTCGACTTCTTACTTATCACTTATCACTTATCGGATATTGTCAGTTTGGAAGCCTGACTCCGACTGAAGTCTAAACTTCAGTCGTTACATTATAAACAAAACGTGTAACATGACATAACAATACAACTGAGAAAAACATACAATTAAGAATTAAAGATTAACAATAGAAATAAAAGGATTAATGTCACCATACATACATGTATCTAACTTAAAGAATTAACATTACGTAACAATAAAGTGACGGTTAAAAAAGATACAATTAGCGTTCAAAGAATATAACAATTCAATCTACAAAACTACATAATTAGTTTAACACAAGGTGATAATTGCAGAAAGAATTAATGTCACTTAAGATAAGAACTGATAAAACGGATTGTCTTTTGACACTGTATACAAGATTCTAATTTAACAGGTAAAATAATTATAAAAACAGATTAGTTCATTTGAACAATAAACATAATTTCTAGAAGGTTTTCTCACGCGTAGAACAGACATAGGTAGGATTAAAAGATAAATGAATAATTTATAGTAACAAATTACATAACTATTTGCTAATTAATTATTTTTTTGGTCTTCAAATATAAGAAATAATTAAATACAAAATATTGAAGATTCTTGGCGTTCACATAAAAACACGAAATTAATAGAAACTCAAGTCCAAAAAGTCCAAATTGTAAATAATATATTTTATTGTCATTTTCCGCTGTCACAGTTAAGCAAATAATTTAATTATCATATTTTGTTGTAGAAACACGAGCCTTATAAAAACTGGCGTAGTGATTTTCGAGGCGAGACATCTTAGGGATGTCAGGAATCCTGTCACACTGGGGTCTTGCAGAAATATTTGTTTAGAAGGTCATTGGAGAAACAATCTCTAAAAATGATTCCCATTTATTAAAATAATTCCTCAAATCTTGATTGTGAAAATGTAAGAAATTTTAATAAACGAAAAACAACTTTAGAGGCTAGATATCAACAATAACGACTGATACGATAAGTAATAAGTAATTTTAACAATCAAAATATAAGTATGCAATAGAAGTACATTTTTAATGTTGCTTGTCATATATATAGATAGAGGCAGGACTGGTCGACCCTGGCCTGGATTAATCCCTCGAGTGGGGTGACATCTATTATTACAACTTACCATTCTAATCTAGAATTTAAAATCTTATCTCTGTTTTTGGTAAAGAACAATACATATTACACACGTGTAGCAATTGTACAACAGATTATGGGACGTGTCTTCGCAATAATATGGCTGAAATATCTTCCTGTAAATTTCGGGTCGAGATGACAGAGTTTAGATGAGTTCGTGAACGAGCAGTCATCTCTATTCTTATCTAAAACAAGAGCGTTGCTATGGTAACATTGTTTCGGGAGTTCCAATTAGAGGCCGGATAATAAACTGTGCATACGAGACCGCGATGTGGAAGATATTGTTTAACGGAAGAAATAGATACTTCCATGCGTCTTGGGAAAGCCTGGATGATCTTCTACTAGTGAAATAAAAAATAATCGCCTAGCTTTTGCATAGCAGATGGTTCTTGTTATCGTCACGATGTGGCTGAAAAATGTATACTCAGAGTTTGCACAATAGACGGACTTTGTCGAATCCATGATATCGTTAAAATATTCGTCACTTGACGTTTGCACAACCGATGATTCTCGCACTCGCCATGATATGGCAAAACAAATCTTCAGTTTGTAGTTTAACATTTTAATGTTTTTTAATAGAAATTTTTGTGCTATAATATACATTTTATATCTCGGTAAAAATATTAAAAAATACATTTAGTATCTCCTATCAGATAATATATCAATTGTATATTTTCACAACACAAACATTAAACAATGTACATTTCCAAAATGCTGAATGAATTTCTCTCCTCTCTTTATTTTGCGTTGGCTTACAATCAATTAAAAATATAAATGACATAAATAAGACAATATATGTATTGTTCTAAGCTAGAACCAAGTAACTGAACCACGGGTTTCAGCTTTTGTCTGCAAAAATAGTTGTGCAAAGAAACATTTTAATTAACAACTGTTTGATTTTTAAAATTAAATAAAATAACAATTAAGAGGAAAGCAAAAAATACTTGCTATTCAAGGGAGACAATATCAGAACGGCTCTTGGAGTTTTGCTGGATTGACGAGAAGAACACGAAAATCGCCTACAGAGACACACTGTGACGTCAGATGGTCCGTAGCGACTAGGTCGAAAGAGAGGCGTTACCATTTCCGGCCATCTGATCACACTCGGGCCTTTCCGTCAGTTGCATGACGGTCAAGCTACCTCAGAATTATCTATGAACAATACTTGCGTGTGTTTTCATGTAATTTGTCAGATTCATGCTTCAACACCGGAAGACAAAATCCTAATATGCTGTAAAGGCATGAACGAAGGTACTAAGATTTTCTGCAATGAAAGTGCAAAAATTTCTTGAAACCTGACGTAACTTTTGACATATTTTCTAAAAAATATATAATTCCATTTTTGAACATTCTAGTTTTCCGTGCTACATGTTTTTCTGGCAGAAGATGGCTTATAAACAATTTGGGGACAAACTTTTTTTAAAAGGGTCTCGATCTCAATGTAACACATTTGTTTTACCCGAGATGTGTTCGCATGGAACGAGTAGAACAAGAAATAACAGGGAAAAATAACAGAAAGGACATAATCCAGCAACATAAACCAAAATTTTGCTAATTAACCCGATTATTGACCCACTAAATGATGCTCCAACAGGACTAATATAACAACTTCTTAAATGATAGAAAACTGAATTTATTAAACGATATTGCAGCTTGTAATAATCTTATTCTATAGTACTGGGTGTACATTTTTGGTAAATTAGTAAAAGCACTGATTTCGCAAGTTCGAGCCTTTTTGTAGGCTTATGACAAGAAGTACCAGATTTCCCGCTGAACGACGGGGATTATTCGAGTACACACACTATAACAACTGCACGCTGTAATTGGATAACTGCTGAAATTGCCAATAAACTCTATTTCACAAACAACCTAATATTTGAAAAGATCCCGTACCGTTTCCATATGTAAGTGTGATGTACACCGTGGTCAACATCTTCGTGGTTTTTGTTTAGTCTTATTGCGTATTATTTTTTGTGTGTGAATGTAAGTACTTTGAATGCATTGATTTTGCGCATAAAACAGACCTTTATCTATAACCCCGAATTATCTCTAGACCGAGCTGCATACTGGTCAGGGTGGCCGAGTGGTTAAGGTAGTTCGTCTACTATTGATCACGTGGTCTATCAATACTGAGATTGAGGGTTCGAGCCTAACTGCGAGCAGTGTGCGTTCAACTCCAATCTTAATTGACAAGGATTGCCAGTTTTCCGACCGAAGGTCGGGAGTTTTCTGCGGCTTCCTCCTCCAATAAAAACTGAACGCCGTGGTATAGCTAAAAAATTGCTGAAAATGACGTTAAACAACATTCAAACAAACAAAAATACTGGTCAGAGAGTAGTTCTGGTCAATGCCAATGAATTCATTTCATACAGATAAACAACGGTTCTTGTGTTGTTTACACTGTGTTACGAAGACAATGCCTTGATCATTTTTCACAAAATAATTTGTTTATATTTATTGAGTTTGTCAGGTTCTAGCTGTCCTCATTCTAGAAATTGTGATTCATTTAGATACACTGAACAGAGCAGCACACATTTACAGTAGATACGGGTATACCATATAGTTTTTAATTTTGATGAATTTGGTCAGTATTAATTCTTAAATGTACAATTAAAAGAATGTGAGCGTTCATGTGTCAAATTTTAATCAAGCGCGGTTTTCTCTCCACGTGAAGCCTGTCCTCTTTATCACGTCCACAGTGCACTATTTTTTCGTGCAACATATCGGTATTTAAATCTCAAATTTCTAATTGCCAAATCATTTAAAGTAAGCATTGCAAGGAGGCGGATATCAGAAGCACAGAGATGGCAAATCATCAGCATGCATTCCCTGGTATGTCTTACAAGGCAACAGGACTGCAGCCTGGTATCGTTATAGATTCATTAGTCGTTTGCAACGCAAGATGTTAAAGACAACGTTACAAATCTGGTCGACCATCTGAGACAACCCAACGTGAAGATCGGAGCCTTGGTAGATTAGTTAGGCGAAATACGTTTGCAGCAAGCCCCCGTCGCAAGCAACAATGATTACCTGGTCGTAATCTCTCAGCCTGAATAGGACGAAATCGTCTTAAAGCTGCAGGATTGAGCTCAAGGCGAGTCATTAAACGCCCACTGCTTGATGATCGTCATCGCAGGGACAGGTTGGACTGGTGCAGAGCAAGACAAACTTGGAACCTTTAAACATGGGACGACTACACTGGTCAGATGAGAGCCGATTTTAAATCCATGTAACTGATGGGCGAACCCGTGTTTGGAGACATCAAGAGATTTAGAATTGCACCGGGAATATCGACAGATAACGCTTCAACAAATAAGACACCTTACTGGCAGTATGCGGCGCAGGATTGCAGCAGTCATTTATGCAATCGGTGGATTCACCCGATATTAACCCTTCGACGGCTAATTATCAATTTGGGGTTTATGATTGACGTTTTTAAGTGGGATTGGACAATTAAATAACAGTTTGGAGCTTTCGGTAACAATACCTTTTAAAGACTACGTGAAAGAGCAAAGACGTTCATATTTTGAAGAAATGATATGAAAATAAAATAATGAGTTTTTTGTTAAAATAATGTTTCATTTCGCCCGACAATGCATATTTTTGTTTGCTATGTATGATTTTTTGTTTGAATGTTGTTTAACGCCACTTTATGGAATTTTCAGCTATATCATGGCGTCCAGTTTTTATTGGGGGAGGTAGCCGTAGTACCCAGAAAAAACCCCACCTTCGGTAGGAAAACTTGTTTGCTATGCAAATTAAAAAATGAATGGTAGTCCAACGGTGTTCGAATAAACTAGGAAAGCTTAACTTTTTTCCAGGTGTGTATTAAAGCATGAATGACACCAAGTCAGCAATATATTTTTTCAGCCCTGTTTTATGTATTTCCTGCGTTCATCAATTTGCTAATTTTGCACACTCTTCAGCAAAGTATATTGTTAAATCTAATCTAGTTCTAACTTGATTGCTGTTTCGATTCATAAAGTTGGTCACACTTTATTACTTCTCAACATTCCATTTTAACCCCCAAAAAGTATTTTGTTTTAACTAATACTTTCTCATATATGTACATAAATAGGATGTTTTCAAATGGTCATATTGCACTCTTACATTGGGCATAGCTGTTTAAAAAAACCCCAGCAATTAGCAAGGAAAGACAATGGTCAGGATATCATGTGCAATACTGGTGAATACACAACAATTAGTAAGGAAAGACAATGGCCAGGATATCATGATCAATACTGGTGAATACACAACAATTAGTAAGGAAAGACAATGACCAGGATATCATGTGCAATACTGGTGAATACACAAAAATTAGCATAGAAAGACAATGGCCAGGATATCATGTGCAATACTGGTGAATACACAACAATTAGCAAGGAAAGACAATGGTCAGGATATCATGGGCAATACTGGTGAATATACAACAATTAGCAAGGAAAGACAATGGTCAGGATATCATGATCAATACTGGTGAATACACAACAATTAGTAAGGAAAGACAATGGTTAGGATATCATGATCAATACTGGTGAATACACAACAATTAGCAAGGAAAGACAATGGTCAGGATATCATGATCAATACTGGTGAATACACAACAATTAGCAAGGAAAGACAATGGTCAGGATATCATGATCAATACTGGTGAATACACAACAATTAGCAAGGAAAGACAATGGTCAGGATATCATGATCAATACTGGTGAATGCACAACAATTAGTAAGGAAAGACAATGGTCAGGATATCATGATCAATACTGGTGAATGCACAACAATTAGTAAGGAAAGACAATGGTCAGGATATCATGTGCAATACTGGTGAATACCCAACAATCAGCAAGGAAAGACAATGGTCAGGATATCATGTGCAATACTGGTGAATACACAACAATTAGCAAGGAAAGACAATGGCCAGGATATCATGTGCAATGCTGGTGAATACACAACAATTAGAAAGGAAAGACAATGGTCAGGATATCATGGGCAATACTGGTGAATATACAACAATTAGCAAGGAAAGACAATGGTCAGGATATCATGATCAATACTGGTGAATACACAACAATTAGTAAAGAAAGACAATGGTTAGGATATCATGATCAATACTGGTGAATACACAACAATTAGCAAGGAAAGACAATGGTCAGGATATCATGATCAATACTGGTGAATACACAACAATTAGCAAGGAAAGACAATGGTCAGGATATCATGATCAATACTGGTGAATACACAACAATTAGCAAGGAAAGACAATGGTCAGGATATCATGATCAATACTGGTGAATACACAACAATTAGTAAGGAAAGACAATGGTTAGGATATCATGATCAATACTGGTGAATACACAACAATTAGCAAGGAAAGACAATGGTCAGGATATCATGTGCAATACTGGTGAATACACAGCAATTAGCAAGGAAAGACAATGGTCAGGATATCATGTGCAATACTGGTGAATACACAGCAATTAGCAAGGAAAGACAATGGTCAGGATATCATGACCAATACTGGTGAATACACAACAATTAGTAAGGAAAGACAATTTTCAGGATATCATGTGCAATACTGGTGAATACACAGCAATTAGCATGGAAAGACAATGGTCAGGATATCATGATCAATACTGGTAAATACGCAACAATTAGCAAGGAAAGACAATGGTCAGGATATCATGGTCAATACTGGTGAATACACAACAATTAGCAAGGAAAGACAATGGTCAGGATATCATGTGCAATACTGGTGAATACACAGCAATTAACAGGAAAGACAATGGTCAGGATATCATGATCAATACTGGTGAATACGCAACAATTATCAAGGAAAGACAATGGTCAGGATATCATGATCAATACTGGTGAATACGCAACAATTAGCAAGGAAAGACAATGGTCAGGATATCATGGGCAATACTGGTGAATACGCAACAATTAGCAAGGAAAGACAATGGTCAGGATATCATGTGCAATACCAGTGAATACACAACAATTAGTAAGGAAAGACAATGGTCATGATATCATGTGCAATACTGGTAAATACACTATAATATAAATTTTTGAACTATAATTTAACAATAAAATAAAATCCATCTTGGAATAATGACATCCATACATCTGTACATGAACTTGCAGTCTGCTAACTAGACAGAACAAATTTCCTGGAAACCATATAGTTTGATAAGCAATAACTAAGTTAAGATACCAGAGTTAAATAAATGTTACTGAAACCCTTTTTAATGAAATATACAATATTCAATATTAGAGTCTATTATACACAATTATCTATATCAAAGTCTATTGTACAAGTTTAAAAAGCTGTGTACTGGTTCAAATGGCACAGAAGTCCCAAGCACTAAAAAACTAATGACAATTTTAAAAGTACATATTTTCCTTTTAATGTTTTTATTTTATTCCTTCATATACATCTTTTATTTTATAAATTCCAGGTTGTGCTTCAAGAGTGGATTTATGATGATAAAGTTCTATATATGGGAGTCATCATTTTGACGATTTTCACCACAAGATGTTTACTTTGTGACAATAGATGAAGGAGAGTATTTGATCATTTGTTTTTTTAAGTAAAAATGACAAATAATCCAATTCTGAATTTCAATTTTATTTTGGCTCATTTATGGATATTAGAGCTTAGATATGATTTTTTTAAAATCCTGTACTATAAATACTGCATCTGATTCTCTTTAGTTTTTACAAGTTTAAGTTGGCAAATTTTGTGTCTTCCTGTTCCATAACATGCATGTGTAATATAATATTTCATAAAAGCTCTTTAACATCTGAATTATTGGCCTTCCAATATTGTTGGTTTGAGTGCCACTGATGTGTCTTGATGAAATTAAACATGCACCAGGCAAAGACTATTTTATAATCATGGTATATAATATAATACTTTTTTTTGTTGGGCAAAAACTGGTCCTATGCCTTTGCTAGTACAATATGTCACATAAGGGATTTTTGGGACAGACGATATACTATATAGAATATCTATAAATGAGCACATCAGTGAACAGAATTGCATTGGTATTTTTTTAGTTATATTTCATAAAGTATACAATGTAATCTCTTTCTGGAATGTTCATGTTTTAAAGAAAGAGTCAATGGTCCTTAATCCACTGTTTGTTCTCTGTCTTTTCTTTGCAGGTTTATCAGGTGTACTTTCCAAAGTTCTAAAAAATAAAATGTTAACAACTCCTACAATTAGAAAAAAGATAAGATTTTCTTGACAAGTAACTGAGATGATTCTGTATAAAAAATCTCCTTCATTGCATAACCTGTATTTGTCAGGGGAAATATTGATATTAAGGGGTCCTTGCTGTTACATAAAAAGGAAGGCCGATAGTATCAAAGGGAGGTAATACTCAAGAGGCTAGTTATAATCCCAAAATGTTTACCCCAAAAGATAATACATACTACTGAGTAATAATTATATATTACATACATAGATAGCTTGTTTGCTGTTATAAGGAAAGGTTTTCTAAAAGTTTATATTTACCTTTTAACTCAATACACAAGTATAATCCAATTATAATGTTTACTTTTATATTGTGTTATAATATTTTACAATGAAATCAGCATTCTGAGAAGTGACTGAAACAGATTCTTGAAATCAAATGCTAATGAATGCCCACTTGTTCAGGAAAACTGTGTAAATACATAGCAGGAATGATCTGTGGAACATGCAGTATTCTCCAATTACCCACTAGTAATTAAAGGAATGTAATAACAAAATACTGAACACTAAGGAAACTGTCAAAAAAGACAATCCACAAAAGGCCAAGAAACCGTAAAATTGAGAACCAACAACCAAAAATATAGAACTACAGCAATGGTCCTGACTGGTATAGGCATTTCAAAAGAAATGGTGGGTTAAACCATACTTTATGGCTTGCAAAACATCCTGCTTTCATAACTGTAATGTGTGAGTTGGTGTGTTGATGCCATCATACACTACTAGACAGTAATAGGTGTATCTAATATTCATCACAGCACAATCACTATGTAAATCAGAACTTTGACCTTTCAAAGGTTACATATTAATATTATTTACCTTTTCTGTGATTTAGAAATATTGCTGCCCTGACTCCTTACAATGTCTGTAATAGCATCTTTAGACAAACATGTATCAACATGTTCATTGAAGACAACCAAGTCATTTCCTTTCTGTTCCATAAAACAGACTGGACACATTAAGCAGCTTGAGGAATTCAGATTTTCAATCATTTCAGTACAGTCAGACAGATAGTTCAGCTCTTTATTAGGTGCAGAAATAATACTCGATTTCTTTTTGTTATTTTTGGCACATAAGTTTTCAGTTCCCTTTTTATCAGGAGTTGTAACCACATCAGTGATTTTTGCATCTTCTTTATAACCTTCAGTATTGATCAACATGCTCTTATCATCGGTTATTTTTTGTTTCAAATTGTCGTTTGATCTTTTACTCAACTTAATATCATCCTCATTCTTGTGTTTACAAAACTGAGAAACCAATGAAGGGGAAATAGGAGAAAATAGCTTCACATTTTTCTTAGCCGAAGACTTGTTTTTCTTTTTTGGTGAAGAGACATATCTTTTAGAATTTCTGTCTTCATCATGTGCAATTTTTGTGCAATCTTTGACAAGTTGTTTGTTAAGACAAACATCTATATGTTGATTAAACATCATCAGATCTACACAGTCAATTAAAGTTTGACAGACGGGGCACATGTAAGTGTTTAATGTCTCAGTATCACAGTCCACTGATTCTACATCAAAAGATTTGATATTATCAACGTTGTCATTTATTACTGTGTTGGACTCTTTGACTGAACATGACGTCTCTTTAAATGAATCTTTTCTTTTTTCTACAGTCAAATCAGTAACTTTCTGCAAATTCCTAAGGCATTTAGTTCTAACATTTTTATCTTTGTTTAAACATTTTACTTCAACTACATTACAATGAATTAGACTCATGTCGAAGTCTGCTTGCCTCTCACTTTCACCACCACTATCAGAAGACAGACTGTCATCAAAATCTTTGCTTTTAACTTCCTGTGTGTCAGTTGTATTATGTGATTCATCTGTCCAGCAATGCCTCTTATTTTGCATGTGATGCAAATGCTTTGTGGGTGAATTACTTTCATTTTCACTGTTATCAGCATGGAAGTTTGCAAGTTCTTGTTTACCCCAAAATTGACTATGATCTTTGTTTTCTTCTTTTCTATGAACATCACAAGATTTTTCTAATATTCCGTGCTGGTTGACATCCGTATTTTCAGTTTTGTAGGTTTCTGTTGCATTAATATCACATGACTTTTCATTTACTTGTTTTGGTTTGACTTTTTCATTTCCGATACGTTTAATAAACCCAGTGATTGTGTTTTGCTTCTTCTTGCACAAACTCTGATGTAACAGACTTGACATTCTGACACCTGAAATTCAATAAATAAACATACTATAAATAGCAAGCATTCTTTAAGTTTAAATTGGTAGTTTGAAGACATCAAGAGTGGTGAAAAGATAAATATGTCAAAAAATATTCCCATTTTTATTAAATGTGACGGTTTTGGTATAAATGAAATCAATAACAAATATACCCCAAAATGCAGTTCAAAGGAACTACTACAGTAAACTTTTACTCAAGAAAAAGTACCATTTGCTGTGATACTGTTTTTATCAACAAAACATATTTTTTTAATTTAATTTAACAAATATATTGTTAATTAGGTATACATACATTCCAATGTACAAAAAAAATCTTATTGTAAGTAAAAAAACAAACCAAACCTTCAATCAAAGAAACACAAAAATTTCCAATTTATAAGGAATTCAAAAAATTTATGTACATAAACATGATTTATAAAAAATATGTAATAAACCTAGTAAGAAAAGAAATGACTGAAAAGAGACTTCTTCTTACAGTAAATGAACATTCAAGTTCACACGTTTGTTTTAAAACCATCAAAACCATAAATAATTGCTCTGGGGCATTTGGTTCACATGGAACTTTTATTGCCTAAAGGTGATTTACAACCAGAGACTTAAGGACACTCACAAACAAATCTGTTATTGCTTTATTGTTATAGGTCATATGAAATTAAATGTGCATTTATCCAGGAAAGTGAATACAGGTAACAAATAAAAAGTAATACACTTAAAAATGACTTGTAATATTCCTTCTAAATTAAAAAAAAACAACTGAAAAACCAGTATGATGGTGTGAAATATAACTGTTACCCATTAATCTGAGCCTGAGAGGTTGTGGATATACTGCCTGTATTTCAGTTTTTAGTAATTCTTTAGCAGTTCCATAAATAACATCTGTTTCATTTGTATAATCTGCTAAAGTGTGTGCTCTGGTCTTTACTTCAAATTCTACAGTTTTTATCTTTATAGCAACTGTTCTCCCCTGAAAGAATGAAGTTTAAAACTAAAGTTTGAGGAATTTGTCCTGTAATCAGTACATCTTCTGTACAATACATGTATATAAATACAGTGAACAGATAAAAAAAAAGCCTGGCACAGGTCATTTCTGGCAGCCTCTTTGAGAACTGCAACAGAAATATGCTGTTTTCAAGACAGAAGATATAATTTTACTTCATACTTGCTGAAAAACAAAGGAAAGCTGGCAGAGACTAGATTTTCTTCCTTTTCTAAAACTGGTACAAATAAATTTGGTATTTTGAACAATTTACATAAATCGTATATAGCTTTGCCCAAAAAGCAAATGCACATGTCTGTGCAGTTTAAAATAAAACTGTTCTGTTTACAATAAAAATTAAAGCTGACAGCTGAAATACAAGAGATATTGTAGCAAATATTTAAACCTTACCTTTAGTTCTTCATCTTTCAAATCTTCAGACAAAGCTATACTTAATTCTTCACATTTACTTAATAGATCAGAAGGCTTACTTATTTCATTAAATGTCCTATAAAATGATAAAATATCTAATCACAATCAAATTAGATTTTCTTTAAACATCACTACAATTTTAGTAATAAAGAAAATTCTAGAAATTTTTCTTGTTTTCACTGATAAATTTGAGGTAATGTGCTATCTGAAAAAAGGAAGGCAGTAGAAATGTGAACTATGACATTGGAATATGAAATTACATGCATGGAAATTCTAAGTATTAAAAGTTGAACACATAATTACTACTATGTAACAAAATTTTTTCAAATCCTGCTTTGCAATCTAAACAAAGCCATATTAAAATTCCAATAAATTAAGCTTGCACATGCATAAGTTGTACATGTTGGTTTCAGTTGGATGAAAAAAAAAAATCACTTTTGTTATCCATTATTGATATTGTTAATTAAGTTATTTTTTGTCTTAATTCTGCAGAGATTTGAATGATTTATCATACTGCCATTAAATTATTTTTCTCACCACTCAACATTTTGTTTGTTTCAATGGTGTTTAATGCCATTTTCAACAAGCTTTCAGCTTTATAAGGCATCCAGTTTGTAATAGTGAAGGAAGCCAGAGTACCCCAAGAAAACTACCGACATTTGATAGGAAAACTTAATTTAGATTAGAGTGGAGCACACCCTGTGGATTTAAGACAGGAAAACTGCAATCTAATTGTTGACTAGGATGAATTTTACTGCAGTTATAATCTGAAATTAGTTTTGTAATTTGTCAGATTAACAGCATAATTCAGTCCTATGCTCGTAATGTAGCAATGAAAAAATGATAACTTCGGTCTATTTTCACAAATTTCAAACATAATATTCATCTTCTTTACCTTATTAAAGCTTCATACATTGCGAAACTAACAGTAAACAATTTTTATTGAAAAAATTTCTTTTGTCGTCTTTGAAGATGCATGTGGAAAATTATATGTTGATAATTTTTCTGTATATGGATAATGTGACATAATTTTATTATATACATGCTAATTTGCATACTATAACAACCATTCCGTAGTTTAAGAATCCAGTAATTTACATATAACACCCAAGATGCAACACGCAATTCAGTTTCGAGTTTCTCAATATTTTCATGTATTAAACGTAATTGAAAAAAGACACGAATGTCAATTTATACACAACACACAGCAGGTTATTAAAATCGGCAATAACTATCATCATGTATCAATAATGATCGATTTTAAATACGAAACCGATAAAAAATAGTGACACTGTTGAAAGATATGAAGACTGACCACGGTCTTATTATATATGCAACTTCTTTTGGACATCAAAGTGCACTGAGTGATTCACTTCCGCTCTGCTACATTACGAGTAATGGGACTAAATTTGTACCCTTGCAAAAAAAAAAAAAAAGAGCGAGGGTACAATTATTAGTTTTGACAGGCACATAATCAACAGTAGACTAACTACATTAACCACTTGGCCAGCTCTACAAGACAGGAACAGCAATATTACACTAGAAACATTAAGTACAAAATATTATTAAACAAGTCAAGAAAAGCAAAATCCATGCAAAGTAACAAAGACTGACAGAAGAAGTACCATACAGTTCCCTGAGGTAGAGAAAGATCCTATCAACACTTTACTTGTGGTGCTTGTATAAGAAAATTTTAACATCCTGGTTAGATTTCTAGAGGATTTTATAAAATGAGCTATATCCCATTCATTGTGCCTTAATATTCCCATTTAGTAAGTGAGACTTTCCCTTGCAGGGATCACCACAGCTCAAAATCCAAGGGTGGTGCAAGTGGGACGATGATTAATTTCCTTACTCATAAAAATTTTATTGTGTCATTTATTTATTCATAATAGTGTTATCAGTCTTTTTGTTTTCCCACTTGTGTTTTTGCTACCAGTCACAATATACATGTATTTTTGTATTTAAAAACTTCATAGTTTTAGGAATAAAGTCAAACTTTAATATGGAGCTCAAATTTCAAGGGTGGAGGAAACAAATTCAAGAGTGTTGTCATTTCATTTTCATTTTTCATGTTGGACATAATCACAACCCTTGCAATAATGTCAACAAGTTATTAGCTACAACAGTGTGGTTTCTTTGACCATTTTTGATCACGACAAGAGATAAAAAAAAATTGAAGGAGCTACAGAGGCTACAAATTTTTAGGCCAATGTTCCTGTATCCTAATCTTGTTCATCATGTCCATGCTAAGGTTGAAATCTTTGATTTCAAAACATCTTTGAAAGAGCTTTGCTGACGTACCACCACTGAAGGAAAATTCCATATTTTGTACAATCATGCTTCCCTTTACAACAGATATCCTCAATTCTAGAACACTGCATGGTTGTTTCTTTTTCCTTTTCAAATTGCATTGATATTTTTGTTTGTAGATGCAATAAAATATCAGTTACATTAAGTGCCCACAATATTACGATTTCAAAGAGTAAAATAAAGTTCACATTGTGTTATCATGTAAGACTATAAATTAATACATGTACATTACCTTTCTGTGCTGACACTCTTTTTTTCACTGTCCCTGAAAAATATAATCAGGCTCAAATTACTTTGGTTTTGTTTGAATATTGTTTAATGCTACTTTCAGCAATTTTCCCACTATATTATGGCATCCAGTTTTTATTGGGGGAGGACGCTGGAGTTCCGGTAGAAAACCCCCGACCTTTGATAGGAAAACTGGCAATCCTTATCAATAAAGATTGCAGTAGACTACACCCTGTCTGCAGTGAGAATCAAACCCGCTATCTCAGTGTTGTTGACAGACCACATGATCAATAGTAAACGATTTACCTTAAAGGGAAACTTCGCGAAAAAATGAAAATTTGATATGTTATTCCTCAAATAAAAAGAAACACTTTTGCTTCTTGATGTTTTATTTTATTTTCATTGGTTAAGTTTCTACATTGAATTTACAGTGTAAAAAATTATGGAGGTCCGCCATCTTGTCACTATCTCGTCACTAGATGGCGATACTAGTGATCCCTTCCTTGATATCGAAGTTCCTTAAAGTAGCCGTATGATAATAACACGTCAATAACGGTCAATAACAGAAGGTTGTACAATAAGACGAAGTTCTGGAAAGATTACGTTTCGTATTCCTGATCTAAGCAAAAAATCCTACTTGTGTAACAAGTAGTTAACTAGTTTAAAGACTTCTACTTTAGACTATGTCCACAGCAGCAACAACTTCTTATGTGAAGATCATTTTGCAGAATTTTGCATGGAGGATAGTTTACTGGAAAGGTGACCTCATCTTCTCTTTTTCCTCAAATATTGGTTTAAATTTTGTCGTAAATATGTATTAATTATAGGAACGAAACTTTTTTTTATACAAAATACTTGCAAAGTTGACTATTTAAGAAAACTGTCATTAAATGAAATATTTTTAAATACTCTATTATTATTATTACTGGTAACTTTTACATTTATTGTGCGTGTGCGTAACAAAATTTTACGTGTGTATCAACGTGTCAATTTTACGTTTCCCCTGCCCTGGCATCTAAAGGGAATCTAAAGGTATTCAAAATCTTATATACATCCTGTGTTCTGACACTTTGGAGTATTCAAATCATACCTGTTCTTGGCAGGAGAGGGACATGCGTTCTAATTTCCAATTACATGATTAATCTTTAATATGGTTAGCTTTTGAAAATGTCCGAATATTCATACTTCAAAGTCGGTGTCAAATGATCTAGTAATTGCAATAAACATCCTGTTTGTTTACCTTCTAGTTCTGTTAATTACCCTTCATAAACAAGTAATGATTTACCTGTAAAATGTTCACGTCCAGGTGCAACTGCCGTTTCGAGATGTGCAAAATTATCTACTGAATTTTATTTTATGTTTAAAAAAAATTATTTATAAATATATCTTTTATTTAGGTAAACGGAAAGATAGTCACATGAAAAAAAGTCACAATTAATAAGTTGTATTGGTCACATATGTTGTCTTAATATGACAATATTTTCAACTTTATTATAAATATAGTCATATTTTTATGTCAAAATTGTTTATTTCTTTATTACTTATTAGTTAATTAATACCATTAATAAATATTGTACTTTAAGTCCATCAAAATCTAGAATCATTTTAGTTAAAACAAATTACTGTAGACAGCTCTTTTTGTGCTGCTTTAACAGTTAAAAATATATATACCAAAGAAAAGTACATGATAAACAACTATAGAAATATTTATTAAATATACATAGATCCAAGCGAAAAATATGGCTTCAAAATTTTAGTGATTTATTTTTTAAATAATGTGTAGTGAAAAATGAACACGTGTGACCAATTACCATCACTGCACTACTAATTGCTTATTTATTCCGTTGTTTTGATATGAAAACATTTTGCTAATTTGGTATGATATATATTTTAAAATTAAATGTCTTCAAATATCCACTTTACTTTTTATACGCAAGAACATAAATCTTGCAAAAAAAAAAAATAACAAACACATTCAATACCAATACAACTTATTAATTGTGACTTTTTTTCTTTTGACTTTTTTTCCTGTGACTTTTAATCCGTGACTTTTTTTCAGTGACTTTTTTCCTGTGACTTTCTTTCCTACAACCTTTATTTACAATTATTATTTAGGTAAATTCTTTCTGAGTTAATAAAGAGAGGTTTAAAAAAATTGTGTTTAAAAGTACCTTTATTAATACAAAAAGATCATTACAACATTAAGACGTATTTGTTAATACTATGTTGTCAGCTGGTCATTAGTCATCGCCACAGTTTTCATATTCTTCAAAGAGCAAAGGCAGAAAAACAAATTTTTAAACTGGATTATTTATCATATTAACTGGATAATTACATTTATTACGTCACTAACACAATCTCGTGGTAAATACTGTCAATATCGCGGCCCCATAGACAAAATTTAATTTTACCACCTTTAATCCACTCTAGAAGCGTAAGGGTAAAGAATAAAATAAAACATTAAAAGGCAATTATATTTCTTTTTATTTGAAGAATAACATATCAAATTTTCATTTTTTTGCAAAGTTTCCCTTTAACCACGTACTCGGCCACTGAGGCCCCTGGCTCAAATTACAAATGTGCTTCTAATTTGACATAATTTGTGTTGATTGCTTACGGTAGTAAATTATTATAATAGAAAAAGAGCTAAACCAAGCACAAACATTGTAATTAAATAAATCACTTAAAGACAATACAACAAAACACCTAAATTGATGAAAAAAATGAAAAAAAATAACGGAATAAAATAATGTCTTCAAAGTGTAAATGAAAATTATGTGCCAGAGTTGAACTGGTTAAAACTGGTTAAAAGGATGGGATTTTATTGTTTATCTACCAGCTGCCTTAGTTCTACTATCATGGGATTGTATTGTTTATTTAGACCAGCTGCCTTAGTTCTATCATAGGATTTTATTGTTTATCTAGACCAGCTGCCTTAGTTATACTATCATGGGATTGTATTGTTTATCTAGACCAGCTGCCTTAATGAAGTTCTACTATCATGGGATTTTATTGTTTATTTAGACCAGCTGCCTTAGTTCTACTATCATGGGATTGTATTGTTTATTTAGATCAGCTGCCTTAGTTCTACTATCATAGGATTTTATTGTTTATCTAGACCAACTGCCTTAGTTATACTATCATAGGATTTTATTGTTTATCTAGACCAGCTGCCTTAGTTCTACTATCATGGTATTTTATTGTTTTTTAGACCAGCTGCCTTAGTTCTAATATCATGGGATTTTATTGTTTATTTAGACTAGCTGCCTTAGTTCTACTATCATGGGATTTTATTGTTTATCTAGACCAGCTGCCTTAGTTCTACTATTATGGGATTTTATTGTTTATCTAGACCAGCTGCCTTAGTTCTACTATCATGGGATTTTATTTTTTCTTTATCTAGACCAGCTGCCTTAGTTCTACTATCATGGGATTTTATTGTTTATCTAGACCAGCTGCCGTAATTCTACTATCATGGTATTTTATTGTTTATTTAGACCAGCTTCCTTAGTTCTACTATCATGGGATTTTATTGTTTATCTAGACCAGCTGCCTTAGTTCTACTATCATGGTATTTTATTGTTTATTTAGACGAGCTGCCTTAATGAAGTTCTACTATCACAGGATTTTATTGTTTATCTAGACCAGCTCCCTTAATGAAGTTCTACTATCATAGGATTTTATTGTTTATCTAGACCAGCTGCCTTAGTTCTACTATCATGGGATTTTATTGTTTATCTAGACCAGCTGCCTTAGTTCTACTATCATGATATTTTATTGTTTATTTAGACCAGCTGCCTTAGTTCTACTATCATGGGATTTTATTGTTTATCTAGACCAGCTGCCTTAGTTCTACTATCATGATATTTTATTGTTTATTTAGACCAGCTGCCTTAATGAAGTTCTACTATCATAAGATTTTATTGTTTATCTAGAACAGCTGCCTTAGTTCTACTATCATAGGATTTTATTGTTTATCTAGACCAGCTGCCTTAGTTCTACTATCATAGGATTTTATTGTTTATCTAGAACAGCTGCCTTAGTTCTACTATCATAGGATTTTATTGTTTATCTACCAGCTGCCTTAGTTCTACTATCATGGGATTTTATTGTTTATCTAGACCAGCTGCCTTAGTTCTACTATCATGGTATTTTATTGTTTATCTAGACCAGCTGCCTTAGTTCTACTATCATGGTATTTTATTGTTTATCTAGACCAGCTGCCTTAGTTCTACTATCATGGTATTTTATTGTTTATCTAGACCAGCTGCCTTAGTTCTACTATCATGGTATTTTATTGTTTATCTAGACCAGCTGCCTTAGTTCTACTATCATGGGATTTTATTGTTTATTTTGACCAGCTGCCTTAGTTCTACTATCATGATATTTTATTGTTTATTTAGACCAGCTGCCTTAGTTCTACTATCATGGGATTTTATTGTTTATCTAGACCAGCTGCCTTAGTTCTACTATTATGGTATTTTATTGTTTATTTAGACCAGCTGCTTTAATGAAGTTCTACTATCATAGGATTTTATTGTTTATCTAGACCAGCTGCCTTAGTTCTACTATCATAGGATTTTATTGTTTATCTAGAACAGCTGCCTTAGTTCTACTATCATAGGATTTTATTGTTTATCTAGACCAGCTGCCTTAGTTCTACTATCATGGGATTTTATTGTTTATCTAGACCAGCTGCCTTAGTTCTACTATCATGGGATTTTATTATTTATCTAGACCAGCTGCCTTAGTTCTACTATCATGGGATTTTATTGTTTATCTAGACCAGCTGCCTTAGTTCTATTATCACGGGATTGTATTGTTTATTTCGACCAGCTGCCTTAGTTCTACTATCATAGGATTTTATTGTTTATCTAGAACAGCTGCCTTAGTTCTACTATCATAGGATTTTATTGTTTATCTAGACCAGCTGCCTTAGTTCTACTATCATAGGATTTTATTGTTTATCTAGACCAGCTGCCTTAGTTCTACTATCATGGGATTTTATTGTTTATCTAGACCAGCCACCTTAGTTCTACTATCATGGGATTTTATTGTTTATCTAGACCAGCCACCTTAGTTCTACTATCATGGGATTTTATTGTTTATTTAGACCAGCTGCCTTAGTTCTACTATCATGGGATTTTACTGTTTATTTAGACCAGCTGCCTTAGTTCTACTATCATGGGATTTTATTGTTTATCTAGACCAGCCACCTTAGTTCTACTATCATGGGATTTTATTGTTTATCTAGACCAGCTGCCTTAGTTCTACTATCAAGGGATTTTATTGTTTATCTAGACCAGCTGCCTTAGTTCTACTATCAAGGGATTTTATTGTTTATCTAGACCAGCTGCCTTAGTTCTACTATCATGGGATTTTATTGTTTATCTAGACCAGCTGCCTTAGTTCTACTATCATGGGATTTTATTGTTTATCTAGACCAGCTGCCTTATTTCTACTATCATGGGATTTTATTGTTTATCTAGACCAGCTGCCTTAGTTCTACTATCATGGGATTTTATTGTTTATCTAGACCAGCCACCTTAGTTCTACTATCATGGGATTTTATTGTTTATCTAGACCAGCCACCTTAGTTCTACTATCATGGGATTTTATTGTTTATATAGACCAGCTGCCTTAGTTCTACTATCATGGGACTTTATTGTTTATCTAGACCAGCTGCCTTAGTTCTACTATCATGGGATTTTATTGTTTATCTAGACCACCCGCCTTAATGATGTCTGAATTAATACTCCGTGATTTTTTTTCTAAATACAAACATCTGTTATTACCTTTCAACAAATGTAGAACCAATTCCTAAACATATTCTCATGAAGTAATTAAATGATATTTGTGAGTACAGATGGTACAGCAAGGCTCTTTGATTGTATAGGTCATTACAGGTGTACACACCTATAGCATTTAGCATTGTATCACTGACCTTTCCAATACCACTAATCTGAAATACAAGAATAATTTTGTTGAGTGGTGACAAATGGGAAAATGATTACAGCAAGAACTTAATTTCATCTTTGAAGTATTTTAAAAAAAAATGTTTCCAAAAAGAAAATGTTTATGATTAAGTAAATTATACTAATGTTGTACATGTACACACTTATTAATCACAGCATAATTGAGGTTACTTCTTTATGAACTTTAAAGCAATTATGATCAATCCTTTAACCAAAAACAAGAATCTACTGTTTGAGAAAATGACTGTCAACTACATATTATAATTAACATATCAAAGGAATAGCAAAAAAATGTACAGAATAGAATAGAATATGTTTATTAGCCAATCAAAAATGACAATACATAAACAGCATTATGTTTTTAACATGTATACACATATATTGCAAGTACAATTGAATTAGGAAGAAGGAAAAAAAAAAACAAAAAAAAACAAAAAAATAAAGACAATAACAATAATGATGTCATCAGGATAACTTGTTTTGCTGGAGAGCTTAATACTAATTAGCACTGCTATAATTGTGATGTTACCCCCCCCCCCCTTATTTTTTTAATTCAACGAAAATACATCAAAAACTTAAGTATAAGTTTATATATTACAATTTATGATAATATTTTCAGAATATCCACAATATAGGTCCACCTTGTCTCAGATCCACATCAGCAAGAATAACAACATATATACGTTTATAAATACGCACATATACATGTATACACATATATATCAAGGGTCCGGAAACGGGTCATATTTGCCGGACATGACCGAAATTTATACTAAAATGACCGACTACGATTTGCTTAATCTCGATCACCCAGACGCATATATAATAGCGTCTGGGATCACCTTATTTTAATTTCGCTACCAATAGGTGGAGACAAACAATGATTCTATTTTTAGAGCCCTATTTTTAAACCAGGAAAACCATGCAAACATATCTATACTTATAATATGACGTCACAGTAAGATTCACTCTTGATTATGCATAACAATAATATTTGTTCAATTAATTGATAAAGTAATATTTTATAAAAATATTCAAATGTAAACTTTGGTACAATTTGTTGTACAATTCTTTATTACTTGAAAATGACCATCAAATAAAAGCTTTGATGAGCAGCTGGTGTACATTAAGTGTCCATCATTTAAAGGCCTCAAAAGTTTGGTTTAATTTTTTTCTGTTTTGGAAGATTTAAGGATAAACAAAAAGTGTTATCTTAATCTGGAAACAAATTATGTAGACTATGCTTCCAAGGGGACATAAACATAGTGTACTGACAGAAATCAAAATACTCTTTATCAGTTAAAATCAAATCACATCTACTGAATCCTACTTATATCAGTTAAAATCAAATCACATCTACTGATACCTACTTATATCAGTTATAATTAGTGTTGTTCAATCGGTTTAAAACATGAACCGATTATCTATTACTATCGATCAGCCCCAACCAACCGACTATTAGATATAATCGTTTTGTTTGAAATTGCAATGACTTGATGCTATTTTGGCTTTAAGAAGAATAACAGGGATGAAACTTAACGGTCGCCCAGTCGCCAATGCGAGTGGAATTTCGGGCGGGCGACCAAAAGTTTCTGTCTGATTCGCCCAGCTGGCGACTATAAAAGTGTTGTACAGCTGACCAAGATAATTACCAGAAAATTCTAATCTCCGTCAGTTCAAATTAGAAGTCATGTTTTCTCTGCCGCGTGTTTTCCCTTTCGCTATAAATAGAATCTTGTCAAAAGGATATCCCATAATGCATAGTTATAATTATCGAACGAACCGATTTCCGTTTTAATCAATTGATGAACATATAGTCTCGATCACCCAGACGCATATATAATAGCGTCTGGGATCACCTTATTTTAATTTCGCTACCAATAGGTGGAGACAAACAATGATTCTATTCTTAGAGCCCTATTTTTAAACTAGGAAAACCATGCAAACATATCTATACTTATAATATGACGTCACAGTAAGATTCACTCTTGATTATGCATAACAATAATATTTGTTTAATTAATTGATAAAGTAATATTTTATAAAAATATTCAAATTTAAACTTTGGTTCAATTTGTTGTACACTTCTTGATATGAACGGAAGTTATTTTTTAGACAATAAAAATATCATCCAATCAAAAATTACGCCCAGTTTTGGGCGTAATGATAACAAGTTTAATATAGAGCTGAATCCAGACGCACAAATGTAATTAAGCGTCTGGATGATCGAGACTAATGAACATATTAAAATTAACAAAGAGAGTTTTGTTTTTATTTTAACATCGAACATTTTTAGTTCTTTAATATGCTTTCAGTTGTGAACAAAAGTCTTTTAGTTCATGTCATGTCCGTTTCTTGAATTTTTTATTTGAATCAAAATAAAACTTATCTTAGTTGCTCCGTAATAGATTTACATTACATGTGCATTGCACACTTCCTAGTAACATAATAACCATGTGGGGATATATAAAAGGAGTCGAAGAGCTGGCGAAGAAAAGAAAATCGGCAGAAGAAAACCGATAATATAATAAAGAATACGAACAAAAAAGAAAAAGTAAGGAGAAATATGTCAATGAAGTTTTGGACAAGATGGAGCAAGTGGCAGAGGAGATTGATGAGTGTGACTGAGGATTCTTATTCTGCTTTATCTGATGATGAACTTAATGAGGACAATGTTTTAAGCAATCTTATGTGCAGTGATTAAAAAAGTATTTTATTTACTATTATACATATGTGAAAAATAATGAATTTGTCCATACGTGTTGTAACATGGGTTATACATGTTGTTTGTTCTACCATAAATGGTAAAGAAAAAGTAAACTGTAGTGAACCAGATGTAGACATTCAGGATTTTGTCATATCTTTTTGTTTGACCTGTTATAACATTATTGTTTTGCCTTAAATGTATCAAATAAAATACATGCAATTTATTAGTTCACTGTATATTTATCAAATGTTTTGATACTGTACCAAAGTAGTACATGTACATGTACTTGCAAATAAATGACAAGACAAATTATCTTAATTCAGTATTTAAATAATAACAAACAACGTGACAAAGGTTTTCAATGAGGTACGTGAATGAAAAATATACATCATAGTTTTAAAGGCAACTATTGTGTTGACAAAAAGTTGGGCCCCTAACTTTTTTGTTGGGCCCCTAGAATTCTAAAGGTTAGGAGCCCAGCTGGCCCCTGAAGGAAAAAACTTAAGCTCTATCCCTGAATAAAGTCGATAGTTTTGCAGGAATATGTGCACGTGCATTTAGTCATTTAGTATTTGTAAAATGATGGTTATTTAGATTTTGCTTTATTACATATGTATATCTATGTACACAAGTGGATAGATTAGGAAATGTTGATAATAAGGATGTAACTCTCCAATAGCAAAAATTCAAAGTAACTTGTTGCAAGTCAAAAGTTTATGGTGTATTTGTAATTAATCAGTCGTGAATACACTGTATGCATGGATTAAACTTAACTATTTTTCCTTTAGTAGCCAGCTGGACTCCTGTGCCTAGAAATCCCGGAGCCTAACAACATTGTTAGGGACCCAACTTTTTCAGCACAAAATTGTCTTTTTACTATGACTCATATGGTGATGTGTATAATTCTTGATTATAGAACATACACGAATTCAGAAATTATTGTCGTTTTGATATGGCTAATAAATAATATATAGAACAATAGGGTAAATGGTGTGTTTTATTCTGTCAAAGTGCATGTATTGTTTCATAAAATTAAGTTAAATTATATAATTTGCAGGATAGCCCTAAAAAAAATGTAAAAACTTAATCTTCACTTTTGGGCTCTGTATGTTTGTATTTTTTCATGTTAACATTTTTTTTCCCCTACTTTCCATCTCAGAATTTTAGAACAGAAAAAATTAGAATTTAAAAACAACTGACATAGCAGAGTGCTTGGGTGCCATCTAGCCCCACCCCAAACATCTAAGGTAACAGCATGCATGCTGAGTATCTTTTAACATTTTCCTACATAATGACACCTTTTAATATTTAAAATTTAGTTTATATAAATCAGGACTCACGCTGGGTCAAAATTATAGGGAGAAGTCACTTCTCTTTTGGGTGGTTGACAGGGAGAAGTGAGGATAGAACAGGGAGAAGTGGGTGGACAACAGGGAGAAGTTGCATTATATGTCGCGAAAGCGTTCTGTTTTCTTTGTTTTTTTTTAAATAAGTGTTGGCATTTGCATTCTTTTTGTTATATGTTTTTTTAGCAGTTTAATTTATTCAGGGTAAAGTATCAAAGATTTGATTCACTATTCAGTATACTTATTTCACACATTTTCATAAATACATGTATTAAACATAACAATAAAAAAAGAATAAACTGTCACAAAACTGTTCAATAAAATAAATGTTTCTTTGTCATTGGTACACAAATTGATTGAATTATAATGAAGTACTATAAGTACTATTATCTAGTCACTTTGTCTTTTGTATTTTGTAAATTAGTCTTGTGTTTATTAATGTGTTTGTTAATATGATGCACGCCTAAATCTGGCTTATCCTTAATAAAGTATTTGAATTTGAAATAAGAACTAGAAGTAGAAAATTACATCATTGTGACACATATTATATTATGTAAAATGGTAAAATTCACTATTAAAATTATTTTTAAATATTTCACTTAAATTTGTTTAAAGTAACTGCTAAAATACTTTTTTACTACGTTTCTGTCATTGCAATACTAATTTCATACTTATGACAGTCAGGGGTAATACTTGTACAAGTGTATTGTTTTAACCCAGAGAGGTGAAGATTATCGACTGAAAAGAGTAATATTTTTAAACTTATGTATGTCATTATTTTTTACTGTATTAAGTAAAAAAATAAAGATCTTGGAGTTGTCCCCCTTAAACTATTATTTCATTTTTTTACTTGTGTGAGTAATTTTTTTTTCTTTAGTAGTTATAAACTTATCCTGAATTTTATCAATTAAATAAATGAGATTATCTCCCTTAAATCCAACTAAAATATGTATCATTGTTTTTAAAATTGAAAAAGAACACCAACAAATGTATCCAACATGTTTATTCTTTTCATTAATATACAAGACTAAAAACCTATACTGAGCACAACATTTTGTAACGATAGCAATTGAATTTTCCTCTAATAATAATAAAAATATCATTAAAGTGTATCGATATGATCATAAAAGTGTATCAATATTTAATCTGTGTAAATGAATCAAACAACATGGATAGAGCACTAAAACTGTAGTTATCTAGCATTGGTTTTCTCAGTTTTATTATGCGAATAATGATATAGCATGTAAAACAGCATATTCTCTAGATATAGCTAAGAAACGAAACACAATTAATAATGGTAACATTTAATAACATCATGAAAAAAACTTTAATGCTCTCATTTATGAATTTTCCTGGTTCAGTACTTGTAACATTTTTACAAATATAAAAAAAAATAAAAGAAAAAATTTATTTGGTTATCTGTAGGTAACCTTTTAAGTTGAATGTTTTACCCCTCTTCGGAAATGTATATCGCTTTGTATCATGTTATCTAAATCATTACAAAATATAAAAATATAAGTCATTACAAATGACAAATGAATACTCAACCTATGACATTCTCATATTTTTTTATAAAGCTTCATTTTGCTATTCTATATAGTATATACCACTTCAGTCTTTTTGTTCTCTAACAAGTAAGAAATGTTTACCCATTTACAATATAATTTTACTGTTATTAATCTCCCTAAACTACAATCCGATCAATAAATAAAAAACTCTAACAGTTACATGTACAAAATAATTTTAAATTATATAGTTCAATGTATGAGAAGAAAATTGTTAAAAATGCTTTGAGTGGTTCACTTGTCACCGAACCAAAGATGAATGATTTCAATAGTAAACTTATTGATGAGATTAAATATTTTATTGAGACCAAATGTTTTTATTCAATTAATTATGTATGTCAATTTTTATCTTTATTAACTTCACACAAGTTCTAGTATTAGTGAACTAATAATTTTAACTTTGACTTGTTTATTTTTTAAGACAAATATTTTATCCACCTTCCTACATGTGTATCCTTTGTAACGAGATTTTATCAAAAACATCTTAAAATGAGAAACACATACTCATCATGATGCTCATCTTACAAATATGCTTCAATTATGGCTTTCTCACAAGTTTAATAAAAGATGGATTTTGCTATTATATATAATATACACCATTGCAGTTTTTTTATTGAATGACTCCAGCAGTTACAATTTAATTAAAAATTATATAGTTCATTGTATATGCAATAGTTGTATGAAACATACAAGAGTATGTGGAAAATTTTGAAAAAACGGCTTTGGATGGTGTAAGAACCAAAAGATTAGAGATTTCAATAGTAAACTTATTTACAGAGATTAAAATATTTTAGTGACCAAATGCTTTTATTCAATAAATTATTTATCTTACTAACCACACTTGTAGAGCATCGCACAAGTTTAGGATTAGTGAACTTCTGACTTGAGTCATATACCCACCTTCTTACATCTTCATGCTTTGTAACAAGATTTTACCAAAAACATCTTAAAATGACAAACAGATACTCTTCTTACAAATATGCTTCAATTATGGCTTTCTCACAAGTTTGATAAAAGATTGATTTTGCTATCATATATAATATATACCACTGCAGTTTTTTTTACTCTACCAAGCAAGAAAAATTTATGTGTTTGCATAAGAGCTTGATTTTGCTATCATGCAGTTTATATTTAACATTAGAATATTTTTTTACTCCAACAAGTAAAAATTTGTGTGCCCATTTACACAATATTAATTGACTGTTATTCAACTACCTAAACTAAAAACCAATTAATAAATTAATGACTCCAACATTTACAACTTATTTTTCATATTTGATCAAATATTTTTGCTATTCTATATAATATATACCATTGAGGTCTTTTTTTACTCTAACAAGTAAGAAATTTTAACCCATTTACATAACATTGTTTTACTGTTGTTGATCTCCCTAAACTATTATCCAATTTTAGAAAATTAGTGACTCCTCTAGTCCTCAGTAAACTGATTGAATATT
The DNA here is from genome assembly GCA_944474755.1 of Limnoperna fortunei. Lineage (NCBI taxonomy): Eukaryota > Metazoa > Mollusca > Bivalvia > Mytilida > Modiolidae > Limnoperna > Limnoperna fortunei. The sequence continues at coordinate 25,003,558 of OX104116.1, forward strand.
TTAGTGAGAACAAATGTTTTTATGTGCTTAATGATGCATGTCAATTTTTATCTTATTAACTTCACTTGAGGTCTAGTATTAGTGAGCAAGAAATTTTAACTTTGACTTGTTTAAGACAAATATTTTATCCACCTTCATACATGTGTATACTTTATAATAAAATTTTACCACAAACATCTTGAATGATAAACACATATTCATCTTACAGATATGCTTCAATTATCGCATTGTCACAAGTTTGATAAAAGATTGATTTTGCTATTATATATAATATATACCACTGCAGTTTTTTTTACTCTACCAAGCAAGAAAAATTTATGTGTTTGCATAAGAGCTTGATTTTGCTATCATGCAGTTTATATATAACATTAGAATATTTTTTTACTCCAACAAGTAAAAATTTGTGTGCCCATTTACACAATATTAATTGACTGTTATTCAACTACCTAAACTAAAAACCAATTAATAAATTAATGACTCCAACATTTACAACTTATTTTTCATATTTGATCAAATATTTTTGCTATTCTATATAATATATACCATTGAAGTCTTTTTTTACTCTAACAAGTAAGAAATTTTAACCCATTTACATAACATTGTTTTACTGTTGTTGATGTCCCTAAACTATTATCCAATTTTAGTAAATTAGTGACTCCTCAGTAAACTGATTGAATATTTTAGTGAGAACAAATGTTTTAATGTGCTTAATGATGCATGTCAATTTTTATCTTATTAACTTCACTTGAGGTCTAGTATTAGTGAGCAAGAAATTTTAACTTTGACTTGTTTAAGACAAATATTTTATCCACCTTTCATACGTGTGTATACTTTATAATAAAATTTTACCACAAACATCTTGTGAATGCAATAGATGTATGTAACACACGAGTATGAGATTTTTGGAAAAAAGGGCTTTGAATGGTGACAGAACCAAATGATTAGGGATTTTAATAGTAAACTTATTTACAGATTAAAATATTTTAGTGAACAAATGTTTTTGTTTGATAAATAATCATATTAACCACACTTGTAGAGCTTCACACAAGTTAAGAATTAGTGAACTACTGATTTAAGTAAAATAACCACCTTCTTACATTGACATGCTTTGTAACATGATGTTACCCAAAATATGAATTATAAACATGACAAATGCATACCCACTTACAAATATGTTTCAATTGTGGTACCCTCACATATTTGATAAAATATTTTTGCTATTCTATATAATATATACCATTGAAGTTTTTTTTATGTTACCCAAAATATGAATTATAAACATGACAAATGCATACCCACTTACAAATATGTTTCAATTGTGGTACCCTCACATATTTGATAAAATATTTTTGCTATTCTATATAATATATACCATTGAAGTCTTTTTTAACTCTAACAAGTAAGAAATTTTAACCCATTTACATAACATTGTTTTACTGTTGTTGATCACCCTAAACTATTATCCAATTTAAGTAAGTTAGTGACTCCTCAGTAAACTTATATACAGGGATAGAATATTTTAGTGAGAACAAATGTTTTTGTGTGCTTAATGATGCATGTCAATTTTTATCTTATTAACTTCACTTGAGGTCTAGTATTAGTGAGCAAGAAGTTTTTAACTTTGACTTGTTCAAGACAAATATTTATCCACCATCCTACATGTGTATACTTTATAATAAAATTTTACCACAAACATCTTAAATGATAAACACATACTCATCTTACCGATATGCTTCAATTATCGCATTGTCACAAGTTTGATAAAAGATTGATTTTGCTATTATATATAATATATACCATTTCAGTTTTTTTACTCCTACAAGCAAGAAATATCTACTGGTTTGCATTAGAGCTGGTTTTTGCTATCAAATAGTTTATATATAACATTAGAATATTTTTTTACTCAAACAAGTAAAAATATTTGTACCCATTTACTCAATATTAACTGACTGTTATTCAAGAACCAAAACTACAAACCAATTAATGAATTAATGACTCCAACATTTACAATTTCATAAAAATTATATAGTTCAGTGTATGCAATATTTGTATATAACATACACAATTATGAGGAGATTTTTGGAAAAAAATGGGCTTTGAATGGTGACAGAACCAAACGATTAGGGATTTCAAAAGTAAACTTATTTACGGATTAAAATATTTAAGTGACCAAATGTTTTTGTTTGATAAATTATAATATTAACCTCACTTGTAGAGCTTCACACAAGTTTAGGATTAGTGAACTTCTGACTTAGGTAAAATACTCACCTTGTTACATGTACATGCTTTGTAACATGATGTTACCCAAAATATGAATTATAAACATGACAAATGCATACTCCGCTTACTAATATGTTTCAATTATGGACCCTCACATATTTGATAAAATATTTTTGCTCTTCTATATAATATATACCATTGAAGTCTTTTTTTACTATAACAAGTAAGAATTGTTACCCATTTACATAACATTGTTTTACTGTTGTCGATATCCCTAAACTATTATCCAATTTTAGTAAATTAGTGACTCCTCGGTAAACTTATATACAGGGATTGAATATTTTAGTGAGAACAAATGTTTTAATGTGCTTAATGATGCATGTCAATTTTTATTTTATTAACTTCACGTAAGGTCTAGTATTAGTGAGCAAGAAATTTTAACTTTGACTTGTTTAAGACAAATATTTATCCACCATCCTACATGTGTATACTTTATAATAAAATTTTACCACAAACATCTTAAATGATAAACACATACTCATCTTACAGATATGCTTCAATTATCGCATTGTCACAAGTTTGATAAAAGATTGATTTTGCTATTATATATAATATATACCATTGCAGTTTTTTTACTCCTACAAGCAAGAAATATGTACTGGTTTGCATAAGACATGTAAGAGCTTGATTTTGCTATCATATAGTTTATATATATAACATTAGAATATTTTTTTACTCAAACAAGTAAAAATATTTGTACCCATTTACTCGATATTAATTGACTGTTATTCAAGAACCAAAACTACAAACCAATTAATGAATTAATGACTCCAACATTTACAATTTCATAAAAAATTATATAGTTCAGTGTATGCAATATTTGTATGTAACATACACAAGTATGAGGAGATTTTTGGAAAAAAGGGCTTTGAATGGTGACAGAACCAATCGATTAGGGATTTCAATAGTAAACTTATTTACGGATATAGGTCCTAATCTAAATTAAAATGTATGCTAAATGCTTAAGCCTTTAAGTGTTAATATTTTGTTGTCTCTTCTCAATTGCATGCTCATGTCAGTTTTAGTCATTATTTTTAGTTTGTGTATCTTCACTGTTTTACTGTCATTGTGTTCTTATCTTATCTTGCATTGTATGCTTACATGTTACTAATGTCTCATTAAGTTGCTACTGGTATTTATGTTTAGTATGTGCTGTCTGCCTTGCTTTATTGTTATACATGCCTTTTATGCTCTGCACTTTGCTTGTTATATGTTCACCTTGCTTGCGTGTTCGCTATTGTTGTACAAATGGACAGAATCAAAATAGAGCTTTCGTATTCGTACAACATGTAAAATATACTACAGAAATAAACAAAATACCTATGGTTTGAATGATTCAAGGTATTAGACTGCATACTTTTGATATTTGTATAAATTATATAATTATTAAAGTATAATTATGCATATTAAATATTTTCTTTAGAAGTATTATTCATAGCAAATAAACCCTTTTATAATCCCATTTCGTGTGGTGTCACGTATTAAACAATGTAGAAATTGTTAAAAAAATCAACCAGTGTCAATATCTATATAATAATAACCACTTTAAAAATCGTCACCAAAAAATTTAGTTTTAAAATTTCTGTTCGATACAATCTATGTAAATCAACAATTATTCCTTTCCGATTTTCGATAATTTACTTCACGGACACAAGAAATAATTAAATCTATTTTGATCACGATTTTGATTCTTTTAAATCTTATCGGTGTTCTGTACGACAAGCATACAAGTCAAACGGAGTAGTTCCCCCTTAATATCCCACAAATTTTTTTTACGTATACAAGTAAAAAACAAGGCGTCGATGGAGAACTTAAAACCATGTGCGCATTCACAAAACCATGTTGCGCAACAATAATTGTCTTCGAAATACACAGTTCAATATCTAAACTAAAATATGATGGTTTACGTTTTCAATTCTATGGGTTCATTTTTTTAAACAACGACATCAAAAATTGAAGAGATTTTCACCATTTTTCTAAAAAAAGACGAAAGTTTACTGACATCGCGGACGTTTTAATTCTTACTTTAATGACGGAAGGTTGCGCACGCATATATATAAAAAACAACATACCCGTATGATGACTAGAAACGCGGCAAATTTGAAAAAAGTACCGATCGCAACTGACCGAGTAAAAAATATTTACGCATTTGAGTAATTTTTTTTTACTTATACAAGTAAAAAAATAACACTTGTTTAAGTATTACCCCTGACTGTATGAGCGTAGTACATTTGCAATCTCCGGTACCAAATTCATATCCGCTCCGGAAAATTTAATTTTTTGCACTGAACTGGTTTTCGGTCGTATTTTAAACCTACGCTTTATATACTTAATACAAATTAAATGGGTACCAGTTGACTTAGTGGCGCGTAAACAAAATAAACATGACACGTTATCAAAAATACGACGATTCTTACCAAAATTGGAATACAATTTTTAAAGGCGACATTAGGCGATTCTACAAAATGATAGGGCGACTTCACTTCGCTTTGGAAGATGATCGAGGGCGAAGTGGGACCACGATAAAGCGACTTCTTCACCCGAGTCGCCCTCCAACGCGAGCCCTGATAAATACAAGTTTTATTCCAATTTTAGTTATGCAGGAATACCGACTCATTTTCATTCGAATATTTTGATTGAGTGACTATACACGTCTATAGTTCAGATAGGTGTGGTAGAAGAAACCCTACTGTAGATGCTAAAATAAATTTAATAAAAATATAATTGACAGACGAATTCCATCTTTTTCATAGTATGCTAATTTATTTCCTAATTAGTTTTCAAGAATTTTCAAAAAAATTGTTGTCTTTGCTGCCGGTCACTGTCATCCTCATAACGCTCGTATCTTATGAAAACCAAAATATTTCCAAACTTATAATCTCGCACGGCCTCCTGGATAATTAATAATTGTTTTCAGCTTTTTATTTATTTGTGTGTCCAGTTCTTTCGGCAGTGCATTGTCATTTTTATTTGCAACAACTTCCACGCCGTTGTTACAATCCGCCATTATTATTGATTAATACACTAATTTTAAACATGGTAACGGACCGGAAGTGGAACTTAAAGTGAATCAGGAAATTCACGACGGCAATCGATTGTCAATTTTTTCAATCGATTATCGACATCACTAACCTAAACCAACCGATTTGCGACTTAAACCGATCATCAAAACACCACTAGTTATAATGTAATCACAACTACTGATACCTACTTATATCAGTTATAATGTAATCACAACTACTGATACCTACTTATATCAGTTATAATGTAATCACATCTACTGATACCTACTTATATCAATTATAATGTAATCACATCTACTGATACCTACTTATATCAGTTATAATGTAATCACATCTACTGATACCTCCTTTTTCAGTATAATGTAATAACAACATAACAACTACTGATACCTACTTATATCAGTTATAATGTAATCACATCTACTGATACCAACTTTTTCAGTATAATGTAATCACATCTACTGATACCTCCTTTTTCAGTATAATGTAATCACATCTACTGATACCTACTTATATCAGTTATAATGTAATCATGTCTACTGATACCTACTTATATCAGTTATAATGTAATCACAACTACTGATACCTACTTATATCAGTTATAATGTAATCACAACTTGATACCTCCTTTTTCAGTATAATGTAATCACATCTACTGATACCTCCTTTTTCAGTATAATGTAATCACATCTACTGATACCTACTTATATCAGTTATAATGTAATCATGTCTACTGATACCTACTTATATCAGTTATAATGTAATCACAACTACTGATACCTACTTATATCAGTTATAATGTAATCACATCTACTGATACCTACTTATATCAGTTATAATGTAATCACAACTACTGATACCTACTTATATCAGTTATAATGTAATCACAACTACTGATACCTACTTATATCAATTATAATGTAATCACAACTTGATATCTACTTATATCAGTTATAATGTAATCACAACTACTGATACCTACTTATATCAGTTATAATGTAATCACAACTACTGATACCTACTTATATCAGTTATAATGTAATCACAACTTGATACCTCCTTTTTCAGTATAATGTAATCACATCTACTGATACCTCCTTTTTCAGTATAATGTAATCACATCTACTGATACCTACTTATATCAGTTATAATGTAATCACAACTACTGATACCTACTTATATCAGTTATAATGTAATCACAACTACTGATACCTACTTATATCAGTTATAATGTAATCACAACTTGATACCTCCTTTTTCAGTATAATGTAATCACATCTACTGATACCTCCTTTTTCAGTATAATGTAATCACAACTACTGATACCTACTTATATCAGTTATAATGTAATCACAACTACTGATACCTACTTATATCAGTTATAATGTAATCACAACTTGATACCTCCTTTTTCAGTATAATGTAATCACATCTACTGATACCTCCTTTTTCAGTATAATGTAATCACATCTACTGATACCTACTTATATCAGTTATAATGTAATCATGTCTACTGATACCTACTTATATCAGTTATAATGTAATCACAACTACTGATACCTACTTATATCAGTTATAATGTAATCACATCTACTGATACCTACTTATATCAGTTATAATGTAATCACAACTACTGATACCTCCTTTTTCAGTATAATGTAATCACATCTACTGATACCTCCTTTTTCAGTATAATGAAATCACATCTACAGATACCTACTTTTCTTGTAGGTAAGTCTGTAATAAACTCCATCACTCTGTCCCTCTCTGGTAGTATTCTATACTGTCCGTTTGGTTTGTTTTTATCTGAGCACACCTTGGCTAACATGGTATTTGGGGCAATACCTGAATATTCAAAAGAAATAAAATTGAATATTTCAAAGTCCCATGGGTTAATTTTTCAAAAGAACTTTCATTTGAATAAAACATTTTCCTTCTGTTTCAATAAAACTGTAGATGTGAGACATGTTACCTGAAACCTTTTCTTCATAACAAACAAAACTAGAAGATGTGTTTTAGTGACACTGATGTACCGCTTGGCACATATTGGTAAACACCCCCCCCCCCCCCACCCCCTTTTCCTAAATTAACGAGCATGACAGTTTTGGGTGCAGCCCTACAGAATTTTGCAAGCGTGGAGATCTAATCATGTTGTAACTAGTTACTAAGATTCATGAAGATGTGAAGTAATCCTGAGACGACACGGATGAAAGAATGGCCTTAAAATATATATCCTCAGCTTTCACATCAATGTGAAAGTTGGGCATATAAATTTTAGTCCACATCAATATGAAAGTTGGGGACATATATTTGTAGTCCACATCAATATGTTTGTTAGTTTGTTTAATCCATGTTTAATGCCACTTTCAGCAATTTTTCAGCTATTTCATGGTGTCCAGTTTTTATTGGGGGAGGAAGCCAGAGTACCTGGAGAGAACCCCAGACCATCAGTAGGAAAACTGGCAATCCTCACATCAATGTGAAAGTTGGGAACATACATTTTAAGTCCATATCAATGTGAAAGTTGGGGACATATTTTTAGTCCACATCAATGTGGAAGTTGGGGGACATATACATTTAGACCACATCAATGTGTTTGTTTGATGGTGTTAAACGCCACTTTCGGCAATATCATGGCATCCAGTTTTGACTGGGGAAAAAGCCGGATTGCCTGAAGTAAACCCCTGACCTGCAGTAGGACAACTGTCAATCCTTCTCAATTAACATTGGAGTCAAGTACACCCTTCCTGCAGTGAGAATCGAACCTGCAATATCAGTGTTGACAGACCACGTGATCAATAGTAGATGAATTACAAACAGAGTGGATACCAGTTAAAATAATACAGTGAAACTTCTCTAAACCGGCCGCCACTGGGACAGAGAAAAATGGCCGGTTTACAGAGGTGGCTGGTTTAATAAAGTTTAATGAAATCTACCGTGATTTTCAGTTACCGCCCTATTGGGTACAGAGTTGGGGTCCTTAATCAATTTCACTTTATTGTTAAGTTATCATAGCATGTTTCATTTGAGAGAAAAAGTTTAAAAAAAATCAATTGCAATGCTTCTGAGAAATGTTCACTTCTAACAAAAAACGATAGATCACTCGAGTTTGGTGATTCCGCTTGTACAGTAAACCAGTCCACTTTCAATAATGTTATTCTCTGTATCTTCCAACTGAACATTACGCGTGGTCTTCAGTTTGCTAAAAGACTGAACATCTGCGAATTTCATTGCAAATTTTAGCTAAATATCAAATAATGATCATACAATTAGTATAATTGAAGAAAAATTACGTCCTGTTGTAAGAAATATTCCAAACAAAAGCAACCACATGATTCGACTTTTACAATCATCTCATTAATATTCATGAGCTGATTTACCCGAAGTAAACATACGTAAGCCACATGCTTCGTTTATTTGCGTGGTGTTTAGCGTTGTTTTTCTTCAAAATTAGTTCAAAGGCATACAGTTCAAATTATATCTATTTTAAAGATTTATTAATAAATATCGAAGAAATTATTTTGATGTTACCGCAAATCGCAAAATTTCTGTTTAATATGTGGACAAATTTACCGGACGGCATCGTTTATTTAATGATATTTAATTGATGTTAATAATTTTTTTAATTTTCAAATCATAATTTATTAGCTTGGACAAAGATCACACTAAAATGTCATAAATTACTCTTAAATGGCCATCAAAAAAATGCTTGTTTGTGTACACAACACTTAACACTAATTAAGGCCTCCAAAGGTGAACTATTATGTAATGATTTCCTTGTTTCTTTAGTGATTTATGACAGGTAATTTTTATAACTGGCCGGGAAAGTGGGTAATTAACCCAAAACTTTGAAAAGGTGGCCGGTGTCCGGTTTGTAGAGGTGGCCGGTTTTGTGAAGATAATTTACATCAACTTTAATGGGAAATGGCCGGGACTTTTTAAAAAGGCCGATTTGAAGGGGAAACTGGTTTTCCGAGGGTCCGGTTTAGAGAAGTTTCACTGTATATTTATTTATGTTACCTGCACTGGCTGTAAGTCTTGTCTTCTGCTGTATCCTTATTCTCATTTCATTAACTGCATCATCAGGTGACATTCCAAAGGTCAAAATGTCATAATCAGGATAAGGACGTCCACACAGAGAACACATAGATATATCTTTGCCAACCTTTATATTATTGCTTTCTGAAGCAATGGAATCAGAACTTGATTTGCCATTCATTTCAGGATGTAAAATTGCTAATCTAAGTTTCAAATTTAAATCACAGTTACATAAAGTTTTACTGCAACCATCTGTTTTTCTACAAAGAAATGTCCGCTCATATTCAGACAGTTGCAATCGCTTCTCCAAATACTCTGATATATCCAAATATGCTTCGTCTAAACTCACAGGAGAGAAATTTGGGTCATATTCTGCAAAGATTTCCCTCACCTGCTTACTGACTTCAGTGTACTTGTCAAAGTTTAAGGGAACAATGATAAGATCCGGACAGAGTTTCTTGCCAATAAACCCAGGCATAGCTGCTCTTACTCCAAACTTTCTTGCATGGTAATTAGATGTTGACTGAAGGTACAACAAATATATTTGTAATATGCTACAAGAACATGTATAACTTAGAAATATTTTTAAGTTTAGTTCTGTTATTTGAAACAATCAATAAAAAGATTAATACTTATGTACATTGAAAGCTGTTCTCAGATAAACTTCTAAAACAGAAAATTATTCAGATACTTTCTTCTGAATAACAATTCCAATTTTTCTTACCTTAATTCATTGGCTATTTCAGATTTCCAAACTTCAGTGTAAATTTCATGTTATTAGTTAGTAGTAGAGTGCTAAATTGGTTTATTTAATTTTTTTTTTGTATTTCAATTCAACACAAGCATCTGAAGTGTGTTTAAATAAATCCATCAAGAAGTTGAAGTATTAACATTCAGAATGGGCAGCCATTTCTGCTGGACAAAAAAGCATTTCCTATCAGATTGGGTAACTATCATGTGGAGGATAAGTCACATGTATCACATTTAAAACATTAATTTCCTTTCCTCTTTAGGGAAAATAAGCATTTAAAATAAAAATGGACAGCATTTCCTTTTGCATGGGTCAGAATGGGCGGTAATTCCTATCATCTCCAGGGTTTAAAATAACACATTTATATTAGATGGCAGCATTTCCTATCATCTCCAGGGTTAAAAATAACACATTTATATTAGATGGCAGCATTTCCTATCATCTCCAGGGTTTAAAATAACACATTTATATTAGATGGCAGCATTTCCTATCATCTCCTGGGTTAAAAATAACACATTTATATTAGATGGCAGCATTTCCTATCATCTCCAGGGTTTAAAATAACACATTTATATTAGATGGCAGCATTTCCTATCATCTCCAGGGTTAAAAATAACACATTTATATTAGATGGCAGCATTTCCTATCATCTCCAGGGTTTAAAATAACACATTTATATTAGATGGCAGCATTTCCTATCATCTCCTGGGTTAAAAATAACACATTTATATTAGATGGCAGCATTTCCTATCATCTCCAGGGTTTAAAATAACACATTTATATTAGATGGCAGCATTTCCTATCATCTCCAGGGTTTAAAATAACACATTTATATTAGATGGCAGCATTTCCTATCATCTCCAGGGTTTAAAATAACACATTTATATTAGATGGCAGCATTTCCTATCATCTCCAGGGTTTAAAATAACACATTTATATTAGATGGCAGCATTTCCTATCTTATGCAGGGTAAACTAAAGCCTTTAAATAAGAATGGGCAGGATTTTATATCTTCTGTTAGGTCAAAATAGTGAGTGCAGTAATGTCTAAACTAATTTTACAAACCAGCATTGACATGCCTCCTACAGCCATAGGTTTATCCTTAAGTACTGGGTTGTCCCTCATCTCCACAGCAGCATAGAAGGCATCCATGTCTACATGAACAATTGTTTTACTTAAATCTCTTGCATCTTCCAACTCTTCAAGGAGCCTGTCAGCCTGTAAAGATTCATAGTAATTGGACATTATCTAACATTTTAACATTTTATATTATTACATTTTTTTAAACATTAAAGTAGATCAGGTATAACATATATTAAAAGAAAACAATAACAGTCCATAGAAGATTATTATATTTAAAAGTAAACAAGTGTGGACACAGAAAAACGTCTCGCCTGAATTCCGCATCAGTAACGAAAATAAATTTCGTCATAAGCATTACATCAATAGCATTAATTATGAGCAGAGGCCTGTATACCAATTATTGTCACCATACTATGCATAGTTACAGAGGAACTGTCCTAATACAAAAACTTTAACGAAGTCGCTGAACCGTTAAATTGAGGTCAAGGTCAGGTGACACCTACCAGACAATCATTTACTATTCATCAGCAACCTATATACCAAATATTGTCATCCTACCATGCTTGGTTACAGGGGAACAGCAGTAACCTAAAAACTTTAACGTAGTCACTGGACCGTGAAATTGAGGTCAAGGTCAAATGGCACCTACCAGACAGTCATGGACTATTCATCAGCAACCTATATACCAAATATTGTCATCCTACCATGTGTAGTTACAGAGGAACTGTCATAACCCAAAAACTTTAACGTAGTCGCTGGACCGTGAAATTGAGGTCAAGGTCAGGTGACACCTACCAGACAGTCATGTACTAGTCATCAGCAACCTATACACCAAATATTGTCATCCTACCATGTGTAGTTACAGAGGAACTGTCATAACCCAAAAACTTTAACGTAGTCGCTGGACCGTGAAATTGAGGTCAAGGTCAGGTGACACCTACCAGACAGTCATGTACTAGTCATCAGCAACCTATACACCAAATATTGTCATCCTACCATGCGTAGTTACAGAGGAACTGTCGTAACCCAAAAACTTTAACGTAGTCGCTGGACCGTGAAATTGAGGTCAAGGTCAGGTGACACCTACCAGACAGTCATGTACTAGTCATCAGCAACCTATACACCAAATATTGTCATCCTACCATGCGTAGTTACAGAGGAACTGTCGTAACCCAAAAACTTTAACGTAGTCGCTGGACCGTGAAATTGAGGTCAAGGTCAGGTGACACCTACCAGACAGTCATGTACTAGTCATCAGCAACCTATACACCAAATATTGTCATCCTACCATGCGTAGTTACAGAGGAACTGTCGTAACCCAAAAACTTTAACGTAGTCGCTGGACCGTGAAATTGAGGTCAAGGTCAGGTGACAGGTGACTGACTGGCAAGTACTCATCATAAGCTACCTCTGGACCAAATTTGATGGACCTAGGGCTTGGGCTTACAAAGATATGAAGCAAGATGTCAAGTGTTTACGCCGCCGCCGCCGCCGGATTCCCATATATATGTCTCGCCTCCAGTGACTTTCGTCGCAGGCGAGACAAAAAGACTTCAAAAATAGTTTGACATGAAAGTAGAATTATACAAATTTTGTTGAAAATGCAATTTGGACTGCAGTTAATACAGAACAATATGAGATCATTATATTAATTGGTCAAAACCTTTTTTGGTTGTTATCTGCATTGCCTTTGTTTGTTCAAGTGCTTTATTTTTATTGTTACTACATGTATAATGATGCATCTTAATTTAACATCCAATCAATTGGTTATTCCTGCTCAATATTACACCAAAAGGGTCTGTGTGGACGTATCGTTTTTTCAAAGAGACCATTTACAGTGACAAAAAAAAAAGTCTAATAAGACAGGTAGTCTATTAATAAAGGTTTAAGTAATATGACATTTACTACAGTGTGGTCTAAAAATAACGCACTTATTAGACAGTGGTTTGCTTATAACAGGTAATGTCACTGTAAATTTATTTGGATCATGTAGAGAAAATCACTGTATTGTAAAAAATGTGTGACAACACTGTTGGTGTGTGTCTGGCACAGTAAATATAAAGACCTTGTCATGTTTATTTAATTTTTTTTAAAAAGCACTCATCTTTAATTATTAAACAGACCTGCTGCTTCTGAATTCCGAGACAAATGGAATATTCATGCAAAATACTTAGTTCATTACCAAATGTGCATAATATTTGTCAAAACACTTTCTTATGTTAGTATTCCAATTTTTACTAACCTCAGTCAAACCCTGTTTAAGTTGAATATCTGTAATTTGCTGTAATTTGAGTTTCTGTTCCTCAATTCTTTTATTCATCTGTACTTCTTTCTTTCTTTCATTTTCATAAAATCTGGATCCTAAAGATAAATAAAAGGTAACTTTCAGTTTAAATCTGGTCTTAAACAAGACCAAGTACATGCATTTGATAAAGCAAACAACTTTCTAATGAAATGATTTTGTTAAAGTATAAAACAATATACTAAATAAGAAAAAACATGATTAGAAAATATCCTAAAAAAGAAAAAACAAATGACTGTCTGGACTCAATTTCTCAAAGAAAGTCAAAACATTAATATAAGTATTTAGTTTTTAACAGGAATTTATCATGGTTTATATTGTGAAAAACTCAGCCTTCCCCTTTTTTGGAGAAATTTGGGCTGACACTCCACTTTTAAAAGCAACTTAATATTATTTACATGTATATAATTTAAATAAAATGTTAAAGAATTACATGTAAACTGTATGTTATATGCTTTGAGAAATGGGAACCAGAATTATGTCATACATACACATATCTGGCAGTGAATGTTTGCTTCATATCAGGTCAAATCTAAGACTTTATGCTTGTCATAAACTGTAGGACACAGGAAAGCACTTCATGTATGTGGTGTGGAGAAAAAAAATGTCACAATGTTTTTTTTTCACAAGTTCTTGTTTCTATGGTGTGAAAGCATTACATACAGGTACATTTATAACATACCAGTGTTTTGGCTGGAACAGAAAATATTTCAAAATCATGCAGAATTCCCAGAACTAGTGGCTTCTGTTGGAATGCTTTTTCGAAAAACAGATCAATTTCTGTTTGAAATTCATAATAAAGAATCATTCTAAAAAACATTGTAACACATGGCTATTTGGTGTAAACAATATTTTATTGATGATAAAAAAAATATGCATTAGAAAAAAAATGTGCTGAGGGATTGGAAAACAAGTATAATTGTTTGACAAATTCCTCTCCCAAAAAAATGACATTTTGAAATGCAATACAAATAATATATCATAAAGCTAAAACAATTGCTCAGTTATAAATAAAATACACTCAATCAGTAACAAACAATTTTAAACCTGAGGTACTAGTACTTCCATGAAAGCTAAAAAAAACCCCAAACCTTTTTTCATACCTACTTTACACAAACATGTATTCATCCTAATGTTTTATGAGACTGTTTATACACTATTGTTTGTACTTTTTGTTATTTGCTTTTTTGTTAGTTTTGTTGGTTTTTAGTGATTAATTGAATTGTGTAGTTTTGCTAGAGTTATCTCCACTTTGTATACAGTATTTTCTGATAGTCTTGATTATATAACAGGGTTTTTATTTTTAGAACAGGAAAACCATGCAAACATGTCTATACCTAAAAAATGAAGTCACAGTAAGATTCTCTCTTAATTGTGCACAACAATAATATTTGTTTAATTTATTGATAAAGTAATATTTTATAAAAAATATTTAAATGTAAACTTTGGTACAATTTTTTATACACATTTTGATAAGAAGGGAAGTAATTTTGTAGACATTAAAAATATCATCCAATCCAAAACTTTGGCCCATTTTTGGGCGTAATGATAACGAGTTCAATATAGAGATGATTCCAGATGCACAAATGTAATTAAAGCGTCTGGATGATTGAGATTATATTTTATGACTGATACTATATCTTTTATATCCCCTTACTTATTACTCTTGTATGGGAAAAATCCTTACGTGTATCCATTATAGTCCTGACGACAGTCAAAATTTTTCAGCAGGCAAATTTATACACCTAATGCAACTAAATGCAATTTTATACATTTGTGTAGCTACTAGTACAATAATATGGCTCCTTTTTTATTGGATGGATCTACAAAAAGGTCCCATTACTTTAAATGGAGCAAAAAACTCTTGAGATTTATACATATTTTCTGCTATTAAACTGCTGTCTTTGTTTAATAAATATTTTTTTCCTTTCTCTGCCTTTCAGCTGACATTTCTACAAATGTCTAATACTAGTAATTTCAACACTTTTTCTTAATCATGCATTGTTGACAAAATTTAAATTGTAGAGTGTAGAATTGTAGAATCGTAATGGTAAAAATTTGATCCCAGCTAATGCAATAAATCCAAAAAAAAAAATCGGGAATGAACCTTTTTTACCAAATTGATTAAGAAATTATGCACTTCCATATTCAAATTTTGTCAATAATGCCATGATTACAAATAAAGTGTAAAACCAACAAATAAGTTGTTAAGTTGTTGCAGAATTACAGAACTGCAAAGACAAAAAAAGTATGTAGCAGACCAGGGAAACAGTTAAATAGCTAATTATATGCATAAAACCCATGGGTGTGAAGCACTTCTGGCTGCTCCATTACCAGTAATGTGACCTCTTTGTAGCTCTGTTCATAAAAAAGGAGCTACAGTATTGTAGCTAACATTGTGATTTTCTATAGAGACAATTTAAACATATTCACACTATACCTTGGTTACAGACAAGAATACTATCTTTATTATCCCATCTTGACATTCAATGTTTAAAGCAAGACACAACTTTGTATAAAGTTAACTAACCAGACACATTGACCTTGCAAACATTTCAACTTTATTAGTAATTAACACAACTTCTGGTGCTTAGTTTACACAGGCCGATATAGAGACCATGGACCTAGTCCCACAGTCAGTAATTCATATACCCCACTACATTTGTTCAGGTGAGATTGGATTTTTCAATGATATAATTTCTAGTGTCTTTGTATACCTTTAGAAGCTTCCATAATAATCTGATTTATTTTCTCTTTATCTAATCCATCCATCCCTGCCTTGTTATCATTAAGCTTCATCCTGTTCATTAGACCAGAACTTCCTTCCTGACAACTTGGATTTCTGTATTCTGAAGTAGGTAGATCTTTTAAAGCCTCTTTACTGACTTTAGCCTTGTTTGAGTCTGAAAAGAAAAAGAAATAGCATTATGCAAGACGTTTTTTTTCATATTAAATACAGCCTCTGTGACAGAATGGTTAAGGTTGTTAGTTATATACCACTGATCACATGGCCTGTAAATACTAAGATTATCAGTTTGAGCCTAACTGTTGGTAAGGTGTGCTTGGCTCTGATCATTATTGACAAGGATTACGAGTTTTCCTGCTGAAGGATACTCCATATTCCTTCTCAATAACAAGTGTGGACACAAAAAAACGTCTCGCCTGCATTCCGCATCAGTAACGAAAATAAATTTCGTCATAAGCATTACGTAAATAGCATTAAATATCAGCAGCGGCCTGTATACAAAATATTGTCACCATACCCTGCATAGTTACAGGGGAACAGCCGTAACCCAAAAACTTTAACGTAGTCGCTTGACCGTAAAATTGAGGTCAAGGTCAGGTGGAACCTACCAGACAGTCATGTACTATTCATCAGCAACCTATATACCAAATATTGTCATCCTACCATGTGTAGTTACAGAGGAACTATCGTAACCCAAAAACTTTAACGTAGTCGCTGGACCGTGAAATTGAGGTCAAGGTCAGGTGACACCTACCAGACAGTCATGTACTTGTCATCAGCAACCTATACACCAAATATTGTCATCCTACCATGCGTAGTTACAGAGGAACTGTCGTAACCCAAAAACTTTAACGTAGTCGCTGGACCGTGAAATTGAGGTCAAGGTCAGGTGACACCTACCAGACAGTCATGTACTAGTCATCAGCAACCTATACACCAAATATTGTCATCCTACCATGCGTAGTTACAGAGGAACTGTCGTAACCCAAAAACTTTAACGTAGTCGCTGGACCGTGAAATTGAGGTCAAGGTCAGAGAACAGGTGACTGACTGGCAAGTACTCATCATAAGCTACCTCTGGACCAAATTTGATGGACCTTGGGCTTGGGCTTACAAAGATATGAAGCAAGATGTCAGGTGTTTACGCCGCCGCCGCCGGATTCCCATACATATGTCTCGCCTCCAGCGACTTTCGTCGCAGGCGAGACAAAAACTAGATGCAATGATATACCTAAAAAATAGCTAGAAGTAGCATCACAAAAAACCAGAAGCCTGTATCGCTCACCTGATTTTATAGGCAATGAAGATGGCATCTCCCTGAGTAAAAGTAAGTCCTGTAATTTTCAATAAACTTTACAGAGGACCATCCAAACAATATTACCAGAAAGTTTTGTTTCCATTGGTTAATCAGTTTCAGAAAAGAAACCTAATAAAACTTGTTCCCATAGGGTCTACTGTTAATCTATGTAATGCTGTGGTGGCCATGTTTATTTTCCTATTGGCATAACAAACATAAACTTCAAAGAGGACCATCCAAACAATATTGCTAGTAAGTTTTGTTTCCATTTGATAACCGGTTTAAGAGATAAACCCTTTAATTTTAACAAGTGTGAACACAGAAAAACGTCTCGCCTGTATTCCGCATCAGTAACAAAAATAAATTTCGTCATAAGCATTACATAAATAGCATTTAATATCAGCAGCGGCCTGTATACAAAATATTGTCACCATACCCTGCATAGTTTCTGGGGAACAGCCGTAACCCAAAAATTTTAACGTAGTTGCTGGACCGTGAAATTGAGGTCAAGGTCAGGTGGAACATACCAGACAGTCATGTACTATTCATCAGCAACCTATATACCAAATATTGTCATCCTACCATGCGTAGTTACAGAGGAACTATCGTAACCCAAAAACTTTTAACGTAGTCGCTGGACCGTGAAATTGAGGTCAAGGTCAGGTGACACCCACCAGACAGTCATGTACTAGTCATCAGCAACCTATACACCAAATATTTTCATCCTACCATGTGTAGTTACAGAGGAACTGTCGTAACCCAAAAACTTTAACGTAGTCGCTGGACCGCGAAATTGAGGTCAAGGTCAGGTGACACCTACCAGACAGTCATGTACTAGTCATCAGCAACCTATACACCAAACATTGTCATCCTACCATGTGTAGTTACAGAGGAACTGTGGTAACCCAAAAACTTTAACGTAGTCACTGGACCGTGAAATTGAGGTCAAGGTCAGGTGACACCTACCAGACAGTCATGTACTAGTACTCAGCAACCTATACACCAAAT
Source organism: Limnoperna fortunei (assembly GCA_944474755.1). Taxonomy (NCBI): domain Eukaryota; kingdom Metazoa; phylum Mollusca; class Bivalvia; order Mytilida; family Modiolidae; genus Limnoperna; species Limnoperna fortunei. Next base: position 25,022,086 of record OX104116.1, read on the forward strand.
ATTGTCATCCTACCATGCGTAGTTACAGAGGAACTGTTGTAACCCAAAAACTTTAACGTAGTCACTGGACCGTGAAATTGAGGTCAAGCTCAGGTGACACCTACCAGACAGTCATGTACTAGTCATCAGCAACCTATACACCAAATATTGTCATCCTACCATGCGTAGTTACAGAGGAACTGTCGTAACCCAAAAACTTTAACGTAGTCGCTGGACCGTGAAATTGAGGTCAAGGTCAGGTGACAGGTGACTGACTGGCAAGTACTCATCATAAGCTACCTCTGGACCAAATTTGATGGACCTAGGGCTTGGGCTTACAAAGATATGAAGCAAGATGTCAAGTGTTTACGCCGCCGCCGCCGCCGGATTCCCATACATATGTCTCGCCTCCAGCGACTTTCGTCGCAGGCGAGACAAAAATTGTTCCCAAAGGGTCCTATGTTAAACTAAGTCCTGCTGTGGTGGTCATTTTGATTTCCAATTGGCATAAAAAAACACAAACTTTATAAATGACCATCCCAAAATAATATTGGTAGTAAGTTTTGTTTCCATTGGTTAAACTGTTTCAGAGAAAAAGCCTTTTTAACCTTCTTCCCATAGGGTTCAATGTTAAACCAAGTCCTGCGGTGGCGGCCATTTTGAATTTCCAATTGTCATAAAAAACAAGAAATTATTACAGGACCACCCAAACAATATTGCTAGTAAGTTTTGTTTCGATTGGTTAACTGGTTTCAAGGAAGAAGCCATTTTAAACTTTTTTGCATTGGGTCCAATTTTAAACAAAGTCCTGTGGTGGTGGCCATTTTGAATTTCCTATTGGGATGAAAAACACAAACTTTAAAGAGGACCATCCAAACAATATTGCTTAAGTTAGTTTTGTTTCCATTGGTTACCCGGTTTCAGAGAAAAAGACTTAAACTTTTTCCCATAGGGCCTATGTAAAACTAAGTCCTGTGGTGGCGGTCATTTCGAATTTCCAATTGCCATAAAAAACACAAACTTTATAGGGGACCATCCAGCAATATTGCTAGTAAGTTTTTGTTTCCATTGGTTAACTGGTTTTAGAGAAGAAGCCTTTTAAAACTTTTTCCCATAGGGTCCTATGTTAAACTAAGTACTGTGTTGGTGGCCATTTTGAATTTCCAGTTGGCATAGAAAACACAAACTTTATAAAGGACCTTCCAAACAATATTGCTAGTAAGTTTTGTTTTGATTGGTTAAACGGTTTCAGAGAAGAAGCCCTTTTAAACTTTTTTCCCATAGGCTCCTATGTTAAACTAAGTCTTGCAGTGAGAGAATTTTTTAAGGAAAAACAAAAAACAGGAAATTTATTTTGCTTGCTTTGTTCCACATTTGGCTATGAAATTGTATGTGACGCAATGGATACAAATTTTTAGTACTCTTTCGTAGAAACGTGTGGTAAACAGCAAAAATGATAAATTCCAGTTTCTGTAAAATTTTTCCTCAAAAACTTAATTGGTTCTACAAGTCTTATTATAAAGACTAATTTTAACATTTATTCCATTCAGACATATGCATTGGTCTTTTTGAAAATTCTAAAAGTTAGGAGCGTGCCGTTATTTTAGCATGAAAAAACTTAAGGGATACATGTATATTTTTTGGCAACACATTTCATCAATTTAACTGCATAGATATTAAAAATAAAAATATATTTCTTTGTCATACATCTTAAGTTATATATACCTTTGAGTTTTCCTACATCTATCGGACATTTTTCTTGTATCTGCTTCATTCAAAAACCGAGTTAAAGCCCTGACAAGATTTTATATTTGATTGTTATGACTTGCATAAACTAGAGGCTCCCAGGAGCCTGTAATCGCTCACCTGGAATCCAAATGACTTAAACTATATTTAAATTTTTGAAATTAACAGTTTCAGTCTAGTTGTTATAGCTTTTAAGTTACTGTGCAAAAACTATACATTTCTTCAAAAAATTTGTTAAATACAATAACTCCTATAAGGTGCCATCCACAATTTCTGAAAATTAAATGGTTTTTAGGCATTGTCCTTTAGGGTACTTTAGAAATTTACAGTTTTACTCTACTAATAGGTGTGTTATAGACTAATTTATAATTAAAAAACTGTTCATATGTCCAAATTCATAATGAAAGGGCAATAACTCCTATAAAGAGTCATCTTGCAATTTTTGGACTAAGCAATCATTTGTAGGGCTTCTATTGCTGATCATTTGTGCAATTTACAGTTTTAATCTAGCTACTATAGTTTTCAAGTTACAGGACAAAAATGGAAAATTTCATAAAATTGTCATTTAAGGGCAATAACCCCTATAAGGAGTCATCTGACAATTTCAGACCAATTAAATGAATTGTAGGGCTTTTTTTGCTGATCATTTTTGCAATTTATTATTTCACTCTAGCTGTTATGGTTTTTAAGTTACAGGACAAAAACGGAAAATTTCATAAAAAATTGCAATTTAAGGGCAATAACTCCTATAAGGAGTCATCTGACAATTTCAGACCAATCAAGTGAATTGTAGGGTCTTTATTGCTGATCATTTGTGCAATTTACAGTTTCAATCTAGCTGCTATAGTTTTCAAGTTACAGGACAAAAATGGAAAATTTCATAAAAAATTGCCATTTAAGGGCAATAACTCCTATAAGGAGTCATCTGACAATTTCAGACTAATACAGTGAATTGTAGGGCTTGTATTGTTGATCATTTTTGCTATTTACAGTTTTACTCTAGCTGTTATAGTTTTAAAGTTACAGGACAAAAACGGACAATTTCATAAAAAATTACCATTTAAGGGCAATAACTCATATAAGGAGTCATCTGACAATTTCAGACCAATCAAGTGAATTGTAGGGTCTTTATTGCTGATCATTTGTGCAATTTACAGTTTCAATCTAGCTGCTATAGTTTTCAAGTTACAGGACAAAAACGGAAAATTTCATAAAAAATTACCATTTAAGGGCAATAACTCATATAAGGAGTCATCTGACAATTTCAGACCAATCAAGTGAATTGTAGGGCTTTCATTGCTGATCATTTTTGCCATTTACAGTTTCACTCTACCTCGTATATTTTTCAGGTTATATTGTAAATACCAAAAATTTTGTCAAAAATCTTCAAAAAAGGGCAATAACTCCTACAAGAAGCCAATACACAACTTCGCACTAATAGCAACTATTGTAGACCTTAATGTGCTGATCAATTTGAAGTAACGGTTTTCTCTATAGCTATTATAGTTTTTTAGATAATGATCAAAAACCTGTGTTGACCCCCATGTTCTATTTTTAGTAACAGCGGCCATATTTGTCTGTTGATCAACACCCTGGGTAAAAACTTGAAACAAGGAACCCTAAGGATGATTGTGGCCAAGTTTGAAAAAAATTGGCCAAGTGGTTTCAGAGGAGAAGATTTTTGAAAAAGTTTACGACGGACGACAGACGACGGACGACGGACGCCAAGTGATGGCAATAGCTCACATGGACCTTCGGTCCAGGTGAGCTAAAAACCACCACCTTTCCAGAGAATTTACTTCATACATAGAATTAATAAAAAGCTAATATTTTCCGCATAGGATGATAATATAAGGTAGAAGTTAAATAGTACACATACCAAAGGATCCTGTTTTCATTGAAGAAAATAATTTAGACCCTTCATAAGGAGACCTAGTTTGACCATGTTCATGTGCATCAGCCCACTCTGTTTCCATCCAGTTTTCTTCATCATCATCTTGAGAATTTTTATCACTCATCTGAAATAAATACTATAGAAATAATTGTATTTACACATACCAGATGTATTGTTCCGAGAAGACTGTCATCGGACTATACATGATAAAAATAATGTAATTTCTATATTTAGTAGTTGCCAGTACCAGTGGAAATCCCAGATCTTCAACAAGAAAACTGGAAATCCATGTCAATTAAGGTTGGAATGTCTGTGACCACACCCTTCAAGACTAGCTACAATAATGTAGCTCCTTTAAAAATTTATTAAATCTTGGCTGAGCTACAAAGAGGTCGCATTACCCGCAATGAAGTAGCCTAGGATTTTATTCACACCTGATTGGTTTGATGCATATTTTCCACTATATAACTGTGTTCCTGGTTTGCTACATACTTTTTTTATGTCTTTGCCTTTTTTTTAATTGACATTTCTACAACACCTAATTTATAAGTTTTAACACTTTAACTATAATCCTGTCATTGTTCACAAAATTTGAATTACAGAGGAGGATAATCGAGTTAGTAAAAAAAATGTCAAGGTATTTAAGGAATATTTCTGAACAAATTGTACAATTTAATATGGTTTAGGTCTGTACCACGAAGCGGTACCGTACATATCATATAACCTGTTCAGAAATTTAAAATATTCCTTATAATTTCAATTAAACTATAAATCTTGAAAATTTTAAGGTTAAAAAAGTGACTATGTCATAGAAATTAGAATTTTAATGGCGTAAGATTAGTGTGGGTGACCAACGTAAGTTAAATGGTATGATGTGGGTTTCTACATTTGAATTAGCCAATCAGATTTTAGCTTACAAAGCAAATTTAATTATTAACGAATAAAAATAGCTATACTAAAAAATATTTGTATTAGATGTAGACATACATGTAAACATCCTACATGGAGTTATTGTATTGTATACATTTTTTTCTTATTTTGCACCTCTGGCAATAAAATTTTCTCTGCAATTATAGACAAATATCTCATAATCTACTTAGTATTTGAAAGCATTTGAAACAATGTTAAATGTGCATATTCTTTTAGATGATTTTAAAATTTCTAATTTTATGTGTAACCTTGTGTTACCAAAGAGTTACCAATGTAACCATGTAACTGGACCTGGGAATGAAGCTTGTTTTGAAAAAAGGTCTTAAAATAAATATAAAGAATGAATGTTACCAATGTAACCATTGTAACCCATGTAACCTGAGAATTTTAAACTTTCTAATTTTATGTGTAACTTTGTGTTACCAAAAGTTACCAATGTAACCATGTAACTGGACCTGGGAATGAAGCTTGTTTTGAAAAAAGGTCTTAAAATAAATATAAAGAATGAATGTTACCAATGTAACCATTGTAACCCATGTAACCTGAGAATTTTAAACTTTCTAATTTTATGTGTAACTTTGTGTTACCAAAAAGTTACCAATGTAACCATGTAACTGGACCTGGGAATGAAGCTTGTTTTGAAAAAAGGTCTTAAAATAAATATAAAGAATGAATGTTACCAATGTAACCTTGTGTTACCAATGAATTACAAATGTAACCATGTAACTGGACCTGGAAATGAAGCCTGTTTTGAAAAGAGGACTTAAATAAATATAAAGAATGAATGTTACCAATGTAACCCATGTAACATGAGAATTTTAAAATTTCTAATTTTATGTGTAACCTTGTGTTACCAAAAAGTTACCTATGTAACCATGTAACTGGACCTGGAAATGAAGCCTGTTTTGAAAATAAAAGTACTTAAAATAAATATAAAAGAATAAGAATGAATGTTACCAATGTAACTGTATGTAACCAAGCCTATATCAGGGTTACAAATGTGGATATGTCAAATTTAGGAGAATTCTAGACACTTCGGCACTCGGACAGTTCGGCACCCGGACAGTTCGGCACAGTAATTGGACATTTGGGCACTTTAAAATTTCGGCACCTAGACAGTTCGGCACCGTGATTGGGCACTTCGGCACCCTGATTTGGACACTTCGGCACTTATAAATATATAATATATGTTTTTGTATTTTTATTTTCGTCCAGTATTAATTTTCATTCGTTTCTATGGTAAGTAGTGTCATCTTTATTTGATCATTTGATTCACACTTATGGTATAAGTAAATAAACATAATATATATAAAAAAAATAATACTGTTTACTTCTTCATATTTAATTAATAAAGTGTAACAGAACAATTGACATAAATTATGATGAAACATAAAGCACTGATACAAAACACAAGATTTTAAATAAAGCACTACTTTAAACTTTTGTCCATGATATTTCAGTGTTTTTCTTTTAGTCCATTAATTAAATAACAATGAAATTTTACTGTGCTGGTGGTCCGTACACTAATCCACACTGCCTCAATAGCTGACTGGCGCTGATGTCCCGGCGAACATAGCGTTCCCATAGGGAAAATATCTGGCCTTGTAGCTGTCTAGACTTCTTTTGTTGATACCGCTGAAGTTTACCTTCAGAAACCAATCTCGGCTGTAGAGGAATATCTGAAGCTTCGGCAAAAAGTTCCGTTACCAAGAAGTAGAAAGGTACCTTTCCTCTGGTGACGACATTGCTGTTGAAGCGGTTGTGCCACCCTTCAGCGTCGTTGTTGGTGCGCACAGAAGACATGAACACAGACCAGTGATTGACGTTAAATACTGTGCTGGTGATCCAAGTGATGTATATGTAGTCCATTACCGGAACAATGGCATCTGGGGTGCATCTGTCCAACTCCATAAATGTTTCTTGGATGTGTTCATGGTGTTCTGGTGGGAGGAATGGCAATGCCATTTAACTTGACGCAGAAAGCAGTACACTTCGTCCCCTTGGTTATAAGCAGTCTGTAATAAAAAAGAGTACATATAATAACATGAATATTGCATTAGAATGACAATGCAATATAAAAATAATTAATATATTATAACAAGCTTTTACTTTTAAAAACCGATTAAGTGTTAAATTTACTAACGGCCTGACTTTTTTTTCTTGCTTGGCCCATAACTGGCAGGATTTAGAATAATGTAAATAGTACCTGAAGGCCATGTTCTTGCACTTTTCGAAATACTGCTTGCAACCAGTGAAAAACACACCCCTGGATAGGTAACTGTGGGAAGCGTTGCCTCAGTGCTAACCATAAACCAGCCTCAAAGTCCGCAACAAATCCATGAAGAGCAATATGCTCTGGAAGTCTGTGGTCAATAAAACGTAGGACCTGCAATATAAAAATTAGTAATTATAAGCGAATTGCATACAGTTAATTAACATTTTTTTTTACTACGTTTAATTATAGATTTGTTCATGTTGATTACACATGTTATTTGCCTTGCGGGATGTCAATTAACACCTGGTAACACCTGGAACGTGCTGACATATCAATCGCTAGTGTCATTATTTTTCATTTATAGAATATAGTACGCTGGTTCATTTATTCCTCATACAACAATTCAATTTCACTGACACATAAAATTAACATACCTCATAGTAGTCTTCTTTTCTCTTGCCAGACATCACACAGAACACCAGTGGAATCTGTTTCATGTTGTCCGACTTGATAAAGGCATGAATGGAGAACAGTTGAACCCATGGATCGCTGACAACACGGAAGGTGCCGTCCATATACCAAGTCTTTGCAGCAGCAAGCAGTTGAAGTTGACGGTCAGTGTAAAATACAATGTGACGACGGTCACCCACCAAAAGATCTCTGCGTAAAAAGTCTGGTGTTGCTTGGTCAAGGAAATCTAAGTCTAGGTCGGATTCTAAGTTAGCCGGGTCAGCTGGACGAGTACCCAAACGCTGTCTGTTACCAGTACGGACAAGAGAGGATGGATTTGGTCTACTGGCTGGTGGTGCTGTAGGGTCGGCATGCTGGCGTAGTACTTCCTGCACTATGGATGAAGTCAGTTTACCATACACAGTTTCTTTGGTCTTCTTTTTAACCTGAAAATATACAAATATATTAAAAAATATATTAATGCTAATATTAAAAATACTAGTATATTATTTATACATAAAGGGTCTAAAGGAAGCTACCAACCAGTACACTTATGGAATGGATCGACAAACATGACGATACAGCTAGCTAGCATACACCAAAAATAATATATATATAAGTCTAGAAGATAAGATTATGCAACGATAACAATGATTGTGTGTATAAATATATAACGTATAACAACATAAACTGTCTGAAGAGCTGACATAACGACGAAAGCGCTAAATTTACAGATATAAACATGAATATAATATGCATTTAACAAAAAATATCTTGTTTAGCATGATTTTTAATAACTGTAACGAAATTATAATATAGAAATGAGATATATACCTCAGCTTTTATCTTGATGGCTATGTGGGAACCAGGCTCCCCTGGGTGGACGTGGACCTTAAGACCTGGGCTTGGGCCAAGTCTTGTAAGGGTTCCTCTAAAATTGAGTTCTCTACTACTGGCTCAGGGACATTGAATGGGACATCAACAACTATAGATTTTTCTGGTTCATCCGTCTCCATTTGGCATTGGCAACAAATCCAATCCAGTTGCAGGGTACCCTTTACTGCCTGTCTGTATTGGTATCTTGTAATGCCAATGTTACACGTGCGATGCTGCCATCGTTGGCACTGCTCACACTGAAGAGCTTCCTGGCGAGGACAGACTTGTTGGTCACAATGTGTACAGCTGTCTGACATCTTTCAAATGATACACGATTGTCCATCGCTTTCATTTTTGTGTTTTTTTATCATGAATTTCTCAAGTTACCTCTTATGTTTGGGTAGATTGATTGTATTTTGTCTTTACCAGAATACATCACAAGTAAAATGAGTAAATGTTGTAAAAACAAACACAATCGTAAGTTAAGGTGCCGAAGTGTCCAAATGTATAGGTGCCGAAGTGTCCTGATACCATTTAGGACACATTTCTGGACATATAGGTATTCTTTTATTTGTACTTCATATTATTAGTGATAAGGTGGTAATCGCTTCAACCAGATTTTAGGAAGGAATCTTCCTTTTAACAATTTAAAAATCTCATCGGATGGCAAGTCATACCATACCACTGCTTTGCTTGTGCTTGTTAATGATTCATCTCTTACACGTAGTGCTGCAAAACCTAGTGCATTTAAATTGTCGATTGTTACCCGCTTTTTTGCACAGAAGAACTATGAACAAGGGAGGTAATTTAGAATAAGGTTTGGGGCCAGTTAATGTACAGTGTAGGCAGAATTTTGCAGTACTTAGCCCCTGGTTTCATCCCAGAATAACATCCTGTTAACCGAGATTTTGTGATTGATAATATGACTGCTATACGTCCAGTTTTTCAACTATCCAGGACGAGAACAATTAACAAACTGCGAAATAAGGAGACAAAGTGGAAGATAATTTTTAATGTCACAGCTGTAACAAGATTGTAACGCGCCCGGGGTCGTTCATCAAATAATTTAGCATTTATTGGTTTTTGTATTGCTCCCATAATGCTTCACATTGTTATGTACCGCTTATTATGAATATGACAACCGACATGTACCAAACGTGATTACAATGGACGATGATGTATCATCATATGACCCTTCCCTTATTGACGACGGTGAACCTATCCGTGATGATGAGACACAACAACCTATTGTACCCGACACCAACACATCTTCTTTGGAATGTGATGCCGTTTCAAGTCCCGTACATCCCTTAGCTCATGGAGGTTTAACTAAAGGTTTTATGGATGGGGAAGACGCAATACGGCTTTTAAAAACATTTAAATATTCAGAAGCCCATAACACGATACCAAAGGGAATTAAAAATGACGTTTTCTTTTTTATAAAAAATGACGACAACATAAACAACAGACAGAATGGACAACGTGCTGACTTTTCGGATGATTGTGGTGCTTGGCAAAAGGGTAAAGGATCCTGTCCCAAGACTTATTATACGTTAAGTACAGATGGCCGACACAAACTCGTTCATAGAAAAGGTGAGACATGGTGTACCTACAAGCAAGTCAAAAGAAATAAAACACACGCCCCAGTTGAACCGCAACCGGAACCAGACAACATTGTGGAATTGGCAAGATACTACACAACCTTGAAAATGGACTCGACTTATAAGAGACGCGTATCATGGTTAGAAATGGGATTTAAAGACAGAATCGCCATAGTTGAATACTGCGGAACTTTCCCAGGTTTGGCTCCACACGGTAATTCCAAGCAAGCAACAGAATACATTCGAACACCTGCTTCCGTAATGACAGATAACCCTTCAAATGTATACAAAAGGCTGACCTTGAAAAATGACGTACTGCGTAACTTGTCAAACAAAACAGAACAAACCAAAATAGATGACAATGTACTGATATCAGCACCAACACAAGATACTATGTCAGATAATGTCAGAACAAAATCTGGAAGGCAAATCAAACAGCCAAGTAGATTCAAGAATTTATGTGTGTAATTAGAGAACACATGTGTTTGTGGGGTATAATAATCCCCTGGTGTTTCTCTAGAGCCATATGGTTCTCCTTGTAAATATTTAGCGTTTAGTTTGGAAACGAAAACACACTGTGCGTTGGGGCATAATAATCCCCGTGTGTTTATTGGAGAGTAGTTTAGATTCTCAACCGTTAGTGTGCATGCTTAGTTTTAGTTTGGTTTACATAAAGATAACATTACAAACTTTTCAAGCTAAGCTTTGAGTTTTCATGGACTGTAAAAGTTTAAACAAATTCTTATTTGCAAGAAGTTTTCTTTCATTTTTTTTTTATTGGTTAATAGTGGTCATACTAAAAACACATAAAAGTGCAGAGAAGTGAAGAGAAGTAATTAAAAAATGGTTTATTTGATTAAGGGGTCATCCATAATTGTCAACATTTTTTCACGAGTTTGCAAAGAGCACTATAGGGGGGAGGGGGTTTCAATTTCAACATTTTTTCGGTACGTTCTTTACACTTCCGGTAATGTGGATGTGCAGACTTGCAAAAAATGTTGACGTACTCTTTTGGAGGGAGGGAGGGGGTTTCCAAAAAGAGTGCTCTTTGCAAACTTGTGAACAATGCTGACAATTATGGATGACCCCTAAATAAAGGTTTATTATATATATACTAGTATATATGTTTTATATTGTAAGTTTGAGGATGTTTACATATGCTGCAATTGCCTACAGTGAAGAGAAGTACGAGAGAAACAATATCTTGATGTTTGTTTTGTTTGTTTGAATGGTGTTTTAACGACACTTTCAGCAATTTTTCATCTATTTCATGGCGTCCAGTTTTTATTGGGAGAGGAAACCAGAGTACCCAGAGAGAACCCACGACCTGCGGTAGGAAAACTGGCAATCCTTGTATTTATCTTGAATATATGTATCCAAAAAGTTATTGCATACACAATTTATTATGTTAAATAAGTTTTAACATGTTTAACGAAGTTAGATTTATAATAACTGCCTTTATTTTATCCAAATTTGTAGGATGTAAATTCAATATGGCGATTGACAAAACTGAATAGTAAATTTCGTGTGGTTTTCACTTTTTGGGAGTGGATCTGTGTAATGTACATGTACGGCATGACACAGTTTCTTATATATTATGTTATATTACATAAAATATTTTTTAAATGGAATCAAACATACGATTATATTATAAAAAATGCAAAAGTAAGATTACGTTCACTGAGGTTTCGTATTCCATTTTCACTTCTTTTTAATTGCAGTATGAATTTCTTCTCTTAGTAAATACTAGTAGGACTATAAATACATTTGTAATTATAGTGCTACATTATACAGTTACTTCTCTACTGTCAGCCATTACAACCCATGTAAACATGGTCGAACTGCTCGAAATTGTCTATTCACAGACGAATTATATAGGAAGGTCATATTATAGTCAATTTTGATAAATTTATACAAAATATAACAAATATATAAATAAGAAACCTTTATTAAATGGAATAAACCATTTTTTAATTACTTCTCTTTCCTTCATTTCTCTGCGTTTAGTAGGACCTGTTAATAGTATTAACTTTAAAGCGTATCTAGACTCTAGTCAAAGTAAATTGTACATGTATTCTATTCAAGTTAAGTAATTCTAGTCAACTTTGTTCAAAGATAAAGTTTCATTCCTTTTATTTTCCTATTTATTTCTTATTTTTTTAAAGAAGGGATGTAACAATATTGTAACACGTCCAGGATCGTTCTTCAAATAATTTAGCATTTATTGATTTTTGTATTGCTCCCATAATGGTGATCCCTGGCTTCACATTGTAATTATTAAAGTTGTAATGTAGGTCGCATTGTTTACATTCATCACCACTCGCCAAGCCTTGATACAACACAGTTAAGGTTTGGAGATTGAATTAGGGGGAGGGGAGGGGGGTTGTAGTCTCTTGTATCGGCTACATCGTGCATACAATTTTTGACATCAACAAAAATATTTTTTATGGAGCGTGGTATTTTTCAAACACTCCTCATCCTTCTGGCCCACAGCCAGGTCTTCTGTACTATGACCTGACTGCACCCAACGAGAGAACGCACTGAGCAGCTTTGTAGGTCCTGCACTGGAGTCTGGAAACCCTGAACAGTTTGGTTCTAACTATGTTTACCAGAAGATCGGAGAAAATCTATACTTTGCATTTAAAAAAAGGTTGTACATGTATATTTTAAACCCGTTACCTTCCACAAATAAAACTTTGCTGAAAGTGGATTTAGAATTACGTTAGTCACTTAATTTAACTTCCACAGGCGGTTTAATATTTCGACACTCAACACGACCATCCCTCCATATTAACTTAAAACCAAGCTAAAAGATCTTATTAAACGGAATGAGACAATACAAATACATGGTAATTTGCCATGACAGAACTTATAATTAGTCATCAATGACTCTAAATCAAATAAAAACATTTTTCTGTTTTTTTTTTCAACAGACAGTTAATTAGTGTTCCAATGGGTAATAATTGTGCTCCTCTACTCGCTGGCCTGTTTCTGTACTCTTGTTAGTTCATAGAAGGCTTCTTTTTCCTTCGAGCAATGCTTAATTAGGTGACTATTTGCATTAAATCTACACCAGTGGTCTTGAAATTAAAGACACCACCAATACAAGTAGGTCAGCCTCTTGCTTAGATCTGCTTCTAAAATAGACTTTGGGGGGGGGGACTTCAAACTAGACTCTAAGACTTTAACTTTCTTGTTCATCAATAGCAACAATCCAGCTGCTCCAGTGTATGATATGAACATTTCACTTTATACGTTATGCTGATCCTGCGATCGGTATTCCGGTTTTCTAGATCTAGACCTCTCACTGTTGTTGACTACTAGTACTAAGCTACTCAAACAATGGTTAGTTGTACCTAGGTTTATGTTATCCCTTCAGAAGTAATATCGTCATCCTCATGACTTAATTGATCGTAAAGGGAAATCAACCTCAAATACGATCCGACCTTTTTTGCTGATCTACAGGTAGTCTTTTCTGGATTTGGTCTTTGTCCTAGATATGACAATGAGTAACTCTATGGGTGTCTAATTAGAGGCAGGCAGTGCTTACTCGTCCGGAGCACCTGAGAGCACAATGGGTTTTAATGGTAGCAGGTCGTTCCGGCCCCAGTCGATTCGGCCCCTAGTCGATCCGTCCCCAATAAAAATGTATAAGTATATTACTACATTTAATTTTATTTTAACTGTTTTTAAGTGTAAAAAGTGAAAAGTGTTGATTAAAGTTAGTTTAATAATTAAATAAACAAAATATGGTATGGTTTTTAATTATATTAAATTGTGTTGTAATTGATTTTAATTGGAAATTGTTAAAGTTTTAATTAAAATAAGTTAAATAATTAAATAAACAAAATATAGTGTTTTTAATTAATTAAATGATGATAACAGTTCTGATCAGTGCACATAGGCGTAATTACCCTTTGATTATTTTTAAATTGTTTGCATAACAACTGTAGGCTATGCTTTGTATGATTTACTCTGCATCCAAGCTGACTTTATTTTAACATCAAAGGTTACATAAATACGACAATTTATTGATGCTTAACATCAAAAATTTTAAAGAAAACATTCATTGAGATCAAAGAATTTCTCAAAGAGAAAATATGAATTGGGACTCCATTACGTTGGATATATAAAATGAGCCACAAGCAGACCCAGTACCGGAGCCAGAACTAGACCCAGTACCGGAGCCAGAACTAGACCCAGTGTCAAAAAGATTAATACTTAATAACAATTACAATTTAATTAAACGTACACATAAAACCATACTGTAGTTGAAGAAGTATTAATACGTAAAAATCATCCTTAATCATGTAAACATATTCGCATGCATAATTGGCATAATTAAAAATTTCTCTGTATCATGGTCACAAAATTGGCATGCATACTCGGCATTCAAAATAGTGAATTCCAGTGTAATACCTTATTTACCATACTTAGAAATACTACTTATGAATGTTTTTTTTATATGTTACCAACCTTCTTTATTTATTTTACCTACCTTTGGTTTTACTGGGGCCGGATTAGCTACAATAATGTAGCTCCTTTTTTTGGGTTTTTTTTTTATGGACGGAGCTACAAAGAGGTCCCATTACTCGTAATGGAGCAAAAACACTTTTAGGATTTACACATATTTTCCGATATTTAACCTTTGTATTTATTAAATAAATATGTTTTCTTTCCTCCGCCGTTCATCTGATATGTCTACAATGTCTAATTAAATAATTTTAACACTTTTTCGTAATCGTGGCATTGTTGACATAATTAAAATTGTGGAGTGTAGAATTTCGGAATCGTATCGGTAAAATTTGTAATAAGGGGACATAATCATAATGCAAATGAATACAGCTGAAATCATCCGGAATTACATTTTTTTACCAGATCGATTCTGATATTATCGAAATTATGCACTTCCGGAATTCATATTTTGTCAAACAATGCCATGATTACGAATAAAGAGATAAAACTAACGAATACGGTGTTGTGGAAATATCAGTAAAACTGCAAATACATAAAAAAGTATGTAGCAAACCAGGTAAACAGTGTAATTGCTTATAATATGCATAAAACCCCCGGGTGTGAATCACTCCCGGGCTGCTCCATTACGAGTAATGGGACCTCTTTGTAGCTCCGTCCATCAAAAAAAAAAAAAAGGAGCTACATTATTGTAGCTAGGGCCGGATCGACCTGGGGACGGAACGACCAGGGGACGAATCGACCTGGGACGTATCGACTTGGGGACGGATCGTCTAGCATTCGTTTTAATTTTGAGTTACTAACTATCTGGTTAGTGTTTTTTCCGGTTTTGTTTTGCTTGGTATATATTTGTATATATCCGGGTATGTATAATTGACCATTGGCTCTATTTTTTTGTTGGTTTCCTTACTATTTTCCTTTTTGAAATACAGAATACGGTTTATCTGCGACATATGTTGTCTTGTGCGTTATCTGGAACAGGACCAGCTTTCGACCAGTTTGACCGGCACCCAATTGGACCCGTCCCTTAGGGGGCCCGCACCTTGATATTATTTTTTGGGGGGAGGGGGGTCAGTTCACAAATAGCACAAGTAGTATAGACAATTCAGTGTATTGTGATAACAAAGTGGTCATGGGACACGATCTGTTGCCAGTGTTGAGGGTATAGGTCACATGATAACTGTAGGAAGTGCCAAGTGAAGGAGTACCAGCTTTACAGTTATGTTAACATTTTATACCTGCAAGTCTGTAAGGTTATCAATAGTATTATCATAACTTCATAAATGGGGTGGGCGCGATCATGTTTCAAATGGGGTCCCACACTTCCTAGAGCCTGATCTGCAACATCTGTTGTCTTATGCGTTGCAACTTGTCTACTTTCATGTCATGACGTGCTATATAGCTTTGGTATACTGAAGAACGAACCGACTCTAAATCACTAAGCCTCCAAACATCTTCATTGGAACCTACAGGTCCAGTCATTCTGGGAACATCTATCTTTTGGATTTTAAATAGAATAAAAGTAGTCACTTTTGTGATTGCTTGCAAGATAATAAACCGTTGACTACTCAAGTATGTTAAGAATTAAATACTTCTGCTTTCTCTCTGGTTGCACGTCCTTAAAGGGAAACTTCGCGAAAAAATGAAAATTTGATATGTTACTCTTCAAATAAAAAGAAATATAATTACCTTTTGATGTTTTATTGTATTCTTTACCGTTACGCTTCTAGAGTGGATTAAAGGTGGTAAAATTTTGTGTATGGGAGCCGCCATATTGACAGTATTTTATCACGTGACTGTGTTTGTGACGTGATAAATGCAATTATCCAGTAAATATGATAAATAATCCAGTTTAAAAATACGTTTTTCTGCATTTGCTCTTTGAACAATATATAAACTGTGGCGATGACTAATGACCGGCTGACAACATAAGATTACCAAATACGTTTTAATGTTTTAATGATCTTTGTTTTAATAGAAGTATTTTTAGCCACAAATTTTAACCTGTCTTTATTTAACTCGGATATAATTTACCTAAATAATAATTGTAATAAAAGATATATTTATATGATTATTTTTATATAAAAAATGAAATTCCGTGGATATTTTGCACGTCTTGAAACGGCAGTTGTACCTGGACATGAAAATGTTACAGGTAAATAATTACTCGTTTATGAAGGGTAATTAACAGAATTAGCAGGTAAACAAACAGGATGTTTATTGCAATTACTAGATCATTTGACGCCGACTTTGAAGTATGAATATTCGGACTTTTTCAAAAGATAACCAGATTAAAGGTTAATCATGTAATTCGAAATTAGAAAGGCACACCCCCTCCTGCCAAGACAGGTATGATTTGAATACACCGAAGTGTCAGAACACAGGATGTATATAAGGTTTCGAATACCTTTAGATGTCAGAGGAAACGTAAAACTTACACGTTAACTCAAATATACACAACATGTAAAATTTTAGAAACTGTGTTACGCACGCGCACAATAAATGTTACCAGTAATAATAATTATAATAATAACAATAATAATAATTATAAATGTACTAAACGTGAAGTGAAATTTTGATGCGCGAAAACCAGCGTATTTAAAAATAATTCATTTAATGACAGCTATTTCTTAAATAGTCAACTTCGTAAAAGTTTCGTTCAATAAGTTGCTTAATCTGATTAAGTTGAAAATAATAATACGAATAATTTTCAATTTAATTAATATTTATGGACTTGTTTTCCTATCAAAACTGTGACTTTTTTCCGTTTACCGTTGTTGCTGCTGAAATAATCTTAAGTACAAGCTTTAAATTGGTTAACTACTTGTTAAACAAGTGGGTTTTTTTGCTTATATATAGATCAGGAATACGAAACGTAAATTTTCCACAATCTTGTCTTATAGTACAACCTTCTGTTATTGACCGTTTCGCGTTATTATCATTCGACGACTTTTAAGGTACTTGGATGTCTAGTATCGCCATCTAGTGACGAGATGGTGACAAGATGGCGGACCTCCATAAGTGCATTTTTTACACGATAAATTCCATGCAGAAACTTAACCACTGAAAATATAATAAAACATCAAGAGGCAAATGTGTTTCTTTTTAGTTGAAGAATAACATATCAAATTTTCATTTTTTCGCGAAGTTTCCCTTTAATACGACAACATTATATACAAGTACCATCATAATTCTTAGACTGATTTTTCACTCCCCAAAAAAATTAAAGGTATATTTAATTTTCGTTTAGTGTCCTCTGAACATTGGTAACTGCAATGGGCTTCAGGCTTATACATAATAAATCATATCTTGGTGTCCTTTTCCGGTACGAAAATTATCTTGGGTTTATTTACGTGTTTGTGTTTAGTTTGTTCAATATCCAACAAAGATATGAACTTGGTCGATACGATAGGGAAGTCATTTTTTATACAAACGGAACAGTTACTGTTTATCAGTTATAGGAGAAGGTTGTCTAAACCTGTTATCTTTTTATATGCTATTTTTGGAAATCTACCTACTAATAGTGAAGACGTCATCATATGACTTCCAACAGTTGTTTAATTAGACGTTTGGAAGCAGATCCCTCCGACTTCCTTGGCAGTGTTACCCTCTTATTAGACTTTTAGCAGGGTACGTATTTAATAAATTTGTTACAGTCATCTTACAGCGAACTTCTGTAAACAGAAAAAGAACTTACTATAAATATTTTGTTCAGTTAAGTTACACGTAAAAGTAAAAACATGTTCTTTTGAGTCGTAACTATTTACGGGAAACATGACAAAACTAGATACCACTCAATAAACTTATCACGTTTACAGAAAATCGGTCAAGAAATTCCATACGTATTTGTTATCGCACCAACAAGGAAGGTGTTGTGAAATGTACGATAAACCAATAACAAAACTAATCATAAAAGAAGAATACATGTACATTTAACCGCTGTTTATTATACACTGCATCCCACCACAAAGTATACCACAACATGAAACCATTAAAAGTAACTGTCTCGACAAGATCATATACGGTAATAACTGTGTAAGAATTGTGTCTCAACATTATAATATACGGTAAGAATTTTGTCTCAACAGTATCATATGTGATAAGAACTGTGTCTCAACAGTATCATATGTGATAAGAACTGTGTCTCAACAGTATCATATGCGGTAAAAACTGTCTCGACAGTATCATGTGCGGTAAGAATTGTGTCTCACCGGTACCATATGCGAGAAAAACTTATAATTAATATCATATGCGGTAAGAATTGTGTCTCAACAGTATCATATGCGGTAAGAATTGCGTCATAAAAGCATCATATGCGGTAAGAACTGTGTCTCAACAGCATTATATGCGGTAAGAATTGTGTCTCAATAGTCTAATATGTGGTAAGATTTTGCGTCTCAGCAGTATCATATATGGTAAGAACTGTATCTGTTTTCTGCAAAGAAAAAAATATATGAATTAAAATCTCAATTCGATTTTATTAAAAATTTTTCTTATAGACCTGTTCAATGAATGCCAGATTTTTTTATATGAATATTGAGATGCATTATGTATTATTTCGCACAGATTTATTAAATGAAGGCAGTTAACGACATATCCTTTGAAGAATATAAAGTTGCTGAGAAATTGGAATCAGATTTGAAAATCTCGACCAACTCATCAAAAACTCAAAACAGCGATGTATCTAAAACTAACAATAATAAACCATCGGCTTCATCAAACAACAAAGAAAAGATATCAGTCCCTAAAAATATAAACTTAAAAGTTGTGCCGAACAAGATAAAGAACAAGGTAAATTCGCATAATTTACATTCTACTTCAAAAGGCGACGAAATTATTTATGAAAGAACGACTAACGATCACAGAAGAGAAAAAAAAGCACAAAAGTATCAAAACAAAGGCGGAGGAAATGAAGAAAGGCACCGAGGAAAGGGTCGAAAACGTATAGAGAAATGTTTTGGTTGGTTTTCATGTAGACAATGTGATAACTATTGGACCAGTGCTTACACTTGGCGTATTGAAGGGACTTATAGGGTAAGTATGCCTATTGTGCTAGTGGTCATTTTGTTTGTTCTCAGTGATTGTTTCCTGTGTCTGTTATCATTTTGTTTCTTCTCAATGATTGTCTGGTCTGTTATCATTTTGTTTGTTCTCAATAATTGTCTGTGTCTGTCATCATTTTGTTTGTTCTCAATGATTGTCTGGGTATTTTATCATTTTGTTTGTTCTCAGTGATTGTCTGTGTATGTTATCATTTTTTTGTTCTCAGTTATTGTTTGTCTGTGTCTGTTATCATTTTGTTTGTTCTCAATGATTGTCTGTGTCTGTTATCATTTTGTTTGTTCTCAGTGATTGTCTGTGTCTGTCATCATTTTGTTTGTTCTCAATGATTGTCTGTGTATGTTATCATTTTTTTGTTCTCAGTTATTGTCTGTGTATGTTATCATTTTGTTTGTTCTCATTGACTGTTTTTCCGAGTCTGTTATCATTATGTGATTCCTCAGTGAATGTTTTTCTGTGTTTGGTGTCATTTTGTTTGTTCTCAATGATTGTCTGTGTCAATTATCATTTTGTTTGTTCTCTGTGATTATTTGTCTGTGTCTGTTATCATTTTGTTTGTTCTCAGTTGTTATTTGTTTTTCTGTGTCTGTTATCATTATGTGAGTCCTCAGTGAATGTTTTCCTGTGTCTGTTATCATTTTGTTTGTTCTCAATGATTGTCTGGGTCTGTTATCATTTTGTTTGTTCGCAATGATTGTCTGTGTCTGTTATCATTTTGTTTTTTCTCAATAATTGTCTGTGTCTGTTATCATTTTGTTTGTTCTCAGTGATTGTCTGTGTCTGTTATCATTTTGTTTGTTCTTAATGATTGTCTGTGCATGTTATCATGTTGTTTGTTCTCAATGATTGTCTGTGTTTGTTATCATTTTGTTTGTTCTCAGTGATTGTTTCCTGTGTCTGTTATCATTTTGTTTGTTCTCAATGATTGTCTGGGTCTGTTATCATTTTGTTTGTTCTCAATAATTGTCTGTGTCTGTCATCATTGTGTTTGTTCTCAATGATTGTCTGGGTATTTTATCATTTTGTTTGTTCTCAGTGATTGTCTTTGTATGTTATCATTTTTTTGTTCTCAGTGATTGTTTGTCTGTGTCTGTTATTATTTTGTTTGTTCTCTGTGATTATTTGTCTGTGTCTGTTATCATTTTGTTTGTTCTCAGTTGTTATTTGTTTATGTATGTTACCATTTTGTTAGTTCTCGGTGATTGTTTTTCTGTGTCTGTTATCATTTTGTTTGTTCTCATTGACTGTTTTTCCGAGTCTGTTATCATTATGTGATTCCTCAGTGAATGTTTTTCTGTGTTTGGTGTCATTTTGTTTGTTCTCAATGATTGTCTGTGTCTGTTATCATTTTGTTTGTTCTCAATGACTGTTTTTCCGAGTCTGTTATCATTATGTGATTCCTCAGTGATTGTCTGTGTATGTTATCATTTTTTTGTTCTCCGTGATTGTTTGTCTGTGTCTGTTATCATTTTGTTTGTTCTCTGTGATTATTTGTCTGTGTCTGTTATCATTTTGTTTGTTCTCAGTTGTTATTTGTTTTTCTGTGTTTGTTATCATTATGTGAGTCCTCAGTGAATGATTTTCGTCCTCAGGGAATGTTTTTCCGTGTTTGTTATCATTTTGTTTGTTCTCAGTGATTGTCTGCTCTTGTTATCATTTTGTTAGTTCTCAGTTATTGTTTGTCTGTATCTGTTATCATTTTGTTTGTTCGCAATGATTGTCTGTGTCTGTTATCATTTTGTTTTTTCTCAATAATTGTCTGTGAATGTTATCATTTTGTTTGTTCTCAGTGGTTGTCGGTGTCTGTTATCATTTTGTTTGTTCTCTGTGATTATTTGTCTGTGTCTGTTATCATTTTGTTTGTTCTCAGTTGTTATTTGTTTTTCTGTGTCTGTTATCATTATGTGACTCCTCAGTGAATGTTTTTCGTCCTCAGTGAATGATTTTCGTCCTCAGGGATTGTTTTTCTGTGTTTGTTATCATTTTGTTTGTTCTCAGTGATTGTCTGCTCTTGTTATCATTTTGTTAGTTCTCAGTGATTATTTTTCTGTATCTGTCATCATTTTGTTTGTTCGCAATGATTGTCTGTGTCTGTTATCATTTTGTTTTTTCTCAATAATTGTCTGTGAACGTTATCATTTTGTTTGTTCTCATTGATTGTCTGTGTCTGTTATCATTTTGTTTGTTCTCTGTGATTATTTGTTTGTGTCTGTTATCATTTTGTTTGTTCTCAGTTGTTATTTGTTTTTCTGTGTCTGTTATCATTATGTGAGTCCTCAGTTAATGTTTTTCGTCCTCAGTGAATGATTTTCGTCCTCAGGGATTGTTTTTCTGTGTTTGTTATCATTTTGTTTGTTCTCAGTGATTGTCTGCTCTTGTTATCATTTTGTTAGTTCTCAGCGATTGTTTTTCTGTATCTGTTATCATTTTGTTTGTTCTCAATGATTGTCTGTGTCTGTTATCATTTTGTTTCTTCTCAATGATTGTCTGTGTCAATTATCATTTTGATTGTTCTCAATGATTGTCTGTGTCCGTTATTATTTTGTTTGTTCTCAGTGATTGTTTCCTGTGTCTGTTATCATTTTGTTTGTTCTCAATGATTGTCTGTGTCTGTTATCATTTTGTTTGTTCTCAGTGATTGTTTCCTGTGTCTGTTATCATTTTGTTTGTTCTCAATGATTGTCTGTGTCTGTTATCATTTTGTTTGTTCTCAGTGATTGTTTCCTGTGTCTGTTATCATTTTGTTTGTTCTCAATGATTGTCTGTGTCCGTTATCATTTTGTTTGTTCTCAATGATTGTCTGTGTCAATTATCATTTTGTTTGTTCTCAGTTGTTATTTGTTTATGTATGTTACCATTTGTTAGTTCTCAGTGATTGTTTTTTCTTTGTCTGTTGTCATTATGTGAGTCCTCATTGAATGTTTTTCTGTGTGTGTTATTATTTTGTTTGTTCTCAATGAATGCTTTTCTGTGTCTGCTATCATTTTGTTTGTTCTCAATGATTGTCTGTGTTTGTTATCATTTTGTTTGTTCTCAATGATTGTCTGTGTATGTTATCATTTTGTTTGTTCTCAGTGATTGTCTGTGAATGTTATCATTTTGTTTGTTCTCAATGATTGTCTGTGTCTGTTATCATTTTGTTTGTTCTCAATGATTATCTGTGTCTGTTATCATTTGTTTGTTCTCAGTGATTGTTTTTCTGTGTCTGTTATTATTTTGTTTGTTCTCGGTAATTGTTTTTCTGGGTCTGTTATTATTTTGTTTGTTCTCAATGTTTGTCTGTGTCTGTTATCATTTTGATTGTTCTCAGAGATTGTTTTTCTGTGTCTTCTCAGTGATTGTTTTTCTGTGTCTGTCATTAATGTTCATGTATATAGTGTTCATGGTGTCCGTCCGTTACACTTTCTATTATTTGCAACTCCTCCTACACCACTGAAAGGAATTTGATGAAACTTACACAGAATCTTTGTCTCATAGTGCCATTGTGCAGGAGATATTTAACATTTTGATCGGAATGATATTTGGGGTTTCCCATAGAAAAACATGGACTTTGTCATTGACCTAAGGGGGTCCCTATCTCTTATGTGCAACTCCTCCTACACCACTGAATGGAATTTAATGAAACTTACACAGAATGCTTGTCACATAGTGCAATTGTGCAGGAGATATTAAACATTCTGATCAGATCGATATTTGGGGTTTCCCATAGAAAAACATGGACATTGTCATTGACTTAAGGGGGGGCCTCATCTCTTATGTGCAACTCCTCCTACACCACTGAATGGAATTTAAAGAAACTTACACAGCATCCTTGTCACATAGTGCCATTGTGCATGAGATATTAAACATTTTGATCGGATCGATATTTGGGGTTTCCCATAGAAAAACATGGACATTGTCATTGACCTAAGGGGGTCCTCATCTCTTATGTGCAACTCCTCCTACACCACTGAATGGAATTTGTTGAAACTTACACAGAATCCTTGTCACATAGTGCCATTGTGCAGGAGATATTTATTATTTTGATCGGAATGATATTTGGGGTTTCCCATAGAAAAACATGGAGTTTGTCATTGACATAAGGGATACCCATCTCTTATGTGCAACTCATTCCTACACCACTGAATGGAATTTGTTGAAACTTACACAGAATCCATGTCACATAGTGCCATTGTGCAGGAGATATTTAACATTTTGATTGGAATGATATTTGGGGTTTCCCATAGAAAAACATGGAGTTTGTAATGGACATAATGGGATACCCATCTTTTATTTACAATTCCTCCTACACCACTGAATGGAATTTGTTGAAACTTATACAGAATCTTGGTCACATATTGCCATTGTGCATTGGATATTAAACATTTTTATCAGAATATTATTGGAGGTTTGCCATAGAAAAACATGGACTTTGTCATTGACATAGGGGATGCCATTCTATGGGGGATTGGGGAGGGTTACATGTATTATCTGCAATTTCGCCTTCACGTTTAACTAGATAAAGTTTCAATTTCATAATTAAGAACACCTGAATTTTCAAAGTAATTGTGAAGCGGGGGGTATCAATGGTGAGCATTGCTCACAGGTGTTTTTACTCTAGTTTTGTTTGTCCTCACTGACTGTTTGTCTGAGTCTGTCAACATTTTGTTTGTTCTCAATGATTGTCTGTGTTTGTTATCATTTTGTTAGTTCTCAGTGATTGTTTGTCTGTGCCTGTCATCAATTTGTTTGTTCTCAGCGATTGTTTTTCTGTGTCTATTATTATTTTGTTTGTTCTCAGTGTTTGTTTGTCCGTGTCTGTTATTGCATGTATTTAGTTTGTTCTCAGTCATTTTTTGTCTGTGTCTGTTATCATTTAGTGAGTTCCTGGTATACACACATACAAAAATCTTAATACAGTTTATGAATAAATACTTACGGACAAACTATACACAGAATACATCTAGTGGTTGCATTTCAATTTAATTTCTCAGGACTTTCCTTTTATAAGACATAAACAAAGACAATAAATATGAGAGTTAATACTAGTTTACATTTTATTGAAATATAAAGATAACGACGTTGGAACATTAATTTTTTTTTCAGGTCATCTATAGACAACAGTGTAATAAATGCAAAATGTATTTATTTCCGTATAAAACCGATTATCTGATGTGTTCAATGTGTGAAAATATAGTGCTCGAGTGCAATTGTCATGAAATACGAGTAATGATTGATGAGCGAAAAAAACCACATAGAGCCGATCTTTGCGAGAAATGCCAAACATCTTCACCTTGTCGCTCCACTTAGATTAAAAAGTATTGTAATATGAATCCTTTGATTTTTTTAAAGAATAAACAAGAAACGACAAGTATGTATGCTCTAAATTAAAACACTTTTATAATATTACATGAATAATCATGTGTGCCTGTTAAGCGCAGGGTAAAAACAGCCATGTAATAACTGCAATTAAACCGATAATTAACAGAAAATCTCCGCCTTAATTACCGGTATGTTAAATTTTATTTTAATTTTCACTGCAAAACGAAAGCACTAGGTCAGAATATTAGCTTTTCATTTGATTTGTCGAAGATCGGTCGCACCATAATAAACACCGTCCTCCTTGTTGATTTACCAATAATTATCAGTTAGGACGTTAAAAACCACTATGAAGAAGACGGTATCCAGGGCTTTATTTATATTAAATGTAATTTAGAGCACCACCTCCCTCGTTAGACAAATACACTTTCTAACGCTTACGCTTTCGAAGGTGTATTGGGTAACTCGGACGACTGTGTAGTCCACACTAAATCAGAAGATACCGAGGTGTAACCTGAAAGAACAGAATCTACCTAAAAACTTACAAAGCCATGGATGGCAGAGAACTCGCAGATACAAAGGGCAACTCAAAACATATAACAATCAAATTAGCAACACAAACATAAGTTTGCTCCGAAATTGTGAGACATCCTTTTTGACGTCTTACTTCTGCTCAAAATTGTTGTGAGGTCCGGAGAGCGACACCAGAGAATCCGGCAACAAAATAAAATAATTTATAAAGATTTAAGAAGGGACGACTTTAAATCAGAATTTTTGCTGTATCAAACTTTTAGAAGAAAAGGTGCATATTTTTTGTGATCCACTTCCTTTTATAGCCCACAAACAGTACAAAATTAAAGCATACATATTGAACCTTTACACTTGGTTTTAAGGAATTGTTCAAGGAATTTATCGATTTTTTAAGACTTGGAAACGAAGTCAGCAAGTTTACAGACGGTAACTATATTGTGTAATCAACTGGTTCTGTTCTCCCGGGAATCCCACCATCTCGCAATGTTCCTCAATGTTTATTATAGCAATTAAATTTTTAGAAGAAAAGAAATTAAAAGAATTTGAAAAATAATATGATATAGTACAGGTCTTATTAAGAGTGTCCGAAAAAATAACTCCAAACAGCTTGTTTCAACTGTATCAGGCTCACTGGAAAAACTGAGAATAAAGGCTTTTACACCATTAACCCCAGAGTTTCTGGGGGCCTTAAGCGTTATTGATGCAATTTTTTGCCTCGCTTTGCTCGACGTGGAATTCTGCCTCACTAAACAATGAGTCTTGTTATGGCCTTGCGTTTTCGGCAGATTACCTTTTTATTAATTAACTGCGGCTTTCAGCCCAGTTTAACTGAAGGGGTCATTGTCGACCTGGGTACTATATCAGCGTACCCAGGGAACTTAAAATTTGAGAAATGGTACCCAGGGTACTGTCGCTTAACATAAACGTACCCGGTGTGGTAAGTATCGAGAGATTACGTTCATTTCCTTCCTGTATTTGGTCCACAATTAAATAGAAGAATGGCGGTTTGTTACAGTTTAGAGTTAAGTTTGTTTTGATTATGTTCATGTTTATGAACACTATTGAAAAATAATGGATTTGATTCAACAATATTGGTCTGGGTACGTTTTTGTTAAGCGACAGTACCCTGGGTACCATTTCTCAAATTTTAAGTACCCTGGGTACGCTGATATAGTACCCAGGTCGACAATGACCCCTTTAGCCCCAGTTTACTTTCGTTGTGAGCCATGTATAACGGAATAATACACTTATGTATTTATGTGTTATATTGTATTACATGTATACTGCATGATAGATATTATGATGACATTGTCATAATCCTTCAACAATTAACAAGAATGAGACCAGAAGTGTGTCAAAATTGAAGGGCAGTTTTCCCATGGATAATGGAGGAAATTTATAATAAACAATAGAATTGAGCGAATATTTCTACAATTGTTACTATTTTAATAGTGAAATAACTGCTTGTGTTGTCACATATAAACTTAATGATAAAGAACAGGTAATTTCAACACATGCAGCAGTGTATTTTGTTGCTTTGACGATGAATTATTAGAAAACCAGACAATGTCATTTTGTTTTCGTACATAGGTTAAATAATAACCTTTAAAAAACCTACAATTTATACATACAAGTCCAGGGTTAAAAAATTAACGAAGTATTGTAACACTAGTTACTCCTGGATTTGTGCTAAAATTATGATCTCTTCGAGTTAGAAATAAATCTAGATCAAAATTCCAAAGATATCGAAGTATATGACACTTTTTCTAATACAATTAAGAACTTAATATTCAAACTAACCATTCAGGTTCCTAAAAATGCTGTATAAAAAGAAGCTGCTGTCTCTGTCAACCCATCAGCAGTACCTGAGTAATTATCTCAGGTAATAGGAAATTCTAGGTCATGTGGGTTGGATACAGGATTGCTGCTGAAGAGGAAACTGGTTATAAATGATTTCTATACATTAAACCATTTAACAATAGGTTCGTCTTCGCTCAATAAAAAAAATCGACGATCATAATGAGTGTATAATTGTCGTCTCTGCTGAAGAAAAAAAATCGACGATCTTAATTATTGGTGTAAAGTTTGTCGTCTCCGCACAATGACAAAAAAATCGGAGACGATAATAATGACATTTTTTTGACAATTTTATATAGACATTATCATTGTCGTCGACGGGTTCACTACGGCTTTCCATAGAAAACTTATTGTTTGTAAATATAAAGCTACTGATGAGACAACTTTATTGCATACTATCAAAAATGTTTGGAAGAAGGTATACGAGCCACTGATGTTGGAATATTTGTCGACTCCGTTAATGGTAAAACTTACAAACCGTATGTCATGAACATGCCCCTTTTATCTTCACCAACGGCCATCTGAAGGATTGAGCTTGATAGTGACAGCAACTTTCGGGTTAGTTAATAACTTACAGTTTCAAAGTCCCTAGCAACCATGTTAAACTTCATATACATGTGTATATAAACTTTGATGAAATTTGGAATTTGGAAAAATCAAATTTTTTTATCTCAAAAATACGTGCGATGTTCGCATTTAGGCTGCGCCTATATTCATATTAATATTGTATAATTCAAACATTTCATTAGTCAAAAAATGTCACATGATTAAACTGCAAAACAGTTGGCAGACTAGCAACTTCTAAAAGTAAATACTTTGAAGATTAAGCTTGTTTAAAAATAGATTTTTAATTCCTATTTCCTGTATCTTTGTTTTGATTTGTTTTCTATTTTGGAATCGGTCTCTTCATCTAATGTTTTAGCTGGATGTATTGCTTGATTAAAACAAATAATTGTTGTACGTATGAAATTGTCAAGATCTAGCTCAAGATCTACTTCTAACAAATAGTATATATCTTTTTTGGATTATCAGTAACAGAATAAATATAAGAATAGCATGCATATGATTTTTTTTTAAATTTCGTTTTAAACACACGTTCGTTCGGCGTTGCAATTGATTTTTCGTTTTTTAACCTGCATTTCGAGACATTTATGATCGAATGAAATGCTTGAGGGATGCACTTTTTACACACATAGTAAAATTAGTTCGAGTAATGAACAATTGCAGGTAACATCAATTAAAGCTATTATAATAACTGCTTTATAGAAAAACGTACGAAACGTTGTTATCACTACACACTGTAGAAATTCATTACGATAAAAACAATATTATTTAGATTAGAAAAAACGAATCTCAAAACAAAAAATACACGTGCACAATACATAATAAACAGAGGTTACCTACACAACACGTATACTAATCGGCCGAATTTTATTGCCGTTATAATCCGAGGTTAGTTGTGTGATTTGTCGGGAAAAAAAACACACAAAACAAAAAAACAGGTTACGAATATTCGTTCTATTATACTAACAAAAAATACACGTTAATTAGATAAAGAGGTAAGCTAAAGAAAAAAACAGAAGAAAATATTTTTAAGTGATATAAATACACAGTAAGAAAAGTTAAAAGTCAGATCACAAAGCGTAAACAATAAAGTTTTTATACCCCCGCTCGACAGAGTCGGGGGTATATAGTGGTCCTCATGTCCGTCCGTCCGTCCGTCCGTCCGTTCGTCCGTCCACATTTGGTTTCCGGATGATAATTCAAAAAGTTTACATCCGATTTGAATGAAACTTTGGGATATTGTTATATATCAGGTTGGTAAGAAGCCTATCGATTTTGGGGGAAATCCGTCAAATTTCAAGGTCACAGTCCACGAAAAACTTTAGAAATTTTAACAAAAAAGTTGTTTCCGGACAATAACTCAAAAAGTTTGCATCCGATTTGAATGAAACTTTGGGATATTGTCATATATCAGGTTGGTAAGAAGCCTATCGATTTTGGGGGAAATCCGTCAAATTTCAAGGTCACAGTCCACGAAAAACGTTAGAAATTTTAACATAAAAGTTGTTTCCGGACAATAACTCAAAAAGTTTGCATCCGATTTGAATGAAACTTTGGGATATTGTTATATATCAGGTTGGTAAGAAGCCTTTTGATTTTGGGGGAAATCCATCAAATTTCAAGGCCACAGTCCACGAAAAACGTTAGAAATTTTTACAAAAAAGTTATTTCCGGATGATAACTCAAAAAGTTTGCATGTGATTTGAATGAAACTTTGGGATATTGTTATATATCAGGTTGGTAAGAAGCCTATTGATTTTGGGGGAAATCTGTCAAATTTCAAGGTCACAGTCCATGAAAAATGTTAGAAATTTTTACAAAAAGTTGTTTCCGGAAAATAACTCAAAAAGTTTTCATCCGATTTTAATGAAACTGTAAAATATTCTTATATATTTTGTTGGTAAGAAGCCTATTGATTTTGGTGGAAATCCATCCAATTTCAAGGTCACAATCCACGAAAAACGTTAGAAATTTTCACAAAAGCGGGGGTATCAGCGATCGCTAGATCGACTTTGTCTAGTTAATTGTCTGGTTTTCCCAAATACATATGATACTATTGCAAATAAACGACACCCAGTTTTTGTTAAATTAGCTTATATGTTGCATAAAAAACATTTCGAGGTTTACAAACATTTAGGGGCCTCGGTGGCCGAGTGGTCAAGGTAGTTCGTCTACTATTGATCACGTGGTCTGTCAACACTGAGATTGCGGGTTCGATTCTCACTGCAGGCAGGGTGTACTCGATTCCAATCTTAATTGACAAGGATTGCCAGTTTTCCTACCGCAGGTCGGGGGTTCTCTCCGGGTACTCCGGCTTCCTCCCCAATAAAAACTGGACGCCATGAAATAGCTGAAAAATTGCTGAAAGTGGCGTTAAAACACCATTCAAACAAACAAACAAACAAACATTTAGTTTATTTCACTCAACATAGGCTGATCTTGCGCATACACCCTCAAGGTACTGTTACTAATAATTAAAGACATACATATAGAAAAGTTTACTGAATTAAGATTGTTTCTGCTGGTACAATACACATTATGACCTTTTTGAGTAGTTTAAAAATTGTTAGTTTTCAAAATGATTAAATTCACATTTTGAATTTTCTTCAAACTTTCTATATTGAGAGGTAAATTGATACAAGTTATGAATACGTGTATAAAAAACTCTCAATATAAAAAGTTAAATGGATACAAGTCAATTGGTCCCAATTCCAATTTGTCCCAAGTCAATTGATCCTAATTCCAATTTATAATTCATTAATTGGAAAACATTATAATTTGTTTTGTATAGTTAGCTTCTTAACTTTCAATAACCTTTTATTTCTGGCTAAACAAAACCCAAAACTGTTCTAAAAGACACTTTTTAAAAGTGTTGGGACGAATAGTCCAACAAAGTGGGACCAATATACAAAGACTTGGGACGAATTGGTTAAGACCAATTTGCATGTGGGACCAATTGACCAGAGAAGTAATATTTGTATGGTGAAAGTAGGTATAAAATAGTACTACCATTGCATTTGAATAGCGAGTAAGAAGGTGTGAAAAAGTAATATTTGTATTTAGAGATGAAAGAACATTTTGATGATAGTAGCAAGTGAGAAAAGTTTATTTTATATAGTAAGAAAGACAGTTTGTATGCAAGTATGAAGGGGAGGAATTCGTGCCTCAAATACATGTATAATAATAGTATACTGCTGTTTTATAAATCTCATGTAAAATAAAGAACATAAACTGCTTTTGTCTTTAGATTTCTATTGCAATGAACTATTTAAAAAAAGATTTAAATGAGAAACAATAGCGCTATTACAATATATATGTTACATAATTATGTTATCACTTTAACATAACATGTTAACCAAGAGCAAACATTTATGAATAAATTCTAAATCGAAAGCATAAATATACATTAAAATTTTGAAATAATTTCTTAAACAAAAATACAAACATTTTATAAGCAAGTTGGGACCATTTGACTAAGGAAAATCGGAATTGGGACCAATTGTCTTGAGACAAACTAGAATTTGCACCAATTGACTTGCATCCATTCATAACTTTAATACACAAATAATGGCCTAAGAGATAATTTGTAAGGGTAAAGCAGCGAAATTTCTAAATTTTCTATCAAACGGAACAGGGAAAAGTAGAACAATTTATTCAAAAATTTTGTAATATCATCAATTGGTATACATTTAAGTTTAGGGAAGAAAAAATGGTGTCTCTCTGTTTTTAGTATATGACTGAGGGGTTCAAACTGACTGCCGTTTAAATCATTTACACAAACAACGTACAGTGGTGTCCATGTGAAAGTCCTTTTCTCGGCAAGAGTCTAGGGGCAGCTTTATATCCAAGTGGGTGTAGGGTGGGGTAGTGCTCATAGAGGTTGTAAG
Organism: Limnoperna fortunei; assembly: GCA_944474755.1. Classification (NCBI taxonomy): domain Eukaryota; kingdom Metazoa; phylum Mollusca; class Bivalvia; order Mytilida; family Modiolidae; genus Limnoperna; species Limnoperna fortunei. The sequence goes on from OX104116.1 coordinate 25,053,448, forward strand.
GACCTACTTGATCTCTCTTTTTTTCCAGAACGAAGTCGAAGCCTTGGCTCTCGAACTTCCGCCCTCTAGGTACGCCACTGATTAACAACTAAACATTAAAAGATAACAACTAATAAGTACATTTTGTTTCCATATAACAAGTGACATTAAAAGTATTTTAAAATGTTCTGTCTTAATGGAATGTTGACTTTTGCTGTCATATGTTGTACTTTTATAAAGCTGTGCCTTTTACTTGATAAGCTGTACTAATAACAATGAAAGCTACTCATCACTTTATCAATTGTTTATCATAGAGGTGAACTGTTCTGCATTCCAATTCATTCTCTTTCTGATGCCAATGATACCTTTTTTTTCTGCGTCCCTATACTGTTGAAAGTTTAAGTACTCATCACTGACACATTTCCATTGTTTCTTTCTCATCAGTCCTCTAGTTTTATGTCCAAGGTCACCTCTGTATAATGCGTTAACGATTGCATTTTGTACATTTGGTTTTAAAGACTTGAACAAAACTTCACCGTCGTTATAGTAAGTAAGATTTTGTTCGGCAATCTCAATTCTTTTTTGCATGTCATGCTGAAAATAAACAGTATATTCTCGGTAAGACGATGTGTTTTAATATTTATTTCTAATTTGTAATAATTACAAAACCTAATCCAAGTAACTACGTCATGCCATGCCTACATGCATAGATACCTGTATGAGAGTTAGATCCTGTATGAGAGTTAAGATCCGTGCAATGGGAAAGTCGGGACACCGGTGATTAGAGAAATGCCTCCCCAAACCATAACGCTTCCGCCATCCCAACGGTCACTCTCCTGAACAAATGGATCAGAGTATCGTTCACCTTGACGCCTCCAAACACGTGTTGATCCGTCACTGTGGCTCAAGTGAAAACGCGATTTACGGGACCACAACACAGATGCCCATTGTTTGTGTGCCCACCGTTGACGCGCTCGTGTCGTTCACTGAACCCGTCTGCTGATGTCGTTGGGCCAAGCGAATAATTGTCGACGGTAAACAATGCATCCGACAAGCGATTTCACGTCGAGACATCCCTCCTGGGATCATGCCCAAAACCTCATGTCACTGGTTGTCTGAAAGCCTTGGCATTTCCACATTTGTATAGAGTTAAACTTGGAGTTTTGTAGCCGTAAGTAAAGCTTAACAAGTGGGCTTCTTTTGAGATTGTTCATGTATGTCTACATGCCAAACGAAAATTTCGTGCGTTTGTACTGGGTTTCTGTAGGAGAGAGTTTAAAGTCAGTGAACCATTAATTTATCGATTGGTTCCTTACTGATTTAAAAACAATAATGTATCGATTGGTTACTTTTTTATTTAAAAAAATCATTGAACCATTAATATATCGATTGGTTACTTATTGATTTTAAAACACACACCTTTGCTAATTTATTTAACTTTTACATGCATCAAAAATATTCCAAAAAACAAGTACTATCTTTAAAAAAGATAACCGACGCAGTAAAGATATAAATTGAGTTATGCATTGAACTACGAATCGCCTTTATTGTCATACAAATTCCCAGTTTCAATAGACCAGAAATGTTTGATGGAAATTTTTTGGGGGAAGTACTGACGGACAATTATTACTACTTGAATGAAATCATGAACCTATAAATTAACACTAGTCCCAGATGAAACGAGTTTGAAATTATTCATTTATACATGTGTGCCCCCTTTGATTTACGTGTTTTCGATATTAACAGATTTACCAAGCATACAGTTAACCTAAAATTGATAATGTACATACAACTACATGTACTTTGCTGTACATGTACATGTATTCCAGAAAGTTTATTGCTATTATGTATTGAAATCCAATGCCTAAGATATAGAAATGAAGTTTTTCTGCGAGCACCAAAGCAGTTATACAATAATGTAAACAAATTGAATATTAGAAATTTTTTAATAAAATGTTTATAGTTTAAAATTTACTGAATAAGCAAAGTATACTTTACAATTAGAGCCACAACTCTCTATCTATGTGTGTACTACGACGGACGCCCAAGAACAATAATACATCTAATTTAATATCAACATGAATATAAAATGATTGTTAATTTGTATTTAGAAATTAATTAAAATTTCGTCTCTTCGTCTTTTTTATCATCCATAAAAGCCCGCTAAAATCCAGCGTGTTAATATGCAATTAATTTGCGCTGTACTTCAAATAAAAAATGTTTAACATTTTTGTACAAGTTGTTTGATATAAAATTTTACAAACTGCAGCCCATCTCTATCATTCTTTATACTTAAATTGCACTATGAAATAATTTTATAAACAAACAGACGGTAAAATCTAATAATAATAGTACACAATTTGAAAGGTGAATTACCACCCTGTTCCGAGCCCCTGTCCAATTTACCACCCTATTCCGAACCCCCGTCCAATTTGTTTTTAACCAATCAAGAAACAGAATTACGAGAGGTGAAGTGTCATGAGGTCAAAGGGTAAAAAGTGAATATAATACCGACTGCGTCGGAATAAAGTTTTGAGTTTTCATTGGCAGTCAGTATATATGCTTGGTACTTGACAAGCAACTCTGGTTTGATTTCATTGTACTAGTACACAGAAGTATTATATTACAATTAGGAGTGTGACACTAATTAAACGTATACAATGTAGTCGTCGGTCAACCAATTGGAAGCTTCTTTTAAGGTCATCGCGATTCTGAATCTATCTTCCCCTGAATTTGTGTATGAAAATATTTGACTTTCAAGATGCAACTTACATTTAAAAGATCCAATGCTTGTTGTGCCGTAATGTTTTGTTCGCCTCGTTTAACCTTATTAAAGTCTACACTAGGAACAACTTTCCTAAATGTCTCTTCTGCATCTTCTCTGTTTAAATTGAAACCATAACCTGCAGAAAAAGGGTACACTGTTAATAAATATGGGCATACTAGTATGTAAATAAATATGGGCATACTAGTATGTAATAAATATGGGCATACTAGTATGTAAATAAATATGGGCATACTAGTATGTAAATAAATATGGGCATACTAGTATGTAAATAAATATGGGCATACTAGTATGTAATAAATATGGGCATACTAGTATGTAAATAAATATGGGCATACTAGTATGTAATAAATATGGGCATACTAGTATGTAAATAAATATGGGCATACTAGTATGTAAATAAATATGGGCATACTAGTATGTAATAAATATGGGCATACTAGTATGTAAATAAATATGGGCATACTAGTATGTAAATAAATATGGGCATACTAGTATGTAAATAAATATGGGCATACTAGTATGTAATAAATATGGGCATACTAGTATGTAAATAAATATGGGCATACTAGTATGTAATAAATATGGGCATACTAGTATGTAATAAATATGGGCATACTAGTATGTAATAAATATGGGCATACTAGTATGTAAATAAATATGGGCATACTAGTATGTAAATAAATATGGGCATACTAGTATGTAAATAAATATGGGCATATTAGTATGTAAATAAATATGGGCATATTAGTATGTAAATAAATATGGGCATACTAGTATGTAATAAATATGGGCATACTAGTATGTAAATAAATATGGGCATATTAGTATGTAAATAAATATGGACATACTAGTATGTAAATAAATATGGGCATACTAGTATGTAAATAAATATGGGCATACTAGTATGTAAATAAATATGGGCATACTAGTATGTAAATAAATATGGGCATACTAGTATGTAATAAATATGGGCATACTAGTATGTAAATAAATATGGGCATACTAGTATGTAAATAAATATGGGCATACTAGTATGCAATAAATATGGGCATACTAGTATGTAAATAAATATGGGCATACTAGTATGTAAATAAATATGGGCATACTAGTATGCAAATAAATATGGGCATACTAGTATGTAAATAAATATGGGCATACTAGTATGTAATAAATATGGGCATACTAGTATGTAAATAAATATGGGCATACTAGTATGCAAATAAATATAGGCATACTAGTATGCAAATAAATATGGGCATACTAGTATGTAAATAAATATGGGCATACTAGTATGTAAATAAATATGGGCATACTAGTATGTAATAAATATGGGCATACTAGTATGTAAATAAATATGGGCATACTAGTATGTAAATAAATATGGGCATACTAGTATGTAAATAAATATGGGCATACTAGTATGTAAATAAATATGGGCATACTAGTATGTAAATAAATATGGGCATACTAGTATGTAAATAAATATGGGCATACTAGTATGTAAATAAATATGGGCATACTAGTATGCAAATAAAATGGGCATACTAGTATGAAATAAATATGGGCATACTAGTATGTAAATAAATATGGGCATACTAGTATGTAAATAAGTATGGGCATACTAGTATGTAAATAAATATGGGCATACTAGTATGTAAATAAATATGGGCATACTAGTATGTAAATAAATATGGGCATACTAGTATGTAAATAAATATGGGCATACTAGTATGCAAATAAATATGGGCATACTAGTATGTAAATAAATATGGGCATACTAGTATGTAAATAAATATGGGCATACTAGTATGCAAATAAATATGGGCATACTAGTATGTAAATAAATATGGGCATACTAGTATGTAATAAATATGGGCATACTAGTATGTAAATAAATATGGGCATACTAGTATGTAATAAATATGGGCATACTAGTATAATTTTGTTTTAACGTGATTGAATTGTATTGTTAAGATATCTACATTAAATACAACACAATCATTAGTATAGCTTATCAAAGCAATCGATTTTTTTGGCGAAACACGCATATTATATCTATACTAAAAGTTGCCCATATTTATTACATACTAGTATGCCCATATTTATTTACATACTAGTATGCCCATATTTATTACATACTAGTATGCCCATATTTATTTACATACTAGTATGCCCATATTTATTTGCATACTAGTATGCCCATATTTATTTACATACTAGTATGTCCATATTTATTTATTGTATTCCATAATGTACCTTGGTAGTGTTAAAATACAATTTAAAACAAGTCTACAAGGTAACACGTACATATTTTATATTGTGCCTTTGTTGTTGACATGTCCCAAATCGTCCTTGTCATTTGCTACAGGAATTTTACATATGAAGTCAGCCATTTGAGTTTCTAAAGGGACCTAGAGTTGTTTTCAAAAAGATTGCCTGCTTTCGTAACGTTCAATTGTATTCGGACAAACCGCGATACTTTCCTGCCTTAATTGCAGACGATATTACCCGAAGTATTTCGAACGGACAACATACACTTCCGTTGCAATGTAGGTCAAACTTTACTATAGAAAATTGCTCCATCAAAATGACAATTTCGCCGCATTAAAAAAAAAACGCTGTGGAAAATAATTAATGAATTCAATTTACGCATTTTTTTATCTACAAAAGGAGCGTAAGCCGGACCATAAGCGGCAAGTCGTTTTCATTTGTTACGAAAAAAAACATACCAAAATACGTCAACATTTGGTATAGGCAATTAAACTTGTAAATGCAATACCATTAACATGTACGAGAAATACTGTTTTTGTTTGTATATCAATAATTGTTTTACCAATTGTAGTATCATGTACTTTTGGGTTGTATGGTTGAGCATCATACATATGCAGATCTGGTTTTCCTTTTTTAGTTTCAAATATAATTAATACTGCAGTCAGATCTTCGAAAATAAAAAAAAATAATAAAATTATAACTATTGATGAGCGTAGCTTAAAAAATCGAAAACCAGAGTAAAAATCGTCTACCAGAATAACAAGTTTTTTGTATACAAAGTCAGAGTATGATGGCTTTTGAAACATGCAATAAATAAATGTTCTCATGTCAATTATTTATTTAATTGAACCACGTGAACATAAGTTTTAATTCAAATATATTTATAATTTAATATATGACGAAAGATTACATGTGCGAAAATTTAGAAATTTGTATATCAAACCAGCCCCGACTGCAGGACATAGCTTCACATAGGACCTTATAGGGAAGAAGTTCATTTTAGAAGTTGCAATAATGATTCTAAGCGAATGTTTATTAGGCGGGCCATACCAAGGGTGCTTTCCATTATCCGTTACGTACCCGTTGTACCTCCCAAAACAGAAATGGAACGCGCCGTACCTATCGGAACGTCTGATTCGTCAATTTTATGGTTCCAACTTTGATCCAAGATGGCGGACAAAGACGCGGAAAATGTGATGTGGAAATGAATTTTAAGCTTTGGACGAAAATCAAAAGAAGAACAACCTTTAACATTTTGAAAATCTTTCAAAGGAGTGAATTTTTAATGTCCATAATATTCTCAAATTATATGGGAATAGCCGATTTCAGGGCAGCCATTTTGAAACAAATCGTCTGCCCTTGGACGTTCTATTATCCCGAACCGATCCGGACGGTACGTATCGGATAATGGAAAGTAAGCCTTGTGTGTTTATATTTCGATCTAAAATCCGAGATGCTTGCTACGCAAGCCTTTCGGTTACATGTATATAAACACCTATTGTGATTGGTCCTCTTCACATTATTTTTTTTTAAGCCAATCTAAAATAGACAATTTTGCATGCATTTTGTATATCAGATTATTTGTGTCGTATAGCTGTCAGATCTGTATTTTGCATTGAAGCCTTTACAGAAAGGAAAAAAAACATTCAAGGTTCGAAACGTTATATTATAACAAATACAAAAAATATTGAATTAAACACTTCTTTGACGCATTACAACATTATATATTATAAGTACACAGAAAATGAAATAAATAACCCTTGTAACATAGATACATACATGCTTTAAAACGCGTCCCGTAAAATTATTATCATACAAAATCATACAAACACGTGCAGAATGCAGAAGACATAGGGCGGCGAATTAATGCTCTGCATCAAAAATGTTCTTGTCCATCTTTGTTATAACTGATAACACAGCACATTGCATAGTAAAGTAAAGTCTAATACAGATTTTATAACTAGTTAAATTTAGTTAAATTTTACTTGAACAAAACAGGTAAGTTTTCATCGGATTTAAGCGACGTGTCTTACTTCGAACAGTTAAAGAGTACTGTAAAAATAGAATTCGGTGTGTTGGTCTCGTACAAAGCAGACACACAAGTATACGTGAACAACGCATGCGTCTTGTTCTCGTAATGATTTGACTAAAACATTGCTTACGTGGCGTTTTAAGAAGCGACCCTCTACAGACATACTAAATATAAAAATTGACAGATACTTACTATCTGGATTAGGTACTACAGCTTTTTCCGCCTCTATATAATTAGGATTATTAGCTACTGAAAAAAGTACTGGATGCATTGAATATTTTATAGATATGAATAATTTTCTCTGAATTATCAGTTTTATAATTTTCTAAATTGTGCTTAAATATTGGAAAATTATGTTCCAACTTTCGCCGTCTACATTGCTTATGATCTGTTATGAAAAAGGGTACGATGTCAACATTGTACAGTTGCTAGTAGCATAAGATTTAACTTTACACAAAATAATATAAAATGTTATACAAAGAGAACATAAAACTTATCTGTTTAAACGTTAAAGTTATGACACACCGTTCATAACCACACAAAATATGTTTAACGAGCGACATTCGCATTGTACTATGTTCTAGTCGCACCACTTTACTAACTGCATTGTTCATTTACCACACCTTTTGTGATAAAGGGATAACTAACATTAGTATATTATTTTCGTCTGACACTTTTCAGTAAGCAACATATCAGAATGAAACAAAATTGTTTTAAATTTCTTTTTGTGTTAAAGTATTAAAGTTCAGCTTTTGTTAAAACCACAGAATCTAATTTTTTTCAATATTATTAGCCAAAGTAGGTTAATATATCATGTCGCTCAAACAACCTGCTTACAATGGTATTTATGATTAAAATGTCTACACAATGTTCAATTGTAGTTAGACAACCCATAAAACATTAGTTAGCCGGTTCTTAATATTATGCATTTAAAACATACATGTACATTAAATTTGCAGGTAAAAAAACTCCCGTTTAATGAAGCACAGAGAATGTTAATTCTATAAGAATTTAAAAACAAATCTGATATTTTCGTTTTGATGATTTGTATAATGATAACTTACGTGATACTATCGTATTTGCAGTTGTCTTTTGTGACCTGTAAATGTGAATTTTTTTGCTAATTTTCAACGTAATGTGAATCCTTTTTTGTATGTTATGTTATATATATTTATATTGCTAATGATATATATCTATCCCCATTATACGATATTCATTTCGGATGTAAAGTCGTCAACAACCAAATTTATCAATGAGCACAAAAATATCAATTTTCATTGACCCTAATGTAAAAAAAATTCTGTTTGACCTTCATTGCAGGTATGGTATTGTTCCTGCTGACACATGTTCATGACAACGTAGTGTTTGTTTGTCATAAACATTGCATAGATTACTCTACTTAATTTTGAAACCTAATATTGACAACTCAGTTGGGATTACTACATATATACCTGCAGCGCTAACAAACTTGAAAGCATTGACAAATTAGTTTTCTGCGTTCCCTTTGCTACAAAAATGTTTAAAATGGATCTGGACTCCCTATATTGGATACCACGTACAAATTGTCCACACTAGCGGCAGCAAAAATGCTGGGTCAGACTATACAATCTCTTTTCTAAAATTTTGTTATCATCATGCAGTCAAATCTGGTCTTCAGAATTTCTGCGACTTAAGATATAATCATATCATCGTATTTTTTGCAGAGGATACAATTTAAGTCCCATTAGAGTATTTGGGTAGGAGCGCGGAATTCAGCCTTTTGTAGCGGCTACAATGAGCCTACTCTTTTTCGAAATCTTTAAAAGGGATCTTTATCGTGCATGGAGCGAGAGACTCTCCGAACACGTGACCTACTACTGTCCTCTACCAGGCTTTCCGTATTATGACCTGACAAACCCCAACAAGATGGTCTCTCTTCTCCACCACCTAAGGATACGCTGAGTAGCTCTGTCGGTTGAGCACTGTGAACCTTCACAGTATAGTCTTAGAACAAAGAATGGTGTGTTGCATCTTGGAAAGGTGCCGCAAATATGTAAATTACGTTCTATATCTTGTACTTCTGACTAGTAATTACTTCAATACAGATGGTTTTCGGAAATTTCACAATTTCTGAATCTTTAATAACGTACGAGAGTATGTTTATCATGTTCGAATTATGTATACATAGATTAAAAATTCATCATTAAAAAAATACCATTGTCAAAGTAGGTTAGTTGGAATCGGGGTGATTATATCAACGTACGACTACCTAAACAAGATAATTATTTCTTCGTTTGACATTTAACTAAACGGAAAGAAAATGAAATTATTTGAAATGTGAAAGATATTTAACATAATTTACCATCTATATCCCATTCACACCACATCTTAAGTAGATATAGGCTGGGTTTTGCTGGCGTAATAATCTAATTTTAGTTTTGTGATTCATAAGATTAACGGCAGAATTTAGTCACATTACCCGTAATGTTAAAAAAAAAATAATAAAAATTACAACTTCGATCTATTCATTCACATGTATCAACATTCCAGAAGCGCCCGCATAAAGTTATACTTCAGTTAGTACAATTTTCCAGTGCCTGTGCATCATATCTCTCTAGAGAGGATTGCACCATGGCCTTCACTGCAAGAGTGCTACAGTGCTATCATAAATGCGTCGATAGCTACACAGTGTCCGTTTCACAAATGACAGATTGGCTTGCATTTTCGCAACTTCTATCCGTTTCTTTACCTCGTTACAAGAGTTAATGGCAAAATGTGATCCTAAACTTCATCATCTCATTTTTTACCTTTGGCTACACAATAACTAGAACTAGATAATAACTGAACTATTGGTAATAAATCAACTGCATAAATTGCTGAATATTGAACAAATAAAAGGTTTGGGTTTATATTTTCATGGATGATTGCATTTAAAGCTATATTAATCGAGATATGCACTGATAATACTGTATCGATGAAATTTTTTATATTCGCAAACTTCAACAGATACAAATTTATTTGGAATTTAGTGATAAATGGTATTTTACATCTTAATTATTTGGCCTTTCAATATTTTAGTGTGATCGTCTCCCGATAAGCCGAAACACGCGTCTTGAATAGTACATTTAATGACATGGTCATACATTAACTTTTAGTATAGGTCAAATCTATGCGTTACATAAATTGTGTAATGCAACAAACATTCATTTGAACGTTAAATTTGGATCTGTTGTTACTGTATAAATAAGTTTGTATTTTTATTTCGGAAAACGATAAACAAACAATAATGTGTCATCGTTAAAGATTATAAAAAATTTAGACTTATTTCTGGGTCAGTATTCATTTGTTACTTTTCAGTTTTATAAATAAATATTAAAAATACTGAACTCTATATTGTCCAAGACATAACAAACATAACAATTTTATAAAAATATTATAAGATGTGCTTCATATATATTTCGTTATTATACTTTCTGTAAGAATGTACTTTAATAGAAATATTTAACTATTTTGACATATATTTCTAAATAAATTGTGCTCCATGTACTATGTCCTTATAGTTTCTCCCATTCTCAAAAGTCAGGGTTTCTGTGTTCACATGTGTCCACAAAACCCTGACAAACTGAAATTTTCGGGCTAGAAGTGACTATTTTGATTGGCTACATCATACCTGAATGTAGCCAATAAAAAGCTTGCTTTCATTCACGACTTGGTTAGGGGATAAACGGATGTGTTGCATAGACCATGTGAAAATCAGTGTTATTGTACAGTAGCGTTAATAGTTTGTTATTACCCGGTATTTATTAGTTGCGTTACGTTTTCTTCCACGCAAGAATGAGTAAGGATGATTACTGCCAAACACTTGCTTCTTTCAAGCAATTTCATAAGTTGATATTTTGAAGGTTTGACGTCATATGAAAATCATCTGAAAATCTAGAAGCCCGGGAATTTCCTAGCTAAGTTTGTCAGGGTTTCGTGGACATATCCTGACTTGTGAGGATGAGTTTCTCCACCTGCCTAAGAAAACTATTGATTTGGACGTCAATCAATTGTAATTCACGAGAATGGGCGGGGTTAACTAGTAATCAACGATTGATCATTGATGCGCTTTAAATAAGGTATTTTTATCCTAGTCAACGGAAGAAGCCGATCAACGTATAACGTCTGCAAAAAAACAAAAAAAAAAAAACAAATCGGCGGTGAAAGCCTGAAAATGTCCAGATTTGGGAAGGACGATCCCCCTTGACGACATGTCGGGGGCATTAAGTTTTACTCATGTCCGTCCGTCCGTCCGTCCGTCCGTCCGTCTGTCTGTCCGTACGTACGTACGTACGTACGTCCGCATTTCGCCAAGCTTTTCTCAGAAACCGTACATGAGAACAATTTGAAATTTTGCAGGGTGGTTCAGTATCACAAGTTGTACTTTCTAACGACTTCTAGACCTGTCGGACAACTACTTCTTGTTTGGGACTGGGCCGATATGAAAATGTGTGAACACAAGTATGAAAAGTTCCGTCAAGCTTTTTATCAGAAACCGTACATGAGAACAATTTGAAATTTGGCAGGGTTGTTCAGTATTACAAGTTGTACGTCCTAAGCGACTTTCAGACCTGTCGGACAACTACTCCTGTTTGGGACTGGGTCGATATGAAAATGTGTAAACATGGGTATGAAAAGTTCCGTTAAGCTTTTCTCAGAAACCGTGCATGAGAACAATTTGAAATTTGGCAGGGTGGTTCAGTGTCACAAGTTGTACGTCCTAAGCGACTTTCAGACCTGTCGGACAACTACTTCCTTTTTGGGACTGGGCCGTTATGAAAATGTGTGAACATGAGTATGAAAAGTTCGGTCAAGTTTTTCTCAGAAACCGTACGTGAGAACAATTTAAAATTTGACAGGGTGGTTCAATATCACAAGTTATACGTTGTAAGCGACTTTTAGACCTGTAGGACAACTACTTCTTGTTTGGAACTTCATTTAGCGGGGGCATCTGTGTCCCATGGACACATTCTTTGATTTTTCTTCTTGTTATAATTTTCCGAGTCAAGACAGCCAGTATAATTATTATCATGATGTTGTGTTTAGCATTCACTATGCCAAAATAATGGCCAGGGTTGAAGACATAGTGAATGTTAAACACAACATTATTATATAAATATGCACTGGATATTGGCAATTGCTGAATGGTTAAATAGTCAACCGGGACATATTAACTTGGAGAGAAAATAAACTAGAAAGAAACATGTCGAATTTGAACTAAAAATATGACAAGTTAGTAATGCGAAACGTCATATAAATCTCAAGCTTAGACAAGGAAAACTTCTTGGAGTTGATTTGAGGGTAGAATTAAGAAAAATAGAGGAGAGGTGGAATTAACGGATTCGTTATGCACTGACTGAATGTGCACAACTGTGTTGAATTGCAAGTGTTGATTTTGGATATAATTGTTGAGGATATAGAGCGTCTGACTGAAATTCGTGAAAACTTAAGAAATAGAACATCACGATTCACAAAAATAATCATCGCTATATTTTTCGTTTACCGGTATCACGAATCAGTTGAATAAGTCAACAAACATCCTCACAAGTCAGGGTTTCTATGTCAACATGTGTCTACGATACATGTGAACACAGAAACCCTGACTTGTGAAGATGGTCAACAAAAGACAGCAATTAAATTATGTATATGTATTATGTATATAATAAAACATCTTCTTACCCTTTCACATAGTCTTGCTTTCTTTACCCTTTTGATAGCCAATGTTTTCCCCTTATCTTGTTTTGACACTTTTAATATGCAATGTTTGTTCCTGTTTTTGCTACTTTTGTGTATAATTTTATACGCCATTGCAAATATTGTGTTTGTCAATTATTTTTCTTACTGTGTAGAAACAAAAACTTGAAGTCATAATATGAATGACATCATAGCAAAAACGTACTGTGGCAAAAACATGTGAAAGACATAATAGTAAAAACACAAAATGACGTCCTAACTCAAAACAACTTTTTACTGCATGTTGTTCATTCACTTGTTTATTGATTTATCAATTATCAAATAAGACAACTACGCTTTTTCAAGGGCATTGAAAAAATATATATTACCATTCTTGCAACATGTAGTTTTTTATTTCAAAATAAATATAACAACATATTTTTTATTATTTTATTGTACAAGAAGAGCTGGTTAGAAGAAAAATACTACTATTTATTTGAATATTTTGATAAATACAAAAAATGCATTTAGACAATGGCATTATTAGTTTTTTGGAAATTGAAAATTCCATAAAACAGTCAAGGACATTTTATTTTAGAAAAAATTGGCATGCAAAGATTGTAGAAAATTGCAATGTTTGTTATTAATAATTTAATTCAAGTACAAATAAATGTTTGCATTGAATTGATCATAAAATTTAAAGTAACCCGTCATTAATTAAAGGGTAACACTACAGCATTAAATGTGGCATTTTAAAAAGAGTTTTTTCTTGTTTTATCCAAACAAAATAAACATTTGAAGTTAAAAAATTAAAGTTTTTGTTAAAATGGCATATAAATTATAACAATTTTCCAACATTTGCAAATTATTTACGAAACTACACAATATAATTACGAAAAGACTTACTTATCTGACATCATCATTTCATTAACAAATTTCGTCAATGAAATTTTATCGTAGCCCGTCATTTTATTTTTTGTCCATTTGTTAATTCCACGACTTTTATATCTGTAACATAAATATAGATTCTTTTAGAAAATGACCGTACAAATAGACTACATTGTAATAGGCACATTAATTACCAATTCAATGCAACAGATCTGCGTTCACCACCTCTTTCATTGCGTTATTTATAGAAATCAGCATAGAAATGTCGTAGTGTTTGTTGCATCAGCGGAGGTGAGCACTACAATGCAACTACAATACAAGGTGAAGGAATTGCAATATTTCAAGCCATACATACCGACAACATACCAACATGTGATTGGTTGTACATATATATTCAGATAGACAAGCCTTGCTATCAACAATTGTCCAATCAGTAAATACAATATTAGACTACAGTTAATATACTAGTTTTATCGCTAAACGTACCCGATGGTAGGTTCCTCTGTGAATGTCAAAAAACAAGGAAGCATCGGATCATCTGTGCTCACGAATACAATATCTAGTTTGTCCAGATCTAATGTCTGGCTAAGGTATGTAATTTCATTCTTTGCTTCCTGACAATGCCCGTAGCCTAAAACGTATGGAAATAAACAATTGCCTGGCACTTGACGGCAAAACAATTCTGCAGTAGTTGAGACGAGATGTAATTTGTTGCTTTTATTCTGATGCAATATGCGCATTTAAGAAACATTGAACGAAATCATTGGAATAATATTTCATAGATCTCTTGAGAAAATAGCATAAACAAACTTTAACTTAGCTATTATGATGGTGTTTATAGAAAAAGCTTTCAATTTTAACTGAATGTTTGTTTTACGAAACAAAAAATTAACAACATGACAGATACATTATATACTCATTTTAAGTATCAAAATACAAAGTTTATACCCTTGCGACAGAACAATCCCAAAACTGCGTTTTCATTTGTGATGAGGTATCGGTCTACATCAGCAGAGAATTGTACCTCTATTACACCTGTTTATATAAATGTACCTGTTTTACACAATAGAAGAAGTATTTTTATGTAAAAATTGCATTGTTTATCGTTTTAACAGGTTAGAGCTTAAGTAAATTATGAAATATATCATATGCACACTTTTGAATGAATTTTTTCAAATACTCTAAGTTTTTGAAATTGTTTTGCTTAATAGTTAAAGAAATCAATTAACCTTTCATCTTTACTATGGTCTTGTCTTTTATAACTTTGATAGGTTCTCTGACGTTTTCTTGCATTCTCATATCCGTGACCGTTTCTTCAAACCTTAAGAGAATTGAAATTGTATGCAGTATGTTTTTATTTTTGTCAAAAACAATATGAATTTGGCATATTTGAAACGTAGAGTCGTTTTGAAAAAAGCAATTAACCCCAAAAAAACTGGCAATCGTTGTCAATTAAGATTGGAGTCGAATGCACCCTGCCCACAGTGAGACTCGAACAAGCAATCTCAGTGTTGACACACCACGTGATCAATAGTAGACGAATCGTAATATTAACTTGTTGGCGTGTTCTCATGGCTAGTCCGAGTCAATCCCATAAGTGTTCTATCGGTCTGAAATAGGGTGAAAATCCTGGTTACGAAAGTGTTTGAACAGTATTGGCATTCAAGAAGTCGCGTGTGGTGCAAGCAGGCACGAGCATTGTCCTGTTGAAAAAAATGAAGGTCTTGATGTGCAGCATGGATTGGAAAACAATGGGTCTTACGACTTCATCAATGCTTAACGCCGTTAAAGTGTCATTATTAACCACGAGTGGTGTTCAAAAGTTCATTGACATGCCACCTCACACTATGACACTTTCGCCACTCCATCGGTCGGTCTCTTATACACACGCATCAACATAGCGTTCGCCTCAACGTATCCAAGCACGTGTGCGGCCGTCATACTATGACGTAAGTGGAAACGTTACTCGTCACAATGCATATACCAATTATCTATGGCCCATTGTTGACATAGCTGAGTCCATGCAAGATGATTTCGACGTCTTTGCGGGGTAAGAATGTTTCGAAACGGTCGTCTTGCATGGAGCTCGTTACGACGTAGAAGACATCGGAGTGTATTTGGTGCTATTCGACTTCCATGTACTCCCTATAGTCTAGAATGATGTTTGGAAGGCAGTGCGGAGTCGATCATGTAGCGAACAAGCAAATGTAGCAATCTTGGTTGGGTGTTGTCACTCGTTCTCTCCCTGGGAAAGGTCTGTGGTTTACTGAGCCGGTTTGTTGATGCCGCTGGGCCAAACGAGCGTGTTCCATTTTAAAACATTAGGATTTTTAAGGACGTTAGTTTTATGTTACAAATTCGACTTGTTTTGAAATCCGTCATGCGTGTTTTAGTGCCAAAGCAAAATTTTTGTGCTTTATAGTCTTTTTACCCAGCCACACAATGTGGCAGGGTATCGTTTGGCCACGAGTATCTGTCTGTCCGTCTCTCCGCGCCCCGGTTGTTTTTTAGATGATAGCTTGAAAACGCGTTCACGAATTTTGATTCAACTTAATACAGCTTCTAAATACTATATAATGAAGATTCTGGTTAAATTTTCAGCACATTTCAAATGTAGATTTGACTTAAGCAATTACCCTTTTTTCGGCCAACAGTTGACGGTTTCCAATAGATAACTTGAACACACGTCAACAGATTTTTTTAAAACGTTGCACAGAGCTGTTGAGTACCATAAATTGAAGATATAGTTCAATTTTCAGTATTTTCCCCATATTTAGTATTTGAATAAGATCAGTTAAAAAAATTGTAAAAAAATTGGCAGTTTTAAAAAATTACTTAAAAACGTATTTTGTCAACATATTGCACAGCTGTGAAGTACTACAAAATGAAAATCAAGTTAACTTTTCAGTACAGCACAATTTGTAGCATTTAATGTCGTATTATATGTCCTATATTTGACTGAAGTTATTAAAGTTTTATTATAAAAATAATACATAAAAACGAACATTACTTCCTTGTTGTTAATGTACTGCAAAAAATACAAAAATCCACCGGACATACAAAATAATACAAAATGTAATGTATACACTTTTTTGCACAATAAAGACCTCCTGTTTTATATTTAAAAAAATGGTAACTCATTGTAGCTGCAACCAAAGAATAAATTATCAATGCATTATGTATTATACAACACATTATTAAAATTTTGTTCCCGTTGACCCACCGTTTCCGTTGATTTTTTTAAACTTGTTTTTCTCCTAACATATATTATACATCTGTCATAAACTGGAAAAAAAGGAAAATAAGAAACTTACCATTTTTCCAGTTTTGAAGTTTTCTCATGTACATATTTGTACATTTTTCTGCCTTTGTTAAAATGGTATTTGAGATGTTTGTTACAATTAATTATTTTGCACATTTTGTTGTACATTTTCTCATCGGGATCCTCAGTACCGCCTGTACACTGTAACAAACCGTTTGGGGTCATACCGCTACTGGTCGCAATAAATGTTTTACTTGTAATTGTTGACGGTTCGTTCGTGACGATGGTTTCTGTCATTGTTTTGTCTTTAGATAGTTGTAAAGGAAATTGAGTTTGTTGGGGACATGTCCATTTAGTAATTTTCGATAATGTAAGTAAATTTCTGTACAAATCAGGAAGGCGCGTGCAGATCTAAAACAGTAAAAAATAAGCTTAAGAAGTTCGTCAAATCTCAGACCTGTACGTAATATATTAACCATCGAATTCCTACGATATCAGATTAAAACTTCTTTAATTCAAATTACTTTTATTAATGCTTAACTTTGGGTGGTCAATATAATTATTTTTATATCTTTTAAATACCGATATCTTTTACCTCATAATTGTATAATTCAAACAAATTATCTCATGTAAAACATTTTTATATTGAACATTATTTTTGAATGTATTTGAAATTTATTATGAGATCCATAATTATTTTTATGAACGAAAATAAGATACCATATATACTAGGTTGAACTATAGCAATACAAATTTAGGAAATATTGCACTCTTAATAAGTGAATATGAAAAGAAATATAAAACAAACACATTTCAACTGTCAAGCCCAGTATCACTTAAACAAATAATTTTTACTTACCATTATTGATACCGTCTCAGTATTTGCGGCAATGTCTTGTCCAAAACAAGTGATACCGGCGTCTTTATTATCCAGCTGATCAGTCAATACGAACATTGAATTTGACCAATCACGATTGTTGGACGATGTATTTTCTAAGACGCTAAAATCATACAGTGTTTTTGAGTTACCACTGTAGCAAAATGTCCTTGTTGTTTGAATCATACCTCTTGGCCTTGTGAAGACAGAGATTGGAGCTCCTTCGCTAATAGAATATTTGTATAGGCAGTTCTGTAATGTTTCATCCGTAGTGGAGTACATGCACCCCTTAAAGATAATATTACTTTTATATAATCGACATATTTTAAGTTTTTTTGTTTTAATGTGTTTAACGCCATTTTCAAAAACAATTTCATCTATATCATGGCGTCCAGTTTTTATTGTTGGAGGAAGCCGGAGTATCCGAAGAAAAAAACACCTCCGGTGCGAAAACTGACAATCCTTATATTTTAATGTGTCTCCTGTCTTCAAATATGTGTAGATTGTGGGACATTTAATTAATTAACCTAATGAACATTAATGTTTGCCAATGAATGATAGTTACGTGTCACATACAGAAAACTTAAACAAAGACCCAGGAACATACGCAGAAAACTATTAAACGCAATATTAAAAAGTACATATATAAATACCAGAAATGAAGTAGCCGACGCCTCTAAATAAAATGATGTATCAAGTCCTATTTCAACTTCTTTTAAACGATGCTTTAATGTCGATCCTTGTGCTAATTTCTCGAGAAAAACGAAAGGATTTCCAGCTAAAATACTGTCTAGCATACTGTTGATATCGTTTTCGTTACCTGAAAATACACTAAAATGTGATGTCGCAGAACTGGTTGATGCAAAATGCAGAGTAATGGTCACATAACTAATTGTGTTGTCACATGAAATAACAAAATACCGAACACCGAGGAAATCGTCAAAAAAGAAATTCTTCAAATCAAAGTTCATGAAACCGACAATCTCCAGAATAAACAACCAAAAATATAATAACTACAGCAATGGTCACTACAGCAGAAATAGTATCTATATCGTGCCTTAACCTGTTCTCGAGAGTAACCTATTCTCGATAGTCATGCAAAAATTCATTTCGTCATAAAACGAGGATTCGCACATATCTTCTGTTTGTCGGAAATTTTTCTTTAGGATACCACTTTGCTCCTCGGGAATGAAAAAATTAACAGGTTCCATGTTTAGATGTTTAAAATTTTCCCAAATACAGAGTACCATATATTTCGATACCTTTCCGTAATCCCAAAAATTTCTTCAACTTATAGTACAATAGACGGGTCCTATCTTTTAAACTAATGCTTCAATTTAAACAAATTTTATATGAATAACATTTTTAATTACATTTTATTGTATTTTATTGTCAGAATAGCCCTGCATAACTAATTACGCATACATTATCGAGAACTGGCGACGTAGTATACCATATGTCAAAAATTAGGTCGTTCGAATAATTCGAAGATCTCGGCAATAACCGGACGGTTCCTTGTAATTTTTTGCAAGTATGTAGTAGTTTATCTATGAAACAAATGGGTAAATAAATAAACATATCTATAAGATAAGAGCAAAGTTTTGTCCAATAATCTCTTAAGCTATCGAGAACCGGCAAAGCCAAGATAGTACATCTTATTAAAGGCACGGAATAGTCGTTTTTCCTGGTAAATTTGGTTTATAAATTTATCCGGAAGAAAATGGTGACCTTTGCAAAGATCGGGACAATTGAATAATATAGACACCGTATGCAGAAGAAGCTATAATATTGCTGCACAAATTAGAAAAATTAAGAATTTTGAAATTAAAATCGTCTCGCTTGACGTAAATTCTTATGCTAACATGACTATTAGTGTCATATTTGAGATGTTTACAAGTCTAAAAATGTTGTAGATGAAGCTGTTTCTGTGGTTTCTTTAATTGTAAGTTATGAAGGATATATTAACGCAAGCCATGCAGCATATTGAGGGTTGTTAATTGGAAGTACATCATCAATATATCTGTATGTAATGTAAAAGGACCTAGCTTCCGCTATCTTCTTGTCTTTTATCGGACGTCGAAGAAATTAAGTTTCACAAGAATACAGGAAAAAAAAATCGGCAATTAGTGGGGCAGAGTTTGTACCTCAACCAATGTAACAAACCCCTATATTGTCCGTTGTTGTTCGGCATGCGTTTGTGTAATAAGCAATGCGTTTTAACAGTATAACGCAATGGATTTTGAGATTATTTTTACTAAAGTTCGCAATTATATGAATGGACAGTTTATGTTTACTTCTGTACTAACCAATATTCAAAGAACTTCCCACTGTACAGACTGTCAAGTGTAACTAAATATATATTTGTATCATGGTGAATTAAGACAGTTGCTGTGAATATTGCGTAAATTGGAGAATAAAATGACATCATAAATAAATGTTTTAGTCATCAGTCCGTCAGTAACAGATAAACGTTACGGAACTTACCAATTCTAATATTGTCCACTCTACATAGTAACAAAGTAAATCAAAACATTAAAATCAAAGTACAAAATTAGAAAGCCATGGCTAATACAAAAGCAGCAACACACCCAAAACCTACAACAAACAAATCAGCAAGATGAACCCTTCTAAACAAAAAAAAAGGGGGGGGGCGGTATAAAGAAATGAAACGATAGATCTAAAGTCGCTCAAAAAAGTCACCAAAGCGTGATTGGTTCAATGATAGAATTGGTTATTATTTGAAACTGATATCAAATAACCTATTCAATAAATTGTCCTCGCACGTTTAAAGTAATTAAAGCTCTTTAGAGATTTAAAGTCTAAACATGTTTTAAAAAAAATAACTTGTACCAGCTGTAAGGCAAACGTAAAACAAATCATCATCCGACTCTCCTATAGTGGTCGAAGTCCATTGTTTGGTTCCAGGTGCCACTAGGTTACCTTTTATTGTTGGTGGAAATAAAAAGTTGTTACTCATTACCCAAAATCCTGAAGCCCACGATGTATGTGTAGCAAGCATTCCCTGTAAAACAATTAAAAAAAATTGATATTAAAAATTAGTTGAAGTCTTCTTTAGCAAGAAGTAGTTATTGATGTTTAGATTTTCATTACCACAAAGAAAAATGTTTGCTGAAAGACTGCTTTAAGGTCTATGGCACTTTATGTTGGGCAAACTAAGTTTTTATCCAATTTTATTTACATTATTAATTTGGAAAACTATGAGAAGATTATGTAGTCCTAAAATAGGATAGATATATCATTACTGCATCAGAAGACATACACCTTACATAAACTTTTTTTACGATGAAATGCAATGGTGTTTAAAACCATATGTCTTCTTTTAACAATTCCTAGTAGTCTTTAAATCACGACTGTGTTTTTAGTTTGGTGTAGAATAGTGTAGACTTTGTTCTAAATTATGAATATTCAATTGAGAATAAAACGTTTATGAAATCAGAGAAAATGAACGTTTAAAATGCAATACTTGCATAAATCCATTTTGACTTCATTGGAAACTCAACACTTTTAGCGATGTTCCCAGCATTTACAAGATCGTTGAAATACACTATATATTGCGAGGAATCATCCTCAATCAAGCCTAATATAAGGCGGGATAAGACGCTGTCAGTTTTCTCTGGATGATGCATCTATAAATAAAGAAATTAAATTTCGTTAAAGAATACATTTCGTCCCTACCCAATGAAAGAATACATTTTAGTACAAACATTTAATCTAAGAAAATATCAGTGTTTTGGTATTCAACATACCTTGCAATACTTGTTTTCCATGACCGCGTTTATGCGATATACCTGTGGCGATTTTGTTTTAATATATCATATTATTATACCACCATATTCTAGTCAGCTGTATGGACGAACAATTTTCTGTTTGTAGCGGCGGTAGTGCGCCGACTCTTTTTGATTTTATCAAGAGAAAGCTTAAACTTACAAGCAATTTAAACTCTGCATGCATATTTTACAATTTAGAGCGTAAGCCAGGCTTTTATTGTTATCTGTATTACGTAACCGAGCATCGACCCGTCCGGAAAGAAGTTGTAGAAAAGATATAAAAGAACTGCCTGTATCACTTGCCTTAATTTTTTCCGTATCACTGCTGTCTACATAATAATGTATAAAAGGCGTTTGTTTTTGCTGATAAAGAATCCACCATGGTACTGATCCTCCGGTAATGTCGGGACAGGTCCCTTCAGTCCAAGAGAACAAGTTCATTAAAGTTAAAAGTAAGGGTGAAAGCATGTCTCCACGATAAATATGACGCCCTGTAAGTGTAAAATATAATAGCACTATTAAATTATAAATATAACAAAAAGTTAAAATATTGCATAAAAAGGAGAAAATGGACTGTTTCAGCTTAATTTATTTAGAATTTAATGTAGCTTAGCGAGAAACAATATTTTACACGGACAGTTTTCTTCAACAAGAGTTTTGAGCAGCAGCGAAGACAATCCCCCTCCCCCACCAAACAAAAACAAAACAAAAAAACGTTAAGTTTAACGAGACAACGATACAAGCGGTGGTTTTATGTGTGAATTCGGGTACAACAGAAGGATTATTTGGTCTTTCAGACATTTTCCTGAAGAACCGGTTGAAATTTCTATTGCCTTTCAGAGATTTTATGGACTCTGATTTGCCCTTAGTAGTCCTTGAACGGTAAATTAAGAGATGCTCTCAGTGGAATCACTTGTAAATAAGGTTATTCCTAGGCCGCAGACCAAAATTTAAAGAAGTAAACGGGACTATAAATATTATTCTTCAGACCATTTACAGAAAGAAAAATTTGCAGATTAGTATTTTTATAAATCTTTGACCACAATTGTGAACAAAATGTAAAGTTTGTTTTCCATGTAAAAAGTCTGCACTTATCCCCCACCACACTGAGCTCCCACACTTATCCCCCACCACACTGAGCTCCCACACTTATCCCCCACCACACTGAGCTCCCAAATAAATATTTCTTCAGTAGTGACATGATTAATATTTGTTTGCCATGGAATAATAAAGTGTATTATGCCTAGAAAATGTAGTATTGAAATCCAAAACAAAATCAGAATTTCTTCGACGTCTAGTTAGTAAACGAAAGAAAAATGTCAAATAGCACAGAAACACCCACGATTAAGTTCCTGACAAAGAAAACTATACTTATATACAATATTTAATTCATAAAGCATCAAAACAAGCGCGTAAGAAACTTTAACAATCACAAGTCAACTCGTTTGATAAATGTAAATAAGGAATGTTATTTCGTCGCCATAAAAGCATCTTTTAGTTGTATACAATAAAGTTTATTGAGCTACTATAATGTTATTATCGACGATTTAAAAGGATTTGAAAATGTACATGCTTTTAAACTTTTTATATGATTGTTATAATACCTATAGAATGACAATTATTTGTTCTCATATTTCTAATTTTACCGACTTCACATGTTTTTGGCAAAAGACATTGATACAAACTTAGATACAGCTAAGTTTGAAATAGCATTTAGACAGAGATTGTCTTGAGGATGTGTTAACGCTTTTCAGACAATATAGAAGATTGGAATACATCATAAAAGTACATCTTTACATATTTTTACAATACAAATAACCAATAATTATGAATTCTTGCTCTATTTTATTTGAGGTTAAGAGCTAAAAATATACAATATTTAACTTCCTCGCTAGTCAAGGGTACTTTCACGTTCGCTCTATTCTCTATTCGCACACATCGGTAGGAATCGGTGCAAAATGCCTGTCTCATCAACAATCTTTCGTGTATTTTTTATGATACCGATATACTTGATTTTATCAGAAATTAAAACGATCTATTTTGATATTTTAATAGCCAATATAAAATGTACTAGAAAAAGAGAACAATAGGTAAATGAATAAACAATAATTTTTGTAACCTTACTAAATTGAAGAAATAAATAAAGAAAAGTAAAATAGGCAGTGTAAAATAGTCTGTTTTTTTATTCAAATAAGGAATACAAAATTGAATGACCAAAAAGGAAAATATAAACAAAATAGAAGGTTTAGATCCGAAAGGAAATTAATGTGATAATTAAAATGCTCTATTTTAATGACAATTGATGACATGGAATACATATATATATTAAAAATTTTATATTCGGAATTTTTTAAAGGAAAACAAAACGAAAGAAAGTCTACTTTAGCAACGTGACAAACGGAAATTCCCTTCCAATGAGAAGGGTTGTCCTATTCGCCAACTGGGACGCGCTGGGTAGCTCTTTGTTTCGATTACTAGGAACCCTTCCCTTTTTGTTTTCTTTTGTTGTCAAGCACATTTGGGTCCTTTAGTGTTTATTTCTTTATCACTTACAAGGTATCAAGAAGTTTTCGTGTCCTAAAGATAATAAACGGTGATTGATTTGGTTCAACGATTTTAGTCACTTCAGTTGTTATACTTTAAAGGTTATCACTAAATATCTTTTCGTTTAACAATTTTTACAACTTACTTCCCTGATCCTTGTGAACAACGCAGTGCACTGATTGATTGCACGTAAAAGCCAAATAATCAGAAAATATGGAGATTTTCCACAGTTTCTTGTTCTGATAAAATTCAAATACTGTTAAATGCATATTTACTTGTAGTACTATTTATTAACAGTAAAATATACATGGGGCCTCGGTGGCCAAGTGGTCAAGGTAGTTCGTCTAATATTGATCACGTGGTCTGTCAACACTGAGATTGCGGGTTCGATTCTCACTGCAGGTAGGGTGTACTCGACTCCAATCTTAATTGACAAGGATTGCCAGTTTTCCTACCGCAGGTCGGGGGTTTTCTCCGGGTACTCCGGCTTCCTCCCCTAATAAAAACAGAACGCCATGATATAGCTGAAAAATTGCTGAAAGTGGCGTTAAACACCATCATACAAACAAACAAACAAAATATACATGTAAGTAACGTGATATGATCATTTCAAGAATTTCTTTGGAACACTTAATAGATTATAAATACCGACGTAATAAGCAAGACAATCTTAAAATCCGAAAAGTTAATTATCGTAGATTGATATTAAAATTTGTGTTGAATTGTTTATAATAACCTATCAAACGCTAAAAGCCTTACTAATATTTTTGTCTATTTTCAAGTCCATGTTATGTAGGCCAGGCAGAGTTAATTTCTGCCTGGCCTACATATCATGGACTTGAAAATATAACAAAAATAATAAGGATAAGCTTACACATTAATTTGTAAATTAAAGAATTTATTTGTCTAAAAATATTTTCTTTTGTAAAAAGTTGTCAAAAGTCAAACATGGTGTAACACAATTATGTCATTATAAGGAAAGTAAACGGTAACTAATTATGTAATTGTGTTTCAGATATAAGGGTTTAAAAATATTAACGTTATACTTCATTTAGACATATTTATATTTGGGGCAGCGAAAAATTTATTAGGTAATGTCAATATTTAAAAATTAAATTGCTCCTTACCTCGTTATTGCTGATTAAGCTTCAAAATAAATTTAATTGCAACCACCTTTTTATAATCAGTGATGTGGAAACTATGTCCGTATTCAATAAGTTTGATTTAAATAACAATATCTTTTGTTCGTTGCCAACTTATTTGTGGGAGGTTATACATTTTTCCACGTATCGCAATGTGTCCAAGTGTTCATCGTCGTATAAAATTAGCTGCCACATAAAGCAACCTTTTTACAGTATAGAGCTGGAAACAATTCATGGTGCGGAAATATGTCGGTAAGTACAAGTAATAATAGTACACATTCTGATTTTCATGTTTGTTTTGTAAAACAGCAATACGTTACTTTGTAAAACAAGAACAATACTGGTTCGACTCTATTTGTTTTTGAAATTAGAATGGGGAGATGAAGGACAGAACTGGTTTTACTTCTTATTAGTCTGTAAATATACTTACTCCTTTTGGTAAACACATTAAGCGGGCGAAAGGTTTCGTTGGCCTAGCGGTTATGATAGTAATCTACTTACTGCGAGCAATTTTCTGCAACATTATAAAGATAATTAACCATGAATACCAGTTTCCTTAACAAATGTCTGGAGGACATAACCAGCTTTCTCCCCTATATAAATTTAATGTTATGATATTGCTTATAAATGATAAAAACCTCATTTGAACCACATTTAAACAAAACAAATGAAAAACAATAAAAACGGCCTAAGTGTAATCCCATAAGTGTATCCGCCTTCTGAAATGTAGATGCTATTATACCCTAAAATAGTTTGTCAATTTTAAGTGTAACTGAGAAAACTCAGAAAATGGCAAATTTCCGAAATTTTAAACATTGCACATTAGCAAGTTCCATCGACGGTTTTGTTAGTAACTTAATATTTGATAGTCAAAGCGAAGCAAACCTAGCATCTGAAGTCATTGCTGTTTTGAGCTTCTATATTTTTACTACATGCATCTCTAAAGTCATCGTTTTGTATACAAAAAATCATAGTTGTGCGTTGATTTAAATGATAGGTTGGAACCATACTATGAGGATTCACAATACTTGAGCAACAAATCTGCCCAGCGCGTCCCCAGTTTGATAAAAATGCTCTCTAGTTTAGGGGTTGTCAGGTCATAGTACGAAAAGCCAAGCCGCGCACCACAGTGACTAAAGTGTGTGTAGAATGCCACGCCACTTGCACGCTAAAGAGCCTTATACATGTCGGTATGAGTAGGCTCGTTGTAGCTGAAAAGGGGCTACCCATTCATGCACTTTTACAGTGACCCTCAAAATTTTTGCCCCTTGGTACATCTCTCTGGAATTGGTTTATTGTTTTTTTACTTGTTCTCAACCTTATTAAAGCTGAAATACTGCTCGCTGGACGTAAAGCAAACATGTAATCAATACATTATTACACGAATAATAATTGAAACACGCCTATTGGTAACATCTCTACATGGTGAAAATGGTAATTCAAGGAAGTATTTATCAAGGAAGTATTTATTTGTTAACACAGCAAATATAGAAATACTTAAGTAAAAGTTAAGGAAGTTTTATTTTATCAGTTTCGAATCAAGGTATTGGATGGTTGTTTAACTATTTAAGCCATTATTTACAATATTTGATTTGTATCTGAAATCTTGAATGTTGAAACTCCCATAAACTGTTAAGATTGTTTGTACTATGAATTGTTCCTTTAAACTTAAACTAAATTAAATAAAAATAGTCAAAATAGTTCGTACAAATCATCTAACAACAGAAATGAAAATTTAAGAAGGAGTATGGCGTTGGAAATTTAGGTTTTCCTTAAGATAATTTTAAAGCACTTTTCATAATCGGTTTAACTCTTGGGGGTTAAGAGGTGTTAATACTGAGGCTGTGATTTCAGAAATATCTTAAGCAATGTGTTTTAATCGCCAGCCTTTATTGGTAATAATTGTCATTTTTCTAGTGAAATCTTTAATATTTAGGGGTGTAATTAATGTCTTCTAATGTTTGACAAAATGCCATTTGTATGGACAATGTAATGTTTTTTAATATACTCATTTGGATTCCAGCATATATAGGGTTCAAAAACAGCTTTGTTTTGTAGTTTTTTTCTGTTTATTTCATCTAACATTATAATTATTTTTATAACCGAATCACATTTGTTTTCTGATATACATTTCATTAAAGACTCACCTTTGATACTACGAATAAAGATATTGGAATGCAAATAATTAAGATGTTTTAAAAAACTTTAGCAAAATACTGTTCATCTATATAAGAGGCAGGCACTGCTTACTCTTAAGGAGCACGAGCACCTGTGTTCATCTATGGTTTTTATTGGGTTCATGTTACTTACTTTCTGTTTTTGTTTTTGATTTGAGTTGTATATATTTGTCTATATCCGGCTTTGTAAATGTGCCTTGACTTTTGGCACTTGTTGTTCCGTCAGTTTCCTTGCTGTTTGTTTTTCCTACACATAAGGATTGGAAATACCATAAAGTTTCTTCTCATTAAGTCAAATTTGGGCAGTCCACGTCATGTTATATTTACCGTGAAACGTTATAATAAATATGCACAGCATCCACATTAAACCCAGAAAACGATATGTTAAAATTCGTTGTAAACGTTTTATTATAATTAATTAACATACAGCTTTATTTTAGGATAAATCGATCATGGACCTATTTGCGATAAGAACAGTCCTGATAGTAGCATTAATTTATAGCAAAGTTTCCTTTAGTGCACCATTATGTAAGTATAAATAATAAATACTGACACGTTTACCTCGTACTGTTACTACTGTTGTCCGTTTAGTAAAATAAAGAATTTCAAACTAAGATATCAATGGATAAACAATGATGACATGCCAGTCCTGTAGCAGCTCTATTGCTTTGATTAAATTATATTTTTTTGAGTCTTCGAAACTATCTAAAATCAGGTCTTCTTAAGGTTTTACATCATTTGTTCACATATGTTTATGAAATCTGTGTTGTTAATGGAAATGTTAGCGATATTCAATGTTATAATTTTGTTTATAGTTAAATTAAAACATAATAGATCTCAAGAAGAATGTTATTGTAATACAAGCACATTCTGTTCTTTTGTACAATAAACTGCTTTTAAAATAGCATGCAAAACTTCCAAAAGACATTATCCAAAATGTCAAAGGACAATTACATATCCGGTTCTGACAAACAAATACAGTACGGTACATTAACCAAAAAACACAAAAAACAGAAAGTGAGTAATACGAACTAAATTAAATCCAGAGCGCTTCCAGACAAGTAAGCATTGGCTGCCTCTAATAAGCGGTCAGTAAAATTGCTCATTGTTTTAAGGACAAAGTTAAATCCATTGACCTGAAAGACTATGACGCCGGGGACCTGATAGTATTAGAGAGAGAAGAATTTCCCTAACGTTTAAAGTCATGGTTGATAAATTGCTAATTCGTTTGTTTCGTAATTCCTATTTTTATAATAACAAGTACATGGCTAATTATCTTTGATGTCTTGGTAAACCGAATGTTGTGTTTGTTATTAGATATGCTTTTGTTCTAAACGCATACACGTGATATCGAGATGTTGTTGTTATGATATCGCCTTTACCAACAAAAAAAACACATACAAATAACGTGGTGGCAGTGGGTGAAGAACGTCTGACACATTATTTATAGTACATTTAGTCGATTTGCAATAGAAATCGTTTCGTAAGTTGTCCAGCTCAATAATCGCCAAACGCCGAATCCAACTGCATCCATGTGTTAAGTGTGTTTCAATAATACTTTTAGTCTTCCATCCCAATTAAATGTTACAGAAGGCAATGTTTCTGAAAATTTTAAGAAATGGACACGTCAAGTACATGTAGAAATATACCTGACCGCTTCTGGTGCATCCGATAAAGATGATAATGTCCAACTTGCTATTATTTTGAATTGTGCTTTTCCCCATTGTTCACATTTACCATCAATTTGTATGGGCACAACGAAGTGATGAAAAGAAACCAGCAAAACTTTTTTAAAAAGTTGAAGCATATTGTAACCCCCCAAAAACAATAAAGTATTCGAGTCCCATAGATTTTGGATAGTACTAAATACAGAGCCATTCGTCAGTTTTCTCACTGAACTGAGAACCAGAGCAAATTCAATTTTCAGGAGAAGGATAGAATGATAAGAGAACACAAATTTTCACAGTGAAAAGAAAGACAAGAACTCCTGTTAAGAGAAGACAAACATGACCTAAGCGTAATTAAATCTGTAGAGCATATGAACAGTCTTACAAACATGTAAAAGAAATAAAAAAAAATCAAACATCAACTCAAAATGTAAGCAAAGTCAAAGCTGAGAAACCTACCAGGAAAACTCAAACAAGCCAACACAGGCACCGCTCAAAAAGTAAATAATATAAGCAAAACAAAAAAAAAACATCAAAAAGAATGTCATTTCTGTGGCTACAAACATGAAACAAAGAGAGAAAAATGTCCAGCATGGGGTAAAACATGCATGCAAAGGCAGAAATCATTTCTAGTGTAAATGTAAGAAAATCCATTCAATAACATCTAGCATGGCCCACACTGGATGATTCTGATCAGGAAGATTTTGGTTGAATTCCATTAATGCAGTTGGTGCCTTGATAATTTAACAACCGTACTGAATGTAAACGAACAAGATTTAAGATTCCAACTAGAAAGACTGAAGATATAAATACACTATGTAAACAAACAACATGTTCACAAAGAACAGATCAAGCCCACTTCTTTTACACTCAGAATGTGGAACAAACAAGGAATGAAACTAATTGGAGAGGTTAATATCCAAGTGAAAAATCCGAAAATGGTGATGAAAAACTAACAAAATCTTTAGGCGTACCAATTTGTTAGAATTTAAAACAAGGCAAGAGATGGGGTTTTGTCCTGTAGAAAATTGCCACTTTATATGCAAGCAGATGTGAGAAGGGAAATTGAAAAATTAATAGAGCGTCAAGTTTTAAATCCGTTGAAGAAACCATAAAAGTGGGTTAGCCAAATGGCCGTCGTAAGAAAACAGAATGGTAAACTAAGGATATGTTTGGATCCTCAACCTTTGAACACTGCGCTTATGAGAAAACATTATAAACACTTGATGATGTGCTATCGACATTAGCAAATGCAAGAATCTTCAGTAAATTAGATGTCCATGAGGCCTACTGCCATGTGAAATTAGACGAACAATCAAGTGAACTTACTACTATGACAACTTTTGGTCGCTATAGTAGGTCAGGCTCCCGTTTGGTTTGAAAGTATTCAGTGAGATATTTAGAAGAAAGCTATCAGAAGCTCTAGGTGATCTAGAAAACGTATTTACTATCGCAGATGATATCATTATCGCAGGATGTGGAAAATCCGAACAAAAAGCAAAACGCGATAACGAACGCAAACTTGAAAACTTATTCAAGAGATGTAGTGAAAGAAACATCGTTTTAAATGAAGACAAGACAGAAGTTGGACTTACGTTAATAACTTTTCATGGTCATCTTATTACTCGTGAGGAATTCATGCTGAAAAATGGCAATCCTTGCCAAATAAGACTGGAGCTGCCGTATATTCCAATTGTAAATATAAAAGTGATAAAAGTCCAACCGATGTACCTGATATTAAAAGATTGTGGGGAATGGTGCAATACATGTCACGATTTATACCTGCTCTTGCGAGTGTTATAGAGCCGATTGCTATACTGTCACGCAAAACTTAACCATGAATCGGTCCGCAGAATGTAAAAACTCTTCAGGGTTTAAAGAAAATGCTAGCTGAAGCAACGATTTTGGCTTATTTTGATGTCAAAAAGGATGTTGACAGTAGTAAATGTGGTTTAGGCGCCGTTCGCCAACATGACAGAAAACCATTTAAATTTGCGTCTTGTGCCTCGAAACCAGCCGAGCGAAAATGGGCGTAAATTGGAAAAGAAGCTTTATCTTTGTTATACGGACTTGAGAAAAGAAATGTGATTGTACAAAACGACCACAATCTATTAGCATCATCACTTAACAAAACGACTAAGTCGTGAAGCTATTCAGATATGATGTAGAATTTAGATTTGTGAAGGTAGTGAATCGTGTGATCGCAGATACAATAAGCCGAACTCTTCGACCGAGACTGAACGTGCGAGAATTATGAAAGTAAATGCCTTTAATGACATACCCGATGCGCGAATACAATAAGTGCGAGATGCTACTGCCGTATATTCCAATATGCACACACTTATAGAAATCATTCGACTTTTGTTTGTTTGAATGTTGTTTAACGTCACTTTCGGGAATTTTTTAGCTATATCATGGCGTCCAGTTTTATTGGAAGCCGGATTACCGGAGAAACCCCTCGACCTTCGGTAGGAAAGATGGCAATCCTTGTCAATTAAGATTCGAGTCGAACGCAACCTGTCCGCAGTGAGGCTCGAACCAGCAATCTCAATGTTTTGACAGACCACGTGATCAATAGTAGACGAACTACAACCACTCGGCAACCGAGACCCCGAAATGATTCGAAAAGTTGGCCTGAAGTCGAATACCATGATGAACTCAGTACCAGCGATGATATCGCAGTTAAAGAAGAGGCAACACTGATTTTAAATCACTACGGTCAGACATGAATACACGTCTACACAGTGAACATCTTGAATATGATTCTATGATGCGTCGTGCTCGAGGAACAATATTTTGGCCAGGTCTAGCCAATAAAATTTAACACAAGGCAGAAGTATGTGAAAATTTTCAAGAAGGTAAAACCTTACCCTCAGCGTTAACTGCTATTCCAGCATAACGATGGAAATACTCCACGGAAAAAAATTGACATTGATTTGTTTGATAGCAGTGGTAGTAATTGATTATTATTAAAATTTTATACAAGTGGACCTGTCTGTCAATGGACCTCAATTCAAATCAGATAAATGTAGACGGTTAAGCAGAATCAGCAGTTAAAATCATCAAAACAATGATCAAGAAAACTCTGAAAGATGGATAAGATCAATATGAAGCATTAATAGCATTGCGAAATACTGCTTGTCATGACACAGGTTTAGGTCCAAATGAGATGATGTTTAGGAGAAAAACACGTTCGATGATTCTGACAACCATCCGACGATGGCCAACGCCAAGCCGAACTGTTTGCGATCAAACAGAAAAGTGCAAATGTCATAAGACAAACGTGCAATGCAATTACCATCGTTAAATAGAGGAGATATTGTATATTGTACAAACAACTTGTAATGGCATTCTAATGACAAAGCCTTTTTATATATCCATGTGACTTGTATCACCGATTCCGTCGAAAGCTAAAATATAAATATGTATTTTTTACACTTTAGCTGATGTTATGCTGCATACAAAATGTACCATAGTTTTTAAAACTAACAAATTTAACATGCCATATTTTTTTACTGAATTTGTACGCGAATATTTATTTTCGTGTACAGTGTCTTTCGCTGATAACATGTGATGTCAGACAAATCTGACTGATGAAGACAATTCAACATCATTTATATTATTACAAACAAATCAAACACGGTGTATACTTTTCCTCGATAAAACCCTTTTAATTATACCACTTAAATCTTTATATATTTTTAAAAACACAACTTAAATTTGGCTATTATCCTAAGCAGTTTAAAAATAATATCTCTTAAACTGAAATATTTAGACACAGTTGAGAGTCTAGCGAATTTAGTAGATGGGTTTCGTTTTCAACAAATGACGATGTCAAACACAATGCTAAATTTAAGCCAGGCTCTACGGCTTCCGGAGAAGCTTGCTGAAGCAGAAGCACAAGAAGCAGACCAGCGTACAATGACAGGTTGGTTTCATTTACTTAGACCAGCGATAATACTATGTTTAAGCGTAGTGTAAACAATAATTGTCAAAGCAAATCACAAGTTGATATCACTAACCCTTAAACAATTTTAGCCTAGACTTACATCATATTAGGGTTGATCATGGTTAACCCTTTTACCCACTCATAAAACGTTATCTGTATCGTGCTTATTACTTCATTTGTAATGAAGGTAATAAAAAAACACCGAACACCGAGGAATCTGCAAAATGACAATCGACAAATCAAAATCCAAGAAACCGGGAATTCATAATAAAGATAATTAGTTGGAAATGCTGCTTATTCTAAACTTTGGTTGTTAGTAAAATGACTGAAGCCTGTTACAGCCAACTGATTATTAATGCAATGTATTAAAAAGTTTAATAGAAATACCAGTCTAAGAACTTGTCAACTTTATAAGAAAATGTGTTTGTCTCACATTCGGGTTAACTCAAACCATTAAATTTGTTACACGAAACGTCATCGCTAATATCAAATTTATTGCGAAAAACATATTGCAATATAGTTCATGCTGCAATATTACACGAAAGTATTATATTATTTTAGCTCTCCGAGGTGCCGATGAAGCAAGGACACCGTTCATAGCAACAAGTTCCCGATTAGGATTGGGTTATATAGGGCGTGGATACGACATTTATTTAGGAAACCCTATTAGTGATGATGGTATCGTTGATCAAGGATTTAGACTTCCGGTTATAGATCTTCCATTTTCATATCGATTTACCAGCGATGGGGAATACAGAATTCCAGACAACGTAGACGTTATTTCAGAAACAAGGTACATGTATTCTGAAACGATGGTAGTGCAATGCGTTACAATGTATTTTTGTATACTATAAATTATATCTCATGCGGTACCGCTTGCAGTTAGACATTTGTATAAATGATTATTTAGACTTAAAAAGAGATAATGCTGAACAACATTTTATGACAGCTTTCATTTAATATTTAAAGACACGTCATTCAAATAATAGGTTTTTACAGTAAGTATATATGTGGCACGTTATTGGTAATGGCTTTACTGAATGTTTCATATTTTTATTTATTACTGTAATATCTGTTTATTTTGCATGTTTGTGTTATTGATTTATTCAAAATTTTAAATAACTATCATTTGACTCTGTTGTTTTAATCTTTGTTTTTAATAATAATTATTTAATAAATTTATTTTTTAAGTATTTTTGAACTACTTTTCTGGTCATGTTTAATCGCAATATTACCTACTAAAATTGCATCAAAATACAATTAGGTTTGTCCACTGCACAACCAGTAAAGCGGAATTCAATAAAAAAACTTTTAAAAATAAATAAATTGTTCAGTAGCCAATCAGAATAGCTGTATGCCAATCATCCAATCAATTATCTTATTCGTGTACGTGTTTGTCACGCAACAATGTGGTCAACACAATGAACGCCAATAGATTTCCTAAGACAGACGAGGATATGTTAGTTTTATACGTGCAATAAAACAATTACTGACTTTTATATGCGGTCGCTATTGTTACTTCTCAACCCTCAAAAGTGTATATTGACCTCAACTAGTGGTTCGATAAATATTACAAGTTTTCCGGTTGAGAAATCCCTATAGTGAACTAAACCAGTCATTAATTGTATATTAGCACCTTACAGAGAAAACTCTGCTATTCAATTATATTAAGGCATCATTAATGGTCTTTTATGTTGTCACCAATTCAATGTGGCCGATTTCCCCACTTATTCTACATGTATTAATGAAATTTAAAAAAAATATAGATGAATATTGTTTCGTTACACAGTGCCTCGTTTGGATCATCTTTTCATCAACTTAAAACGGAAACAGACTACGAAAGCATGCTTCAAGTTGATGTTTCAGTAAGTATAAATATAAATTGACAATGATCTTTATTATCATTTATGTTTTAAAAAGGCATCGATAACGTTGGTTATGTTACTTGGTGCTTACTGTTCGGAACTATATACCTCTTATCACGTATCATTGTTTTCGGCAGTATGTAGTTAACAAACGAAAGTTGATCAGCGTTACCAAGGTTATAAAATTTACTTCGACAGACGCGTGATATGTATAATTAAAAATAACGGAAGGACAAACAATCAGAAGTTGAAGATTAATAAATTGTTCTCAAGTTGTGAATATCTTGATATGTTCAGATACACCTTTGTAATAGAAGTCAATCATATAATTATAATAAAACATTTTCGAAATTTCAAAGAGTCAAACTTAAACAGTGACTGAAATATGTGATTATTTGATAGCCACCATATTTTCAACAGTTATAATATTTGCAGTCGTTTCGTATAACCCATAAAATATATTATAAAACTGGTTAATAATATTGAAATATACAAAATCTAAAAGCAAAAGATAGTTGTATTGATGTTCATAGTATAGTTAAATCACATTTTTCTTTCTCGTGAAGAGCTAACGAGATTTCTGTATGTTGTTTAAAATAACTGTATGTTTTAGGTGAATGGGAATTTTAAAGGTTTTGGATTTTCTGGCAGTTTTAGTGCTAGTTCGTCATACCAAAAAGCAGTTAAAGAACTGACGAAAGGGGAAACAACAACTTTGGATATTGTTGGTAAGGCCAATGTCTACAAAGCCAGGCTGTCACCAACTCCCACTATTTCAAAGGTAGGTTTTCGACAATCATTAAATCAACATGTGTAACTTTTAACATCGGTATTACGGTATTATTACTGATATTATCCATGATATATTATCATCCACAAATACAAATTGTATATTATTTGTCGTAATATTTGTGCATATTAATTTACTCTTTTGTTCAAGTCTTGGGATCTTCTGCTTTTTTACTTGTTAATTATAAATGCACACGATAATACATTATTACAGCACCTGTTTTTTGGATTATATATTGATGTTATGGAAATGGTTTTTTTTCTAACTGTTAACTGGTGTATGGTCCATTGTTGGCAACGTTATAAGTGGATTTTGAAATATCTACGGTCCAATTTGTCCCTTAAATGTTCTATAGGTAACAGATCAGGTGATGCAATAGGCCAATCTGACACATTGATATTTGTTGTTCAATGACTGTTCGAGCAACACGGGCAACATGCGGTCTTACGTTATATTTTGTCAAAGATAGGTTTGGACCTTGGTAATGTATGAATGGAATAGCATTCCTTTCAAGGATTTCGTCATCGTGGCGGGTAAATTCTAACACTGACTAGCAGACTGGTTCAACCGGTTTGCATAATACCTCCCCAGACAAAAAAAACATCTTTAGCGAATGAGTGACATTGAATAATACATGAATCGACGTTCGGTTCGCCTTGACGAGAATATACTCTAAAGCGGCCGTCGCTACTCTATGTGAAATGAAATTCGTCAGTGAACATAACGTTGTTCCAATCCTGTTAGCGGTACTGTAAATGTCGTCTAGCCCATACAAGTCATGCAACTCGATAATGATGCTGAGTGTATCGCTGGCCTTCTTCGACGATATTGTCCTCTCGTAATCTAGTGTGGACTCGTTGAATTGATAGGCCCTAATCTCAGAATGGGCCTTCCTGTTAAACTCGTCGCTTGGAACCGGCATTCGTCTTAGACACACCGTAATAGTAAAGCCTTTGAATAAGACAAAAAAGATCGAAATACGGGATGCTTATACCGTGATAAAAACAATTGCAATGTCGATGTACCCTGATTAAGCTTATTTGAGACATATAAATGATTGATTGATTGGATGTTTGCTTTACGTCCAGCGAGCAGTATTTCAGCTATATTCTGGACGGGAACAAGTTAACAAACAATAAATCAATGGAAAAATGGGTGGGATGGGACACAGGGTCGGAGAATTTAGCCTTTTGTAGAGGCTACAAATGTAAACGATCTTCAACAATAAGAGCAAACTATTAGTAAAATTAATATTCAAATTTTTAGGTGCACAGATTTTCTCCATTTTGGTACATATATATTCATTTATTACATGAATAGAATTTTGCCCGAGTTTGATTGGCCTGAAAACAACTTTCGGGTCACGATAAATCGCAACAGTACTAAAATTACATAAAATGTGTGTACGCTGCACGATTCCGCTGCATAGTAGTCAACCGGAATCCGATATCGACCTGATTTTTATGTTTTAGCCAATCAGAATAGCCGTCTTAATAAATTCATTCGTCCAATCAAATCGATTGTATTAATTGCATTGTACACAATTCATTGACGTCGTGTCAGCTACACATACATCGTGCGTGTCAACAACAAATGGGTGAAACGTCGACTCTTCGATATACAATTCATTTATACTCTTCTCAATATTTGAAACTGGAATTTCAGGTTTATCAGCAAATTGATATCTAAATGCAGTATTCAATAAAAAAATATTAAGGGTAACTACAATTACAAAATGGAAGCAGGGGCTCCAGTAGAAGAGGCATCCTCTAATCAAGGGAGATGGTGGTTTTATTCATGTAATAAAACAATTAATGACTTTGATATACGGACGCTATCAGGATTTATCAGCCCTCAAAAATGTATATTCACCTCGCCTAGCGGCTCGGTGAATATTAATTTTTCTCTGGCTGATAAATCCTGATAGCGACCTATATCCAAGTCATTAATTGTATAATATTATTGTTTGATATACTACATACGTATGAGGCTTATAACTGGGGCAGACGACGTTCCAATCATTAATTACTCCGTGTCGTGCCGAGTCTGGTGTTGTTTAATTAAGTCAATACACTGATATGTTTATCCTGCGATTTATCGTATGATGTTTACCCGCATGTCACATAATTTAGTATTTTCTAATTTATTTAAACAAAGTATATACTATGAGTCATTCACGAAAATGCTCATATAATATAAAAATCCATATAAATTCCAGAATCCCAAAAACACAAGTGTACAAACCATTTAAAGCTTGCGTCATTTTTGAATTCAAACGACGAAAATAAATTGTGACGTTAGATGAAGACGTCCTGGATCAGGGTTTTTCCGTGTCAATAAGGTTTAGGATAACAGGAGACATCATTAATTACTGACTGTTTACCACAACAATATAGGTCGCTGCATTTAAGCTGCTTTAATAGGACTATTTTTTGCATGATAAAATAATTTAACCTTGTTATGTTTTCTGAAAAAAAAGTAATTCAAGAAGTTAAAAGTAAATCGGAAGCTTACAGAAAATACCTAAATGTATAATTCTAGTTTTCCTTTTTTTAAATTAGCTGAGTGAGTTTTTCGAAGAAGCCATTAGAGTATTACCCAGTGCAAACTGTATGGAAGAATCTATTCAACAAATGTATATCGAAATGATTGAAAAGTTCGGAACGCATTATACTACTGAAGTTATTATGGGAGCTAAGGCAGTACAGGAATTAAGATTTAAAAATTCCGACCTGGATAGATTCCAGTCCGTAGGGCTAAGTGTTAAGGTTTGTTGCTGTCTGAAACTGGTATTGCTACCTTTATTATCGTCTTCATCTGATTTTCAAATCAATCATATATAAAACGGCAAAACAGGAAAAGAGAAACAAAACGACATTTCTGTCGAGTCATCAGTTGGTTAAATTAGAGAGTACAGTTTTATGTATTTGGTATTAATACAGGTAGCACTTGAATCCGATTGTACTACATATAAACATAATGTTTCTATACGAGTCCTGACATGAACATATTTAATTGCATTCAGTTTTAATTAGGTAAAATAATTGTATAGAATTCTTAAAACATAAATACAAAAAAACCACATATAACGGTCAAGCATTGACTTTATTTAAACGTAAAGTTAGTAATATAGCTTCAGAACCATATTGTTTATCCGTTTAATATCCAAAGACGCCTTTACAAATACCAAGGTTAAGTATCACGCATGTTACTACAGGTAGAGGTTGACTATTGTTATTAATTGTATACCTATAATTGTTTCACAATCGTTATTGATATGAAAAATAGAAAAAAAAACCGACCGAACAACAAGAGCCAAAGGCAAAGGGGAGTTATTAATCCGGATATAGACAAACATGCACAACGCAACACAAAAACCAAAAACGTAAAAACAGAAAGAGGGTTACCCGAACCCAGTAAAAACCATGGGCGCACTCAGGTGCCCCAGACGAGTAAGCAGTGTCTGCCTCTAATTAGACAACCGTTGACGAACGTACAAGTTGTTTCTTTCGCTTGTTTTTGATTATCCATTATGATCCTTTCATAGCAATAAGTACCTTGGCGTCCTTTGAAGTTGCATTTATTTAAACACCAAGTTTTATTTATTACGATAATTAACAATATTAATAATTTAACAGGTGGCAGCACAGTTTCAATATAAAAGTATATTTCAAAATGGAGGAGGAGGATCGTTTAGTGTCGGTGTTTCTAGCAACGAGAAGTTTAGAGAGATGGTTAGCAATACTGAAAAAGAACAAAGAGAATATTATATTGGTGGTAGTCCTCCTTCTGGAGATTATAGTACAGGCTCAACTGAGCCTTTAAGAGAATGGGCGAGATCTGCCGCGGAAAATCCAGCACCTATACAGTACAAGCTGGCATCGATCGACACTCTCCTTAGACCTGAATATTTCAAAAAGACTTTTGATGGTAATTTTGAATTTGAATATGCTGCTGTTATAATTATAATGTAATAAGATATTTGAAACAGTGATTTAAGGATTTTTACAAACGCATATATAGCGATTTTTCTTGGATTCGAAGACTACGCATGATTTTACAAGACTTGCAATACCAATTTATTCCAGTA
Organism: Limnoperna fortunei; assembly: GCA_944474755.1. NCBI lineage: Eukaryota > Metazoa > Mollusca > Bivalvia > Mytilida > Modiolidae > Limnoperna > Limnoperna fortunei. The sequence continues at coordinate 25,093,248 of OX104116.1, forward strand.
TAAGATAAAATTTATGTAAGACAGTTTAAAAAATAAACTTATAACGTTTATTTAAATATAACGTTTGTCCCACTTTGTAATAAATTGGTTTCCTTGCATAAAATTGACATTGCATTTATATTTTCAGACCTTTATGATCGAAGAAAATGTCTGAGGGAAGCACTTTTTACATATTGCACAAGAACAATTAGCATAAGCCACTGTAAACTTTCATCAGAAAATTCTGCCGATTCGTTCAAGTAACTATTTTACTTACCAGTAAACTTTAATACATGTTTATATATAAGTATCTTGTCCTGTATCTAGATTCAGTAAGAGAAAGGATCATCGTCAAAGTAGGAAAGTCAACTTTATTTCTTTCTATGTAAACAAAGATTCTAATATGTTTACTAATTGTAAGATTAGAAGTTCCATTTATTTTATTGTTCCTCAAGAAAAATGATTATTATTTTAATTTCAATGTTTTATTTAGATTCGGCGATTTCGTCAGAATTAAAAATAAAGATAAATTTCTGGCATTGTCACAAAGTTTTGGAGTTGCTCCTGCGCTGACAATAAAACCACTCACTTCAGGTAACTTATTCGTCAGATGTGTGTGTCTTCTGTTAGTTTTAATTCCTCTCCACAATGATGAAATGGGAAACTTGAGAGTAGTTTGTTTGTATCAGTTATATTTGTATTTTGTGAAACTGCGTAGGGCGAAGCCCACAAAAAGTTAAATAACATGACGGAAACGTACATTTATCTCTTTGATTTATTTTGTTTCATAACATTCTTGAATATGTTTGTGAAATAGTATGTTAATTATATATTTCGTAGTTTCTGAAAGGTTTGTTATTCCAATATGTTCATTAGAAACTGAAAGGCTATTTAAAAAGCGCCCGTTTATATTTGTTTATATTATTTTTTTTGTAGAAATTACATCTAGTAATTGATTTATTTGCTGATTTACCATTGAAGTAAATTAGCAAATAAATCAATTACTAGATGTTTTCTGCAAGTCTTACAATAATTGATTTGAGTTATACTCCTATCTAGTATGTTTTGAGCAAATTAGGTTTCTTTATATAACCACAATTATTTCAGTATCAACGATAACAAATTATGATGGGTTGCTACAATTATTTCCGCCTTCTGGACTGGACAGTAAGCTAGGTAATAGTATACGGTACGGGGAACCGTTTCTTCTAAAAACTATTGAGGTATGTCACGGTCACAACTTTACTTGTTTACATAAATAAAAAAAATTTTTTTGCTTTTTTGTGAATTTGAATATTGTTTAACGCCATTTTCAGCAATTTTTTAGCTATATCATGGCATCCATTCTTTTGTGGTGGGGGTGGGGGGGGGGGGGGGAAGCCGGAGTTCTCGGGGAAAACCCCCGACCATCGGTAAGAAAACTGGCAATGCTTGTCAATTAAGATAAACAATTTTGAGAAAATATCAAGTTCTACTTTGTATAAATATTCATGGCGTTAAGTATTTAATGTAAAGGCAGCAGAGTCTTTTATTTGTAATATTTGGTAGCTGATATGAAATTTAAATCATCACGTCCAAAATATAACAACTTCTGTAATGATCAATAAACACTACACATACTTGATATTAAGGTAATGGTTTGCAAAGCATACATTCAAGTATTATAGAACTCATAACATATTTACAACATATCAAGACATATATTTTGTTAGGGTGACATGTTGTATATGGGTAAAGACATAATATTAAATAAAGATATGCCGTCGCAATCGAGGATGATGGATCTGTTTACCAACAAAGACGAACAAGTGTGCGTATTAGTTCAACGATACTACTCCTACTTTCAAAGTTTTTAGTGTTTTGAAAAGTAATTCTTAAGTGCATATAAACAGAAAAATCTGGAATAAATTCTTGAAAGATACCAAAAAGTTATAAATACTAACCCCGTTTTGTCTTATCAAAGAGTCATTTTTGGCGTACAAACAAACCAATTAATTAATACTCTGAACATCATTTTTACCCAAATTCCGAAAAATATGCCTATTCCGAATACCACAACTTGGAAATTGATTGATTTATTTTAATGGATGTGTGCTTTACGTCCAGTGAGGAGTATTTTAGGACAAGAACGAGTTAACAAACAATAAATCAATTCGAAAAAAAGATGGACCAAAGGGCTAAAATTTGACTGCCACTGGAAAAATATGGGTTATGGTTAGAGGCAAAAAAATTATCCTTTTATAGCGGCTACAACGTGTCTAGTCTTGTCAACATCTACAAAAGGGGCACTCTCCAAACACGTTACTTCCCCCGAAAACAATAAGAGAGGGCATCCCCTATCCGCCATCGGGGGACGCGCTGGGCAGCTTTGGTGATCGAGCACTGTGAACCCTCAAAGAGTGGTCCTAGTCTTGGAAAAAAAGACATTTTTTTCCAATTACAAGGCAGGTTATTCAAACAATTATATTACCAAAGAGTGAAAATAGGGCTGGTGATATCTTCAGGGACTTAGTCTCTAACAGAACCATCTTCAAATGGTTGCATAAAAGGCATTAAATTTACTATAACAGACGTTCTGATTACTGGCAAAATTATATAATAAACTAGATATTATTATATACAAGGTCTTACTACAAGTAAAATATTAAATATACATGTATTTCAAATATATGTACAATTTAAAGATGTGGAAAAACTTATATTGTTATAAAATAAATTTAAAAAATGGGTAAAAGTAAAAACAAATCAGTTTTTTTATCGTATTCCACCTATATTGAATTGTACCCTCATTTTGTATGTTTACATCCGTAGTTTCTAATTACATTGACTCGTTTGATTATTTTTACAGGTCTGTTAACATCAGTTACAGCAAAGTAGCAGATTTTACACTATTTTTAAAGAAAGAAGAAGGTATTTATATCATTTGATACTGAACTAAAAATGCTCAATATATTATATTTATACATCTTTAACTTTCAAAATGTAAATAATGTGAATGATTTTAAAATTATATCAATATTTCATGACTTCCGTAAATTTTCAGTGGCGTCCTATTTGGTAAGTGTACAAGCACATTGCTACCATAACAAGTCTGCGACATATCAGATTGATTTGTATGGTGTTAAGGGTACTGTCAGCACCAATGTTGTTGTAAGGTGTACCTGTAACAAAAGATATGCCGACTACTGTTTTTACGACTGGTTCCATTCGATAGCTACAGAACAGGACATCGGAAATATACAAACGGCACGATTTATGGTAAGCATTGCTAGTTAAAGATCTTACAAATCACTATCAAGTTTGAAACATTAAGGTTAATTAAAAGGTGATGTGCTTTGATTTTAGGTCAAATCACGCCTTTGTCATTACAATAATATTTGTTTCCCATTTTGTAATATTTTAGATTTGTACTAGAACAACACGCTGTGTTAATAATGAATGAAATCTGTGTTGTTAGACATGCATGCCACATTTTATTCATACAACGGGTAGTCTAAATGCTAAATTTTGTTAACTCAGCATATGCTCTCCAACTGTTGAAGAAAAACATATAGCAGCCTCAACAAAGAATGCAGCAGTTGAAAGACAGTTAATTTCATTGGGCTTTTTTGTCATATTATAGGGGTTATATGGAGCAGTTACAAATCCCATATTTGCGTTTGCAGTGAAAACGTTAATCAACGGTGAAAAGAGAGACGTTACATGGCGACAAGGTGAATGCAGTGGACGAGTTACGACAATCTATGGATTAGCATCACGTTCAAAAACCATAAGTAATTCTTTGAATTTCAAGACCATGTCTTTAATATACATGTAACATATGTAATTTTAGATTATAACCAGTGGTCTAACATTTAGAAGCCATTATGATGATCATAAATAAATTAAGACAGTTTTTTATAGTGTCACATATTTGATCACAAAATCATATCACAAAACTTTTTTACTTGCAATTCTTTATGTTTCAACATCAACCATTATCGTATCATAAAAAACTAAGAAGTTTAAATTTGTATATATGGTAGTTGCTGTTGTACTATTTATGAATTAACTTTCATTTCAGAGCAAGACATATACCCAGTGCAATTTACCTTTCATAGTAAAGAAGCACTGAATATAGAAACTCAATCGATCAAAAAGGGTGATTTTGGTTACATTCAAATCCTGTCTTCCTTACCCAATAAGAAAACATATTGGGACCAAACAGTCACACACTTGCTCAGCGTAGACAGCATGGGGAAGATTGTAATTACGGAAGTAGGACCAAAACCGCACATTCCTATCTCTTCTGGTAATGTCGTATAATACAATAAACTGTATCTTTAAAATACAGAAATTCGAATATATTTTAATTGCAATATCCTTGTCAGAACATACATATAGTTTTTTTTTATTTTCTTAAATAACATATCTCTTGTTATCTTTTATACTTTTTCATTCCCTTTTTATAGAAAAAATTGTAAACAACAAATACTTCAATAAAAGAACAAAATCCAAGTGCGAAATTACGGCCATGGCTAGAAGAATACTAGTACTTTAACAACCAACATGCAACAAACACACAAAACATGTGATTAACAAATAAGGAACATTTATAAACAGCGGTGATATAGGGTGGGTAAAAATATATTGCTTGACTACATTTCGTATCCGGTTTGTTGGAAAACAAAAACTAATACTAATTTGTCATTTCAAAAATACATAATTTTTTATGATATATTTTGCACAAACAGAATACAATTAAACAAAGAAAGATTGATATGTACCTCGATTTAGCCCTAATACACGTAGAAATGTTAATTATATCATGTCGTTCTTTATAATATAATGTTTCCTTTCAGTCTGTAGTGGGCTAATTTATCCCAGTAGTGCTGAACTAAGTTACCGACACGATTTTGGAGATTACATTATTATTTCGTTTGAAGTCACTGTAATGGTCAATTACATTGAAATTGAATATGCGTATAATTCTAGCTTTTATGTAGCTTATATAAACCAACTTAACGAATCCTTTTTGGATATTCCGAACGTTAGCAAAAACACGGTCAATACCACACTTAATATAACTTTAAATGCGCCTTTGTATACAACAGCAATTAAGATTTATACAAGTCTGACCACAAATAAAAACATATCTGAGATAGTTAAAATGATAGACATTGGCGGATGTACAAGGGCGGTAATAGATACTGGCGACACTGATACTAGCAATCAGGAATGGGAAATGGTGCTTTCAGATAATAAAATACAGAACTATCCATACCTGAAGGTTGTACCCAAAAACAGTGATTTTGTAGATCCAAAGAAATTATTCAACAGTTCCTACCACGTAAGATCTGGATCGTTCTCCTATGAGACAACAATAAATTCAGATCAAGCTGGCTGTGTCATTAATGTTGATTCGCTGGCGAATTACTTGACGCAGTCAAGTGACACAGCTGAATTAAAGTTCAACAACATTCAAATTACAAACTATTCGAATGGAAACCAATTAAACTTGCTGGTCACAATGGATGTAAGCGCTTTGAATAAATTGGAATACGACAGAGGGTATATGACATTAAACCAAACTGTCAATAACGCAATCAAAAGCTACAAATGCTCAGCTCCACAATCAGCATTACTGACAGGTACAGCACAGAGTACTGGTGACCAATCAACATCGTCAGTGTCTTCTACTGGTATCATTGTTGGATTTACTATCCTTGCTGTCCTCTTAGTGGCGATTTTAGGTTTCTTGGCTTTCTCGACTTATAGAAGAAAGAATAAAGGTAATTGAGGTAAATTTAAAATACTAAAACAATTGTTTTAAACTATAATTTTATTTTAAACTCTACATTTGTAGCAAATTATTATTTGTGTATTAAGTTACTACTCCCAGGCGCTTTATCTAAAAAATCGTGAATATCAAGTATCAGTTTTGCAGGCTTTAATATATTCCATACGTTGACAATTTACCCCATCGTCTTTTTCTCTTTTTAAATAATCTTGAAATAAACTTTATTATGCTTGATTAAACTTTATAACAGTTGGTGTCATTTTTTTTTCAGACATTCCGAGAAATATGGGAATGGATACCGTTCATAATCGACAAAATGAGTACACCAATAGCGGGTTTGGTGACCAGTGAAATAGCAGACATCAATATAATAAGTATTTTGTGAGATGAAGACTTGTAATTCTTTACAGCTAACAATATTAATACTAAAACATTTGTTATATGACAATTATCAGTATAAGGAATACGATTTTTTGTTCAGTTAAGAAAAGTATTTAAAAAAAGACTTTAATTATGCTTTATTATTATTTATAAAATGTATATGATACGAGACATCTACTGTGTTTTTCTTCAAAACCTCATTTGATGAGAAGACTTTTATTGTTTATTTACATTTTATTTCAACTTTTTGTGAAATCTATTATACATTTACCAAGTTATTGGTCTCTCAGTAACATGTCGTACAACAAAAGATTTATCCTAGGGTTACCACTGTTACTGTGCGCTTAATATTATTATACGTTATAATATTACTGTTTCCGATCAAAAATTTTAGTAATTGTTTTAAAAAAACCTGAGTTTCTTTAAATTTCTTAAACACATTCAATGTCGTTATTTGTGAGCCATACAGGAATATACGGGGACTAAATTTTAATTTTTTTTAACATGCTTTGTGATGGGTCAAGTTAGCAAAACAGTGAACAGATATAATTTAATATTTAAGTTACTAAATAAAACCGATACGATCAAAACGAATGCATAATTTCATGTGCCTCATAGATCTATAACATCAAATTGTATAAAAAGTAAGGAACTAGTCATATCGTAAGCTGTCACGTAGTTAAAAGAAATCATGACAAATGATTGCAATGATGATTAATTTAAACTTGCAAACATAATGTGTTACGTTTCCAAACATAACAAGTTATATGCGGTTTAGTTCTTGACTTAATTGACAATCTTAAATCATAATCGACCAAAAACTACCAATATATTTAGCCAACTGTAAGTACAGTTACATTGTGGAAAAAAAGTTTTGGGACGATTGCGTGCCGTAGAAATGATAAATAAATAATATTGGTATATCACGTGTCTATCACGGAAAGCGATATAAATGTCATTTAGCTGTTACGAAACTCGCATTCTTCTACCGACAGTACTGACAGCTATATACGGCTTAATGTTGAATTCTCAAAAAATTATGCTTATTTTTCCGTATCACAGTACTAATGACATTACGATTAATGTTGACTATGTGTCTGTTGATACTGGTACAAGAACTCTACAGGTAATAGTTGCTGACACTTCTGCCATTAAAATGTTTACGACTTTGTGTTTTAGGCTTAGGCTAACGATAGTGAAAAAAACGGCAGTGGCGTTCTGAGATACATCTATAAACAAACCGCTTTCCTTTGTTATAGGTTTGGCCCTAACTTTTATATTTCAGATGTTACAAAATTACTTATCTAGTCAATGAACTATATAACACCTTCCGTATTGCAGATACCAATTAATGCTGACAAGGTTTATCGTTGAATAACTGGATAGTCTTCAGCAAAAAGCCTTATTGGCAAGGCAAGAAGCTCAGTTGTGAACTATTTCGTTTCATATTTGAAGCGTTTTCTTTGTGCTTTAGTACATTTAACGTATATGAAGAAAATGTTCATGTCAATATATCCAAGTATCTAACAGTCGTTCCTTATTTTTTGGCATTTTTCGGAGATATTTTTTCAGTTTCATGTAATCCCTTATGTTTTTTAAATGTTAAATCTTGGTAGTTCGTCAATGAAGGTGTTCAAAACTTGCTCGCTCTTCCATAGTAGTAGGATTCTGCTTGATCTTCGTACTTGGTCAACAGGAGAAATACTTTAGTTTCCTATCACGAGATTTCTTTTACCTTTGTAAATGTATGTATAACAGCTTACTCTACTTGCGCTCCTTATTTTGTACCATAGTAAGTCGTGAAAAACCTGGAGTTTCCACCAACGAGAAAAATTTGCAGGCAACGCAGCAAGTATTTTCAGGTGTTTGCAATGACAAGTTCGTTGTACAGAGTTTTCGCATACCGAAAAAAAATGTATAAGCTTTATTTGTTATTTTTGCAAATTAATTCAGTTCATAATTACATCTTGATTTTACAAATCAAGAAACAAGAATTTACCTGTAGAACGGAATGCAACAAAACTTGGTGTGTAGGAAGTACACAATATGTAGTTGTGCATGTTACCAGGGAATTTTGATCTTCAAATTTTCGTGGGAGTTATGACCCTTTGAACTTTGCTGAAAACACTCATTAATCTTGTTGGAGCTACTCCTTTGAAACTACTGTATGGAGTTGTACAACACTTGGTATATAGTAGGTACAACATATTTAGTTGTGCATATTACCAGGGCATTTTGGTCCTCAAATTTTGTGTGGGGGCTATCAGGGTTGGATCCAGAGGGGACCTCCCTTTTGACGGAAAAATTTGGTTGAATAAATAGGAAATCATTGAAGCATGACCAAAGTGGGCCCCCCTTGGCCAGTCAGTGCCCCCTTTTCGAAATTTCTTGATCCGCCATAGGTTTATTTTGGCCCTTTAAACTTAGAAATGTGCTGAAAATACCCATTAATTATCTTGTACGCACAAATCCTCTGAAACTACTCAGTACTATACAAAATTTTATGAAACACTTGAAATATAACTAGTACACCATATATGTAGTTGTGCATATTATCAGGAATTGTTGATTCCTAAATTTATATGGTAGTTATGGCCCTTTGAACATAGAAATTTTCAGTAATCCTCATTAATCATGGTTTTCGCTTTAACTACCCTAAAACTACTCAACCAAATTTTATGTAGTTGCGATATAACCAAGTAAGTTTGATTGGTTGAGATTATTTCACAAGCAATCTGATTGGCTTAAACTATATTGAATTTCGAATTTCAAATTTCGAATCTCGAATTTCGAATTTCGAATCTCGAATATATAAGAACCATTCTGATTGGTAGACGATTATGTCACACGCAATCTGATTGGTTATAACTATATTGAATTTCGAATTGAATCTCGAATCTCGAATTTTGAATCTCGGATCTAGAATGAGCCTTCTCGGCTTTCGTAGATTTATATGTTATACAATATGCATGTGTAAAGATGTAGGTACCTGGTTTTTCATGGGTCAAAGTTTTTATACATCTTAACTTTATCTATACATGGTTAGGTCGCATTAATTCAAGATAAATACTTTCTATTTCTCCATCATACAATACAGTTATCTCAGAGAATGCTGAATAAAAACAAAGATCTAAATTGGCAGTATTTGGCCACAGCTTTATTATACAAGTACAAGTGAATTTGAAATATAAGATAAGATTAAAGTTTAAGTCTATATATTGGTCGCCGCAACTTGATGGCAGACCATAAATGGATTAGCAACTGATATATATGGGGGAGGAGCAACCCTGGGAAACAGAGGTTACTCCATAATTTAGATATTTGCTAGTTGACAGTTAATAAAAAAGGGGGGGCCAGTGCAGTGAAAAATCTGTCAAATTGACTGAAATGACAGATGCTCGTCATGTGTCGTTTCAGGCAACCGCCACAGAATGGGGGGGGGGGGGTTGAACTCCACAGCTGTGCCAATACCGTGTTAAATATATATATATATAACTAATATATAATATAATGTATTTCTAGTATATATATGGCATATTTATATATATGAATAACAAATTGAAATAGCACTGTTATATTCAATATAATATATTTCTAGTATATATATGGCATATCTACATCAATATATATGTAAATAACAAATTGAAATAGCACATGAATGTCTGTGCTTGAATGTATATACAAATTCAGAACTTCTAGTATACTTATGTTGTTGGTTTGAATATTGTTGAACGCCACTTACAGCAATTTTTCAACTATATCATGGCGTTCAGTTTTTTATTGGGGGAGAAAGCCGGAGAACATCCCGACCTACGGTGGGAAAACTTGCTCTAGTATATAAATTTAACTAAATATTTGCAGAAACAGATATACAATTACGAATTTTTAGTATGCATATCTCATAGTAAACTAAATAATTGCAGCATGTAGATTTGTCTAAATATTTGTTTATGTAACATTTTTGGTCAATAACACGAACATAATTTGTCGAAATTATTTTAAAAATTTCCAGCGACCAGAGAATAATAAAATACAGAATTGCATTCTAACCAATGCATTACCAAGATCATTCCGCCCAATATTTATCATAATAAATTTTTGGAGGGTCTTCCAATTTAATAAAGGTTCCAATATAACCACCGAGTTGTATAAGCAAACAAGACAGAACTTGTGTGTTTCCTTGCAAGGCTCCTCAATTCACAAGCTCCAAGCTGACCCAATACCTGAAAATATTCGAGAAAAGGAAGCGAAGTACCAATTTCATTAATGAGTTAGCAAAATATATAACAAGATGTTTGACCTGCCATACTTGTATAGCATTCGGAATCTGTAGTGTTTTGTATGTATATTCTGGAATAAAAAGCAACAAACATTTATAAAGATGTCAAGTGTAAATTATGTGTAAACAGTTAAAGTTTAGTTACATGAAGGGATTCTAATATAATTTTTGAAAAAAACATTGGATATCTGCATTCCAAGACATTTTATATCTTCAGTTGACAATTCTTTCCATGGAGGAATGTGTTGCCATACCAATGTGAAATCAGTCTTTGAATTAAACAGGTAGTTCGGTGCCCACTGCGTGTTAGATCAAGTCTGGGCCTCTAAAACGCAGAACTATGAACGCCCAGCTGGCGTGTGCCAAGAAATAAGATGTTAGATTATTTGATAATAAAAATTGCCGGAGATGCATGTAATTCATTTATTTTAACTGGCCATATCGTAAATTGTTGCAAAAGCAATGGTTACCATAAAAGAAATGTAACATGAAACTGATCCCGGTAGTTCAATAAATTTTGCAACCAGTCTTAGTTAAGCTAAGACTGGTTACAAGGCTCCTTGCAAGGCTCCTCAATTCACAAGCTCCAAGCTGACCCAATACCTGAAAATATTCGAGAAAAGGAAGCGAAAACACCAATTTCATTAATGAGTTAGCAAAATATATAACAAGATGTTTGACCTGCCATACTTGTATAGCATTCGGAATCTGTAGTGTTTTGTATGTATATTCTGGAATAAAAAGCAACAAACATCTATAAAGATGTCAAGTGTAAATTATGTGTAAACAGTTAAAGTTTAGTTACATGAAGGGATTCTAATATAATTTTTGAAAAAAACATTGGATATCTGCATTCCAAGACATTTTATATCTTCAGTTGACAATTCTTTCCATGGAGGAATGTGTTGCCATACCAATGTGAAATCAGTCTTTGAATTAAACAGGTAGTTCGGTGCCCACTGCGTGTTAGATCAAGTCTGGGCCTCTAAAACGCAGAACTATGAACGCCCAGCTGGCGTGTGCCAAGAAATAAGATGTTAAATTATTTGATAATAAAAATTGCCGGAGATGCATGTAATTCATTTATTTTAACTGGCCATATCGTAAATTGTTGCAAAAGCAATGGTTACCATAAAAGAAATGTAACATGAAACTGATCCCGGTAGTTCAATAAATTTTGCAGCCAGTCTTAGTTAAGCTAAGACTGGTTACAAGGCTCCTTGCAAGGCTCCTCAATTCACAAGCTCCAAGCTGACCCAATACCTGAAAATATTCGAGAAAAGGAAGCGAAAACACCAATTTCATTAATGAGTTAGCAAAATATATAACAAGATGTTTGACCTGCCATACTTGTATAGCATTCGGAATCTGTAGTGTTTTGTATGTATATTCTGGAATAAAAAGCAACAAACATCTATAAAGATGTCAAGTGTAAATTATGTGTAAACAGTTAAAGTTTAGTTACATGAAGGGATTCTAATATAATTTTTGAAAAAAAACATTGGATATCTGCATTCCAAGACATTTTATATCTTCAGTTGACAATTCTTTCCATGGAGGAATGTGTTGCCATACCAATGTGAAATCAGTCTTTGAATTAAACAGGTAGTTCGGTGCCCACTGCGTGTTAGATCAAGTCTGGGCCTCTAAAACGCAGAACTATGAACGCCCAGCTGGCGTGTGCCAAGAAATAAGATGTTAAATTATTTGATAATAAAAATTGCCGGAGATGCATGTAATTCATTTATTTTAACTGGCCATATCGTAAATTGTTGCAAAAGCAATGGTTACCATAAAAGAAATGTAACATGAAACTGATCCCGGTAGTTCAATAAATTTTGTAACCAGTCTTAGTTAAGCTAGGTCCGGTATGACTTGTACCTTTAACATACATGTAAATGGTTGCAGAAAATTAAGGTGTCATCATTCCTCTGAATACAGAACAATAATTCATGTTAATTAAAAGGAAATGTGGACAAAATACAAATACGAATACAAATATTTATTAGCACAAACTCATAGTACAGTACATGGTTAAGGCACAACAATTTAAAGGATCAATACAAAGTGTGTTATACAAAATGTAATACAATGCTTTACATTAATTGTATTTATTATTATATTATATTATATTATATAGTATACAGATGATATAACCAATTAAAATTAAGTTTTATATAATATAACTTTTTCTTAATTCAAAGCATTCTAAAATAAATGTAGCAGTAAGTTTTAGACAAAATTCAGATTTGCTATTCAACAAAAAGCACAGTAGGGATTTGTTAAAAGATTTTGGATTAAACTTTTAATTTTCGTAAGAAATGTACTTCTTATCAGCTTATAATTTTTGCAATGCAACAGAAAGTGTTCTTCATTATCAATTTCTCCTGCATTGCAAACTAGACAGTTTCCATCTTTTCGATTTAGTTTTTGGTATCTTCCCCTTTCCATCATTAGATTATGAGAACTGATACGAATTTTACAAAGAGCAGCCCTGTCTTTAGCTTTCTTTAAGATATCTATCTAAATCGCGAGGTCTGCATCCTATTTTAAAAATTTTTGAATGAAAATCTAGTTTTGGAGATGTGTCTATAAGTGTATTTCGATTTTGGAGATTTTGATCATTTATTCTAATTTTTATTTGATTTAAGTATTGTTTAAGTGAGCTTAAATCATGATTTAGAAAGGAAAATCCTAAATTATTTAATACTGTTTTCAGTTTGATAAACCAATTGTTTGAGTAAACAGAATTTTCAAAAATAGTTTTTACTAAAGAATTTTCCGAGTCTAAAATATATTCTAGATATTTGATGCTTGAGTACAGAATTTTACTTTTTAAGGGAAGTCGACATAGTTCAGCTCGACATGCATCATTAGTAGCTTTGCACTGTACACCTAGAATTTCTTTTATAAATTTAAGATGTAATTTTTCAAATGGTTCAGTATCTTTAAAGTTGGAGAAAATACCCCATATTTCACTGCAGTATGTGAAAAAACAACAAGGCCTCGGGGGAAGATTGTATTGTTAACGAGTATATAAAGTCTACCTCCGATTTATTCATACCAGTCTACGAACAATTATTCAACTTAATTTTTGACTCAGGTATCTTGCCTGACGTTTGGCTCATTGGAAATATAAAACCAATATACAAAAATAAAGGCAACCCACAAAACCCCCAAAATTTTCGTCCAATAACAATTCTCAGCTGTCTTGGAAAACTCTTCACCGCTATTTTAAACGATAGGTTATGTCGCTTCTCAGAGGAAACGAAAATGTTGAATGAAAACCAGTTTGGATTTAGAAAATCTTACTCGACGATTGACAGTATCTTTACACTTTATTCTTTTTTCGAAATTATAAAATGTCAATCAAAAAAATTGTACTGTGCCTTTATAGACTTCGAAAAAGCGTTCGATACTGTATGGCGAGATGCTCTTTGGCATAAACTCCTTTTAAACAATATTAATGGTAAAATGTACACTGTTATTATGAACATGTATAATGATGTAAAATCTTGTGTAACTTATAACTGTTGTAAATCAAACTTTTTCCCTTGTGAATTAGGAGTTAGACAGGGCGAAAACCTTTCACCTTTTCTGTTTGCTACTTATTTAAACGATCTGCAGACATTCCTCGAAGAAATGAATGCTGAAGCATTAGATTCTATCTCAGAGACTATTAATGATAAATTGAACATTTTTCTGAAATTATTCGTTCTATTATATGCAGATGATACAGTCCTTATGGCAGAATCAAAAGAAGGACTACAAAATGTTTTAGATAAATTCCGAGAATACTGCGACGTATGGAAACTAAAAGTTAACATAGAAAGTAAACAACCAGCGAATTTAAAGTTTACATTTAACGGGGCAGTTTTGGATATTGTTAATGAATTTAATTACTTAGGCATCCTGCTTAGCAGGACTGGGAATTTTAAAAGAAGTATTGAGAAGCAAGCAGAAAAGGCAACGAAGGCAATGTTTGAAGTCCTGAAACGTGGTCGACCTTTTCAACAAAATGGTGAAACCTATTTTACTTTATGGCTCAGAAGTTTGGGGATGTAATAAAAACATTAGTTATCTTGAAAAAGTACAACTACGTTTCTGTAATTTATTGTTAACATTGAAATCATCGACACCAAATTACATGATATATGGGGAGCTTGGTATTTATCCAATTGAAATTGATATCAAACTAAGAATGATATCTTACTTAATAAGGCTAATAAATGGTAAAGATACAAAGCTGTCCTATATATCGTTCATGACTTTGCACAAACTCTACAATGAAAACAGTTTAAATATTTCTTGGGTAGCTTTTGTCAAAAAGATATTTGATAATATTGGTCTTACATACATCTGGACAGATCTAGATTTCCAAAACCCCGAGTGGATTCTATCCGAAATCAAAACGAGACTGCAAGACCAATTTATACAATACTGGAGGTCTCTCGTAGAAAACTCTCCAAAAGCAGTTATATATAGATTATTTAAAAATAATTTTGAATTTGAAAACTATTTTAATATACTAGATGATAGTGACATCTACACTTTATGTAGATTTCTCACTACAAACCATAAACTACCTATTGAAATAGGACGGTGGAATAAAACTGACAGAGAAAATAGACTTTGTACAAAATGTCAATCTAGATCAATTGGCGATGAATACCATTATATAATGGAGTGTAATTTTTTAAAGCAAATTCGGAATAAATTATTAGATAGTAACTTTACACATAGACCAAATATATTGAAATTTAAACAAATTATGTGTGCGCCCAACAAAAAGCAATTAGAAAAAACATGTAGACTTGTAAGAAAAATACTTAAAGCAGACTTTCTCTAGGCTCCTTGTGTAATTGTATATATCATTTGTATATATGTCAGGTATGTTTGTGTGCACATGTGGTATGTTTGTGTTGACTGTATGTTCCATACACATGGATATTTCTCTGTACCAGTGTAATTGGTTTATGAGAATAAAGATTTGTCTTGATAATGGGTAAAATTAGTTTATCAAAGAGTTTTTCTAATAATTTGCGAGGGTTATTTAATCCAATTAGCTTTTTAATTTTAAAATGGGCTCTTCTGGCTTTTTCTATCAATGTGTTAATAGCTAGAGTAAAGTTACCATTACATTTTATTAAAATGCCTAGATAACAGTACTGAGATACCGTTTCTAGATATATAAATTATTATATTTGAATTGGTTTAAAAAAGGTTTTACCATTTGAATTAAATACTACTACATTGGATTTATCAGCATTTACATGTAAATTCCATATTGAACAGTATTCCTGCATGGCAATGAGACAGTTTTGCAACCCTTCCTTACTCTGAGATATTAGTACAATATCATCAGCATAAAGAAGAATGCTTACTCTAATACCACCAAAGACAACTGGGTAATATATGGTGTTTTTTCAGTTTTTTGTTGTATCATCTATAAAAAAGTTAAAGAGAAGAGGACTCAAAACATCACCTTGTTTAACCCTCTTTCAGATATAAATGGCTTACTTAGACCATTTGAAAATTTAATTTTACACATAGTATCAGTATACATAGAGTATATAATTTTAAATATTTCATTAGGAGTGTTATGTTTTAAGCAATTTATAAAAATAACCAACTCTCCACACTGTGTCAAAGGCTTTTCTTAGGTCAATGAAGGCTGCAAACACTTTGATTTCCATTTATAGTTATCTGTGATAGTTTTTACAGTAAAAATGTGATCAGAAGTCCTGCTTTTCTCTTTAAATCCTATTTGGTTCTTACTTATTAGAGAGTTATTATTCATAAATTTCAAAAGTCGATTTTATATAATCTTATTTAATAATTTTCCTAAGTTTGAGCTGATGGATATTCCCCTATAATTATTAGGGTCAAATCTATTACCTTTTTTATGTAATAAAACTAAATAGCTTTCATTCCAAGATTTAGGGAAGATACCATGTGAAAAGATCAATTTAAAAAGTTTATAGAGTGGTTTAGTTAATGCTGTGGTACTATTCTTAAGCATTTCATTAGAGATGAGGTCTGATGATGCACTTATACCATTTTTAAGTAATTTAATTGCTTTTATTATCTCCTCACATGTGATTTCATTGTTCGACTCACCTGAGACTGAGAAGTTAATATTTGATTTTAGGGTCTCAAATTCCTGAGTGATATTTTGTTGTTCATTACTATATGCAGTGTCAGCTTTATTTAGTTTTTTGTAAAATGATATGAATTCTTTCTTTGGAATATCAGTGTCATCAATTCGACCAGCTGATTCCCTTTCAAGTTTATTTATCATGTTCCAAAATACTTTTGGATCTTGGCACAGTTGTTAATTCAGAACAAATTTTTTTTATATGACTTTTCTTCAAATTTGCAAAGACGTCTGTATTTTGATCTAAATGAATAGAATTTTTTCCTATATTCATCTTTTCCGGGAAATTTATTTACAAGTTTTTTTCATTTTTTCTGTGTTCCTGAGATCTTTACATGACTCCGAGAACCAGTGTCTAGTTGTAGGTTTTTTTTTCAATTTTAATTTTTAATGTTGCTAGGGGGTTTAACAATTTTTTTTGGGCATTTTCTTGTAAAATTGTGGTTAAGGAATCAGTACCCAAATTAATGTCATTAAATTTAGTTGTCATAAATGTATCAAGTTTTTGTTTACTTTCAATGCTATTTATATTCTGGGAATACATTTCAACTGTTTCTTTTGTCGATATAAATTTACATGGAAGTGGTTCCAATGAATTTTGAAAGCTGCTCTTTACATGAAAATTTGTTAACAATGAACAACTAATCATACAATGGTTTGATAAAGAAGTGAAATCATGTACAGTAAAATCAGCAACAATATTGAATATATCATTAGAAACAATAATATAATACACAACACTACATCCATTATATGTAACACAAGTGTATTTCCTAATAAATTTCCAATGGTTCTACCATTTAGTATTTTTAGTCTAGATTCTTGACATGTATTCAAAAGAAGTTTACCACTTTTATTAATTGGTTTACTGTCAAAAAGCTGTGACCGTGATAGGAGGGAAGCAGGGCTTTACTCCTATTTTTATTTAAATAGAAATGCTTTACTCGTATTAATATGTCCTTAACATTATTATTATTATTGTTTAGGGGAAATTTGAAACTAGAATTACAAGATATTGATAAAATGTCGCGGGCTCCATGATGCTTCCCGTGGATGCTTCGCATCCCAGATGTGTAAAGAAATTGTTAAACCATCCTGAAACAAAATAACATTTTTCGAGATTTCCGGGGTTGGAAGATCATTAAACAAATTTTTCTTCCAAAAGACGTGTTGTTGAATGGAAGATTAATAAGGATTAAAAAATTTAGATTTCCAAACCGACATTTTTCCTGTCACCTCCTTGCAGACGATTTTTAAAAAGACCGAACCTCGATTTGGTTTTGCTATTTTAGGACAGGTACCAATCTCCAATCATGTGTTTAAGGATAACCAATCTCCAATCATTTGTTTAAGGAATACTAGAGCGAAAGCAACAACAGCCAACAACTATACTAGTCAGTCTTCCTTCGATAAAGGAATGTAATGCTGAATACATTAAATTCACATATACAAGGTACAGTGTATCTTATTTTCATGGGTCATATTCGGCTGATTTCTCTCTTATACAATGTAAAGATGTAAGGCAGCTGATTTTTCATAGGTAGTAGTAGTAGTTTTATGCATCTTTAAAATAATGTACTAGGTAAAAATGATTTTATGCAAGGATTATAGTTCTTTTTTCTCTATCACACAATACAGAGATATTCGGTGTCTTAGTTTCATGTGTAATATGTTTGATACCTCTGTTATACAATGTGTAAATTGTAAGGTAGCAGATTATTCATGTGTAATAGTTTTTGTACATCTTCAATAAAATCTTCTAGAATACAATATAGAGATATAAGGCATCTTATTTTCATTCGACCTGTTTCTAATTCCTCTTCAATGTATAGATTTAAGGTAGCTGATTTTTCATGAGTAGTAGTTTTATACATCTTTAATATAATCTACAAGGTAAAGTTGCTTTTATCAAGGAATATAGTTCTTATTCCTACATCATACGATACAGTGATCAGGAGTCGATTTCACAAAAATTTGTAAGAGTAAAATCTATCGTAAGTGTTGGAAGATCAAAGAGAAATCCATTGTGACGTCAGCACTTACGATTTTACACTTACGACTTTTGTGAAAATCGACTGAAGAGATATAAGCTATCTTATTTTCATGGTTCATATTTCTGCTTCCGCCATTATACAATGTATAGATTTAAGGTAGCTGATTTTCATGAGTAGTAGTTTTATACATCTTCAATATAATCTATAAGGTAAAGGCTATTTTTATCAATGATTATAGATCTTATTCCTCTATCAGACAATACAGAGATACAAGTTATCTTATTTAAATGGGTCATATTTCTGAGTGCCCTGTTATAGAACGCATTGATGTTAGGTAGCTGATTTTGCATGGGTATTGGTTTTCTACATCTTTAATATAATCTACAGGGTAAGGTTGCTTTTTTTCAATGATTATAGTTCTTATTCCTCCATTATTTAATATAGAGACATAAGGTACCTTATTCACATGGATTCCCCCTGTTATGCAATATGCAGATGTAAATTAGCTGATTTTTTTTATTGGTAATAGTTTTATGCATCTTTACAATAATTTACGAGGTAAAATGATATTTTTCAAGGATTATAGATCTTATTCCCCTATCACACAACACAGAAATATTAGGTGTCTTATTTTCACGGGTCATATTTCTGATTCCTTCGTTATACAATACAGATATAATGTAGCTGGTTTAATTTTTATCAATTTAATATAATCTACAGGGTAAGGTTGCTTTTATTCAAGGATTATACAATGTAGTTCTTATTCCGTCATCATACACTACAGAGATATAAGGTATCTTATTTTCATGTGTCATATTTCTGATTCTCCTGTTATGCAATGTAAAGATGTAAGGTAGTTGAATTATCATGGGTAATAGTTTTGATACATCTATAAATCTACAGGGTAAGGTTGCTTTTTTTTCAAGAATCATAGCTCATTTTCATACGATACATCTTTCTGATTTTTGTCATACATAAATATACCGGTATATTGATGTTAGGAAAAAAACAACAACGTAACAATAAAGGTGACAGTGAAGGCATTGGTGAAAGTGATACTTAAAATAGTAAGTAAAGAGAATGTAAGGCAAATCAATGGATTAAATAAATAAACTATTAAAATCACTTTCACATTTTGGGGACACTTTTGATTGAAACATTCAGATTTATAAACCCAAATAAATCGGTTGTTTACCAGAGTACTATTGTACGCCAACACCAAACATGTACATGTATTATTTATTAGGTTAATTTAATGAAATTTGTGTTTTTTATTTTATTTAAATCCCAGCCTTGTTGACCTTTTTTATTTGTGTTTTTATTAAAACTTATTTACCGGGTAACAATATAGTTGTTTTTTTGTTTCATTCCATGGGAACAATGGTGTCGTACGGAAGCCTATTAGTACCATATGTGGTATTTTTTAAACTTGTTATAACAACTTAGCTAACTTGTAATAACAACTTAGCTAACTTGTAATTACAACTTAGCTAACTTGTAATTACAATTTTGCTAACTTGTAATAACAACTTAGCTAACTTGTAATTACAACTTAGCTAACTTGTAATAACAACTTAGCTAACCTGTAATAACTACTTACCTAACTTGTAATTACAACTTAGCTAACTTGTTATAACAACTTAATAACTTGTAAATACAACTTAGCTAACTTGTAATAACAACTTAGCTAACTTGTAATTACAACTTAGCTAACTTGTAATAACAACTTAGCTAACTTGTTATAATAACTTATTATACAGCTATATAATATCGATTCAAAGTACATCATTCGTTTGTAAGTTAAGGTTCCGACTGTAGCAGTCGGAAGATAATGAGATGTGGAATAAGTGTACGCGATTCAACCTACATATATAAACGGCAATTTAAAAAATCCACAATGGAAAACAGCAAGCAGCCTTCAATGTGACGCCTTCTATTCAAGCCTTCAATAAATCAGCTTTATAAAGCCAAAAGCTTCAAAAATATTAATTTGTTTTGCCAATGTAACCTACTCCTTAGGCCTAGGTAACTGTAAGCCTCCATAAAAAACGTGATTGCAACCAAACCCATGTAAATATTCCAAATAAATGTTTACTAGTCTGATTCACGACAGGCCTACATCCCGGGCCACTTTATTTTCGGTTGTTCGATTTTGAAATGTTTTCTCTCTGTAGACTTACAAGTTGAACACCATATGTTATGGCATTCATTAAATAAGCAAACAAACAACTACTACCCCCCCCCCCCCCAAACCACACCACAAATAAAGAAAACAAATCCACAAACACCAACAACAAAAAAAAACACCACCAACAACAACAAAAAGCAAAAACAACAATGAGATATCTGCTAAGGGCAATTTTTGTGGGGGGTTTAAGTTTTACCAAAAAAAGGGGGGTAACTTCCATTATAAATTAAGTGGGTTCATATGTGCGGCCCAAAAGGTTCTACTTTTTTGAATATGCAATTTGTGAAAAAGGTGGAAATTTCATGTTGCATATATATAATAAGGTGTACTTTTCACAAAAAGGTCCTATATCAATAGCCTTTTGACAGTGACCCAAGAACTTCAGCAGACCAATGACAACTGACGGCTATCAACAAGAATACGATTAATTTTTTTTTTTCATTTTATTATTTTATTTTTCCCTTCCTCCTATCCATAAATTTGAAGAACAAGTATGTATAACTCCGTGGGTGGGGAGAAATCCAAGTATTTTAGGGTACAGGTGTGAGGCCAAGAAATATTTTACCCACCCCATTCATATATACGCCTGCTAAAAGAAAGACACATATTCATATATTTCTAATGCATTTATGTGAACTATACAAATATAAGTATCTATACATATGCAGATTCAATATTTATCCTAAAATGCTTATATATTTATGCATATATAAAAAAATAAATCTTTAATCGTATTCTTGTTGATCGCCTTCTGTTGTCATTGGTCTGCTGAAGTTCTGGTGTCACTGTCAAAAGGCTATTGATATAAGTACACCATATCATATATGCAATATCAAATTTCCACCCTTTTCACATATTGCATATTCAAAAAAGTAGACCATTTTGGGCCGTACATATGCACCTACTTAATTTATAATGGAAGTTACCCCCCTTTTTATGGTAAAACTTAAACCCCCACAAAAATTGCCCTTAGAAGATATCTCACTGTTGTTTTTGTTTTGTTGTTGTTGTTGTTGGTGGTTTTTGTGTGTTTTTTTTTGTTGGTGTTTGTGGTTTTTTTTTCTTTTTTTTTGTGGTGTGGTTTGGGGGGGGGGGTTAGTAGTTGTTTGTTTGTTTATTTAATGAATACCATAATATATAGTTAGCTAAGTTGTAATTACATGTTAGCTCAGTTGTAATTACAAGTTAGCTAAGTTGTAATTACAAGTTAGCTAAGTTGTAATTACAAGTTATTAAGTTGTTATAACAAGTTACCTAAGTTGTAATTACAAGTTAGCTAAGTTGTAATTACAAGTTAGCTAAGTTGTTATTACAAGTTAGCTAAGTTGTAATTACAAGTTAGCTAAGTTGTTATTACAAGTTAGCTAAGTTGTAATTACAAGTTATTAAGTTGTTATAACAAGTTACCTAAGTTGTAATTACAAGTTAGCTAAGTTGTAATTACAAGTTAGCTAAGTTGTTATTACAAGTTAGCTAAGTTGTAATTACAAGTTAGCTAAGTTGTTATTACAAGTTAGCTAAGTTTGTAATTACAAGTTAGCTAAGTTGTTATTACAAGTTAGCTAAATTGTATTTACAAGTTAGCTAAGTTGTTATTACAAGTTAGCTAAGTTGTAATTACAAGTTAGCTAAGTTGTTATTACAAGTTAGCTAAGTTGTAATTACAAGTTAGCTAAGTTGTTATTACAAGTTAGCGAAGTTGTAATTACAAGTTATTAAGTTGTTATAACAAGTTATTAAGTTGTTATAACAAGTTACCTAAGTTGTAATTACAAGTTAGCTAACTTGTAATTACAACTTAGCTAACTTGTAATAACAACTTAGCTAACTTGTAATTACAACTTAGCTAACTTGTAATTACAACTTAGGTAAGTTTGTAATTTTAAGTTAGCTAAGTTGTTATTACAAGTTAGCTAAATTGTATTTACAAGTTAGCTAAGTTGGTATTACAAGTTAGCTAAGTTGTAATTACAAGTTATTAAGTTGTTATAACAAGTTACCTAAGTTGTAATTACAAGTTACCTAAGTTGTAATTACAAGTTAGCTAAGTTGTTATTACAAGTTAGCTAAGTTGTAATTACAAGTTAGCTAAGTTGTTATTACAAGTTAGCTAAGTTGTAATTACAAGTTAGCTAAGTTGTTATTACAAGTTAGCTAAGTTGTAATTACAAGTTAGCTAAGTTGTTATTACAAGTTAGCTAAGTTGTAATTACAAGTTAGCTAAGTTGTTATAACAAGTTAAAAAAAAATACCACATATGGTACTAATAGGCTTCCGTAGTGTCGTTTCCCATTCACTTAAACGATATTATGACAAAAAGAAAATATACACCAAAAAGTATACATTTTGTTTCATTTTCTTTATTATTGAGTAATAAACAGCTCCTCGAAGACCACATGATACCACTGATGATAAGGAAAAGAGCTAGGCGTCACATGGATGTATTATACTATCTGCACTGATGAGACATACTCACATCTATCAATTTTAACAATGTCCTAATATTTTAAGAAAATTGATGAAAAATTTTTTTAAATTTTGTATGAAACTAAAAAATCCCACCCCTTTCCACAACAAGTGACATTACAATATTTAAAATTTTACCCCGAAAAAAGCTGCTCTTATCTAACAAAATTAACGATTTCCCAAAGATTAAAGTAAATAGATGAACACGTTTTTGAGTCTGAAAATAACCCCTAACGCCCCTTTTCATGTGATCACAGTGAAGAAAACCATAAGCATTAAGAGTTGAACGCCACTGATGAGTCTTGAATAGACGAAACGCGCGTCAAATATTTATTTTTTGAAGGCGTCGCGACAGAATATTTTTTTTCATTATTAGCATTAATTTATAAAGCAGAAATCCTTCTTCGGAATATTTTTTTTCTTACCCTCTGCTTCCAAAATAATTTTTTCATTAAAAATCATTTTCAAAATATTTTTTATGAAAAAACCAAGGGGGGCACTGCAAGTTAAATGGTCGGTCCCTTAGATATAAAGAATAAGAAATTGACATGTCTGATGACAATCCCTTGAATTCCATGCTGAAAGGGGTTATAAAGGAAATCAAATATACAATGTTCTTCATTTTGTTCAACTGTTTTGGTTTATAATTTTGACAATCCGCAATTACATTCATGCCTCTATCTTACGGCCATGACCATCTATTGTAAGAATCTGAGAAAAAGTTGACATTGATTTCGTGTTAAAAAAAACTTCAAAACCATATGTACAGCGGAGTGGCTTTTCTTTGACTTGTATCATTATTTAGCTATAGTTGGCTTTTAAATCAATCCCATTTTAAATATCACCGAAATAAATGCTTAATACTCTAACTGTTAGAGTTAGATTTCTTTTCTTTATCCAATCATAAACAGCTGAACATTTCTTTTAAATTCTTTTTTTCACAAATGTTCCATTATTTGTTTGCAAATTTGTTTGCAAATCTACAAATAAAACGGTTAGTTGAATACGCCAATTAATATATTTAAGAAATAATTCACGGAGGCTGTGGGTTATCATTGTTTTACCACGGGGTGACCATTTATGTCGTATTATTTTATGCCGAACTTTAGCGAGGGATAAAATAACGACATAAATAGTCACCCCGTTGTAAAACAATGATAAATCACAGCCTCCGTGAATTATTTCTATTCTAATAAGACAATAACTGTACATTTATAATATTTTCGTACCCATAGAAAACATCGTTTCCACCATAAATGGCTGTTCTGTCAATGTAACACACAATATATTGCAACGAATAATTATAGCGCGTGTCGCTATTTATAAGATTAATATACTTGTACTTGTACTTAATATACTCTGTACTTGTATACTAAATCAACTGTTGTGTTTTTGTTTGTCATAGTTTTAAATAATGTTTCGATCATAACACTACAATATATACAATATATATATATCATTATTTAAAACTATGACAAACAAAAAACAACAGTTGATTTAGTATACAAGTACAGAGTGTCACTACGCAGAAGCTATTCAGGAACACCTCCCATGTGTTGAATTAGTGACATAGGAAGGATGTATAGTGTATACTACATAAAACATAAAATTATCACCGTCCGTAATTGTTTTTTATTCCGTTTAAAAGTAATTTAATAACTATAAATATGCAGCATTGTTAAATAGTAAAATTGTTTGACTATATAACACCTTAAAAGGAGACATAATATTCGAACATAACCACATCCCTACTCCTTTCGATAAAAAATCAGAACGAATTGGACTAAACCTATAGTAGCATGCTAGGCACAAATTCATACTCATTTTTTATCGTTTATTGTATGACTATAAAGCGTATTACCTGTACATTAAAGAATAAAAAACAAAACAAAAAAAAAGAAAAAGGCAACATTTATTCAATCCTCGGACATCTCTAACTTGAGGAGGCATTGTAACGTCATACAATTGTTGCTTGGAAAAACGTCATAGAACAAACGTCAGTTATTATTTTTCAACAACACTCCGGCCTACAGCACTCTCTAAAGCACAAGCACTGAAAGGGTTAAAACGGTACGTTATTAAAATTGTGTGCATTCTAGTACGTTACGTTCATAACCTTTTTAATTTAAAGAAATATGAAGGCGGATTTCTCGAAATTTACTTTCTATATTTAAACACTATAAACCGCATGACTTTATGGGATGTTCGATTTTTTTTCATGACCTAACGAATTGGAACACCTTTGAAATATAGAAGTGTACTACAAACAGGTGTTTCTCTGAATTATCAGATGTTTGTTAAAGGTATATTATTATGGCCAGCCACTTAGTATATTGATAAGTCTGTTGTCCATCATTCGTGTGTCTGTCCGTCCGTCCGAAACTAGTTATTGCCTTTCTATATTTTTTTCGAGGTAGGCTTTTGATATTTGGTATGTTGGTAAATAATATCAAGGTGAAGTGTCGCATACCATGGTTGATGATCTTTGACTTCAAGGTCAGCGGGGTCCACATAGGTGTATACCATCTTATAACTTATTTTAGTACGATTAGAAGTCCAATCTTATTTGGATTGCCAGTTTTCGTACCAAAGATCCGGAGTTTTTACCGGGTACACCGACTTTCTTCCCCAATAAAAAAGAAACGCAACGATATATGACTGAAAAAAATGCAGAAAATGGCATTAAACTCCATTCAACCATTCAACGATAAAAATAGTAAATTATGGTTATTTCTAAAAATAATGAATAAGAAATTAAAAAATCAGAATGCTTTTAACAGAAATAATAAATATTGTAATATTTGTATTATTTCACAGGGGTTTTAGTAATGGAGGCAAGCAAAGATATATCCACTGAGGTAGACAAAGCCGCAGAAAAACTTTCGTCTGATTTGAAAATATCGGTAACAAAAAACAATGGCGAATCGAAAGCTTACAAAAAATATGCTTCATCCAAAAAACAACAGCATAGGTCGGATGCAGCTCTTCCAAAAAGTAAACCACCATTATGGCACCAAGAGCAGCAAAGAATTCGAGCGTTGCACAAAAAGGACACGCAAATATAACAGGTACAAATTACTTTACCAACGATGAGTTGATTCGTGGTAGAATGAATAAAGATAACAAAGGAAACAAACAGAAATATCAGAAACGTAAAGATAAAGAAATTGAAAAAAGCGAAAGGAGCATTCAAAAACCAATTAAATACATTGAGCGATGTTATGGCATGTTCAGATGTCGAGAATGTGGCATTTATTGGGAAAGTGCTTACACTTGGCGTATTGCAGGAACGTTTAGGGTTAGTATACTGATATTTACTAGAAAAAGAACGTTAGTGTCTGTGTGTTATTAAATTTTAACTCGTTATAACAACTGATCCATCTCGTTATGATTTAATTTGCTGTGTAAGCTGAAATCCGTTTGACCAATTCATATGGAGAAACGCAGTTTATACAGTATAACCAGTTGGTCACATGACGTATTCTTACGCATTTAAAATTTAAAAAGTTCCATGATGTCATTGCAGTTTTTACCTTAAAATTGTCAAGTATTATCGTGAAACTTGAATTATAAGTTAAAAATTTGTAATATTCCATAAATATCGACTTATTTCTCTCGCAAGGACTTAAAGCTTTAGTACTACACAGTACGCAGCTAAAAACACTAACGGTCGATTAAACTAAAACCAAGAACGTAAAATTCAACGGAAGTAAGTGACAGGGTGTTGTTTTATTTATAACTCAAGACTTAGTTGTTAGTTACAACGACTTAGCTATTTTGTTATAACGACTTAACTATCTCGATCTTAGTAACTAGTTATATTTAATACGGTGTGTTGTATTATACTGACTGGCTAAGCCTATCAAGTGGTTTACATAATATTCTGTGTATTTTTACAAGCAAACGTTTACTCATTCTATAAGGTCCATATAAACGCACATTGACCCCTTATAAAGTCAGATTAGAAGAATTATGTCTTGAATACTTTTTAAATTAACATTTTGACAATGAAAATCGGTAAAAGTTTATAACTAATACAATTCTTTATATGACAAACATGTATGCCACCTTTGTACGATGCGTTTTTAACATTTCAGGTTATCTA
Source organism: Limnoperna fortunei (assembly GCA_944474755.1). Taxonomy (NCBI): domain Eukaryota; kingdom Metazoa; phylum Mollusca; class Bivalvia; order Mytilida; family Modiolidae; genus Limnoperna; species Limnoperna fortunei. Next base: position 25,120,576 of record OX104116.1, read on the forward strand.
TAGACAACAGTGTAATACTTGCAGAGAGTATATATTTCCCCATAAAACACAACATCTTGAGTGCCGCAAATGTAAAAAGCCCGTACCTGATTGCGTCTGTTCCGATAGCAGGGATGACGACGACGAGGAACCCGATAAACCACACAGAGCCGATCTCTGTGAAAAATGCCAAAGTTCTATACCTTGTCGCCCAAGAAAAACACGCTAAAACATATATAGTGCCATCCTTGAGAGAAATACTATCAAAAAGTACGATCACGTAACATAGTTAGAGTCAATGTTAATTAAATCTATATAATATTCATAAACTGATTTATATTTTTCTCCTTAATGTAATAGAGTTAATTAAAACGCTGACGAGAAACGAAATTAACGTCTGTTTTACGCTTACGATATGCTTTATAGTATCAGCCGTATGTCGGAATAGGTTTTTTACTGGACTTAAGCAACCAGGAAACATGTATGACAGTGTAATCGGTCGAAACGATAAAAGAGAAAGTTGTCAATCAAAAGAAAGCTTCAGTTTTAGCCTCTTAAACAATTCAATAAACGGTGTACTTGCAGGCATTTAAGCATGAACAGATTGTTATTGTTGAATGGACCTTTGTTAATGTTGAATGGACCTCTTATCAGAACTGGAGACTGGTATTTAAAGTATGAAGTTGACTCGGTCAGGAGACTTTCTTCGTCAAAACCAGATAAAGCTGGAAATTAATTGTGATTTGTTTTGCTTGTGGTTTAACGCCATTTTAGAAATTTTTCATTTATATCGGATCTTTGCTTGGAACCAGTTTTTATTAGCAGAGGACTCCGAAGTACCCAGTGAAAACCCCGAACTTCGGTGGGAAAACTGGCAATAAGTTCGTACAATATTATTTCGAGATACATACTTCTATAAAATGCTGCATGGATTTTTTCGGTCTTAACAGCACGGGGGGGGGGGGGGGGGTGGTAACTTGGTAATTTTTAGAGTGGGGATGTGCCATTTTTGATTTGAATTTAATACCCATATTTATATAAAATTTCCAATTTTCAATACCTATATTTATATAAAATTTCCAATTTTCATGACCCATATTTATATAAAATGAACAATTTTCATAACCCATATTTATATTCAGTAAACTTAAAAGAAGGTCATATTTATATACACAAAATGATAACATAGTGAAGAAGAAAACACAATGTCATTATTAAAATTACACTTTATTATATTATAAACATGACCCATATTTATATGAGACCAGATTTTTTTTCAATTAAGATTAAAAAGCATACCCATTTTTATATAAGATTGTTGTAAAAACTATACCCATTTTTATATAAATTAAGCCTACCCATATTTTTGGCACCTATACATATACCTTTATATAGGAAGTTACCCCCCCCCCCCCCCCGTGCTTAACAGATGTTTCAATAAACATTTTTTTCACTCGAAATGACAATACCTTGAGTAACACTACAAGTGCCATGTTGATAAAACACTACATTCCCTACAAAAGCACATATTTCTTTTCTATTTTTAGTTGGGTCCGTTTTGCTCATCATTAAGGTCTTTCCCTTCCCTTTTCCAAGGGAAAGACCTTACTGTATTTCTTATGATTATTTTTTTTCTCCCTCAGATGTCAAAAAAGTGTCTTGACGAATCGCTTCGAAACTTGCCATACCTGGGCTCGACCGGAGTCACCCTGCGAAACCGATCAATTTTTAGAAACGGAGTTATATCGCCAAATACTGTTTACCCTTGTTTTCAATAAAACTCGTAAACCGTAACCGATATCAAAATTCTAAGGTGTGGAAATTGTCACCTGACTCCCGACAATGATTAATCACGGAAACGTCAAAGTTGTTTGATTTCTACAAAACTTGGTTTCCAAGTAGATATGAGGGTCCTAATTACATATCCGTGATCAATATTTTTTCAGTCCCCCATTTTCATAATGGCCGCCACTGAAATTTTGTCAATATAACTAAAAAAAAACATAAAAAATTGAAGCAGACAATACATCAGGAAAATGTTCCTCTCATTGAGATCTACATTTGATAAAAACTGTGCGACAAACCGTTTTCGAGCTATGACCCTCGACACGTTTCGGCTAATCAGTTTTTAGACTATTACTTTTAAACCGTAAGAAATAATATAGTAAACATACATTTTTTTGTTACCGTCAGAACAAAGTCGAATGGATATGGGCAGATATTTTCAAAATGGCCGACACCGTAAACAGTTTTATAGAATAACACGTAAACCGTACAAATTGAAGCGGACAATATAAGGGGAAATGTTCGTCACATCGAAATGTACAAAAAATGTTCAGGTACGAAAGCGTAAAACTTGTCGTTTTTTAGTTATTGCCCTTGATTCGTATTTTGAAAATGGATTTCTTCTCTCCTACTGCTACGAAAAAATTATGACCATGTATGACTCATATCCAGTTGAAAAATCGTGTCCAAATTAGCTTTTTGTAAAGTGATATATTTCTTGGTATCTGTTGAATTTTTGATGGTGCAAAATTCATTTCAACAAAGACGATGTCGTGATCAGAAATGCCAGGCATTGTTTCTGTACTTTTTAATGGATTTTGAAGGTTGGTAATAATAATAATATCTAAGGTATTATCTTTACTTGTGAGTTGTTCTATTTAAGAAATAATTCACGGAGGCTGTGGTTTATCATTGTTTTACCACGGGGTGACCATTTATGTCGTATTATTTTATCCCGAGCGATAGCGAGGGATAAAATAACGACATAAATGGTCATCCCGTGGTAAAACAATGATAAATCACAGCCTCCGTGAATTATTTCTATTCTAATAAGACAATTAGAGTACATTTATTATGTTTTCGTACCTATAGAAAACATCATTTCCGTCATAAACTGGCTGTTCCGTCAATGTAACACACAATATATTGCAACGGATAATTATAGCGCGTGTCGCTATTTATAAGATTTATACGTCATATGCAATAGCTTTCCGGTGGGAGTTACAGTTTTGTAATTGGAACAGCCATATAAAACACGCCCTTCTCAGCGCGTGTTGCTCATAGATAAATCATTTTTTTTACCACAGTTGTGGTCTCAAAGCCTTTAAAGCACGTCATATTAGAATATTTGTGTTAGCCCTGTATTATCTAGTATGTTTCCAAATTCGTAGTGTCTTTTTGGTGGTTTGTATTTGGTTTTGATACTTTCTTCTTCCAGTCCCAACCAGGAGGGTTAAAAAAACCCTAATTAGGATGGCTGCATTTTTTAACTGGGTTGCTCTTTGTATTGATTTTTCATACCCTTTGGGACTTTATTCATCTGATGTTTTGGGGTTATAGTACGATGAGATGTATAGAGTTTTATTGCCTTTGGTTTCTATTTTTGCCCATATAATTTCACACTCACCACCAGGATGGAGTTCTTCAACTTTATCACTGATGTAATCTTTACTTGATCCTAAGAAGTACATGATTCGGTTGAGTGGCGGCCAAAAACATAACTGCGTTATTTTTAAATAAAAACCATTATAGATTATATAGTAAACAAGTTTTTTGTGACCGATTTGTCAAGCACTTCGATTTAAGACCAAAGTTGAATGGTTATAGGCAGCCATTTTCAAAATGGCCGAAACCGCAAACAGTTTTAATAAAATAACACTTTAACCGTACAAAATTGAAGCGGACAATACATGGGAAACTGAATCGGGATCACTAACAGAATTCAAATATCATATTTTATGACCGGAAGTGATATTTTGTCCATAGCAACCGACTAAAAGTCCTTTTCAACCATACATTTTCTGACTTAAGACCACTTGCCTTGTACACCAAAAAACCATAGCAACTGACCGTAAAGTCATTAGCATCTATAAACCTAGACATAACATTAACAAAATGCAGGGAAAGACCTCACATTTGTTCTCTTAACAAATGCATTTTAATTATTTTTGTGTTTCTTGGTTTTGTCAATTATTTTAGATTTTGTTCGTGGGTTTTTCGTTTTACCTTTCAACACTGCATACATATTTTTGTTTTTGGTCTAGAGAATTTTTGCATTTCTGAGAAATAAATAGCATCTTAAGTAATTAATGCTCATTTTAAGCCATGATAAGTATCGAGAGCTAATATAGTGTATCGAAAGTGTTATTAAATCTTTTGAATATTTTTAGTTGCGCAATTTTATAGATTGAGCATGGCAACATTCAGGAGTTTTTTCAAGACTTGCAACAGCAATTAGTTTTTAAAAAATATTTTTATGGTCTTATAAAGGGGTTTCAGAAGTCTAACACCTGAATAGGATTTTAAGTAAACAGTGATCACATGACATCCGGATTACCAGAAGTAAACAAACCAGCATTACATACATCGCTGTACACCTGACTACCTTGGGCTTAACTTGCTATTAATTAACAGGCTCTTCACTTACCTGAGCCCCTAAATCGCCCAGGGGACGAAGACTCAATAATACCTTCTTCATTTAACACCCTCTGTTCACCATTTCAGTTCGAGCACAGGTAAAGAATATTCAAACAGTATGGTATTTAGATATTGCATCGTAGTCTTACCATCTCTTCTCAATGTGTTTAACATACTAAATGCACAGAAATCTACCACCCAATCGTCCATCAAGAGAGAAAATGTGTTTCCCAATATCTTACACAATGTGCAAAACGACACAGCTATATATATATATATATATATATATATATTCCTTCTATTAATTACTAATGCCTCTGACATAGAGACAAACCATGGACCACGCGCACCACGTTGGCCATGTGCATCATGCCAGAAGGCTGTCACATGGAAGCACAAAACACTCTGCTGTGACACCTGTGACGTCTGGTACCACATTGACTGCCAAGGCGTTGCCTTTCATATGTATAACTGCATGGAATCCAGCAACATCAGCTGGGAATGAATCCAATGTGGTATGCCAAATTTTTCTACAAGTCTCTTTAATGGCTCAACCATTGAAACATCAAACACACACACTTTTGCTTAGCGAAATCCGTAGGTACAATATTGATTCCGACATGATAATAAGAAATAGGGGACATAGTGGAATAGCAATGTTTTGGAATACAGACCTAGATCAAGCAAAAAAATACACCACAGAAGGATCTGAACGAATTCAAGTATTAACACTCAATTCAACAAGAAAACCATTATGTATCATCAATGTATATATGCCATCAGAAACAAAAAACTGTGATGAGCAATACAAGGACACCCTATCACAAGTGACCGAAATCATTGAGAAGTATGAAGGAGATCATGACATATTAGTATGTGGCGATATGAACGCTTCCATCCATAGAAACAAATACGCAAGAGATAAACATTTCGTTGAGTTTATTTCCAACACTCATCTTCAACTAGTAGAAAACTACCCACACAGAGACACATTCTTCCATCATAATGGATTATGGCACAGCCAAATAGACTATATCCTACACAAAAGCAATGATTCTACTTTTCAATACGAGGTGGAAACAGCGGACATGAGCCCAATCAATACGTCCGACCACACTCTTGTTTATGCAAAACTACAACTAGCTTTCGAACGAACTCAGAAAGGCCGAACAAAAATCACAAAAAGACTAAACTGGAAAAAGTGTGATAAAGCCACATATGAAGACCATATTATCAAGGAGATTCAAAGTATAGAGACTACATGCTGTGCAGAAAAGGAAACAATGAGACTCACCAAAGTCCTACATGAAGCTGGTAAAAAGAGTATAGAAAATTATAGACAGCAAACTACAATCAAAACTACTGGCAAAACCATCTGCAATAAAGAAATCAGTCAGGCATACACAAAATTAAAGATGGCATTCTACGAATACAAGAATGACAAAGAAAACAACATCAAGAAACAGAAAATGAGAAAAGCTAAAAGACTACTGCGAGGTGCACAAAGACGATCCCAAGCTTCAAAGCAAAAAAATTTTACAGAAAAAATTATGAGGGCTTCAACAAAGGATAATAAAATTTTCTACCAAATTGTTCGTAATCAACGAAAGACACCAAGAGACAACACCAGTTCTATGATTTTCAACAATACCCAACCTCAGACAAGCAATTGATACTGAAAGGATGGAAAGAGTATTTTGGCCAGCTTTATTCCAGTACGACCAAAACTCACGAAGGAACTAGAACGCCTACTGAGCTTGAATTGGTAACACAACAAAATGAGATTATACAAGAAATGGTGATCAGTAAAGAGTCTGTAGCTAGCCCTGTAACAGTGGAGGAAGTAACGAAAGCAATTAAGAAGCTCAAAACTGGCAAAAGTTCAGGACCAGATGGTCTTTCTGCAGAGCACTTTAAAAATCTACCAGATGAAGCGATTTCATATATAACAAATATCATCAACCTGATATTCAAGGAAAAGGATTTACCTAAGAACCTCAAAGAAGGAGTACTGACACCTTTTCTGAAGCCAGGGAAAGACAAACATTTACCTGCAAGTTATAGAGGAATCACAGTAACAACAACCCTTTCTACAATTATCGAAAGCATCATAAAGGACAGAATAGAACCACAGTTAGTTCAAAAACAGAGTAGACTACATGTACAAAGAGTCTTTACTCAAAACACATCATCTTTAAACGCCGCCTTTATAGTCACACAAGCTACTGAACATTTTAAAGACCACCCAAAAACATTTACAATACTGACTCTAGATGCTCAACAAGCATTTGATACAGTGAACCATGAACTCCTATTCAACAAATTATATCATGACGAAATCGATGTAAACCTATGGCTCTTACTGAGAAACATGTACAAAGATCTAACAGTAAAAGTGAAATGGAGCAACGAACACTCTAACTCTTTTGTACAAGAACAAGGTGTTTGACAAGGGGGAAAGCTGTCAACCGTACTGTACAAGAGATACAATAATAACATCATAGATGCCCTATAAAGATCTGATTTGGGAGCCTCAATCGGTACCACCAAGATAGTAGCACCAACATGTGCAGACGATATAGCACTACTCTCTACCTCCGAACACAAAACCGCTCTATTGAATATCGTGTATGAGCTAACTAAAGATGACGTGTACCTCTAACACGTACTGATGATGAAGAATTTAGTGTAAAACTAGGAGACAATATGATAAATCAGAAATCACAAAAGAAAACACTTAGGCAATTAGAAACAGTAAAAAGAAGTAAAACATCGAAGAAAGGTTGAAAACAGCAAGAAAAACCCTATATGCCACGCTAGGGCCAAGATTCCACGCAAGAAAAGGAATGTCACCAACTGTCGCACTAAAGATTCAGAAAACATATGTCCTACCAAGATGCCTTTATGGAATAGAACAAACTTCAAAAACTCAGACATCCAAAAGATAGAACAGTTGCAACGAAAGGTGTGTCGACAAATACAAGAACTGCCCAATAGAACTGCAAATACTTCAACATATGCCCTCTTAGGGGTAGAACCTATCTACATTGTTGTAGACAAACTCCTCCTTAATTTCCTATGTAGTATACTACAGAACCGGGACTCGATCGAATTTGAAATCCTGACAAGACAATTATGTATGGTATCCACCAAAAGAAACTATTTTATAAACAAAGTCATATCAACATTAGAGAAATATAAACTACCAAAGATCACAGATTTACTATGCAATACTCAATCTAAAAATGAGTGGAAGAAAACAGTGTACGAGGCAACAAACAGAGTATGTGAAAAGAGATGGAAAGAAGACAAAGAGGGAAAAAATCAATGAAATATCTAGACATTAAACAAAAGCCAATTTGGAAAAGAGTCAAGTATGGAGATACATTCCCAACAATACTTTAGAAGTGAAAAAGGGGGAGGTCAAAGAAAGATTATTGACACGAACATACACCTTACAACAAGCCCGTGCCAAATTTAGTCGTCATACCGACGACAAGTGTCAACTGTGTAAATCCTCTGTGGAAGATGCAGACCACTTTCTATACTAATATAGCGCCTTAGAAGCTGAACGCGCTAGACATATGTCCGTTCTGAAATCATACATCGACAGAACCGCCGGAAAAGACACCATGAATGCTATTCATAAACATGGACTTGTGTCACAGTTCATCCTTGACTCCTCTGCAAATTCCATCCGCTGCCATGTGAAATTTAAAGACCATATATATAGAGAGAGACATTGAGAGCATCACAAGAACTCTGTGCTATAGCCTACTCACTAAGCGTTCTCAACTACTGAATTCTTGACCCCTAATGAACTTTATCCATTTCAATATTTGTCGTAAAATATGAACAGTCCATTTTGTGATGCGCGAATTTAAATTGGTGGTGGGCAATGTACTCTTGGTGATAGCTCAATTATGGGTAGCCCAGGTGCTCCAACTTCTATGTCATCTCCAATACCCAAACAAATCCACAATAACAAAAAGCACAGGCATACAATAACATCTAACAAGAACAGAAAACCAATAAGAATCTTAAAAATCAACTTCTAATCAATAAAAAATAAAAAAAACCCAAAACTATTAGAATTAATTTATTCAGTTAAACCTGATATTATCATTGGAACAGAGACCTGACTAGATAGCATCATATGAATTCTTTCCCTCCAATAAAAAATAAAAAACCAGAACTATTAGAATTTATTCAGCTAAACCTGATATTATCATTGGAACAGAGACCTGGCTAGATAGCAATACATCATCAGATGAATTCTTTCCCTCCAATAGTTTCAATGTAGGAATGATCGCCCACCAAATAAAAATAATCAAAGCCATGGGAGTGTCCTCCTATCTATATCTAAAGAATTCATAAGCACAGAGAGTATAGAACTCTAAACAGATTGTGAAATCATATGGGCAACAATCAACATATCAGGGGCAAGGAAGCTGCTTGTAGGCTCCTTTTACAGACCACCCTCAGATGATGGCACCTCGCTGAAGCAGCTAGAAATCTCCCTCCGTAGAAGAAACAAAATATCTAAATCTCATTGTATTACTGAGTGGAGATTTTAACCTTGGAAACATAAATTGGTCCATCCCTGAAGTCATCATCGGCAAACCTAGAACAACACCAATTTCTTCTTGATGTCATGTATGATCAAAATCGCAATCAAATTGTAAATATTCCTACACGTAGAGTCAAAACCCTCCACGTAGTATTCACCAACACTCCTTCAGATATATACAAAGTCGGCACCGTTCCGACGCTTGGCCACAGTGACCACGACATCGTTTATGTTGAAAAGGATATCTGGCTACGTCGAATCAGAGAAACACCCAGAAAAATTTGCAGATATAAAAGGGCTAATTGGGACAAAATCAAACTAGATCTCGAAAACACATACAACATCTAACTAAATCTTGATCCCAATACTAATGTAAATGATCTGTGGAACATCTTCAAATCCAATCTAATAGAATCTGTTGAGAAAAACATACCTCACAAAATGCTCACTTACAGAGATTACCTTGGATTCATAACAACCTTAGAAAAATGATTAATAAGAAAAACAAAATGTATGACAAAATGAAAAAGACATTAAATACACTGAAAAGTACAAGAAATTGAAAAAGCAAGTCCAGAAAGAACAAAGAACATCATATTTGAATTACAATAAAAACATGATTCTAAACCTCTCAACAACCGAACCTGGATGTAATGCTAACACACAAGCAAAACCCAAAAACCTCTTCTCATACATAAAAGCTGTTCGAACAGACAACACTGGGGTAGCTCCACACAAAAAGGATAGGTAACTTATCTCAGACACAAAACAGAAGGCTGACATACTTAACCTTCAATTTCAATCAGTGTTTACAATTGAATCAGATGACACCATACCTGACAAAGGACCAAGCCCTCATCTTGACATCAAACTTCTCCACATTACGCTGCCGGGCATACAAAAACTGCTAAATAGTATAAACCCTCACAAAGCGAGCGGGCCAGATAAAAATTGTGGTCGCATTCTAAAAGAACTACAAGCTCAAACAGCTCTTAGCCTTACCCTAATATTCAACAAGTCACTCATAACCGGTATTATTCCATGCGACTTGAAACATGCAAATGTGGAACCTGTTTACAAAAATGGTGAAAAATACAAATCGCAAAACTATAGACCCATATCTCTAACTTGCATTAGTTGTAAGCTACTGGAACATATTATTCCAAAACATATTATCACTCACCTTGAATAAAATAACATTTTATATGACCTCAAGCATGGATTCCGTCAGTTTCGATCATGTGAAACTCAACTTATTTCTTTTGTTCAGGAACTGGCAGCCAACAACTTGAATAAGCAAACTGACCTCATAATTATGGACTTTGCCAAGGCCTTTGACAAAGTCCCACACTGCAGACTTCTCTATAAACTCCAACACTATGGCATTAGAAATGACACTTTAAACTGGGTAAAAGCTTTTCTATCTAACCGCACTGAAACAGTTGTTCTGGATGGAGAGCAATCATCAACTGCCCCAGTCACTTCAGGTGTACCTCAAGGCACAGTTCTGGGCCCGGTGCTATTCTTGGCTCATATAAATGACTTGCCAGAATACCTCACTTCCAGTAATCTCAGACTGTTCGCCGATGACAGTATCATCTACAAAACCATCTCATCGGCATCTGACTGTAAGGCCCTTGAAAACGACCTCATGCTGCAGCCGAATGGGAAAGTGACTGGTTGATGGCTTTCCATCCAGACAAATGTACAGTTCTCACAGTAACTCAGAAAAACATTCATTCACACATGACTACATACTTCATAATCACAAACTTGAACTCGTTACCTCTGCAAAATATCTAGGCATAACTCCAATTTAAAATGGTCACAGCACACTTAGTAGTAACCAACAACTAGGCTTCCCGAGAAGAAATTTAAAAATAGGGCATCTAATGGGACATTAAATGATACCCCGCCACGATATTCATCAATAGTTAAATATATTTGTATATACTAGTATACTATACTGTATATACTAAACATTCACTATATACTAGTATATAGAGACAGAAAGAAATTATTTATCTTTCTTAGACCAGAAAATTTCACTATTGTCAAATTTAAAAATTTATAAAGAGGCAACACTTCAATAATATTTTTCGGATCATCCTGAAAATTGAATTTGACCTGTATTTTATTGTACTGAACAGGTGCATCAACAAGTTATCATCTGGAAACCTTCGGGGGACGGACGGACGGACACCGAACGAAACTAAGGGTATAACATAATACCTCGCCACTTTGTGTGGCAGGGTATAAAAACGGCCCATGTAAACATAAAGCCAGGCATACCTTTCCCTAGTCAGACCAAAATTTGAATACTCATGCTGTCTGGGACCCTCAAACTGCTGATCAAATTAATAAAATTGAGATGGTCCAGACTATCAGCAAGGTATGCTTGCAACCGCTAACACAAAACCAGCAGCGTAAACAACGTGCTTACAACGTTAACCCTACAATGGCCAACACTTCAGGAACACAGACTAAAATACAGACTCGCTATGTTTTACAAAATCATCCACCAACTAGTTGCAATACCAACATCTGTCTTACTACCTACTGATCACAGAACACGCAAAAAATCATGACTTCACATTTCGGCAAATAACAGTTCTAAAAGACAGCTATAAATTCTCTTTTTTCCATACACAATCATCCAATGGAACGCACTACCTGCTAACATTGTCAATGCCACCATACCAGACGCCTTTAGAGTACAGCTGGCACCAGCTGTTCTCTAAACACTCTATTAAACCTCATACCCATTGTACATAGTTTTAATCACACGTTTGCATTTTGTAATTTTGCACTTGTTCATTTCTTTCTAATTTGCAAATATATCAATATTATACTTTAGCCCAAGCCATGCTGCGCCAACAGTTTCATTATTATCAGTTATTGATAGTGAACTGTATACCTATAGAAGAAGAAGAAGAAATTCTGTACAAGTGTTGTAGAATATTATCATAACTATTCTCTCTATGGTACCATTAATTTATTCCCTTCACAAGTTATCTCTAGGCATTGGAACATAAGGTAAAGGGTATAAACAATAAAGAAATGACATTTATGCATCATATAATTTATTTTCCTATCTCTCTTTATATATGACAACATTCTTTAATAAAAAGAATAATCAATATATAAATTATCAACTGTGTTAATACACAATTTTATAGTTATTAATACTGGGATAAATCAACCAAACAAAACTTAACAACCAATGAAAAACATATAAAGTTAGTAACCAAAATATGTTAAATCACAATGCTTTAAATGATTTTAACGCTGAATATATTATGACTTAAAGCTTTACAATTTTATTAAAAAAAATGAGTATGGCACCTTAATGAAACACTTGTAGCTTTGAGGACATTTGTACACAAAACAGACCAGTTCTGACAATACTTCTGTGCTGAAAACACCATTACTGATGATAAGGCACATACATATAAGCTTCAATTATTCAAGTTATTAAGTTATTTCAGTTAAATAATGGAGATATTTCAGTTCTTCTTTTCTTACTTTAAGAATTGATAGTATCATTGATCAAGGTAACTGTAATATATGCACAGCCTTTTACTATATATTGATGATTGTTTTTGTATGTATCCTTTCTGACTACAACCTTAAAAAAGCTAATTTTACAAGTGGATACTATAAAAGTAATCTTTACAGTCATTTGTTATTGTTATTCAATTAGAAGAATCCAAAAAGAAAGTTGCTGTATTAATACACAATCATAAAATAAAGCAGACTAAATATAGTAATGCAACCAATATATAAAACTAGTCTGTCATTAAAACATTGAAATGCTTTTTCATTGTAAATACAAATCATTTCAGATAATCTATACATTAAAATACTGCATATTTATTTCAACACTATTGTAATTATCTGGCATCTAGTATTGTGTTATTGTTTTGTCTTTAACTTAAGAATTTTTCTGTGGGATTTTCACAACAACCTGAAAAAAAGAAAACAAGTCTATGTTTTACATATTAGTTGTATTTATGTTGTATTGTTTGGTGTTTAATGCCACTTTCAGCAATTTTTCATTACAACACTGCATCCGGCTTTTTCAGGAGGATAAGAATACCCAGTGAGATCCACCAACCTTTTCCAGAAAACCTAGAAATCCTTATTAATAAGGTTACAGTAAAGCACACAATGTCTGTAGTTGGGCCTGATCTCACAACTCCTTTGTTGACACTGCTTAATCATTAGTAGATGACTTACTACCAGTATATAGACCACATGGATACTGTAAGTTCCAAGATACTGTTTATGTAGGTTAAATCAAGTTGTTACTGATTGTACTGCTAAAGTGTGTTGGAGGTTTTATGCCACTTTCATAAATTTTACATGTATATGATGGCATTCAGGTTTTATTAGGGAGGCATCTATAGTATTCAGTAAAAACCCTTAACCTTCAAGGGGAATACTGGCAATCCTTTGATTTGAGCATCTCTTGCCCAAAATCGCAACCCTAGCTAGTAGTGACAGGCAGGTAATCAATATTAGATGGCCGACTACCTAGACCACTTCGACAATGAGAATCATGTTTTAGTTTGCTAATTATTGCACAGCAAAGTGAGTGAACAAATAAAGTTCTTAATTTGACAATACCTATAAGCAAAGCCTGTGTAGTTCTGTTGGGTATGCAGTTAACAATGCATATATGAAGAAACCAATTGTTGAAATAAAATTTCACTATTAAACAACTTTATAATTCTACAGTGAAAAAATATTTCCAATGATACTCTCTGCATAGCAGATAACACTACAAATCTGAAAGTTTAAGACTAAAAAAACCATCCTTTTAATTTGCCTTCTACAGATCCATTGCAGTTTAAAAAAACTTTTATACTTACATTCTTCACTTCAAGGTAGTTATTTAGTCCATACTCTCCCCTAAAAAGAGAATACAAAAAATGTTAGGGTATTCTATCAAAAAGCAGAAATCTATTTTATATGCTTTTAAACTGTCAATATCATATTCAAACAACACAATAAGCTCGATCTAATCTAACCTTCATCTCCCCAATGTTTTATGCAAATAAATAATATATTGATAACAGATCTCAATGACACTGTGAAATTATGTATACAGAAAAAATAAGTTGTTATGAAATGAATTAGATTAAAATAGATGGTTGTCACTTGATCATACTGGTTTTAAATTTATTTTTCTCTGTGTCAAAAAAGCCTTCTGGTATTTGCATTCAACAACAAAAAAGTAACACAGGAATAAAAAGATACATCTGAGGTAAGTAACTGAAAAATGAAACAAAATCAACAATTAAAATGATTTTCTATATTTAGTGGTCAGTGTGTTGGAGGTTTGTGCTATTAACTATAGTCAAGAACTTCCACAGTTCATATATAATGTTTAGATCTAGATGTAATGATTTTACGGAATATTAACAGTTTATGGTAGATGATTGGAAGAACAGAAAGAGAGGGCAATCATGAACTATAGTCATCTCCCAACTGTAGACAATTAAGATATTTTAAAGTTTTCACAACTTAATGTCAGCCCTAGCATAAAGAAGAACAGAAAGAGAAGGCAATCATAAACTATAGTCGTCTCCCAACTGTAGACAATTAAGATATTTTAAAGTTTTCACAACTTAATGTCAGCCCTAGCATAAAGAAGAACAGAAAGAGAGGGCAATCATTAACTATAGTCGTCTCCCAACTGTAGACAATTAAGATATTTTAAAGTTTTCACAACTTAATGTCAGCCCTAGCAAAAAGAAGAACAGAAAGAGAAGGCAATCATGAACTATAGTCGTCTCCCAACTGTAGACAATTAAGATATTTTAAAGTTTTCACAACTTAATGTCAGGCCTAGCATAAAGAAGAACAGAAAGAGAGGGCAATCATTAACTATAGTCATCTCCCAACTGTAGACAATTAAGATATTTTAAAGTTTTCACAACTTAATGTCAGCCCTAGCATAAAGAAGAACAGAAAGAGAGGGCAATCATTAACTATAGTCGTCTCCCAACTGAAGACAATTAAGATATTTTAAAGTTTTCACAACTTAATGTCAGCCCTAGCATAAAGAAGAACAGAAAGAGAGGGCAATCATTAACTATAGTCGTCTCCCAACTGTAGACAATTAAGATATTTTAAAGTTTTCACAACTTAATGTCAGCCCTAGCATAAAGAAGAACAGAAAGAGAGGGCAATCATTAACTATAGTCGTCTCCCAACTGTAGACAATTAAGATATTTTAAAGTTTTCACAACTTAATGTCAGCCCTAGCAAAAAGAAGAACAGAAAGAGAGGGCAATCATTAACTATAGTCGTCTCCCAACTGTAGACAATTAAGATATTTTAAAGTTTTCACAACTTAATGTCAGCCCTAGCATAAAGAAGAACAGAAAGAGAAGGCAATCATGAACTATAGTCGTCTCCCAACTGTAGACAATTAAGATATTTTAAAGTTTTCACAACTTAATGTCAGGCCTAGCATAAAGAAGAACAGAAAGAGAGGGCAATCATTAACTATAGTCATCTCCCAACTGTAGACAATTAAGATATTTTAAAGTTTTCACAACTTAATGTCAGCCCTAGCATAAAGAAGAACAGAAAGAGAGGGCAATCATTAACTATAGTCGTCTCCCAACTGTAGACAATTAAGATATTTTAAAGTTTTCACAACTTAATGTCAGCCCTAGCAAAAAGAAGAACAGAAAGAGAGGGCAATCATTAACTATAGTCGTCTCCCAACTGTAGACAATTAAGATATTTTAAAGTTTTCACAACTTAATGTCAGCCCTAGCATAAAGAAGAACAGAAAGAGAGGGCAATCATTAACTATAGTCGTCTCCCAACTGTAGACAATTAAGATATTTTAAAGTTTTCACAACTTAATGTCAGCCCTAGCATAAAGAAGAACAGAAAGAGAGGGCAATCATTAACTATAGTCGTCTCCCAACTGTAGACAATTAAGATATTTTAAAGTTTTCACAACTTAATGTCAGGCCTAGCACAAAGAAGAACAGAAAGAGAAGGCAATCATGAACTATAGTCGTCTCCCAACTGAAGACAATTAAGATATTTTAAAGTTTTCACAACTTAATGTCAGCCCTAGCATAAAGAAGAACAGAAAGAGAGGGCAATCATGAACTATAGTCGTCTCCCAACTGAAGACAATCAAGATATTTTAAAGTTTTCACAACTTAATGTCAGCCCTAGCATAAAGAAGAACAGAAAGAGAAGGCAATCATTAACTATAGTTGTCTCCCAACTGTAGACAATTAAGATATTTTAAAGTTTTCACAACTTAATGTCAGCCCTAGCATAAAGAAGAACAGAAAGAGAGGGCAATCATTAACTATAGTTGTCTCCCAACTGTAGACAATTAAGATATTTTAAAGTTTTCACAACTTAATGTCAGCCCTAGCATAAAGAAGAACAGAAAGAGAGGGCAATCATGAACTATAGTCGTCTCCCAACTGAAGACAATTAAGATATTTTAAAGTTTTCACAACTTAATGTCAGCCCTAGCATAAAGAAGAACAGAAAGAGAGGGCAATCATGAACTATAGTCGTCTCCCAACTGAAGACAATCAAGATATTTTAAAGTTTTCACAACTTAATGTCAGCCCTAGCATAAAGAAGAACAGAAAGAGAAGGCAATCATTAACTATAGTTGTCTCCCAACTGTAGACAATTAAGATATTTTAAAGTTTTCACAACTTAATGTCAGCCCTAGCATAAAGAAGAACAGAAAGAGAGGGCAATCATTAACTATAGTTGTCTCCCAACTGTAGACAATTAAGATATTTTAAAGTTTTCACAACTTAATGTCAGCCCTAGCATAAAGAAGAACAGAAAGAGAGGGCAATCATGAACTATAGTCGTCTCCCAACTGAAGACAATTAAGATATTTTAAAGTTTTCACAACTAAATGTCAGCCCTAGCATAAAGAAGAACAGAAAGAGAGGGCAATCATGAACTATAGTCGTCTCCCAACTGAAGACAATTAAGATATTTTAAAGTTTTCACAACTAAATGTCAGCCCTAGCATAAAGAAGAACAGAAAGAGAGGGCAATCATTAACTATAGTCGTCTCCCAACTGAAGACAATTAAGATATTTTAAAGTTTTCACAACTTAATGTCAGCCCTAGCATAAAGAAGAACAGAAAGAGAAGGCAATCATGAACTATAGTCGTCTCCCAACTGAAGACAATTAAGATATTTTAAAGTTTTCACAACTTAATGTCAGCCCTAGCATAAAGAAGAACAGAAAGAGAGGGCAATCATTAACTATAGTTGTCTCCCAACTGTAGACAATTAAGATATTTTAAAGTTTTCACAACTTAATGTCAGCCCTAGCATAAAGAAGAACAGAAAGAGAAGGCAATCATTAACTATAGTCGTCTCCCAACTGAAGACAATTAAGATATTTTAAAGTTTTCACAACTTAATGTCAGCCCTAGCATAAAGAAGAACAGAAAGAGAGGGCAATCATTAACTATAGTCGTCTCCCAACTGTAGACAATTAAGATATTTTAAAGTTTTCACAACTTAATGTCAGCCCTAGCATAAAGAAGAACAGAAAGAGAGGGCAATCATTAACTATAGTCGTCTCCCAACTGTAGACAATTAAGATATTTTAAAGTTTTCACAACTTAATGTCAGCCCTAGCATAAAGAAGAACAGAAAGAGAGGGCAATCATTAACTATAGTCGTCTCCCAACTGTAGACAATAAAGATATTTTAAAGTTTTCACAACTTAATGTCAGCCCTAGCATAAAGAAGAACAGAAAGAGAGGGCAATCATTAACTATAGTCGTCTCCCAACTGTAGACAATTAAGATATTTTAAAGTTTTCACAACTTAATGTCAGCCCTAGCATAAAGAAGAACAGAAAGAGAGGGCAATCATTAACTATAGTCATCTCCCAACTGTAGACAATTAAGATATTTTAAAGTTTTCACAACTTAATGTCAGCCCTAGCATAAAGAAGAACAGAAAGAGAGGGCAATCATTAACTATAGTCATCTCCCAACTGTAGACAATTAAGATATTTTAAAGTTTTCACAACTTAATGTCAGCCCTAGCATAAAGAAGAACAGAAAGAGAGGGCAATCATTAACTATAGTTGTCTCCCAACTGTAGACAATTAAGATATTTTAAAGTTTTCACAACTTAATGTCAGCCCTAGCATAAAGAAGAACAGAAAGAGAGGGCAATCATTAACTATAGTCGTCTCCCAACTGTAGACAATTAAGATATTTTAAAGTTTTCACAACTTAATGTCAGCCCTAGCATAAAGAAGAACAGAAAGAGAGGGCAATCATGAACTATAGTCGTCTCCCAACTGTAGACAATTAAGATATTTTAAAGTTTTCACAACTTAATGTCAGCCCTAGCATAAAGAAGAACAGAAAGAGAGGGCAATCATTAACTATAGTCGTCTCCCAACTGTAGACAATAAAGATATTTTAAAGTTTTCACAACTTAATGTCAGGCCTAGCATAAAGAAGAACAGAAAGAGAGGGCAATCATTAACTATAGTCGTCTCCCAACTGTAGACAATTAAGATATTTTAAAGTTTTCACAACTTAATGTCAGGCCTAGCATAAAGAAGAACAGAAAGAGAGGGCAATCATTAACTATAGTCGTCTCCCAACTGTAGACAATAAAGATATTTTAAAGTTTTCACAACTTAATGTCAGGCCTAGCATAAAGAAGAACAGAAAGAGAGGGCAATCATTAACTATAGTCGTCTCCCAACTGTAGACAATAAAGATATTTTAAAGTTTTCACAACTTAATGTCAGGCCTAGCATAAAGAAGAACAGAAAGAGAGGGCAATCATTAACTATAGTCGCCTCCCAACTGTAGACAATTAAGATATTTTAAAGTTTTCACAACTTAATGTCAGCCCTAGCATAAAGAAGAACAGAAAGAGAGGGCAATCATTAACTATAGTCGTCTCCCAACTGTAGACAATTAAGATATTTTAAAGTTTTCACAACTTAATGTCAGCCCTAGCATAAAGAAGAACAGAAAGAGAGGGCAATCATTAACTATAGTCGTCTCCCAACTGTAGACAATTAAGATATTTTAAAGTTTTCACAACTTAATGTCAGCCCTAGCATAAAGAAGAACAGAAAGAGAGGGCAATCATTAACTATAGTTGTCTCCCAACTGTAGACAATTAAGATATTTTAAAGTTTTCACAACTTTATGTCAGCCCTAGCATAAAGAAGAACAGAAAGAGAGGGCAATCATTAACTATAGTCGTCTCCCAACTGTAGACAATAAAGATATTTTAAAGTTTTCACAACTTGATGTCAGGCCTAGCATAAAGAAGAACAGAAAGAGAGGGCAATCATTAACTATAGTCGTCTCCCAACTGTAGACAATTAAGATATTTTAAAGTTTTCACAACTTAATGTCAGCCCTAGCATAAAGAAGAACAGAAAGAGAGGGCAATCATTAACTATAGTCGTCTCCCAACTGTAGACAATTAAGATATTTTAAAGTTTTCACAACTTAATGTCAGCCCTAGCATAAAGAAGAACAGAAAGAGAGGGCAATCATTAACTATAGTCATCTCCCAACTGTAGACAATTAAGATATTTTAAAGTTTTCACAACTTAATGTCAGCCCTAGCATAAAGAAGAACAGAAAGAGAGGGCAATCATTAACTATAGTCGTCTCCCAACTGTAGACAATTAAGATATTTTAAAGTTTTCACAACTTAATGTCAGCCCTAGCATAAAGAAGAACAGAAAGAGAGGGCAATCATTAACTATAGTCATCTCCCAACTGTAGACAATTAAGATATTTTAAAGTTTTCACAACTTAATGTCAGCCCTAGCATAAAGAAGAACAGAAAGAGAAGGCAATCATGAACTATAGTCGTCTCCCAACTGTAGACAATTAAGATATTTTAAAGTTTTCACAACTTAATGTCAGGCCTAGCATAAAGAAGAACAGAAAGAGAGGGCAATCATAAACTATAGTCGTCTCCCAACTGTAGACAATTAAGATATTTTAAAGTTTTCACAACTTAATGTCAGGCCTAGCATAAAGAAGAACAGAAAGAGAGGGCAATCATTAACTATAGTCGTCTCCCAACTGTAGACAATTAAGATATTTTAAAGTTTTCACAACTTAATGTCAGCCCTAGCATAAAGAAGAACAGAAAGAGAGGGCAATCATTAACTATAGTCGTCTCCCAACTGTAGACAATTAAGATATTTTAAAGTTTTCACAACTTAATGTCAGCCCTAGCATAAAGAAGAACAGAAAGAGAGGGCAATCATTAACTATAGTTGTCTCCCAACTGTAGACAATTAAGATATTTTAAAGTTTTCACAAATTAATGTCAGCCCTAGCATAAACAGTTTTATGTCCATTAGACATCACATCCCTAAGAAAACGAGCAGACAAGATTGAATGGAAAGAAAAGAGAAAAAAGAAGAAGAAACAACAAGAAACTTGACAAAAACAATGTCTCCTAAAATTTAGTTTGGGAGACATCATAAAAGTGTATTACATGAAAATAATACAAGACACTACATGACAATACAAATCATGCTGTCACACATTATACTTGAAGCATGAATATATTTCATGGTTTAAACATATGTCTGCAAGGCTTGTGGATGTTGTTTTCATCCCTAAACCCCTGGGTAGCAGCTATTGCAGACTTGATTCCCAATCAACACTAGTGTCATCTTAAGTTCATGGAATATATGTAGTAAAGCAAGACAAATTGTATACTAAGAATTTAGACTAAATTTGGTTTAAGTTGACTTGGCAGTTCTGAAGAGATTTGAAAAGGTTAAGCATGATGATAATTAACATCATGCTGTTGATGCCAATAACCAACATGGGCCTCAAGTTTTGGTCTCTGTTTCACAAAAAGTTGTAAGGCTTACAACCGGTTTTAAATCTGGTACAAATACAGCACAGCTAACAACTGTACATTAGTTGGTACGACTTTGTAAAATGGGTTCCATTAGAGTTAAACATCAAATTTAATCCAGGGAGGTGTTGGCTTCCAACAAATCAATCCCTTTAAAATTCTACTAATTTAAGTATGATCTGCAATAAATTAACTAAAATATTAACTTACAGTTCTCTACCAAGCCCAGACATTTTAAATCCTCCAAATGGACTTTGTGAATTAACTACATTGTAACAATTTATCCTGAAATACAATAAAACATACAAGAAAACTACAATGATTATCACAATTGTCCACTTGTGTGTACTAAAAATTTAACCCATCAAATCTGTGCTTTTAAAGGATTTCCCCTCGCAAGCAATGTTACAATAAACAGTTCATTATTCTCTTCAGTAAATGATTGTTTTAGGTTTTTTTAACATCATACAATAAAGATATGTACAGCTTAAGGTGTCAATGTCATGAATGCTTGAGGGCCTTTTTTCAGTGATCTCTGACATTCATGCAATTACAATATTAAAAAAATCAAAGAATGTGTCCATGGGACACAGATGCCCCCGCTAAATGAAGTCCCAAACAGGAAATAGTTGTCAGACAGTTCTGAAAGTTGCTTAGGACGTACAACTTGTGATACTGAACCACCCTGCCAAATATCAAATTGTTCTCATGTACGGTTTCTGAGAAAAGCTTGATGGAAATTTGTACATACGGATGGACATATTTAGGTACAAATGAAGTTCCAAACAGGAAGTAGTTGTCCGACAGGTCTGAAAATCGGTTAGGACGTACAACTTGTAATATTGAACCACCCTTCCAAATTTCAAATTGTTCTCATGTATGGTTTCTGAGAAAAGCCTGACGGAAATTCGTTGGGACGTACGGACAGACAGACAGACTGACGGACGAACGGACATGAGTAAAACTTAATGCCCCCCGACATGTCGTTGTGGGGCATAAAAATTAATAAAGATCAGTCAATGATACTGACCATACTGTTCCTGCTAAGACACCTTGAGCAAACATCAGAGCTTTGTCAATATCCTTTGTAAACACAGCAGCACCAAGCCCATATGTTGTATTGTTAGCTCTCTCCAATACTTCATCCATAGTTTTAAATTTGAAAATCTGTTGCACAGGACCAAAAATCTGAAAGAAACGATTAATATAGTAGCTTTTTGGAAATTGTGATGATTTTATTTTATTGTAATAGTATTAATGTTGTAATGTATGAATATTAATTGCTTTGATTGAATAAAAACACCTAAATTACATCATCTCAGATAATTTATAAATCAATATTTCGTCTGAGTGGACTACTTTAGGTATCCAATGTAAACAAAGAGGGTGTCCTCCTATTGTATCATAAGGGAGAGGGAACGATGTTTTGTCTGTCGTGATAATTTCTAATTTAATTGATTAAAATTTCAAAATATAAAATGAACAAAAAATATCGTTTTATTTTATTTTTTTTTAATTAATATCTATAGAACATCAATTCCTTTGGTATTATGTTTTGCATAATCCTACGTTTTCCGGTCCTGGTACATTTTGAGTTCTGGATGGGTTTTGGTTGGTCCTGGTACATTTTGAGTTCTGGATGGGTTTTGGTTAACTGTTGTTGCAGCTTTTAAAATCGCAATGATTATTTCAGAGAGTTATAAGAATTAAACACTGTACTTTAGGAAATTATCAATGTGTAAACTCCAGTGACCCCTCACAAACTTGACATAAATGTCTTTCTGACTTGTTTAGTTTGTGAGTGAGTCGACGGAGTTTACAGATTGATTTCCTAAAACCCAGTGTTTAATCCTTAGGTAATCCTATTCACTGTCAAAAGTTTTGGCATAAAATCAAATCCAAAAACTTGAAGAAATCACCAGTGCTTTCCACAGAACAACTAAGGTTTGAATAATGCAATTTGCAACAGAAGAAAATACTGTTAAGTTTACACATACACATTTTGATTGCCACAGAAAACAACAGAATCCAAGAAACAACTATGCGAAGAAAATTGTGACAGACAACAGAATACATGTATATCTACAACTAACGAGTGTGACAGACAACAGAATATATCTAAAACTAGTGAGTGTGACAGACAACAGAATATATCTACAACTAACGAGTGTGACAGACAACAGAATATATCTCCTACTAACGAGTGTGACAGGTAACAGAATATATCTACAACTAACAAGAGTGACAGACAACAGAATATATCTACAACTAACGAGTGTGACAGACAACAGAATATATCTACAACTAACGAGTGTGACAGACAACAGAATATATCTACAACTAACGAGGGTGACAAACAACAGAATATATCTCCTACTAACGAGTGTGACAGACAACAGAATATATCTACAAGTAACAAGAGTGACAGACAACAGAATATATCTCCTACTAACGAGTGTGACAGACAACAGAATATATCTACAACTAACGAGTGTGACAGACAACAGAATACATCTACAACTAACGAGTGTGACAGACAACAGAATATATCTACAACTAACGAGGGTGACAAACAACAGAATATATCTCCTACTAACGAGTGTGACAGTCAACAGAATATATCTACAACTAACAAGAGTGACAGACAACAGAATATATCTCCTACTAACGAGTGTGACAGACAACAGAATATATCTACAACTAACGAGTGTGACAGACAACAGAATATATCTACAACTAATGAGTGTGACAGACAACAGAATATATCTACAACTAACTAGGGTGACAGACAACAGAATATATCTTCTACTAACGAGTGTGACAGACAACAGAATATATCTACAACAAACAAGTGTGACAGACAACAGAATATATCTACAACTAACGAGGGTGACAGACAACAGAATATATCTCCTACTAACGAGTGTGACAGACAACAGAATATATCTACAACTAACAAGAGTGACAGACAACAGAATATATCTCCTACTAACGAGTGTGACAGACAACAGAATATATCTACAACTAACGAGTGTGACAGACAACAGAATATATCTACAACTAACGAGTGTGACAGACAACAGAATATATCTACAACTAACGAGTGTGACAGACAACAGAATATATCTACAACTAACAAGAGTGACAGACAACATAATATATCTCCTACTAACGAGTGTGACAGACAACAGAATATATCTACAACTAACAAGTGTGACAGACAACAGAATATATCTACAACTAACGAGTGTGACAGACAACAGAATATATCTACAACTAACGAGTGTGACAGACAACAGAATATATCTACAACTAGCGAGTGTAACAGACAACAGAATATATCTACAACTAACGAGTGTGACAGACAACAGAATATATCTACAACTAGCGAGCGTGACAGACAACAGAATATATCTACAACTAACGAGTGTGACAGACAACAGAATATATCTCCTACTAATGAGTGTGACAGACAACAGAATATATCTACAACTAACGAGTGTGACAGACAACAGAATATATCTACAACTAACGAGTGTGACAGACAACAGAATATATCTACAACTAACGAGTGTGACAGACAACAGAATATATCTACAACTAACGAGTGTGACAGACAACAGAATATATCTACAACTAGCGAGTGTGACAGACAACAGAATATATCTCCTTCTAACGAGTGTGACAGACAACAGAATATATCTACAACTAACAAGTGTGACAGACAACAGAATATATCTACAACTTATGAGTGTGACAGACAACAGAATATATCTACAACTAACGAGTGTGACAGACAACAGA
This sequence comes from Limnoperna fortunei, assembly GCA_944474755.1. Classification (NCBI taxonomy): domain Eukaryota; kingdom Metazoa; phylum Mollusca; class Bivalvia; order Mytilida; family Modiolidae; genus Limnoperna; species Limnoperna fortunei. Next base: position 25,145,253 of record OX104116.1, read on the forward strand.
ATATATCTACAACTAGCAAGTGTGACAGACAACAGAATATATCTACAACTAGCGAGTGTAACAGACAACAGAATATATCTCCTACTAACGAGTGTGACAGACAACAGAATATATCTACAACTAACGAGTGTGACAGACAACAGAATATATCTCCTACTAACGAGTGTGACAGACAACAGAATATATCTACAACTAACGAGTGTGACAGACAACAGAATATATCTCCTACTAACAAGTGTGACAGACAACAGAATATATCTACAACTAGCGAGTGTAACAGACAACAGAATATATCTACAACTAGCGAGTGTAACAGACAACAGAATATATCTACAACTAACAAGTGTGACAGACAACAGAATATATCTCCTACTAACAAGTGTGACAGACAACAGAATATATCTACAACTAACGAGTGTGACAGACAACAGAATATATCTACAACTAACGAGTGTGACAGACAACAGAATATATCTACAACTAGCGAGTGTAACAGACAACAGAATATATCTACAACTAACGAGTGTGACAGACAACAGAATATATCTACAACTAACAAGAGTGACAGACAACAGAATATATCTACAACTAACGAGTGTGACAGACAACAGAATATATCTACAACTAACGAGTGTGACAGACAACAGAATATATCTACAACTAGCGAGTGTAACAGACAACAGAATATATCTACAACTAACGAGTGTGACAGACAACAGAATATATCTACAACTAACGAGACATGATACAGCTAATATCTACAACAAACACGAGTTGTACATTCTAACATGAAGTGTATTACCTCCTCTTTTGCAATCTTCATATGATCTTGTACGTCAGAGAAGACGGTTGGTTGGATGAAGTAGCCTTTGTCTGATGCTTTGGATCCTCCACAGTTTAATGTTGCTCCTTCTGATTTTCCCGAATCTATTAAACTCAAGATCTTATTAAATTGTTCTTCATCGACCTGTGAAAGAATTTCAACAGTTAGTTTCTTTATACAGTGTTGCTGTCAAATATTGTTGATCCATTTGATGAGATGTGGACATACCAGTACACATTTTAAGCAGAAATATTTTATTTTCTTGTGTTGTCGTGTTCTGAACAATTTATGTACACAAATCTAAAATATTACCTTCTTTAAATTGAGATTTTAATGAGGATTGCTTAAAATATAATTACGAAATAATTCATGAGTTGTAATCATTTACACATGGGCTGGGCTTTTATATTCGATTATTTTTTACCAAATGATACATGTATTGAGGTAGAAAATATAAATTTAAAGGCCCAGCCCATGTGTAAATGAGTACAACATTATACCCAGTACCAGTAAACGGAAAGAAAGTAACAGGAAAAAAAGTCACAGTTTTGATAGGAAAAAAAGTCACAGGAAAAAAAGTCACAAGAAAAAAAGTCACAGGAAAAAAAGTCACAATTAATATGTTGGTCTTGGTCACATATGTTGTCATAATAGGAAAATATTTTTATGTTTATGATAATTATAGTCATATTTTTATGTAAAAAAACTTTACAATTATAATGTGACAAAATCCTGTGTTTGTTTTTCTTTTAGGGGCCCTATAGGCCAAGATATTCTAGCCACTATTTTCATGAAGAAAAAAATTTTGGTAAAAAAATCCATTCAAGTTTGCAATGTACAGTGGACAAAATACACTTTAACAAAACAATTATTGAATATTTCACCCTAATGTGCCCTAAATATGTCTTATTAATTACTTTCATTTTTAAAAAACTTCCAATTTCAGCCGTTGTTATTGTGACATCGTCAAACATCTTGTGCAGTTACATTGCATTGCTTGTGTGCGAAGTGCTGGTAATATATGGTTTTAAGTTATGAGGACATCAATGTTGATAATACAAGTATACAATCAAAATTGATAATTTGATAATAATTTTAAAATACTATATTTTCATGGAACTAAATATTGAAAAAGTCTATACAATTTAATATTGCGAGTCCCTTTCCATTACATTTTATGGAAGTTTTTTACGGGAATGAAGAAAAATTTTATCCATCACACATGTGTCAGAATTTTATAACAGCCCATTAGGCTCATTTTGGTAGACTAAATAATAAATTTTTCCACCTAAAAATGCCTAACAAGGTGAAACTTACAAGTAGTAACGCGCATAGTATCGCGTAATAATGCGAAACTTACGCATTATTACGTGAAAAATTCTGTATATAAGATGTAGCGCAGAACCATATCTTAAAAGTTAAATAGGTATCTGAGTTTTTGTTTTATAAAAATAAAGTATGAAACCGAAAAACTTATACAGCTTTATGTTGAGCTTGGACTTGAGCATACTGAGATTTTAAGTTTTCTAGCAATTTTGCATAGAATCATAATAAGCAATTCAACACTAAAAAGGACATTGAAAAAATAACAATTGACAAGAAAAAAGGGTAATAAACATTCATTATTTAGTATTTTTTCGCGTTATTATGCTATATGTTTCGCGTTACTATGCGATAGTTTCTCGTTATTAATCGATATTTTACGCGTTATTACACGAAAGTTGAAACGTTAATACGCCAAAGTTTCGTGTTATTATGTGCACGTTTCACATTATAACACGACTTTTTCTGTTATAACATGAAAGTTACGCATTATTACGCAACATAAATTTTTTTTCAGTCTACCCAAATGATCCTTATTGGCTTTCGAAGAATTTACATATGTCACAAAATAGTAAAAAAAATCATAACTGTTTATTACATTTAAATTTCTGAATATATTTTTCACAAATGTAATGAAAATTGCTAATAAATATTTAAATTTCATTATTCAGTGTAAAACAGTGTAAAATCAGGAGTCATTAATTGCTCGCCTTGACAACAAACCAAAAATCAAGGAAAACATTTTGAGCTCATGGTTATATAGATTTGGCATCCATCCAAGATTTGCTCCAACTGTATTTAATTTATTGGTAAATTTGTCAAAGTAGGCCAACATTTCCATATATTTTAAAAGACCAATAAAAATAGTAAATCATTTTCATGAGCATGTACTTGCAGACACGTCAAATTTTATGCATCGTTGGTAGACAGTTGAATGAAACAAGTGCTCACAAAGCGATACCCCCGCTTCGCTTTCAAGTCCAATTTAGGAGGAGTTGCACTTGCAAGGTATGTGGACGGAGGGACGTACAGACGGATGGACGGACAGATGGATGGACGGACAGACAGACAGACAGACAGGGTGATTCCTATATACCCCCAAACAAGTTTGCTGGGGGTATAAAAAAAATGACCTGATTTTAATTATAGTGTTAACATTTTAGGCATATTCTATTGTGCATCATTTTAATTTAAAAGCAATGTAGCTATTTTTAATCCCATTAAAATTGCTGGTATATATTTACATACACACTTTTATAATGATTTATTCCTACATAACAAATAAATAATGTGTCACAAATAAACATTCTATTTAATCAACACTTACTGATTATGAACACAAAGGCAGGATTAACCACATGATTTAAAAATAAGTTTATTATTAAATTATCAGAATTTATAGCAAAAACAAATTCTGACATCACAAACACAACATACCTGTGGACCTTGTACTGTTTCCTTTTCATAAGGATCACCAACCTTCCTTGTAGCAGCCCTCTCAACAGTTTTCTTAACAAATGCATCATAGATTGATTCATGTACAAAGGTCCTACTGCCAGCAACACAACACTGTCCTGCATTTGTCATCACAGCCTCCTGTGCAGCAGCAACAGCGGTGTCCACTGAAATTACACATAAATATCAGTGTCTGGTAAACGGAATTGTTACCTTCTGGTATTTAAGAATTAATGGAAGGTGCTTAGAATTTAGTAATTTATTTTAAACCAGTGGCCCTGGAAGCAATAATACCAAGTTACTAAAATTATTTTATAAAAAATAGTTTGAAATACAACTGACATCAATGATAGTAGACATACTGTTTTGGTAGTAATAAACATATATATTATGGTTAAGTGTAATGTTTGCATCCCGTAAATAACAAGACAACATTCAAAAAAAGAAAAAAAAAGAAAAAGTTATTAAATGCCAAAAATTAGTATTAAGTCAATAGACAATTTTATCATATAGACTTATTTTTAGACCTTATCTTGTTGAACCTTTTTGCTGATTCTCTTTTGGATGGATAGAGAAAAACTGCAAAATGATAAAAGTAATTTACTCATGATAAATCCTATAGAATCCATAAACCACTTCAGCCATGATCATTTTTTCTATTTATCATTTAACTTTATCTCTTAAGGTCCTTAGGGAACATGGTCCAGGTGAGCTAACTTATTGTTTTAGCTCATACGTTCTGGGACCTCAGTGGCCATGTGGTTAAAGGGAAGCTTCGCTAAAAACTTTGTCTTATAGTACAACCTTCTGTTATTGACAGTTTCACATTATTATCATACTGCAACTTTAAGGTACTTGGATGTCAAGGGATCGCTAGTATCGCCATCTTTCATTTTTTAGTGAAGTTTCCCTTTAAGTTAGTTCATCTACTATTGATCATGTGGTCTGCCAGCACTGAGATTGCGGGTTTAAGTCTCTCTGCGGTCACGGTGTACTTGACTACAGTCTTAACTGACAAAGATTGCCAGTTTTCCTACTGAAGGTAAGGTTTTTCTGAGTACTCTAGCTTCCTCGCCCAATAAACACTGGAGGCTGTAATATAGCTGAAAAGTTGCTCAAAGTGGCATTAAACAGCATTCAAACAAACACAAGTTTAAGTCAAAACCATTGAAAGATACAAACAACAATATCGTACTTAATACAATTAATTGTTGTTTCTGCAGTGGATGACTGGAAATGCATAGCTAAACTCTGCATGAATTAAACCTTTGGCCATTCAGCAAGCAATAAAGGTCACACAAAGTATTAAAAAAAGGTTGCAATTACAACAACAAGAACTTTATTCTTTATATTTTTACTTACAATCAGCATCTTCAAAAATAACATTGGGACTTTTTCCTCCTAGTTCCAATGTTGTTCTCTTTACATTGGATGCCCCGGCTGCCTGCATTATGATCTGACCAACCTGTTTATAATGTATTATTGAGATAATATCTGGATCTAGCAAGGAATTTTAAATCAGAAACAATTTTTTTAATTGTCATAGAAAGTTATCAAGTTCTAGGGAAAATTTCTTTTTACTATGTACACAATACTTGTTCAATGAGAGATGTAATTTAATTTTTTTTAAAGACTTCTTAGTTTTAATTGATTTTTTAATGAATTCATAAACATTACTTTTAAATTGATCAAAATAAATTAAATCATGGTGGACTTCTACTTTGGTGCCTGGGACAAAAGATGTCAAATTCAAAATATGCAGAAATAATAAACATTTAGTGCTGGAGACAATTTTCATATTTAATTATACCAAAGATGTCAACTTCTGATAAGTGGAAAGCCTGGATCAAATTTTGGAAACTGAGTACTGGCTTTAAATACTTCCAGTAACATTTTAACTCCTTAACTATGTTAAAAAGTAACTGATTAGCTTCGACTATTCCAGATCTCACATAATCACATAAATACCTCTGTAGATCCTGTGAAGGCAACTTTGTTGATGTCGAGGTGATTTGATATGGCAGCACCAGCTGTTGGTCCATAACCAGGAACAACATTAATAACACCTGGTGGAAAACCTGCCTGTTACAAAAACACCAAGAACTATCAATGAATAAGATACATAACCCCAAATATTGCTTACAAAAACAAATGGCCATAATTCAGTATCAAGCCTGTAATGACATGCAAATAATATGCACAACTAGGCTTACCAATCCTGAAAACTTCAATTAAAATCTGACCAATGATAGCCAAGAAATAGTAGGACAAATTTTTAGACACACTAATAGATGCAAGTCCAATATAGATCCCGTGTTTAAAGTAAGGTTTCAACACATGTCCATCTGGGACCATATTGGGAGGGTTCCCAATGCTCGACCTACAAAGGCTAAACTCTCAGCCCCTCCCCAATACTTTTCCAGTGGCAGTCAAACTTTGTTCCTGATTTCCATCCCATTCCTTTTTCCCTTAATTTATTGTTTGTTAACTTGTTCTCTCCTTCATAAAGCTAACATACTGCATGCTGGACGCAAACATCCGCACAATCAAATATTCCTCATTCATTATTAAATAGTAGTAACTTTTCCAAAATGAACTTAATTCATTTTATTACAGTTATTCCTGAAAACAAAATCATTACCACCTTTGAGTTGACCTTACATGTTATGTGGCTTGATATAATGAAACACAACTTGTCTTTTACCTCTTTCAGTAAGGAACAACAGTAAAGTGCCGTCAGTGGGGTCTGTTCAGCAGGCTTTACTACAATAACACAGCCAGCGGCCAGGGCTGGGGCTATCTTCCACACAAACATAGGTACTGGGTAATTCCACTGAAACAGAGTAAAACATTATTATATCAACAAATTTAGCGATAGTTCCTGCATGTTAAGATGTATTTTTGAAAAAAAAAAAAAAGATACTAATTTCATTGAACATCAGCATATGTCTAACTTGAAATAAGTTGCTAAAATTGAAGAACAGAATAAAAGCACATAACTCACATCTCAGGGTGACCAGCTATGTTTATTTGTACTGATAAATGTATAGGAGAACAACTATAGAAGTTCGTTCTCTCATCTTCCCTGAGCTACCTACTGTACAAGATATAGTTTATGTATACATACTGGTATAATTTGTCCACAAATGCCGACAGGTTCATGTTTGGTGTAACACAAGTAGTCTCCATCTGAAATGTTCAATACAAATAACATTTATAATTGTTTTTAATGTTAATCTCTTTTATAGTTACTTGATCTTATAATCACAATATAACACCTATTTCTTTATTAGAGATTCTGTTTGCTGATCAAAAGTTTAGATAAACCCCATGTGTTAGCCACCATTTTTTTAATGGCTTGACAAATTTATCAACTTTTTTTACAAATGATTTTTATTTAACAGAATGGTTGTACGCTTCATGTGTTAATGTTATAATTGCTAAATAATCATATGTTATTTTTTTTCAGCTATACCACAAAAAAACTACTAAAAACAAGTGTGGATTGTGAGCATGCTCACAAAGCGATACCCCCCGCTTCACTTTCAAGTATAATTATCTCCCCTTAATAATATCCATGGTCAATAAAAATTCTTGATGCACATCTACAAATAATTAACTTCCTTTATGCTAAGTTTCTTTAAATTTCATAAAGTGGTTTAGGAGGAGTTGCGCTTACAAGGGATGCGGACGGACGGACGGACGGACGGACGGACGGACGGACGGACGGACGGACAGACAGACAGACAGACAGACAGACAGACAGACAGACAGACAGACAGACAGACAGACAGACAGACAGACAGACAGACAGACAGACAGACAGACAGACAGACAGACAGACAGACAGACAGACAGACAGACAGACAGACAGACAGACAGACAGACAGACAGACAGACAGACAGACAGACAGACAGACAGACAGACAGACAGACAGACAGACAGACAGACAGACAGACAGACAGACAGACAGACAGACAGACAGACAGACAGACAGACAGACAGACAGACAGACAGACAGACAGACAGACAGACAGACAGACAGACAGACAGACGGGATAATTGCTATATACCCCCCAAACAAGTTGTGGGGGGTATAAAAACTAGTATGTTGCAAAAAACCTAGGAACAATTCTTGCTATTGTTAAACTCGTTATTTCATTTTAGAAAGAATATTTTGTTTTTTCTGTTTGAATGCAGTTTTGGACCACTTTCAGCAATTATTATGGTGTCCAGTTGTTACAGGTGCGGAACCCAGTGTACCCAGTTAAGGACTCAACATTTGATAAGAAAACTGGAAATACTTGTAAATTAAGGATAGAGGTTAGCATACAATACCAAAAGTCAGGCCCAAACTCTTGATCTCAGTGTAATCAATAATAGATGAATAATTACCAACTCCACCACTAAAGCTAGTTTAATGATTGAATGATAACCAAGTACATGTATTATCCAGCAATATGGCTGCTCTCCAGACTACATGTACTTACTGACAGGTATAGTCTTTCCATGAATTTTATCAGCCCATCCTGCATAGTATGATATAACTTCTGCTGAGAAATATACCTCTCCAAAAGCCTGCATATAAGGTTTGCCATTGTCCAAGGTCTCTAAACTCTAGAATAAAAGAAAGATTATGCTACACTTACAAAATCTGTTACACAAATGTCTTGGTTTGACTTTGAGGTCAAGAGCATGAGAATTACATCTAACATGCTCTTTTACCTTTTGTACATATTCATCAATAAGATTTTGTTTGTTTGTTTGAAAGGTGTTTTAAGGCCATTTTCAGCAATTTTCGACTAAATCATGGCATCCAGTTTTTATTGGGGGGGGGGGGGGGGGGGGGGGGGGGCAATCCTTGTCAATTAAGATTGGAGTCAAGTACACCCTGCCTGCAGTGAGAATCGAACCCTCAATCTCAGTGTTGACAGACCACATGATCAATAGTAGACCTTAACCACTCTGCCACCGAGGCCCCTCATCGGCTAAGATTAATAATAAAGTAGTAACATGCATGGTATCCTGGCAATTAAGGTAGGTGGATGAAAATGAAATGTTCTCTAATTACTCAATTGTTTCCATTGGAGAAAATTTCATTTTTATCCACCAACCAATATTGTGTCGTTTTTATTACCATCTCCCGTTTCAATTGCCAGGACACCCTAAAATGCCTTTCTGTTATACTAATATTTATCTTACTTCTGGTTACAACAATATAAATATACTGACCAACACTGAAAAGCAGTCAACATGGCATTGGTAAAAGTCAACTTACAGCAATATACTGAGCATCTCTTTCAAGCAGTGAAGCAAATTTACTTAAGAGTTTTCCTCTCTTGCTGGCATCCATTCGTCTCCATGGTGATCCCAGTTTAAATGCTTCTTTAGCTGCTGCTACAGCCTTGTCAACATCAGCCTGAAGTTATCCACAAATTTATTAAATATTGTGATATGAAAGTATAAGTGTAAAACTCAAAACACAGAATCAATAGTGCATAATAATTAACACACATGCCAAATAACAAATCATGAAGAGAAAATACCATGCCAGCCATGTAAAGTGAGTAACTTACCTGTAATTCACACGAATATCTGTGAGTGAAAATATACATGTACATGTTTTTGGATTATCAACTAG